>OY728162.1:934778354-935978354 GCA_963277665.1 Viscum album
AAATAGTAATTATTACTCCATATATATGAAATATTTTCACTAAAACTATTCTTAACATGTTCCATGTAATGTGTGAATGTATCACATCACTTTGAAGAGGTGGTAGTCCACAAGTCAAAAAATGATGTTATCACATTTACACAAGATGGAATGTATAAAGTTATTTTACATATTGTAATTAATGAATCATAAATAAATTATATTTATAATAAATAAAATATATAAATAGTCTTTCCATCATAATTTCTAACCATGAAAGGCATTGAGGGAAAAAATGAACAATCATCATTTCATGAGGCGGTAGTTCACCTCACACTTAAACTGTATGTTCGTTACCCATTTTATTGAAGTGTGTTAAGTGTATGAATAAAAACAATCCAAAAAACATATAATTATTTTTATTATACTAGTGTTTTTTATATGTATGTAATAAGATAATTTTAGGGGGTGGATTACCGAAGTAAAATTAAAGAGTTTAGGATAGATGTTACCTATTTTTAAGTAACTCCTTTTGGTTTGCACCAAATGGCTTCCTTGGATTGATTTTTGACCAAGTAGAGGATTATAGGATGAGTTTAAGGATTTTTATAATCTATTTCAGTATAGTTTTGTCATGTAAATGTGTCTTGAGAGGTGTATGGAAGTATGCATATATGAGGCCTTTTTAAGGGCGAGGAGGTGTGACAATCTTGTAAATTTCAGAAAAGGGAATTCCACCCATATTTTTCCCATTTAAATTTTCTAAAATAATGTACCAAATTATATCAAAGTGATTACAGGGTGTATATATATATATACATATAAAGTATTTTAGAAAATATTAAATGTCATTTTGATTCTCATGTTTATGTTTTAGTCCCTTGTTAAGAATATTTTTACTTCAATCATTATAATTAAATTTAATTTCATTCACTAATATTTCTAGTAAAAAACACAGTTGATCATATAATACATTATAAAGTATTATAATTAAAAATATGGAATCAATTTTATAAATTTTAATCACATAGGTTTCATAAAATAATTTAAATTTAATCTCGTAGACGGAACGACAATGCATGGTTTTAAAGTAAAAAAAATTAAAAATTTTGGTATGTTTTTATATTAAATTTCAATATGAAATTTGATTATAATAACCTATATTAGAATAATTTATAACTAGTGGATATATTATTACTTGAAAACCATATTATTATATTATTTATCAATACAAATAAATTAGGCAAAAGACAAGCATTGAATTGAAATTCAGTATTTTTAACTATTCACTTAAAAAATGAAAAATCACAAAAAATACGAAAAAATCACCCTAATTAATTTTATTTGGTTTCTATTAAAATATTAAGATTATTTTAACTTATAATATTAAAAAAAATTCCATAAATTGGAGTCAAAATATGTTCTCCATTAAAATTTGGTAAAAATACATTTATAAAAATAATGATTTTATGTAAAATATTGGGTTTGTTATTATACATTGATAGTATAATATATCTGATGAATGTTGATATAATTTATGGAATATATAGAATATATATTTAATTAATATAAATATAAAATTTTAATTAATTTAGAATACAATTTCATTGTGAGTATATAAATATTTTTTCTATAAAAATATTTCCATTATATTCAATAGGATTATATTTTAATTTAAAATTAATTTGAAACCAATCGATTCATATTATTTTTTTAGAAATTATATTTTAATTATTTAGTTAATACTATTAATAATCACTAATTTAATATCTAGGTTATATCTTAATATTTTAAATAGTAATGTTTTAATAATATTTTTTTGTTATGTTAAACTGTTAATGTGTATAGCACATGTCAACGAATAAACTTATTGTAGTGTGTGACAAAAAAAATACTCAATATGATATTTATTTAAAGATATATTTAATTTTTGGAATCTATTTAAAATAATAAATATATTGTAATGTCCTTAGATATTATATTCCCTTACATGCTTGATGTTGCATGTAGTACAATTTTATCTTAGTGGTGATTAAAATGCAATCCAAACATATTGATTTCATATAAAAAATCTATATTTTATGTTTCATTCAATGAAAAATATAAAAATAAATTGGATTAATTAAAAAATATATTTCACAAAATCTGGTGGTGTTATAGTCTACCCATATTAAAATAAATTTCTCCCAAGAAAGTCATCTCGATTATTAAAGGATTATTACTAGAAATTTTCTTTCATAGAAATTCATAATGTAAAACATAAGTAATAAATTTGAATGTAAAAAAATAAATTTGGAACCATAATGGTTACCCATTGTAACTCATAAATAACTTCATACCGACAGTGAAAATGGGTGGGATGCAAAAACTTGTACATGGAAGAAAATTCTAACCATCAGATTCTAAGGGCGAGGGATAGAGAACAAGGTCAGGAGAATGATAACATTCACAAAGCCATAAATATATGATGATATAATAGATGATATAATTCATTATAAATGATAATAATAAGATAAATTTTTTAGTTTCAAGATATACATTTTTTCCAATGTTGAATAATTTTCCTAAAAATATATTCTTGCATGATTTCATGACAACCTCACAATTCAGTGTTACTTGACCCACTTCACATATTTCGTCAAAATAAAGGTGATTTTTTCATTTATAAAGTTGTAAAAGAAAATGAGATCTATAGTATTCATTAATATTTTTACGAGTTATCATCAACACAATTTTTTAGAACACGGTATCTAATATGCCTAAATCATCATATGGTGAGAAACACATTAATCTTACCAACTTCATCTAAAGTTTAACATAAACATTCCATTAAAGTCTAACCTTATAACACTTCATAGAAATGTAAACTAAGTCAGTTTAAGATTGATCTTCCATATATCACAAATAAAAACATTTTTGTCACATTCCAAACATGTCAATACCATCATCGTATATTCATAGAAACCTAGTAATAACTGAAATTGCTATAGATCCATCTAGAAAACATATGTGATTCCTTATTCAGATGATTAATAGATACATTATTTAAATCTAATTAGTTTTAAACTTCATCCTTGATGACTTAGACCACTTTCTCAACAATCAGTTCCAGGGTAATATGTACCATCGAAATTACTTATTCAAATCATACATAACATCATCCAAACATAATTATATCAACATTAAGAATTAATTAAGGTTTTATTTACCGTAATAAAAATATCACCTTTCCATGCAATAAATTTTTATTTCTTCATCACCATTAAAAATGTTCTTTTAAATCCCTAATTAAATCTTACACTGAAATTGATTTTATATTTAATGATTTTTATAACATAATCTTTGAATTTGAAAATATAAATACTTGATTCATGATCCACCATTATTATTAAGTCCTTAATCAGGCTATATAGAATTTTTCCATAATACATATTTACTAGTATATGAAATATGAATAATGTCTTGAGGTTCATCCACCTCAATCTAGTCATGTTTCAAGAGTTTAATATAAAACATACTGGAAGAACATCACATACTATTCACATGTCATTTACTGTTTCTTTTTATTTAGAAGTATAAAAAATACGTTTACCGCCATCATAATTCTATTAATAGTATTTTCTCTGGGGAAATTGATTATAATAATTCCCATACATTCATCATTAGAAGCATCCAATTTTAAACATGTTATTTATATTTCTCACTATTGACTAAAACCAAAAAGAATAGTGTGAGGAACATTTATCATAATGGGATATAATATAATCCTGAAAATTTACTTATAAGGTGCCTAAATCATGTCACATACTATTTAATCGACAAAACCTTATGTTGATCCTATGTTATATATGGTAATCATCTATTGAAATCCTTTATGATTGTTTGAAAGGTTTTTTTTAAAATTTCCAAGGAATATCCCCCAGGAGTGAGAAACCAGATGTGAAATAAGGTCCCTTTTCATGAACAATGTTACACCGAGTGAAGTGTAACACACCTTAGTCAAGTTTTTACCCCAAGGTAAATTTGTGAAAGATCCATATCAACTTTTAGTATATAGACATGGATTAATTTCTTGAAAAAACCACTGACTCAATCTTTTAAAAAAAATATTTGATATTTTCCTAAACATTAACTCATCATTATACTTATCCTTAGAGACATCCCTAGACATATCTTTATTAATACACATAACGATATCACTAAATTTTTATCATACTTATTTTAAAAGGATAACTAATCCTTCACTCTCAAACCAACTATAGTGGTCCTCCCTTTTTATACATTAATGTTACATCACTTTTGAATAATACTTAATATAATACACAACACACACCCATAGATTGTGGTATTTTAATTCCATTATAAACATGGAAAAACAAAAAATTGTATATATGTGAGTTATATTATCTCCCACTAGGTTCCCCAGTACTAGAACCCTTCCTAGACACATCATACTTACTACTAATCAGTATAACCTGAGGAAGGAAACATATAAAGGGTTGAGATTATATGCTCATTAATGGAAAACAAAGGAGACATGTAACCAAAATCCGGAGCATATGAATATCAGGACATGATCATATCATTAGAAGATCATAACCATCATATCAATGAACATAAATATGAATCATTGTATAAATCATGGTAGTTCACAATACATGAATCATAATTAAATAAAGAACATAATACATGAAATCATTACATATTAATAAGATATGGGATTTGCGTCTGACACATAAGAACATAAAAGTATTTCCATGGTAGTTAAGGCATCACGTCTAAGGATATATTAGTAGTTTGTGTTCACTCCCCATATCATATAGGTGTCATGGATCACTCCCACGGGTTTCTTAGTAATATGTGTTCGATCCTTATACCATCTTGTTAGTCATGGTTTACACCCATGTCCATATTTGTTGTATGATTTCATTCCCCATACGATCTTGGTGGTTATGGTTCACTCCCATGGACATATTAGTAGTCAAGGTTCTCTCCACAGACAATCATCGTCTATCTTATAAGATATAAATTTCTATCCAATGCATTATAGGGAGATAAAGGTCTCACCAATCTCATAATGAAAGCAAACGTAAATGTTCCAAAAATGTTAAAAAATCATATCATAACCAATGAAATTAATTGTGTATCATAAACATGTAACCATATCATATTCTATGGAAAAATATAATGGAATAATAATAATTTCATCAAAATCATAACCTATGAAATGAAGAGGGATTTAAAAGAATATACTACGTAAAAGAGAAACATATTTTATAAACATCATTCCATCAAAAAAATAAACCATTCTAAAAAAATATGAATGGAATCATTGACTCATTTATCAATAATGGTATGTGTAACACCAATATAAGTCATCTTATAAGTGAAATAATTTAGAAAAATATTATAAATACATTTCTTGAGTAAAATTTCTATTATTCATGGAATATTAATATTAAACCAAAAAACTTTTTGAAAACCTATTTTAAATTAAAATAAACCTGAAAAAATTATAATGTAATATTTGAGAACATTATGTAATCCTTTTTATTTTATAACTTATAAATTAATATTGAATGAATTTTGGAAACTATTTCATTGAAAATAATTTTAAAACCTATAAAGAAATCATAAAAATAATATGGGAACTATCTTTCCACGAAAACTTATAAAAGAAGATTAAAAAATTTATAATTTATTTCACTGAAAATTATTTAAATAATTATAAAACAATATTAAAAAATCACCAAAATACTTTTTATTGAATTTTTTTTGAAAACATATCAAATATTATTCGTAAAAAATTTAAAAACAATTTTTAAACAGAAATTTGTTTTTCAAAACATTATTCATTGAAAAAAATTTAAATCACAGAATTGAAAAAATATTACGAAATATTTTCTATTAAAAAATAAACTTTTGAATATTTTAAAAGAATATTCAATGGAATTTCAGTGATGACGTCGAGAAAATCCGTACATACCGAATATTCCTTTTTCACAATAAATTAATTAAAAAAGTGCCTCGATCAAAAAACAAGAAGAAGATTATTTTAAAAAAAATAGTTTAAAAGGAAAAACATGGGTAAAAATTTATTTTAAATTTAATATTATAATATTAGAATATTTTTGGAAACCTTTTAGAAAACATGGTTTGGAAGATACACATATTTCCAACTAAAGAGAGAGAGAGAGAGAGGTAAAGTCAGACTTTCTTAAAAACAATATCCAGATCATCTAATGTACCAAATAGTGTGAAAATGGTACCATTCATGGATATAATAAGAATAACCATAGGTTAACAAAACTCAATAGTTTGATTGAGAAATGGATCATAATATTTCAATAAAGGAAGTATAATCATTAACAATCTTGAATATTGATGAAATTGTTTCATTAAACTCTTATCACTCGGTAACTTTGAACCCTACACCACATGTACAAAAATAAAATTACATAAAGACACAATATCATTAAAAGAAATATTCATATGAAATAAAATATCACATGGGAGTATATACACCTCTAAAAATAAAAAATGTTCATAAATAAACATGTGTCTCAATGAAAGAAAATTGAGACAAAATTGTCTTATCGATTTGGCAACCTTTGGAAAATAAAACCCATGAAAGAAAGATGATATAATGGATATGTAAATACCGAATAATTTTATAATAAAATCATATAATAAATTTTATTATAGTATATACACAATTCAATATAAAATAGTGGTGAACATCTCATGTATGTCATAGATATAAAAGTGAGATGGAATTCCCTTACATTGTGCATTGAATGTCATCATACTCATTGAAACATCTTGTATAATAAATATTTTTTTATTATAAATATATGATAGAATAATATTATTATATATACTGACTATACGGTTTGATTATGACTATATATTACCCATTTATTATCAATCCTATGTTATGGATTCACATCGGGTAATGTTGTATTTGTTCTTCGTACATGTTTTGACTTATTATTCTTGATCGTCTTACTTAGATAATGATTTAAATACGTTAAGAAAGTAAAAAATGACGTAAATATCATATATATTTAGTATATATGTATTTATAATAATCTATTGAATATATAATGAATAAATGGAATACACAGTTCATGGAGACGGTAAGTCATATGTACGCATGAATGATTTTTCCATTTTGTTTCTGTATTGAATTAAATTAATTAAATGAATTATATTTCTATATGTATATGTGAATATGATAACATTAAATTATAATTTCAATTATATATTTTTATCATAAATTTTCACTAAAACATTTCTTAACATGTTCCATGTAAATTGTGAATGAATCGTAATTCTTTAAGGCAGTAATAGTCCACACATCCACAAATGATGTTATAATATTTAGAAAAGATATAAAGTATAAAGGTATCTATTATAAATTAATTAAAAAAGAATATATATTTAATAAAATTAATATATATTTTATATAAATATGATATCCATTACAATTCCCAATCACGAAAGGTTATAAATGGAAAATCAACCAATCATTGTTCTGTGAGGCGGTTGTTCGTCGTACACATAAACAATATGTTTATCACCAATTAGAAGGATGTGTGTCTAATTTTAGTTATAAAACTTAGTTTAAAAACATTATAGTATATTTTTGATTATTTTTCTATTATTTAATCATGGAATAAGTAGTTTTTAGGGGGTGGATAATAGGAATAAAACTAAAGATATTAAAGAAAGATGTTACATATTCCTTAGGTAAATCCTTTTGATTTTCACCAAATGGATTCCTTGGATGGAATTTTTACCAAGTTTAGGACTATATGAAGAGGATATGTATTTTGAGGTTGTATTTGGCCAGTGTTTTGTTGGTCCAAAGTGTCTTGACATGTGTGATGTAATGGGGGGTGAGAGTCCTTTTATAGTAGAGGGAGAGTTGCACTCTTTTAAATTTTTGAAAAAGGAATTACACTCCCATTTTACCATTTAATCTGGACAAAATAATGTACCCAATAATATAAAATATAGGATAGGGTCAAAAAATGGACATCCAATTGATTTTGGATAGGTTGTTAGTCATTTTGGCCTTTAAGTTTAATGTTTAATCCCTGGTTAAACTTAATTTCCCATTAATCATTATAATTAATTTTAATTACTATCACAAATCTATTTTGTCAAAACCTAAGTGGACCGTATTAGAAATTAGAAATTATTATATTTAAAAATTTGCAAGAAATTTTTTCAAATTACAATTTCATATGTGGTGAAAATTAATTTAAATTTAATTCTGTAGACAGAACGATAATGTAGGTTTGTAAATTAAAAACGTTCAAACGTTTGCTATGTTTTTATATTCAATATTAAAGTGATATTTATTTAAACAACCTATATTGGATTTATTCGAAAAGTATTAATATAATGTGACTTTAAAACCAAATCAAATATAATTTAACAATATAAATAAATTAGATGGAAATGTAGTGTTGATATAAAATCTAGTGTTTTTCACTATTTATTTAAAAATGAAGATGCACAAAAAAATAAAAAATACCGCCCATAATGAAATATTTAATTCATTATATAAAATTTTATGTTTATTTTGACAAATAATTTTTATAAAACTTTTATAAATTGTGTTTTAAATAGGTTCTCTAATAAAAGGAGTTAACAGTGTCTTTATAAATAAATTATTTTTTTGTGAAATATGTGGTATGTTATTATCTTATGCATATCAAATTTACTGGATGAATTTAAAAAATATTTTATTGAACATATAAAATATAAATTTCATTAATAACATTCTGTAATTTTAAATAATTTAAGAAAAAATATCATTGTGAGTATAAAAATAATTTTTATAAAAATATTTTCTTTATATTAAATTGGTTTTCATTTTATTTTTTATTTAATTGGTAACCAATTAATTCATATTATAATTTTAAAAACCATATATATTTATAAGTTAGTTAATACTAATCATAAACTCAAATTTAAAATATAGTTTATGTCTAACAATATTAAATAAAAATGTTACAATAATATTGTGTTGTTTGGCGAAACTCGGTAATATGATTAACTCAAGTCATCATAGAAACTCATTGTTGAATGTGAAAAATTTTAACTTGATATATAATATATTGAAATATATATTTAATATATAAAATATACTTAAAATAGTAAATATATTGTAATTCCTCAAGGCATTATATTCCCTTATAAGCATGATGTTACATGTAGTGAAAACATAACTTGGGGTTGCATATAACGCAATAAAAACATAGCAAGTTAATATAAAAAATATAAATGAAGTGTTATATGAAAGAAAAAATATTGGAAAATAATTAAATTAATTTGATAATAAAATATTTCACAAAATATCGGTGTGTTGTATGTGGAGATGTTATGCTCAAGCATGTTTATACAAAGTACCAAATTGTTAATATAATCATCAATGATATTCAAAAATAATGATTTATGGAATTGAGTATGTAACATCATGTTTATGCTCCACAAAATAGATTCAATTTTTTAAGGATGTCCCCCATTATTATTTGTACTATGTTGAAAATGGAAAGAACTTGTAAAAAATTTTGTGAAAGGGTGAGAGTAAATTTTCCATAAAAATATAAGACTATAAGTCTTTCATAAATTAATATGAAGTTGTGGTTATAATAAAATGGTGGAGAAAAACAAAAGATTGATAGAATAAATATTTTATTGAAAATTTATCTTATCATGACTAAAAAAATTCTTTCAACGGGTGATGGAATTAGTTTTGAAACATCACATTATCCTATAGTGTGATTTCAATACATTTTCAAACAAAATAGATATGATTTAATGAATGTTTCCAAAAAAAATGAGTTGGTAAACTTTTTAATTGATAAATACTATTGGATAAATGTTTTTATTATTGAAAAAAAAAAATTAAAAAGGGAGTTATTGAAGATCCATTGTGTAATTTTTCAAGAAAATGTTTTTTAATTATTAAAAACATAGTTTAATTGAGAATTTTTTTCTAAAGCTAGAGAAGAATATATTTTGGATGTTTTGGAAAATAAATTTTTGAAATGAAGATACTATAGGATTTTTGTAAGTTTCCATATATTTGTTAAGATAATTTCTTATATTGATAGATGATGTGATGATGTTAATACAATCTTTACTACCTCTTAAATAAGAACATAATAAAATATAAAGACTATAAAAGTGAAAGAATTGTGATATATTTAGATGAACATTATTTAAGAATTTTTACCATGATTAAGAATAATATTTTATAGGAATACATTCCAAACAGTGATTTTTTAAGAATATTTTGTGTTCCAAGTTATTTATTTTATGTATACAAATGTTTTGAAAATGTCATAGGAGGATCTAAATAAAATTCCACTAAAAAACCAGATCATATGGAGGAAAATAAAAGGATTTTTTTTCGTTTTACATATCATTTGAAAATGTTTAAGGAATTACAAAGGGGGATAGGTTTCATGTTTGAAATTTGTAGTGAAAATGAAAATGTTAGAGAAATATATAGTGTTGAAACTGAAATTTTGAGATAGATAAGTTGCCATTGAAGGAAATCTTTAGAATTTGTCAATAATGTTTCCAACCATATTTACTGTCTCAACACCAAAAGATATAAAAAATTTGTTTTTATGGGAATATAATTTTATGATTTTTGAAAGTTAAAAAGATTATTTTAATGGTTTTATGATGTTTTAGGTTGAAAATTTATAATGTGCATCGCTGAATGAGTCCATAGAACGATCCTTCTAAAATAATTCATTCAGGATTTTTTTTACAAAATCCATTAGATGAAATTTTTTCAAGACTTCCATGAGATGAAATTTTTTTATGATATAAATTAGAATCTCATTTCATTGAAACTAACGTATAAAGTATGGGCAAATAAAAAATTGATTTTGTGAAGAAAATAATGATCCATCAAATAGATTTTTGTTATGAAGTTCATTCATTGACAAAACCTTGGAAGTAATAATACAAAATATAATATTTGAATGGATAATTTATCATCGAAAAAAAATTTCATAGTGGATTATTATTTTCAATGAAACATTACACAAGTTTTTAATTCTCCAAAACATGAAGATGTTTATTTTTTCATTTAAATTTTTTTAATCTCATTCAATTTTTTTTTTGATATGTTAAATATCATATTATGTTAAGGAAGTTTGATGTAACTTATTATTTATAGATAATTTATGATGTTTCAGAAATAATCTATAATAGTTTATATTTATCCATTGAAATTCAAATAATCACAAAAATAGATTAGATAAATTCAGTGAGAGGGAAAATGAATTTTTTTATAACATTTCCACTTCGAGTGAACCTAAAAAAATGGGTTCCAATAGTACTAAAAAATTATAAGTATAAACATTTTTCACATGAATGAAAAGATGAAACCTTTTGAGAAGTTTGTGTTTCCAACAGAATTGTTTGAAGAATTATTAAAAACATAGGTATTGAACTGAAAAACAGATGGAGTTTTTAGTTTAGAGATCTAGAAAATTAAGTGAATAATGTTTTACAAGAATAATTTTACGTTTAATATTTTTTGGAAATTATAAAAATATCAAGTTATAAATGAGGCGCAGTTTCAGTGAGAGGCATTGGATAAAAATTCACTGAATGTTGAAAATAGAGCACTATACAAACACTTTTTGATAGAGAAAACTCAATATAAATTTTTAGAAAAACCTTATGGGAGGTGATTTACAAAGTTTCCCATTTTTTTGGAATATTTTTATAATAAAAAAATTGTAAAATTACATGATTCTGTATAATCATAATTATGAATAGATAGAAGTATTCCAAAAATATTTTAACCATTATTGAAATCACTTCTTTCTAATTGTAAATTTCAATGGACCCATGAGAGTTGTCATGAAAATGATGTAGTTTCGTAAACTATGTTCAACATTGTAAATATTGCTTTTCGTATTTAATTTACCATCATTGTATTCTTATGAGATTCTTATTGATGTGATATGGAAAATAAATGTATCTATTTTCTTGGTTAAATTTAAAAGAGAAATGAAATTTTAAAAAATATCAAAACTAATTCACCCTTCTAAATGGTTCAAAAATCCTAATAACCATTACATATCATAAATTATTATATCAAAAAAATAATGGAGAATATTATAAAGATAATAAAATATCAAAAGACCATAGAAAAAATTCCTAAAACGTGATGGAACAATATAATATCAAAAACATTCATGGAAATACCATTAATGAAATAACCAAGATTGAAACAAAAATAAATAATCAGAAAATATGTTATCATGATGTAAAAGTGTAGAATACATTGAAATAACTAATAATCATGAAAACATGGGAATTCAAGGAAATTAAATTTATCTTTAAAATTTAGAATAACTAGATAGAAACATGGAAATTTGGGACTACTTTAGGAATATAAATTAGTATTATCAAATATTTCATAAATCATGTTATAAAAAATACTTTTGATAAAATATTAATGAATTTAATTCACACAATGAATTTGTGATCAAATTTTCCCTTATTTTATTCACACACAAAACTATTTAACAATACTTCCCATATACCATTCACACAAAAAACAAGTGAAAAAATATTCCCACATCTTATTCACACAATAAACATGTCAATGAAGAATATTTCATCCCATTCACTCAAAAAACATGTGATGAAATATTCATGAATCTTATTTAAACAAAAAAATTTGAACAGATCTTCCCATATCTAATTTACACAATAATCTTATAAACAAGGTTTTCAATATCTCATTCATGTGACATTACATCATCCCATGTGATATGAATCCTTAATGAATGCATTTTTGGGTGATAGAAGACCCCACCATACATAATTCATATATATTATTTTCATAATAAAATAAAACATTCATCATATAATAAAGAACCAATGAAAAAATAATTTTTTTCTCAAACCATTAAAAATATTACATAACTTGAACTTAAGAAGTCCTAGAATACAAAAAATCAGTCTATAAGGAATTTATAGGAATTAATTGAAAATAAAAATAAATTAATGTTGAAATAAGTTTTTTACAATCATAAGATAAAATAATTTAACTTAAATCAAAGGGGTTCAAGAATAATGATTATAACTTAATGCAAGGAAAACGAGTTATGGAAATCCCTTAAGACATTATAAAACATTCAAATCAAAACCCATTAAAAGAGTGGGCATCAAATTGAATATAAAATAAAATTATTAAACTAATATTCACTCTATTATATTTAAAATTGGCAGTATACAACCTATATAAACAAAATTATGTTCACAATACCAAACATGTCTCAATGAGAGGAATTTGAGAGGGAAAACCCTTTCCTTATTTCCTTACTTTGTGATCACACTCTAAGTTATAGTTTAAAAACATAAATAACATAATATATTATTTAATAAGATTACTCATAATTATTACCCTTTTATGATTTTAATTATTTTTTTTTTCTTGAGTACATTTAATAGTGATAGTGGATTATGACCATTAGGTATTAATAACTTTACAATTTTGTGCATGATTTAGGATTTTTTTTATCATTGTCCAAAACATTATAACATGTTGATTATTGATATATAATTTATGGTTATATAATATTTGACATATATTTATTGGAAATTTTATCATTTCATTATATATGTGTTTTGGTTACATTATTCGAAAACAGTACTGATAACGACATATTATAATAATTTTAGAGAATGAAATTGAAACATTAATAATAAGTTAAATAATACATTAATACTCTCATATCCATATAAAAAGAATTAATTTATAATTATACTATAATAATATTAGTTTCTATTTTCACATTTTAATATATAATCATATTTTAATACATCATTAATTTATGTGGTTAAACTGACGCAAACATGAACACACATTAACTCATTTTTGAGTTTGGTTAATGTGGTGTCTCATTTAACATAATATCTTTGGGATAGATTAATAATGATATTATTTTTATTTATATATTATGGGTAAATATTATTAATTAATATTTGAAAAATACTGTAAAATGATTAGTAAAATAAAGAAAACGATTCTTCATAGAGGCTGTAGTCTGCGCACATGCACATTCAACATATCTTTGTATTTCTAATTTGGTAGAAATAAAAAAATAATGCATTTAAAATTAATAGAAAAATTATAATAATAATTCTAAATTAATAATATTATTATGGTAATATTATATTTTTAAGAGTAAGATTCAGGATAAAAACATCTAAATGAGATAATACTTACATTGGAGTGGTGATTGGTCCATAGAAGTCCACTTTAAATTTAAAGACATTGGATAAATATGAGTGAACATGGGATTATATGTATGGGACATGATTCTTGGTAGAGAAAATTGGAATTTTTTAGGAGGAATTCTAATAAGTTGTGTATTTTAAAGGGTGTGTGTTGTCCACGTTTATAAGAGGGAAAAAGGAAACTCTATTAAATACTCTATATTTCAATAATGCCATGAAAACATTACAATGTCAATGGATCAAAAAACTATAAATAAATTATTTTTCGATTTAGGGGTTAACAAAGACTCAAAATGGGATTTAAAATCATTTTTAAAGATGTTATAGGGTATTTAATATTTCCTTTTTACATTATAATTTGGTAACTAATTTATTAAAAAGTGATTTTATGTTTTATAAAACCTATAACATATCCGTTATAACAATTTTTTGTTTGATGTAACTAAATCTAACATATATTAAATCCATTTATAGTTATAAATATTATAAAATCAATAATTAATTTAAAACATATAAAGTGTAAAAAAAACTATTTTAGTAGAAAAATGAAATTTTCACTGTCATGGATTTTTAATATTTTTTTGTATTCAATTAAAATTTAACGAGAGTTAATATATATTTTTCTATGTTTATAAATAGTATTATAGTCACTAATTAATATAATTAAGTTTATTTTACTTTATATAAATTCCTTGATATTAATAAAATAATAATTTAAAAATAATTGTTTGAACCATTATTGTGGTAATTTGCACCAATCATGACAATATAAATTTTATACCAAATTTTTTTACATATAAAATAATATCAAAATTATTATCTCAAATATATTAATAATTTCATCGAATTATCTTTTTATGTGTTGGGAGAATAATATTAATGTCAGTGCATGTATCGTGAAAACCCCATTTTTTTTAATGTTTAATTTTAAGAAAAGATATTTTTAAATAGGATTGAAAAATTAATGAAATTTATTTTAATGATTTTAAAATTATTTTTAACACTAAAATAATATTTATTTTATTTTAAAAATAATTCAAAATATATATTTTATGATGTTATAGTTATTTAAATAAAACAGTTGAAAAAATGGTTTTCATTAAAACACTATACAAATTTTCAAAATGTTGAGAATGGGTTTATAAATTAAAATTATTATTTTAAAATTTTTTATTATTATTTCTCATATATGATTTTATTGGAAAATGTTTCAAAAGCTTTTGAATGAAATAAAATTGGTGGTTCTTGAAATTTCAATATTAATTTACAATTAACATAAAATGAATTATTTTCCAACAATATCAAAAATACAAACTAAGATAATTTTGATGTAATGATTTCAAAATAAATTTATTTTATAAAATATAAATTAAAAAATAAAATCAAAATCAAATAAAATATATAATATAATGAAAATTATCTTAAATGAAAATAAACTTTTCAATATTAACTTAGATTAATTATTTAGTTTTTAAATATAATTATTTTTAATTGATTAAATTTTAGATTAGCCACTAATGTTAGTCTAACATGTTGGGGAACATTTACAAGGGTTGTTGTGTGAAAGTCATGTTAGTGAACATTGCTTTATTTTTACTAGTTCTAATATCTTAGGTCATTACATAGAAACTCACAATGAATATTAGGGGAGATACCTCAAAAATAGGAGTAAGGCCATAAACAAGGAATCATGGAAGAAATACCCATATCATAATACAGATAATGGAAAAAAAATCTCTTTAATATAAAAAATTAGCATCAAGTAACATGGGTTACATTGTGCCTATATGTGACTCATGTAACCAAGTGTTATCCTCCATACCACAATTTCATTATGTAACAAAAACTAATGGAATAAAACATACTTGAAACACATTCTCTAGGTAATCTTGGATCTACATGGGCCGCTCATTAAAGGTTTCATCATCATTAATGTTGATCTCTCCCCAATATATGATTTCAAAATCATCATTAAGACATTAAAGAAGTTTTGACACAAGTAAGACATCATGATGCGATCTCACTTGTAATGGATGTACAATATACTATACAATGACCCCAACATACACCAAAAACCTCCAAAGGCAGAACAAATCATGGAGAAATATTACACCCCTACCTAATCATTTACATTTCATTATGAGGAGTTACCTCTTAGAAAACATGATATCTAATGAACTTTAGGGGCCTCCTCCTATGGTCGATATGGGATTTGTGGTGATATAACACTTCTATAATCCTCTTATGAATAACCTAAACCATATATATCATTCTTTTCAATTGTTCCATCAAAATAATTACTAACACTCTGACCCCATTCTAGAATATTGGTTAACTGAATGGTCATCCATAAAAATCCTCAAATGGTTCAATAAAAATGGTGGATTAATAACTTTTATTGTATGAAAACTAAAAAAAGTAGGTTCCACACCCACGAAACTCCATATTATAGTAAAAAATAATGGATCATGTCTTCACAGGTTTGGATAATCCACTCGTTCTGACCATATATCTGTAGATGAAATGAAGTTATAATGTAAAATTGAGATCCAAAATAATTTTAACAATGTTTCCCCACATTGGATGCATAACAATGATCATGATCAGATATGATCATCCTCGGTACTCATGGATCATCATCGCATTCTACTGATACTTAATCGATAAAACCTATAATGAGATCCACTACATTATTTCTAAAAAGCAAGCCAACATTCCAAAATAGTACACTATTATCTATGAAGCATCATAACCACCTTATGTTTTAGGTAAAATTGTGATGAATTACACATATATTTACAAAAACTTTCACAATATAACATTGAATTTTTAGAAAGAATCATAGGGAAAATGATGTCCAGACTTGAAATTTCAAGATGTCTAAACATCGGGAAAAAAATCTACAATTTAATTATTTAATAGAAGCCACCAAAAATGACCTCCCAAAGTAAAACACATATTTTTTCACACCAAGATGTACTACTGATGGAATGTTTTGTAACTCATGAAGTACCATTTTTTTCATCAGAAATGTAATAGAATATTTACCCCAAAACAATACTATTTTTTTACTGTATTTAACCCTTCCATCAGGGTCATCACCATATACAACTCAATCTCGCTAATCATCAAACTCTAAATCCCCCATATTTGATTCCCCCAATTACTAAATTAAATAAAACTGAACTATCATATAAAAACAATCCTCTACCAATAAACTCTCTCATAATAAATGCATCATATAAATTTATTACATTACTCTCTTGTAATCCCTACATTCCCACCTAACAAAACTACATGACTTCCTTCTTAGCACATTAGCTACAATATTTATAGTTCTCAAAAAATAAGTATTATAAAAGGAATAGTTTTATAAGAATTATATCCGCCTACATTGTCACAAGTTAAAGATGCATTGGGGGAAGACATACCTTAGGATATAGTGATCAGTGAAATCCACAATGTATTCACCGATGTGGTAGTTTCTATAAAACATTAGTGAATACATGATCATTTACAACATAAGATCATGGTTTGAGTAGTTATGTTAAAAGGTTCATAACATTCTAGAACCATAAGAATCCACCTCTCTCTACATCATCAAGCCAATTCCCAAGACAAGACAAAAAGAATAATAGAAAACCAACAATTGAACTCCCTCTTTTATAAACTAATCAACCGGATCACTGACCAATATCTTGTTCAGATACTAAAAAGAATCATGACAATTCTCAGTCTATATGAATGCTTAATCCATTATAATAATGGTTTTTATAAGTTTCAAAATATTAGAGAAGTTAGGTTTAAATATTTTACTATAGCATTGAATACCGAGGAAACTATACAGTAATCCAATATTCTAAGAGGGTCCTAAGAGACAACCTCCTCAGTCATCGAAGTATCTGAGAATATATTACACTGGGACATGAAATCACCTAAGAAAAAAACATAATTATCCCAAAACACACACTTTTACATCATCCTAAATATACTTTGATGACTAATAACTCCCAAAAAATCCCAAAGATTCTCTTTACGTTTCTTCTCATATGATGTGTTGACATGGATGTTAACAATGAAAACCACCATGAACTATTCATGGAATGATCAAAACATTGCATTCATAAGGCCTATGAATACAATTTGTGTGTTTCTAACACTTCATGATATCTCAATGAACTCACAATGGCCATAATGATAATGTAATGTAGTCTTTTGTATATCATCATCCTTCATTTTCATATAATGATATCTCTAATGTAGATCGATCATCAAGAACCAACTTTATCATTTCATTAAATCAAACAAGTCATTAATCCACAAAAAGAGTAGTACTTCTTCACTGTCACCAGATTCAATATAGGATAATTGATTTATACAAACTGAAATACATCATATTTTTTCATGAATATATACTATATAACCCAAAGGTTCCATGCCTGGCTGTACAAAAGCATGCTAAGTTGTTCATCAATATGTATCCATATGTCCTAAAACATAGAATGAGTCATCATATATAATGAAATTTTAATTGAATAAGTCTCTTATTATAGCTATATCCAAATTTTTTTCCATCAAGGGGGTAATGCCTCATACTCTTCCGAAACTATTTCATGGTAAACTTCCATACAATAGGAAACTCTATTGGATGAACCAATTAAGTGCTCATGACCAACATGCCCATCATGGAATACAATGGAAATACATTCCTTTTACACATACATGGGTCTCTCTCACCGATGAGCAATATATAGTCTCCATCTACCTTAAAGAACTCAATTTTCCTCCTGAAGAAATATATAATACCCTATAACAAATAAAAATAGTCTATAATGGGGATTACGTTATATAGTGTTATACATAAACATAGTATTTATACCAAAGAGTGGTGTTACTCCAACACTAGTTCATTGAATCTATAAAATTTATATGAACTAACTGGACCTCTAACAGGAATAGTCAATTCCAAGGGAACAAGAAGGAACCCAACTCATACACTAAGACATGGAATAGGGAAGTTGAAATGAAGTAGTGTTTAGCTCCTGAATCAAATAATTTATATATCCATGATAAAAATAAGAAAAAATAACTTGATTGATTTCTGTTATTTCTGGTAGTGGAAACTCTATAGAATTTAGCTAACCATGAATTTCTCCACATCATTCATGTCCCTGATGATGAACACCTCCACAATCGTACTCTAATTTCTATGGATGAGAAACATCATGGGACTATTCTCTACCTTATATCTCTCCCATCTGTTGATCAATGTCTAGATCATACTATTACTGTCGTATCGGTTCGAACTACAACAAAATTGGAACCTGAAGTGTCATAACAGCCACATAGTACATTTATATAATGACCAGTCCCTCTCAACATTTATGAAATTGGACTCAACATGAATAATAAATTTATAGTTTCTTAGTGAATGAATGAGAGACACTACCCATGAATAATTATATGAATATGGATGAGACCAACCCATGTCTATTAAACAACCACTCTATCAAAAAAATAGAAACCCCAAACCATATATTTGTTATAAGAATATTCATGATGACTCCCCTATCATGATTATATTATTCTGGAAAGTATCTTTTAAATAACCTCTAATATCATTAGAACCTTGAGATATATTTGTAGAAAAATTAGTGTGACCTAATGATATATCTATAGAAGTAAATTAACCTTAGGATGAATCATTATTTCCTCCTGATCTGAAATAGGTTTGAAGCATATCAATAGAATTTCATAAAATAGATCCCAAACTCTTGTATGCTATATTTCCAATATGAAAGGCTAATTATATCTTCATGAATAACCCCCATTGTAGCCGATGAAAGAAAGTTTAATTGGAAGTTATATCCACACTTTTCCCACGAATCAAATAACTCATCCTAATCCACAAGAAATGAGAGCCACTACTTTTGGGAAAACCCACCGAATATCACCACCACCGATAAAACCCAGTTCTACTTCTACGGAATGATTAGAATAATGTATATTAACAACTTATCCAATGATCCCCCTATTAATAATACTTAAATAGAGTTTTATTCTTTATGTAGACTCTGGTGTTAAGACTCACAGAGTGTCATCCTCTATGTTTCATCAGCATCGACCACAACCTAGTGGTTATCCAAAAGAATATATTTTTGAACATATTTGACATGAACATGAAAAACACATTAACCTAGATACACACCTATAAAAGATTAAAAATTTACAGAATTATAGACCATGAATACAAAATATTTAATATTGATTATTTAAATAAGGATAAACCTAATCCTAAGGTCTACCTATTTCAAACAAAGGCCAAAATTAGAATGATGCATGATTCCTTCTTAAGATGGTACCCTATAACCAATATCACTTTTCTTATCTAGATTAGTAAACATAATGAACCTTGTATCGGCTTATATGGCGCCCTCTATACCCATGTCTTAGATGAATTCCCCCTTTTACATCACATATTGGGCTTTGCTAACATGGTTTCCCTACCAACCCATGGAGACTTCACTAGTGGCTACCTCTAAACTCTATCCTATCCCTCAACATAGTATTTGATACAAATACATCTTGACCCCTCCCCCCAAAGGTACCCATCTTGTGTCTAAAATAATGGTATACAGATAATGCTTTAAAAAGTTCACCTATATTAGGTAATTGGTTGGCCACTAGGACTGAGGTTTTATCATATACACAAGCGAGAGACATCAATCTATAAGAAGAACATGATAAATGAGAGATACGATAAATTCACAAAAAAATTACACATAATAAAGGAGAAATATGATAATATATTCATCTAATTTCATACAAACAAAATAATTGAAAAATAAAATATTTGTACAAAAAGAAAAGACTTCATAGTAACCTTGAATCCCAAATTTCTCTAGATGAACCCCACGATATACTAATATCAATCCTAGTAAAGAAACAACTCTTATAGACAATAAAAATATTTCTTATAATTGTACGGTGAGAATGACATACATATTTAGTAGTATCATTTCAAAATCCTCTGGCATCATTCTCGCCCTGATTAGCCACCTGGACAATGCTATCGGGCTAGGTGCCACAGGCCATAGGCTCACCTCCCCATACAACAAAGGATTCTGACTAGCTATAAGGATGTTAAATATTCAAATGTAGAGAAAGATAAATAAACATATAAAAATTCCATAAAAACTCTTTTAACCGCTACCCAAACAACCATTCATCCATAGTAGTTCATACATATCAACATAAGAAAAGGGATCCAAAAAGGAAACCACTATAGTTACACACACACACACATACACACACATATATATATATACAAAACAACATGCTAAAACTAAATGAAATCTAAACAAAATGAAACTCGATATGGGAACGACCTCAAGGTCCCTTTCTAATCTATATACCATAATAGATACTATGGTCAATCTCTTAGAGCTGATACCTTACCTAAATATGAAGACATAAATTATAAACATGTCCTGAAGGGACTGTGAAGGGTGTGAGAAAGAATATTAGTTTGATACCACCCAATGAAGCATACCTATCATATGTGATTAAGCATGTGAAAATATTAAATAAATAAATGAAATATATAAAAGTACTTTAAATAAATAAAAAACCTTCTCTGGTCCTAAAAAACAACTAATAAAGTTAGGGAATTATTAGAGGTATCCCATATAGTTATATGGTCAATTTAATATGATAAAATAATTTCTCTCTCGACTAACCAATGATGCTATAAAAATACAACCACCAAAAAGTCCACTAAAAACAAAAGCGAGATATGAACCTATTATTTTTGACTTTTAGACATAGGCACATATGATATCAAGCTCTAAATCAAAGATGTTTTGAGTAGATCTATGTTTCTGTTAACATCCATAAAAATTAAGAGAAACAGATCAAATGGATCTAGTGCTCCATGAGAAAAAAACGAATATGTAGATAGGGTGAGGTAATTCTTATAGTTATGATTCCTACAAAACCAACTGATCTAAAATCTGAGGTCGAATGAAAGGATTAGAGAAAAATAAAGAAAAGGAGGAGTGGAGGGAGCTTCCTCTTGTGTAGTGCATGTCCAAGGGAGAAGAAATAAGAAATAAGGAGTAATCATAAATAAATAGAAAAAATAAAAACATAAAAAAATCTTGTACAGACCGAACATTTTAGCCACATGATTTTTTCAAGTGTGTGCAAACCATGCGAGCTACAATGTTGAGGTACTACCTAAGTGGTAGTATGCATGTGGAATTTGACATAATGTTCTCTAACCATGCCCAAACTTTTCATAAGCCACTATAAACACCGTATTCCACCAATGCATTGTCGTGAAAATCCCATTCTCTATTTACTCAAACCTTGTGGCAGTTCAAAAATAGGATACAATGTTAGGTGGAAGGGGCCGCAATGTTTACCCTAAATCGTGTCTCGAGACTTGCTATTCAAAAATAGGATGTTCAATCTCCGATTCTCCAAAAACCAATATGAAAAATTCTGAGGCACACTCCAAGCCTCTATACCAATCCCAAAATAGGATATAATGTTGACAGAACTATTGAAATTGAGTTATGATCATTAGATTAGAAAATGGCACCATAACTAATTGAAAAATTGTCAAAATGGAGTGATTTTTAAACCAACCAAAAATTCAAGATGTTATTATCTCCCCACATTAACATAAATCATCCCTGAGGTTTCAAAAAAACAAAAAGATGATACTGAACATACCCATCTTGGTAAAAGCTTTCCCAGAATACACCAATCACAAAGGAATATGATAATTATTTCTAGGGGACTCCCAAATATAGGAATTTCTTATTTCGGTCTCAACTGACCAAAACTAAAATCAAGGAAAGGCACAATGACCAATTCCCAGATCGAAGGGCATCCCATGATGCATCATCACCCCCACACCTCATCAGGTTCTCCTGTGCCATTCCATTCAAGAAATTCACATCATGATGCACATCGGTCTCTGCGTCAAGACCATATAAACCATGGAAAAACAAGGCCCCACATCTCAACAAATGCTCAAATAAATCAGGTTCCTCACACCTCAATCAAGTACCACACTATCGTGGTTCCAATATGGAATAAATATCAAGTAAATTTAATCCTCTATTACAAAATTATAAGGAAACATAGAATGTTGAATGTAATGATTCTATTGATGCCTCACATCTCAATCATAAAACATAGTTCTTCATACCTCATATTCTTATATACATATAACACATCAAACATCATGAAAACCTACTAACCAATATTTGGTTAGTCCACATATACGACCCATGAAATAAGTTCACCCACAGTGGGCATTCTCTTACATACCATTCAAAAAACAGAGAGGCCTCATTAGGCCATTCCAAAAGAAAACAAAATCAAATCACGACCATGCCATTGGTTGACCTTCATTGGATCACTAGCCCACTCTGAACCCAGAAGCTCCACAGTGTGCACCTGGATTAAGGATTGACTTCCTAAAGCATGTACTACCTATGGTTATACACCAACCATCATCCACTGAACCTATTGATGTGTCCCACTCTTGCTACCATGACTTCTGTGTGCAGCTAGATCTCGACTACCCTCACTTGGTACAAATGTGGAACCGATCTCTGACTCCTATGTCTATCTCATTCCTTATCTGCAGGCTAACTGAGATTACATGTTGAGTAACCTCTCTTCATTCTAAACTATTCAACATTCCCATAACTCCATTTGAGGCTCCTCACATTGAGTCTGAACATGTCATGGATTCCCACACTCAAAGAAAACCATTGAAACCCCACTATGTGGTTGAGTGACTGAGTCCATGGCATGAACACCCTTCTAGAACTCAAAAAAACTTCAATTCTGACCATCTGTGGTGTCCACACTAATGTCCCATGAAGCCACTTCCCAACTTGAGAAGGACATATCCATCAGTTTTCCCTCATCTATGACTTTCGGGTTCACCACCTCTGAGAATGTGGCTAATAAAATGATTTTTACCTACATCCGAATGGAATTCCATAAACCATCTTCAAGGTGCCTCATCCTTGTGGTCTCTTCCCACACCATGTCATGTAAAAATCAAGAAATATCAGTGAGTTTTGTGACATAGTCCATGATGGACATGTAACTATACTAAGGGATTAATAACTCTCAAGACCTTTCATCCCATAGTGTCTCTAGGAAAAAATTATCAAAGAACCTGACCTCAACATTCTTCCCGGATAGTCCCTTTTGACTTAATACTTGAGAATTTACATCCAACTAGTACTTTTTCGACCCTATAAGAATATACGTCACTAGCATTACCCTCCATCCAGGAGGAATCTCAAGTTGCTAAAAAATCATCATCATTATCTCAATCAAATTCTCAGCCTGTTGTGGACCATCCTCACTCAAAAATAGTGGATGATGATGTGGCTAAAACTCATCATTATGGTCATCCATGGATATATCCACTCCCTGAGGACCCATTTCAACACCATAGATCACCCAAACCAGGATTTCATGGAGCTCCTTGTCAATCCACTAAAAAAATTCTATTAAATCTAGCAGCATACCAGCCTACACTTGAACCTGATCCAGAACCTATACCTAGGCTTGTACATGAGACTGGATATACTCTACCTGACCCTCAGTGATCTGGACCTGGTAATTTTTCTCAACTTCCTAATGATCTATTTGATCCATCTAGGTAGAATCCAACTAAATACCGTAAATATGAAGACATAACATATCATATATATAATAACCAAATTAAGGTAAAGCAGTAAAAGGCATCATCAATTCACTACCCTTAATATACCCCATAATACCATGCCGCATGGCATCCCAACCTCATAGTCTCCTTACTATCCCTTAACAGAACTATGTATCAAATGTACCCCAATCCACACCCATAACGAAAACCATTGTTGCATTAATCTGATGACTGATTTACCCATCCAGGTGATCAAAATCACCCCATTTCATTATATATACCTTGTCTTATAAAAACCTAGACCATTTAAAATTATATGGAATTTCATTTATATATTACATGGAATATTAAATTTCACATGGAATAATAAATTTTATAACATGAAAAAAATAAACAAGGATACATAACACAAGGTATATCAGATTCATTAGGGCATATGATCTTTATCACATGGCTAAATCATTTAACATAGAATACATGCATTTATAAATTTGAAATACACTATATTCTACCAATAAAAAGCTAAAAAATAATGAAATCACATCTTTTCTCATTGGTACGAGGTCTAAAATCTCATTATTCTCCATACTAGGACAAATATTAGATGAAATAACAATAACCATAAAAACCCAAGTGAGCCACTAGGGTGGAAATCATATAATTTATAATCCCAGCAAAACAGAATAGAAAACCCCACCCATGAAAACATGTTATATCTTCATATATACGACCGTAGACACCCTAACAGAAGTTATAAACCGTGTTCCATCCACAACCAATCTCGAGTCTACAATAACCCAAATAGTATGACTAGAAGGAAATAAAATTTAGTCTTGATCTCATGAATATACATTCAAGTATACTACTAAGTCTATGTCAGGAACCTGATTTGATTTCACTTATAGCATCGTCACCCCAATTAGCAACTTCAATAGTGTTATCATGTCAGGTGGCACTAGTGTTCGACTTGCCTCCCCACATTCAAAAGTCTTAAACTAGTAGTGAGGGTGTAACAGATTCAAATGGGGAAATTATACCCTTAGGGGAATGATAATATTTCTATTCCAAGTATACAATACGACATTTAGTGGATAATGAATGAATCGGCATACTCAAACCAGACCCGCATAGCAAAATCATAGTCAACAAAAAGAAAATAGTTGAAGCAATAAAAAGTCACCTATAATGAATGATAAATAAACAAATCAACATGCCAACAAACCAGTTGTATCCATTACCAAAACAAGAAAGAATCCACAATTGGTCATACATGTAAATAAAGAAAAGGTTCAACAAAGGAAAACTGCTATATCTATATATATTAATATACAGATATAGCAACATTCTAAAACCGAAAGAAAGGAAAAATAATTACACTCTAACTTGGCACAAACTCAGGCTCCCATACCAATCTCTATGCCAGACCAGCTACTATGGTCAAGATCATGGAGTCAATACCTCACCTGATCATTAGGAGATAATGACTACATGATTCTTAATGAGCTTATATACGGTGTGAGAAAGAGTATTAGTAGTATTCCACCCAATGGTCCATACCTAACACATGTGTTTAAGTAGTAATTAATAGGAAATAAAAAATACAATCGATACATGCACTTCAAATAAATATCCAAACATCTATAGTGATCAACAACCACCATGAACCTGGTACCTGATTTAGATATAACTGTAATAATTTAATAAGAGTGTGTCCATAGTATATGGATCATGGTACCCAGGATGTCAAGCCCTGATGAACCCTCATGTTCCACCTTAATGAATTAAACACAGCTCCACATGCCTCCGGAAACCTCATGTCTCAATAAAATCAACAAAATCACTAAGGTAAGCCCAAAAAAGTCATGACTCTCTCAGACGAATATTCAAAAGCACATGTTGGCTCAAATCTAGTCAAACAGAGGCAAAACCATATATTACATCAAATAAATGTAATCGACATCTAATAGAAATATGTATGAAGGGTCAAAAATATCTATAAATTACAGAATGTCTAGCTCCATTGTCTCAAAAATGGTTATCCTTAACCCCCAACTGATAGCCTCGTCATTATCATCCTAAGGATCCTCATCATTCACATGTTTTCTATGGTAATTAGCCTCAAACACAAGTACTAAGCCACAATACTAGGGGCCTCTACCCCCCAAAGGGGTCAAATACACCTCATCATGGAGTTAACCTATGTGAACACCATTCAAATTAGTGATTTGTCCATTTTAGGTGAGCATAAATAACCAAATAATAACCAAAGCCACAAAACTATTGCAACTCATGTCCCTGCGATCATGCCACTCAGAAATTGATGACCATTCCATCCAATAACATGGGAAATTAACAATGTAATGTCCTTTCCACCTCAATCTGATGTCCTTGATTCCCAATCCTATGGTCAATACCACTCAATACAATCTTGGCCAATCCCATCACAACCCCATAGTCTTCAAAATTATATCACAAGCAATAATAAATAGTAAATTCACTTTCAAACAACATTTAATTCAATGAAATTGAATTTTATATCTCAATTTAAAATAAATAGTAATTGCAATTTAATATGATTGAGTATGGAAACATGGATTTAATAAGAAAAATCTATATTGAGGTCTTGAATTCATCATATTCTAAAGATCCAACAAAATTAACTTTAGAATTTAATTTTAAAAAAATTAATCATTTTTAAAAAAACACCCCTAGTCAAAACACCCAAAGTGGTTAATGACCTATGACCCCAATTCGCACCAATGAAAAATGATAGGGAATTCCTAGAGGTATACCATATATTCATATGACAAAATTTAAATGAAGCAATAAGGTCTCAATAGACTAACCAATAATTCTCAAAAAATCCACACCCCCAAAAATATTCTGAAAAGAAAAAAAGATATATAAACCATCCACCCTAGACTCGTAGACAAGGGTATTCCGATATCAAGAACAAACTCAAAGCTGTTTGGAGTCAATCTAAGTTTTCATTAAACACCCTAAAAATAGGGATAAATTTCTCAAATGGATTTAGTTCTCTATAACATGAAATAGAAGAAAAATTTATGACATGGTGTGGTAATCATTACCATGATGCTTCCAACACCACCAATAGATCTAGTATCGAATGTTGAAGAAACGGATGGGAGAAAAATGGAGAAGTGGAGAAGAGGAAGGACCTTCCTCCTATGAAGCGTGTGACCAAGGGGGTAAGAAAAGAGATGCGAGGAAAAATAAATAAATAGAAAAAAAACAAAAAAAAACATTGTAATGGATACACAATTTACCTACACAGTTTTCCAAACCATGCAACAAATGTGTGGGAAACAGTGTTGAGACACTGCCTAAGTGGCTGTACCCATGCAGTATTCCACATCATTTCCTCTAACTATATATAGATTATATGATAGCATATGAATAATCCATGAGACCCTAATGCATAGTCATGGGCCTCCCAATCATGATTTACCAAAATCATATGATAGTTCAAAAAATATGCCTCACGGTTATATATAAGGGGCCACACTATTTACCTTAAACTGTGCTCCCTGGCCTATTATTCCAAAGCAGGCCATTCGGCCTCTGGTGCTCCTAAAACTAATTCGAAAAAACCCATGGAATGCAAAAAGCCTCTAGAATCATCTAAAAACATGATATAAAGAATATTGAGCTCTCATTATTGAGTTCAAATCATCTGATTTCAAAATAGTACCACTACTAATTGAAAATTTGAAAAAGGGTGTGATTTTCAACATCATGAAAAAACGCAAGACATTACACATCTCATGAAAAAGATAATGAAATAATAATAATGAAAAATGAATAAAAAGGTGATGATAACTCATCACCTAATTAGGTATGAAAATATCTAATCCTCACCAAGGCTCTCTCACCAATTATCACATATAAAATAAAAAACTGATATCCAAAATAATATTAAATGAAGCTATCATGCTATCACTTAAGAAAATTCATTCAACTCTCCCAAAATTTCAAAAAAACTGAGTTATCTCAGTAAAATAAATAATACATCCTAAAAATAATAGGATAGATGTAATATATCCTGAACATTGTGAATCACATCATCTCGTCATCAATATCCACATCTTCATATTGTAACTAAGTAGTTTCCCAAAGCACCACAACCCATATTTCATTTATTGTACCTCAATATATCATATATCATCAAAAAAATACCTAAATTAAACATCAATATAATATATTTGGACATACATGTGTGTGAAAATTAAATCAATCCATTATATACCGCTACACACCAATATGGGAAAGGTAACAACCATGTATAACAACATGTAATAATATCATTTGAAGATAATGGGGAAAGAGGGGGTAGTCAATAATAAATTCCACACCAACATGGATGTTAAGGAAAATACCTTATTCATTCCATTGGTGTTAGTGTACCTATTGACATGGGTGGTGTAGCATATGAAATCAGATAACGCAACAATATATATAGTTCAAAAACCATAATAAGGAAAATTACATAGCCTTAACCTAAACAGAAACCATAATCTCAAGGACACCCAGTTGCCACTACGAAGGACAAAATTTTCGATATGCACACCAAAAATTTCACTATACTATCATTTAATTAATTCTTTATGACGAAAATTTTATATTACCTTAATTACTAACTATGATCTATTATATTTATGTGTTATCCAAAAAATTCTAGGGTCTATTTAGAATTATCATCATTTTGGAATTTGTAATGACACTAACCCCTTACATTAATGCTATTTCACATTACTATTCCATAATTATCGGAACTCTAGGACTCATCCTAACCTACAGAAAAATGCCGAAACCATGCACAATCGTCCTTATCATGTTGTGGGGAAAAGAAAGAAGAATACCATAACTTAGAAATATGGAACTCAAATCCAATTAATTATCAAGAAATTATATAATAATTCAGTACAATAAATAATGTTAAGTCCAATATTTAACCCATTAAATAATTCATAGTTCCATGCTCGATAACACTATAAATAACAACATACATCCCACCATAATTAAAAAATACTTCTACAACATACCCAACAATCCATTAGTCATTTAATCCAAACCATCAACCATCTTCGGATAACATCACATCTCATAGAAAAGCTCCTATTTCAAGAAACTATGCAATTAAAAAACAATACATCATATAAACAACACGAAATCTAATATATAGAAATAATTAATCCATCCTTGAAAAGTAAATGACATTTCTATAAATTAAATAACTAAAATTATCAAATAAACATTTGTTTACCATCTTGAATTAACTGATTAATTTTTAGTATCTTACAACCATAGGTAAACTAATGTATCAGCTATAAATTGTTTTGACTTACTAAAACATATAACAAACATAACTTAAAATTTCATCAATTACATGAAGAAAGAAAATAGGTTGACATTACTCTTTATTATATAGCATACAATAATTACCAGAATTATGTGATTTATCTAAATTACAAGAAAAAAATATGGAAAACCATAAAATAAATTTTAGATTAAACATTATATTGAAAATCTAGAGGAAACATATTAATACAATACAATCACCAGTGATTTCTATAAAGAAAAAAAATTATTTCTTCAATTATAGTTTAATCATCAATAAGGTAAATTCCACCACTACCTAAAGATATGAGGCTTGATAACATAAAAATTTCCCATGAAAACAAGGATAATAAAAAATAAAATTCTTTATGGATTTCAATGAATTATAATTGAGAACAAAAAAAATTTGGACCTCTAATCAACTCTCCCACAGAAAACTTATTGTCTCTATAGATGTATCACCATGAACCAACCACCAAAAATCAAAATAACCATATTAGAATAAAGGATATTAATAGACATGATAAGGAAAGACCGAATGGTATATACCTATAAAAAAATAATCAATAAGAAAAATGGGAAAACAAACCTATGATCACCATAGAAAGATCTCTAGAAGAATTAGGGTAAATTTGTTTGAAGGGTAATCAAAGGCCATCATAAAATCTATACAAATTTTCAAGGGTTTGGGAAGATTTACTGGACAAAAAATAGTTTTAAGTGGGTTTGGGAATTTATGGGAAAAATTTAAATTTGATGATTCTGATCCAACACCATACACTAAATTCAAAGATAATGATATAAAGAAAAATCTAAAACTTATGGAATGATCTTTAGTTGGTGCATGACTGGTCGAAGTCACATTTGTGAAAAATGGGACAATTCATTCCATAGATATTATAAATAATAAATAAGACCATTCCCAAGGAAGTCACCACAAAATATAATTTAAATTTCCAAGAAGGAGGCTACACCACAAGTTATCTTCACAACATAGAATCACAAAAAAAAATTGAACTACTAAAACTACCCTCTTCAAATTTCATCCCACAGCTTACCCCCCAAGTCCATAAGGGTACCAAAATTGTTATAACCACCCATAACCACCCATTTATCGTATATTCCATGGTTGTTAATCCATACAACAACATCATATTCTGATTGGTCACCATAGAGAAATAAAATCCTCTATGTTGAAACCATACTCTACAGATGAAATTTTATCTTAACACCCCCTTAAAGCTTTGGTCCTCCTATAACTAGCTCCAACAATTAAATAATGAAATGAAAATGGATAAAAGTATCTATTCCCTTGTAATTGTGATTGTTTTTTAACTTTTATTATGGATTTTTAAGTATTGACATGTATTTCATATACATTATCTATTTTACTTTTAGGTAGAGAATGTATTGATATTATTTATTGTGATGTAGATATTTATTTCAAAAATATAATTAGATTCATGTATGTATGATGGTATAATATTGGTGCTAGTTGAAAACATGTGGCCTATTTTTGGAATTCTTCAAGATGGAATAATCCATTACATTTTTAATATTGGGGAATTACCAATGGAATGTTTCATGATACTAAAAATTCATACAATCATAAAAATATATGAATTTTTTTAAAATACATTAATATTAAAAAAAAAATTGTTTCGTTTTTTGTATCAAGATATAACGCCCCTGGGTAATTTCTATAAGGTCACATACTAATTTTATATCGATATAATTTTAATAAGGAAAACATATATTTTTCATATCCCATACCCTTGGATAATTATAATAGTTTAACTTCATTTATCCAATATGTAATATCATCAGTATCAAAAAAATATAATTAAATAGAGAATATAGATCATTGAAACTTATGTCACCCAGTCCATAATTTCTTTCATGTTATAGTGTTTTAATACTACTTTTGAGTTCTAAATTTATAAGACTATCAGTTAATAGAATCTCAACACATATTATAAATCACTAATATTTTTAATAAAAATAAAATTTTATCTTTAACAAATGTTTTGATATTATAAAACAATATATGTTATCTTATAAACATTTAATGATATTATTTTATCAATAAAACATATTGTCATTTAGCTTAGTAGATAGAATTTTATTAATTTTTTGGGGTTTTTCAATCATTTATATCTCTGAGGAATTCCATAACAAATCATTTGTTCTTATAATTCACTAAGACTAATATTAATTAAATAACAACAACATAAACATAAGAACATAATTTTAGAACATTGATTTCCATATTCTTTTTAAAATTTGATTAAACTTATGACACCATCCTCAAAATCCATGGAAATATGATTAATATACATTTATTTTCTATTCATCTTATTTCAATTTGATTCTAAAATGTGTAAAGATTTTATAAATAAATAACATATATTTATTTGTATAATTTTTATATATATACATATATATCTGATATTATATATATAGATATAAACAATATAGATGTATATATAAAATTCCTTATATGAACACACACACACACATTTAGACTCTATATAAAAAGTATTATATTAATGATATATGTTTATAGACTCAATAAACATGTATAGACAGAAAAATTCACATAAATGTAAATAATAAAAAATATACATGCACAAAAGTATAGAAACACACTCCAGAATTATAGCATATACACAGACACTTTAAAATTAACTTCCTTATATATTTTTAAATTAACACACACACAAACACACATGTAGAAACAAACATACACACAATTGTATATATATAAATATATGTTATTATGTGTGCACACTCACATATTATACATTAAATAATTATAAATAAATGATATATATATATATATATAATATAAGTGTGTGTATAGAATATAAATAATATATATATATATATATATACATATGTAAATATTAAAAGGATTAATCAGAATCTATGTGATTGCTAAGAGGGGGAGGGGACGAATCTTCAATATTTTTTTTTTAAGTTTTCTTCCCAAGAAACAACAATTTCCTCCTATTAGTGTGATATGAATATACTTGAAAATAAGAAAATAAGCACCACTGTAAGAACAAAATTATTTATAAGGTACACTAATCTATAAGATTTACTAGTCCTTTCCATGGATCTTAATTAAGCCAATACCAAAAAACCACTAAAAAATCCTTTTGGTGGTTACAAGAAGACGTGAATATATTTTCACTAGTGTAGCACTATAGATAATCAAAATTTCTTGTTCTCCTACCATATATAAATGATATGACATAGTCGTTTATAAAAAATATTAGATCCTTCACGAACACTGTTAAGTATATTTTCAATATATATCTTGAATTTTCTCCACACTTTCTCTTCTTGAGAGTTCCTCTTCACTTTCATACATACCAGGAATAATGAACATTTCATATTCATAAGTATGAAACTATCCATATAACTATTTCATTAATTTATATAAATGATTTATTTGTCTTATTCCAGTACCCTATTCATATAATTAAATCTATTTAGATAATAAACATTGTTTGAACAATCTTAACTCCAAAATATTTACCTTTTCACAATTCAACCAGTTATACTAATCACTTTTGAAATCATCCATCTGATACCAACTATTGTGAAGAATTTTCTAGTATACATAAGATCTATTCCACTTAAATATTTCTATCTTATAAAATAATACCTTCTGCAACATGTCACCCTTATACCAATAATAAACATATTCAACTCAGTGCATCAATCCCATTTATATATCCAGTGTTCCCCAAGGTTTTTATTTTGAGGTGCGATCCTCAAACACAGACTCCTTATCCAAAAATTTAACATGTTTCTTTGAAATACTCTTCCTTTTACTACATCGAAACTACCAAAAAATTAGGAACATTCCGTAATATCTAGTGTCAATATTCATAATCAAACTACCTTATGACATTGTGAGAATCATGATATTTCTCTATGATTTTTAGATCATCGAATGACCAGTATATCATCCTTACAATTATTTTCTTTAAAAATATTTTTTAAATACCTCTTATACATATGTATGGTAAAAGTCTTCAAAATTATTCCAACTGATGAAACTACAATCAATATTCCTTTATAATGATATTAGAACCTCTCAGTAGTCTTTTTATATAATCTTCATCTATTTGATGACATAAACTAGAAAAAATTGACATTTTCATTCCCGTGAAACCTATGACTGCTGATCCTTAAAAGATTACTTATATCTGATCCCATAAAATGCAGTATTTTATCTGGTGACTTAGATTTTTATTATTTTTAACTTCTTTAGCTTTGATCTGGGCTTTGAAACATTATTCATACATAAGAAAACAATCCTTTCTTCTGATGAAATTTCAAAATGTCTATACATTTTATTCAATCTAATGATATCGTCTGTTCACATCTATTGTCCCTTCAAAAAAAAATAAATTCCAAGATCATATCACCAATATCAAATCCTTGATAAATGTTGGATGAATATTTAAAAAATAATATTATTTTTTCCCTCTCATGACATTTCTTAGAGACCAATATTTCATACATTATCAAAATTCCTTAAATATAAAATCATCATAAAAAATCTAACAGATAACACTTTGTAAAATAGATTAAAATAGATAAAATCGGTCTACTATACCATAGACATCTTCATAGAAAAATATTTTTAAAACATCACATTCATTTAACTACATTTGTCTAGTGAACTCCACATATATTCATAGAAAGAACATTTATTCCCGAATTTCATTCTTCTCCTTTTGAATCAATCTTGAATCATGAGATCCATCAGTACTCACGATGTTAGTAACAATTAAATAAATAAAACAACATTTATTTTGACATTACAGAATGATATGTATGTTGAAACGTGAGATCAAACATGTAAAACAATTCTTTGATAGAACTGTTTTTACCATTGTAGGATATTAACCATTATTATCTTGAGTTTCTTTGAAAATATAAATTAGATATACTCTATATGATCCAAAATGAGGAAATTATAAGAATGTAATGCGACTTTTTAAAGAAATAAATCATCAAATTGAGGAAACCATATTCCTTAATATTATGCTTAAAACATCTCTGATGTAATTGGTCCAAAATATATATATTTTCATTAACATATATATGTGTTTGTGTGTGTGTGTGTGTTTCTGTGTGTGTACGTATGTCTTTAAGTATATATCATCTATTAAAATATAATATATATATATACTTAATAATCGTATCCCACACAAACACATATATATTGAACATAGATATGCATGTGTGTGTTTTTTTACCAAAACACTCACATAAAAGTAAATTTATTATGTAAAAAATATATGAATATCACTTTTCGTTTTACGAAAAAACCTAACCATATATAATGTTTTTTAATTACAATTACTAAACATTGTCACATTAGTTTTTTTAAAAAATGATGAATTTTTAAAGCATCAAGTAATTTACCAGTATTTTATGGGACTTCAATACATAAGTCATGGTGAGGAAGATGAAAATTTACTTTCTTAGGTTATAATAATAAGGCCTTTATTTTAACATTAAAAGTGAACTGATAGATACACCATCTTTTAATGGTGATTTTGTGGTAGAAAATGATAATAAAATTTAATTGTTAATAATTTATTATATGTGTTATAGTATCAGTAATTAACAAAAAATATATCCTTGAGTTGATTTTCAATATCCTATATCATAATTCAATGATATACTGATTTGAAATTATGTTGTCACATTTTTTAAAATTTATAATAGTTTATTTTCAGAGACATGTGATGCTTAAAATATAAGCAACATTGGAAAAATAATTTAATTGTTTGGATTAAAAATAATCAAGGTACTTGAATATGGTTATGGTAAAATTGTAATTTTTTTCATTCAAAAAAACATATGTTTTATGGGATTTTAGACCTTTGTGATAAATGAGTTAGTTTAACCAATTATCATGTTTTTTTATCCATCTTCATAAGCATTGCTACCATAATTTAGTTAGGTAAGATAGAGTTTTGATATGATGAGGAACTCATGTATAAAAATATGGTAAAATTATTTTCTTGATATTTAAGATCATTTATAGTTTAGTTAGGGTGTATTTTAGTAGATATTCTGAACACCAATTTTTCTAGCATGAAAATAATATAAATAACATCCTTTGATTTAAAAAATCGTTTTCTAATGACGTGGATCTCTCATGAATGAAAACAGACATTTTAGAATATTTGTTAAATATTTTGATAACATTTTAGTTAATTCATAAATAATGTTAAAAAAATTCATTGATATAAGATTCATGTTTTTTTAGATTAAGAAAAAAATATATAATTTTTTTATATTCAGTTGACTATACCAAAGTAATTGTTTTTATAATTTTTAAAAAATATTTAGAATTTTTTGGAATGATTAATGCTATGCGGATAAAATATATTTTTATTTGGGATAATCTATGTTTATTTTCCTATTTTATAAATATATTTATATGTACCTTTTTATGCATGTTTTGGGAATAAATAATATCAATAATTAATAGGTTTTAGAAATGTTTTTTGTTTATTTTTTAGGAAATGCACTTTGTGAATACCACAAGAGAATTTGTTTCTAAACAGTAAATACATTTTCATCATTTTACATTGTGGTAAAAATAATATTGAATATAAAGGCAAATATTTTCCCTATGTTGGACAAATTAAAATTTACTACATATTTTTATCATTGTTTTTGCAAAAAATAAAGAATATGATTTTTCATTATTACTTTTCATCCTATCATGGTGAAATGTTCATATAAGGTTAGATTATTTATTTAAATATTTACGTATATTATATTATTAATGCATAAAAAATAAAAAATGTGTGATGAGTTATATTTATATATTATATATGATTTAATAATTTATATTAATAAATATATGAATTAGATTGATTAAAAATAATAATTAATTTGATATTTAATATTATTTTTTACTAGAAATCCAAATAACTATTTTCATGCTTTTTAGGGATTCATGAATATTTGAAATAACCAAACCTACTATAAAACTATTTAAATACCATTTATTTCAATTAATTGTTAAAAATTGTATGTCACCTAGAAAATAGTCAACCTTATTTGTTAAATCATAAATTTGAATTGGAATGGATAATTTCTAAGTAAATGTATTGTATGATTCATGAAATATAGGTAACCACTCTATGTCAACTGACTGAGTACATTTTACCATAATAAAAAAATTCTAATCCAGGTTGATGATTACACTATAATAAATCCCCTATATATTATGTTTTTTATAAAAAAAATTGAATATTTTAAACCATCATATACATGGTCTTTATATATCTATAATTAAACATATTATGATAATAAAAACATATATGAACATAAATTGTGATGTTATTATGAAAATAAAACGAATTTTATATTAGATAATTATTATATACAAGTGTGTGCGTGTGTGTGTGGAAGTATGTGATGGTTATCTTCAAAATTTATACATATATCAATTTATTAGAAATTACATTTGATATTAATATTTTATAACATTCATATAAAGTATAATAAATGGAAACTATTTCATATATACATTATATATTTCCACTAAATCATTAATAGAGTAGTCTACAATATATGAAAAATATACTAGACAACCATTATATATACTATCACATATGATGATTTACTAAAATAAATATCATATGTTTTCATTTATTTTTCAATGATATCAAAACAATTATAGTTTAAGAAAATAAACAATAAAAACAATAGAAAAAAATGTAGTTGCATATAAAACATACAGATGAAGAAGCAAACAAATACTTATAAATAGTCTCCATAACTCGTCATAAAAAATTTATATAAAATAATGGTACATGGAAAATGATTTGAACAATATAAAACACATATTAAAAATGTTTTTACATATATGAATACTTGAAATATATAATAATAATTATTTTTTTCATTAAAAAATATAATTATGTTCTACAATTTATAAAAGTGAATGTATTGCCTAAAACATATTATAATCATATAAAATGAAATTATAAACAATTTATTTTAATTTTATGCGAAAACAAACATGAGGGAATTAAATAAATGAAAATGGAAATTTCATAAATTTTAATTATTAAAAGATGTGTGAAACAATATTGTTGGTCATACGATAAAAAATAGTTTTGGTTAAAAGAAGTGTTTATAGAAATATCAGATAATTTTTTATGGGTGTAATATTTCTTTACTCAAAAAAATAAATATTTTTGATCATTTTATTTTATAAAATTATACATGTTGTTTAAAAATTTAAAAATATTTATATTGAAGTATTTATAATATACCTTATAAATGTAAAAAACAAATTTTAGTAGGTCCGATAAGCAATAGAGGTTATAAAAATATCCCATTTATTTATAATAAAAAGACATAATTCAAACCACTCATCCATAACTTAGAGAACATCGTTTCTTCACGTGTGATGATTACTTTGATACATCTAATAAAAAACTATCATGTATACAATTTTTCTTTGTTATTTATAAGGAAACAATAGAAATTATTATCAAATAAAGATAATTCTATTAAATATTGTATTTAATTATTATTTATAATTATAATAATTGTGCTATAATTATAGTCCATGTAATATTCCTTGAATTGGGGTATATTTAGTTCCACTTTTATATGATACAACTCCATAATAAAATTAATGTATGAAATTATAATCAATAATGAAATGTTTGGAATTTAAAATAAAATATTTTTTGACTATAACCAATAATCATTTTTTCATTGTTGGGTTCCCTACTAGTTGAATCTATGTATGAGCTTTCAATTTGATTAATGGACTGTTCTACAGTGACCAACATTCAATGTTTCCTTATGAAATAATAATCTAATCATTGAAACAAATTTTCTAAATTTTGATATTATAGAAAATTTCCATTCCATGTAAGAATGTTAAAGTATGTTTTTCCACATTTTGGAGAGAAGAATATTTCAAAATCAACATTATGAAACAACATATAAAACAGTACAAAACAACATCCAAAAATTCTTGGAACAGTGCAATATTAATGGTAACTACACCATAAATCCCCAGACCTCCCTTCTTGTGGATCATCATCAGAATATAATCATGGTACAACTAAAAGATAATAGTGTTGGGACCCCTAATATAGGATAAAAAAGAAATACAAGCCTCATATTTCTATAATTCAACATACTCTTTACACCCAATCCAAGTAAATAACATAGGAAAAAATATATGAATAATATACAATATGTAGTACTCCTCCTCTAAAACATAAGAGTATTTTATTTTTTCAAATTTTCTTCATGACATAAAGGTTTTCGCTGAACAATCCAGGCTACCACCCAAATCCATAATTGAACTCGCATGATACAATATATTCCATGACACCACAAAACCATAACTCACGTAATATATCATGATCAACTCTACCTTTCTTCCATAAAATACCTCCAAATACCCACAACACAAAAAAAAATGCAATTTAATGAGAGAAAAAAGTCTAAAATGTTATAGTATTCCACCTTTATGAAATTATCCATTGTTAATTTCATATTAATGTCATGTTTATGAAAATATATCTACCAAATGATATTTATTTTAGATAATTTAACACTAAATATATTGGATTTTACATTCTCTCCCATTAAAAAATTTCACCCATTAAATTTAATTACACATATAAATATAGGATAATGTAAATTTTCAAATTTCAAATTTCAGCTTCCATGTTGTTGTCTCAAACATTTATTTATGTGTTTAATATGGATATTGAAAAAAGTCTTATTTTAAATGAAAATATCAATATAATCCAATATATTTGTTAGGTTTTCCATAAAATAGATATCATTATCCATTAATAAAACACCTTTGGTCAGTATATTCCATGGAATATGTGTACACTTCTCTTAAATGTGATATAAATAATATGTTATACCAATGTTAAAGGCTTGGTGGAAGTTTAAAATGACACACTACAATACCTAGGTGACAAATAATCTTGAATGTTCTAATGTATCTTAGGATTAGACTTCACATACTTATGAATCTCATAACACTAATTCATGGTGATTTTTATGGAAATTTATTTTCACCAACTTAAAAATATATAATGCATCGATAATTATTAACATGACAATTCATTTGATTTTTTTCATTAATATTTCACTGAAGGATTTAAAACATATTTTTCATTATCTAATAAAGAATTGTTCCCAATAAATTTAAACCTCCAAATTCATCCCATCATTTTAAAATTTGGAATGTATTTCTTATACAGATCCTTTTATGGTTTCTTATAGGGAAACTAAACATAAAAATATATATATCCCATATTTCTTGGAGATCTATCATGAAATATCATCACATATCATCCAGATTCAGAATATTACGTTCATATGGACCATTAGTTTGAGTTTGATAATTATCTTAAATGTTTTATTATGCTTACCACACATATTTAAGACTTATATAAATCATTGATATAAATACTTCAAATCCACTAGATACAATTAAATATAGTATTTTATAAATGGGTGAAAAACAATATTGGATGAATGATGAAAATGTAATAGGAATATGGTATCTTGTATGATGACTATAGTTCTATGTTATAGTGTGATATTAAACCCTCTAATTTTTTTATTATTGTTTATTATTGATAAGCATGAGTTTATTGATCATAATGAAAATATTAGTTCCAAAGATTGAGTGTAGGAGTCGGGAGTACCAAAAATTGTTGATGAGAAAATTGAGAAAAATACCAAAGAAAGTTGTCTTTATATGTCTACTTAAGAAGATTAGAGTGTATCATAATACTTGTATTTAAAATAAACCTCATGTCATTACTATCAAACTAATATAGGATTTTTAATAAGGATAAAGATGATGTGAGGAGTTTCCAATTATCATTCCCTTAAGTGATATATATATATATATTTTAATTATTTACACGCATTATTAATGTTTGAGATGCGTCCATTGGTTTATTAGAGATCCAATCACACATGGAAAAGGTTGAAAAAGAGTTTTTGTTATTAAAAATTATTCTATTTAATAATAAATATATATTTAGAAAAAATGGTTGGATGTTAAGATTACCGGTTCTTAATATTTCACTTTAAGATTCTATTTATGTAGTTGATTAGTTATACCATGGAGTGTGAAGAATGTTTATTATTATACCTAAATTAAGATTCTAAGATGTTGGATGAGGTTTGTGAAGTACAATAGTTTACTAGTTAATAAATATCCATACTTTTAAATATCATTAATGTTTTTTCTAAATGGATATCTCTATTGGATGATATTTGTGAAATATTTGAATTTCTGTAGGTAGTTAGAAAACATTATAGTACATGAAGGAGTTCTTAATTAATGATTAATATTTCAGATTATTTTAATATTTTTGAATAATAATTGATGATTTTATAAAGATAATTGGACGTAGATAGATTAGATTTAGAATATCTACAAATGATTGAAGATTTTATGTTCTAGGTTTATGAAGTTGTAGAATTCTGAGTGTTGTTAAAGGAAATAATAAGATATTCCTTCAAATAAAAATATTAGCCATGTGTTAGAGGTCCATAAGATATGTAATATTTTCAAAATGATATATGATATATTCTAATGAATCAAAAAAGTAATAGGAACATTTAATGATAAATAAAATATTTTATATGGCATGTAGAATTTTATACTAATATCTGATATCTCCAAGAGAAGTGAATATAATCGATGGAAAATAGCCCTATGGGATATTTCAGATACTCAATTAATAAAAATGAAATATTTTAATAAATTTATTTAAATGAAAAAAAGTCATTAGATTATTATTATATTTAATATATACTATATCATTTCTAAGATACTTGGTATAGTATGTATTACATTATGATGACACATAATATTATCCAAGGGAATATATTTAGATCTCACTAGTGGGATGTGTATGATATATATTTGTTATATAAGATGATATATTTTTGTCAATTCTAAATTTATTATAATTCAATGACTGATACTATGGGAACATTAAAAGATATTGAATTGAAAATATTAGGAAATAAATGTGGTTTTTTGAGATATTCTTCTAGTCATAAAAATAATGATTATTAGAGTTAATATGATTTCATTAGCAAATGAATTTTTAGAATTAGTGAAGGTTCTTATGTCATGAAGAAATGAATCCCACCATAAGTAGTTGTTCATAGATGAATTAAATCTTGGAGTAAATACCAAATAGCTTGTTAAAGATTAAGTAGTCTATCCATGATAATAAGTTGGATCATGGGAAATTAAAATGGACATGTTTCATGGAATTATCTATGATTTAAGAAAAGGAGAAATAAAATATAGAAATATTATTTGAATGTTACAATAAAAATAAAATTAAAAATTTAAATCCTAATTAAAAAGAAAGATATGGTAAATGATTCATAACGTGATACCAATAAATTTAAAATAGAAGAATACTAATTTTGATAGGCTTCAATAGGTAATTTTTTACACAATAAATTCATGAAAATTTTTAGAATCAAGAATAAATGGATTATAAAAAAAGTGATATGTGGTTTTTTATGAGACCCAATGCTATAATTATTTAGTAGATATTTTTTGGTAAGAAAATGAGATATGAAACTTTGGGTTGAAAGTTCCTATGATTCCTTATAACATATGGTTCAAAAGCATATTGGGACGGTTGGGTAATGATTATTATACAGAATTAGGATCCCACCTATTATTACTGATCACTAAGTCAAAATAGATTTATATTGTCCATGTGAGACACAAGACTTTACATATGATCACACATCAAAAGGAACCATCTAAATATGGTATCGAAAGATGAAGACCTGGTTGGTGATAGAGTTTGAAAAATTAAATGTTGGTTGTTACATGAATCCTAGTTGGTGATTTGATAAAATATTTAGGTAAATACCAATTCTTGATATTCATCAAGATAATAAAATCTACGTTATGTAGGAGTTGTATAAAATCTTTCATTCACTAGGGAAATAATCATCAATATTGATGGCAAACCCTATAATCAAATTATTGTGTGCCTTTTCTCCCTCTCTCCCTAACTTATCATCGTTAAGGAATGATGAAACAAATAAATCTATTATCTTAATAGGTATAGAACACTAACTCTACCCCACTTAGTGTGGTTACACTGGTCCAAGTAGAACTAATAATTATATTCAGATATACCTTTACACCACTATTTTGATTCTAAAAAAATGTGATGTTTTGAGGATATGAAGTAGTTATTGAATTTATCATCCAAATAATTCATTAATTATAGAATTAGAAAAGATATATCAACATTTTATTTGAATATCATCTCTTCAAAAACTCTAAAATATAGTAAGACACAAGAAATAAAAATATTTTAGAAGACATACCACATATATAAAGTGGGAGAAGAATAAATTTTATACATTCTATAATCAAGAATAAATAATACCTAAAATTAATAGAGAATATTGTGTTGAAAAATAATTTACTAAAAATTGGAAATAATTCTACCTCAAAATAATGAATGAAAACAGATGGAGATAAAGTATCTAAAATTTCTTATAAAAAACATCCTTAAAAAGAAACAATTATAAGTGGGGACGATCACCTATTTTAAGAATCATATTATAAGGAATATGATGATTTATGTCTCTTTTTAGAGTACACATTAATAAACTTCCATAAATAATTTTCCATTTTTTATATGGATTATTCTAAGACATACTAAAAAATGTCACCCACCATCAAGAAGAATTTCCGTAGAGGTATAACAAATTTTTATAATAAGTAATGATGATAATAAATTTAACTAAGAAGTGTAATGTCTATAGTTATAGAATTATAGTGCCTGAAGGAAAGTACCCCAAAATTATAATGAATTAGATTGATATTATCCTAAATAATGTTGATTCCATAGAAATTCATAATGAAAATCTACACACATTAGACAAATAATTAAAGGTTTTCATTGATGTCAAGAATGCACATTTTGATATGTTTTCTTAAATTGTATCTAAAATTGAATATTGATTCTTTTTCTAGGAATTGTTGCTAATGTGGCAATATTTTTTTGAAAGATTTTAAAATGTTGTTAATTTTTAGTGTAACAATATTTTTTAAACAATTATGGCAAATTTAGCCACAATTTTAATAAAATGTATCTAATAATATTCATTTTATATTGATATGTTAATAATATATTAATAACATATTATTATTTATTATTAGTGAAAATATATATAACATTAATATCTATATATATAATAATATAATATATAACATAATTATGTGACCATATATACAAATATATAATAAAATAAAATAATTAATATATATATATATAAATAATAAAAAACATGTAGCAATATATATCATATATATTTATATACCCATATATAATATATATAACATATATATATGTTTATAATATGTTAATAAAATATTACTATTTATTATTTCAAAGAATATATATATATAAATCAATATATATATATATTATAAATAAATTAATAAATATTTATAATATATCTATCTATATATACATGGATAAATATGAAAATACATAATGAAAAATATTGAATATATATATATATAATTACATTCAAACAAACACACACACCTCACACAAACCCCAGAAAGGCAGACCATATCCTCATAGGGGATACTCCACCAATCAAGCAATATTTTATAGTACATGACCCATAGGTCTAGTGGGAATGAATCTCATTAAATGGCCCAAATTCCCATTAATTGCATCGAAGGTCAATTGTAGAGTCATGTATATATCATACTACCTCCGTCACAAGGTTTTCATCACCAAATGTCTACATCATGAATGTGTCATAGTCTGTATACGTCATCATCTGTATCACCACATGCATAGTATAGTAATAGTACCTATTCCCATCAGGGCTTGATCCCAAGAACTCTTAGATGTGGAGGGTAATGGTTGAGTACCCCTCAACCATGACACTGGCCGGAACAGACACACACACATATGTACATAATATTATATAATAATAAATATATAAAAATAATATATATATATATATATATTACAATAAATATATTTATATAAATATTTCTAACAATATATAACAATAAATGTTTAACAGTATAACAATATAATAACTATATATAATATAATTTATATATGAATATATGATAACAATATATGATAGTAAATATATAACAATATATTTTGTTCACAATAAAATAATAATATATGACTATAAATAATAATAATATATTACTAAATTTATTACAATATATCAATATCAAATTATATCATCAAATATTATAAAAATATAAAAATAAATATAACAATATAACAATAAATAATATAAAAATAAATAAATATTTTTTTTAAATATAGATATAAAAAAATTAAAAAAATAAATATTAAAACAATATAAAAACAATATAAAAACAACACAACATTAAAACAAAAATGATAATAATATCATAATATCATAATATTTTGTATTAAAAATATAAAAATATAATAATAATAATATAATGACTATTATTTTATAAATAACAATATTATAATCATATCATAACAATAAATATAACAAAAGTATATACTAATTTAAATATTATAATAATATTTTGTTATAACAATACAATATAATAAAAATATATTTTTAACTGTATAACAATAAATACTATAGCAATAAAATATATATATATTTATAACATATATATTATTAAATAATATATACAGAAATATATTTATATATATATTTATGTAAGATATTAATAATGATATTTTTTTATTATACTAAAATATGCTTCATTAATAATTTATTTAATTATTAATTATAAATATAGATACATAGGCAATTTGGTGTTGGGTTAAAGTACAATATTCAAAGTCAATGTGGGGGTGTCCATCTCTTAATAAGTCTTAATAGGTTATTGTGAATCATGAACGAGCCATAGAGGTGAGCAGTGGTGGTTGAGTAACAACAACAGTGGTAGGGGCATTGTATGTTTGTGTGGGGGAATATTTTCATTGTCGAGGAATCATTTGGTCAAGCAGTGGCTATGACAAATCATATTTTTATTACACATTAATTCATGATTCATTGCATAATGGTATACATAAATAAATCCCATAATATTTTTAGTCCCACTATATTTATGAAATTAGGATCATAGCACATGAACATGATACATGTATACAATAATATTGCTGAAAACATCCTTATCATTCTCTAAAAATTCCATCATTCGTATAAAACAACAAGGGACAAATGAGGGTTGTATATATGAAATGGTTGAGCCATAAAGACCAATAATAGAATAAAAAACATATTATATGGTAAATTATTACATGTGTTCTAACTATCATATCATGGTAATAGAAGAGGGGTGAGGATCATAATCTTGAACAAGGAGGATTGATATTACATAATAACATAAAGGAAACAATGGAATGGGGATACCCCATAAAACATGACATAAAAACATAAGTCAAGTCTATTGACCTAGAAAACATATCATAGAGTTAATATGGTAACCACCTGCATGCTATAAATGGAATATGATGAGATTAAAACATTACCCAATTCATTAGAGGGCTATATAATTTCAGGTCCTCCCTTTATTGTCATATATTGTACACACGTAAGAGTGACACATATATTATACAATATAATATAATTTGTAATCATTTCTAACATGATTCTTATTGACTTTGGGTTATATACATGGAGGAATGAAATAAATGATGGATATTAATGTCTTATTGAATACACCTGAGTTTAAATAAAGATGGGTATTCATCAAAAAACGATTATCATGGAAAACTCACAAAATGACTTCAGCATCATAATAGGGGTATGAAAAGGTTTATGAAAAGGGAAAATGAAAGTGAAAGAGTATTATAATCATTTTTACATCATATGTAAATTAATATTTTTGTTTATAAAACTGATCAAAATTTAAAAAATGAAAGTTAAAAAAGGTATAATCTACTAGAGGTGCCTTCGTAAAGAGGAGAAGGGGAGGATACCTTACTTTGAGAGGGTGAATCTAAATGCATGGGAGGAGCTTCAAGAGAGGGAGATTGAACCTTTATATATGTTAATAATGGAAAGTGAAGTTTAATTTCATTCTACATGGTTTTTTAGGGAAGATAAATGGGATCTTGTATGGGCTTAAATATGAAATAATATGGAAGTTATTTATTATATTTGAAACATAGGTTTTGGACTCTATATGATAATGTTAGCAAAACCAAAAACATTCTCATGGTTTTCCCATTATTTCATCAAAATCGTAGTGTTTTTCATTATTTTACTACTTTAATAACTGATTTAATATGAATTACACCTTGGTAATTTTGAAGTGTTTCATGTTTATAATAAATTTATTTAAAACCTTAAAATAATATATATATATATATATATTAGAGGAATCATTATGGAATCATAAAATTATTAAAATAACATAAAAAATAATTATTTTAAAATTGTAGGTATATATTGGGTTGTGTATAATTTTTATGTAATATATTACAAAACCTTTTGGTCAATATGATGTCATAACATAAAAAACATATTTAAAACATATTTAGTTTTGACCCAAAAAATTTACTATCACAAGTTATGAAAAAATAATCATTGAAGAATTTTGAACTGATGATTTAAAAAATATTATTTATTTTATACAAATAATTCAATAAGTATGAGAATTTACACTTTTAAATTAAACATCCAAAATTTATTGAAAAATACTCTTTATTTGCCGTAAACGTTTACAAACCATTATAAATTTATACTTTTTGACTTTGTAAAATTATATTATAATTTATAATTAATAAAACATATTTAAATATAATATTTTATTGACATATCATTTATTTTAATTATCCAATAATTCCTTAAAAAATTGTTTCCTGACTGAAAATATATATTTCCCTAAAATATAATTTGAGTATCACCGTATCAAGATCTAATATATATCACACTCATTGTATAATAATTTAGAAATATTTTTTTAAAAGGAATAAATATAATCATTGGTTTTCTATTATAAAATAACCCACTTACCATTTTTAAAGTCCATATACATAAAACATTGCTACACCTATGAATGGACATTGGGTGAGGTGTGCGATGATGAGATTTTCATAGTGTAGTTTGATGGATATTGGTTGGGTTGTGATATCGATAAGATAAAACTCCTATAGTATTATTTTTTTCTTATACATTAGTTGTTGAATAAAATCTTGGTATTGGTCAAGGTAAAATCATATTGATTCCATCTACCTCAAAAGCTCTAATAAATGGGGTTCATATGGTACGATCCTACTAGTGGAGGCTATGACTTATTTCACCTATATCAATATGACTTTATCATAACCCTTAATATATACTAATCATAATGGGTAATATAAAACTTCTATATTATCAATTTTTATGATACATAATGGTTTATTTCATATAGTAAATTAGATAATAGTACTTCTGTTTCATCACCAATTCTAGTTCTCATGTTACTTCCTTAAACATGTGGTTCTTTCATAGTATATTGACCAGGCAAGTCATCTTGTTTCATAGAACACTATCTCTATAATAAAATATCTTTACTAGATTATTCTCATATGAATGACCATTATCTAATGGTACCACCTCTATATTCAGAACATGTGAGGGTTTTTGTATATACTTTCTCAATATGGACATATTTAACACATAAAGTACATGAGATAGTTTAGGTGGGAGTGAAATTCAATAGGCTACAACTACATTTCTATCATGGATCTCAAAGGAGATTATGTGACTATGAATAATATTTTCCTTCATCCATAACCTCATGGCATCCTTCCACAGTGATATATGAAGGAATATTTTATCTATGATCTCAAACTCTGGGGATCTTTAACAATTACCTTTAGACAGTTTTTTTGACATTATATTTATTTCTTAAGAAATTGAAGAGTTTGAGCTTTATATGTTCTCTATTGGATATGATCTAGTCCCATGATCTTCCAATCTCCAACCTTATCCCAACATGTTATTGTCTGAAACCTACTCCCACCCAAAGACACATGAGGTGCAATTTGAATTCTAGAATGAAACCTTTTGTTATATGATAACTCCACTAGGGGGAAGGTGTTGATACTAACATCCTTTAAAATCCATTGAACATGATCTCCACATTTCTTTCATATTTTGGATAGTACTTTTCAGACTAACAATCCACATAAGGGCGATAATCAGTGATAAAGGTCAGTTCTATATTCAATGTATACTAAAGGCATCTCCAAAACCTCAAGTTAAACCTCAAATAATGACCAGATAACATTGATAGTGGAACTCCATGAAGTATTATCACTTCACATATGTATATCTTCATTTTTTTTTCAAGAGATAAATCCACCATGATAGTCATGAAAATAGATGACTTTATAAGGTGATAAATTACCACCCAGATGGAATTTTTTCCTTTAGATTTCATGGGGAGTCCTATGAATAAATCCATGGTAATGTTATCCCATTTCCATACTTGTATAGGAAATGGTTTTTTCATACCCATATACATCAATGTTTTATACCTAACATGATGGTGTACCAAGCATCATAATATGAACTTTTCAATTCTCATCTTCATGTTATCTCATCAAAATTTATTCATGGAATCTCTATACATCTTGGTGATTCATGGATGAATATAGAGTGATGATATATTTGAATCATCTATAATTTCACTCTTCAGTTTTGGATTTTATGGGAAACCATCTAGGATCCAAACCTTATTACTATATCTTTATTAAACATGAATTCCAAAACATGTTCTACCTTATTTTATAGCATCTCATTATCATTATTAGCCTCTTTGATTCTATAAAGAATGGATGGTTGACCATGTATTTGATCATGGTAGTATAAATATATTTTATTATTCCTATTTCCATATTCTACATACCCAAGAATATTGGATCAATTACAATCCTAATCATGTATTAGGTTTTTAGATCCTTTTTACTTAGATCATATACCATTTTGTATTTTCTAGACTACTAATGGATTGAACGGTCATAAAACATGATCAGATATAATAATAAATTTTGGATCATATAAGGATAATTTTGTGTTTATCTATACTTTTGGATTTTATAATCCTTATGTTTGTCAAACTTCTTCCCAAAATCCATAATGCAAAATAATTGTAGACAACTATAGATCATGAGTAGCGATGTTCAACTAATGGATATTTTTTTGGAGGGAGTCATAATCTATCAATTGTCATCTGTCATGAGTAAACATTCCAATAATTTTTTAGATGCATCACTATTGATAAAAAATACATCCCCACTGGTGGGTAATGTGAGCACAGGTGTATTGATAAACCTCTTCTTTATCTATTTAAAACATCTCACACATTTATCATTATCGAAAGACAATACCACTTTTCATGTTATCTTCATTCATGTGACTTTTAATCATGAGATATTTCTTATCAATCAATGAAAGTGCCTATATAATCCAAGGAAACTACATATATCAATCCCAATAGTAGTTCTGAGATATTCTTCAATTTCTTTTATTATGGAGGAGTTAAAAATATTAATTTAAAGGTGAAATATTACCCTTAAATGTTTTTTTTCTATAACCATAAATCATATTTACAATAATTAACATACATATTTTCTTCCTTAATGGTCTTTAATACAATATTTATATACTCTACATGTTACTCTATTATTTTGGACTAGATGAGAATATCATCTATAAAGACTATAAAATATCTGTTGAGGTAATATATAATTACTCTATACATCAAGTCCATGAATATTGATGATGATTGGTGAGTCTGAAGGGAAACACTATGAACTTATAGTTCCCATAACATATTTCAAAATAATTCTTGGGGATATTACCCTATTTCAAAGTTAAATGGTAGCATTCTGACAAAAAGTCCATTGTACAAATACTATCATTCATGTTGCTGATTTAACAATTATCAATCTATGGAAGTGGTACTTGTTCTTTATCATGATCTTATTGACCTAATTATAACAAATGGTGAGTGATGGAACATAATTCCTTTTAGTGGTGTGAAACAACATATTTATGAAAACAAAAGCCATATTTTGAATCAGTGGATGATCCTGAGGTACCCAGGGGAGGAGCCCACATGATTTGAGGTTGGCGAACAATATAGATATATGTTTGAAAGAACTTTAATTCCCAATGGGATGTAAAATTTATTCATTAATGGTGATGTACCAAAAAAGCTAAGTCAGAGACACTAATGAAATCAGGATGACACAAAAGAAAATTGACTATGCGCCAGATCTTGTGCAACCATTGTGACATCAAATGACACTTCTATATAGTAATGCTTAAAAAATTCAATTGAAGTTGTTTCCTATAAATAGAATTGTTCCCCCACACTACATGGGAATGTTCTTGAAGGTGAACACTGCTCTCATGCACGTAATAACACCCCATCCTTGATCGCGTGAACGACATGGTCTCAAGGTACTATATCTAGCATGATAGGTCCCCCATGGGTCCTCCTTTGGGTGGGCCCACTAGGGATTTATCCTCACCCATATATTTTTAATCCACATTAATTGTGATAAAAGGATCCTACTTGTGCACAATATTTTCCCTTCTACAGTGCCTCTTTCACCCCTAACCCCATGTTTTTCATGCTTATTCTAGTCCTGCACGCATGACCTCATATTGCGTGCGAGAATTCAATCTTTCACACACAATTTCTATGTTATATAAGTATCTTACATATCCTAAGGAACCATGTTTGTTCCCATACTGTTCACACACCCCTATCTTGCACGAACATCCTCTATGTGGCCCTCTAGGCTTTCATGCAATGATTTTTTAGTTTCTTGAGTTGTGTTTCATGTTTCATTTCCATGGCTAATGTTTCTTCACCTATGAAAATTATTGTAAAATGATCATTTTTATAGACACACTATAGTGGACCCCTCAATGGATCACTCCACAACCCTGTTAATCCATGTCCTTTCTTGTGTCTTTCGCTCCCCAAGTGTGGGTTGGTGCATGTTATTTATGACGTAAGGGTGATGAGTGAGTCATGACCCTCTGAGATGCCACAAATTAAAGTGATAAGAAACCCCACATAAACAACACATGATGATAAAGTGTGATAAATTAATGAGTAACAAGCCCAATAGGACCATGAAGGGGATGGTCATCAGTGCCCTCTCACTCATCCTCTCGCATTTCTCATTGTCGCCATGTGTGCCTCGGGTAGCCTTTGTGTAATCCCAGACACACTATGGTAGGGTGACCCTTGTATGATGGTCATATCCTCCCCATATATATAGAGATGCCATCCTAGATTTTTCCAATAGTCTTCTCTCTAGGCTACCAAAACAACGTAAACCCCTGTTTCCTCTTTGGGCCACTAATCAAGTGTAAACCCCGCTCTACTCCTCAGTGATTCACTTTCCACAACGCAATCCTCATATCTACTGTAGCCTATGGTTTCTCACATAGAGTACAAATCATGTGGGGGTAAGTATTATGCATTTCATCCTCTTTGGGTTTCCTTAGTGTGTAACCACCATCCCCATCATCACCAAACTACATGGACTTTGATCCATTCCCTTTTCAATTAAGGTATGTAGGAAGCCTCCTTGAGGTTTAATCCCATCACCCATCACACATCAGTCCCAACCAATATATGTGGGTTCACACTTGTCCCACATAACGTTAAACAATATTACCATTTCATCTCACATGGCACTAAACTGTATGTCCATTAACTACATAGTTTTTGATCCCTACCTCCTTGATATGGTATGTAGGAGTCCTACCTATGAACCAACCCCAAACAGTTATTACATTTAGTGTCCTCTTTGTGATGACCCACATCCATGGTCCACGTATTAGGATTCTCAGACCAGTTCAACAACCATCTTATTGTATAAGTTCCTCACTAAATCCATATTTATCTAACCAAGAGTGTCCATCTTGTGATGGGATGCTAACTATGCATAATACTAAGCATTTCATCAGGTTTCTATCCTTTTTGTACACCCTTATTCTGTTCCTCATTACAGAACTACATGGATTTTGATCTTTCCCTTTTGAAAAAGGTACATAAAAAGCCTCCCTGAGGTGCAATCCCATTATCCACTCCCCATATGGGTCTATACATCAAGCCATTGTGTTTCAAGAAGAGCATGACTTCAACCCATTGGATCCAATTCCTTCGGGGTCCCCATCCACGTATCCTTTCTCACAAGTCGCCTCCTCATTTGACTCATATCCTAATTTCAGAACGTCATGGATATTGACTCTCTACTAATGGGATATGTAAGAGACCCCCCCTGTTGTTAAATCCCAATACACCCCATTCACACAGGTGACCAGTTTCATCCCCATTCATTCCACCATTTGCACTTCATCCATATCCTTCCGAATTTCACTCAAGCCTCCAAATCCTAGTTAAATCATGTCATCCATACGGGATGATAACAATGGGTAAGACCCAATTGTCTCATTGCTTTGGGAATCACTCATGACTCTAACCACGCGTAAGACCCTACATGATTCCGGGTTGCTGTCCATTGTGTACACCCTGATCCCATGACTCACCCTCTTGAACTATGTTATTTTATATCCTTCTGTTATAAATAGGTTATGTCGGAATCCTCCATGAGGTTCAATCTCATCCAACGTTATACCTTGGTGTACCATTTTGTTGGGACCCACCATCCTCTGATTTGACCTTTGTGGTGTCTGGGTCGGCCTTCACATTATGTAACTGTCCCATTGTGGATACTCCATACCGGGTCTATTCTGATTGGGTGTTCTGACTCATCCATCTGGTAAACTTTCCTAGTGATCCCTCATAGGTATACCCATTTGATCCAATCCCATCTGTGTTCTAATAAGTCTGATCCTTCTCCACTTGATGTTAAACTCGCCGCATAGCCCATGTCAAACATGTGAAGATGAGGAGAACCTCTGTTATATTCCTCTAGCATACAATTCTCTCCATTCAACATGGCATGCATCATTCTTCCACACCCATCAGAATCCCTATTATAATGGAAAATATATTTTTACTACTATATTATCATCCCGAAATTCTAGTGATTCCATGCATGAATACTTTCCTGACAGAAGGTTGTTGCCCTAACTTGACCCCTTTGGAATGTTCTTAGAGAAGTAGTGTAACAGAATGGCGCTAGAAAAGATATGGCTCTGGGAAGAGTTTCATGAACAACACATTAATAATTAAGGGAGACCAAAATTATGTGATGAATTCCGAGTAGGAACCAATGATCAGATAAACTGACATCCCATCATCATGTTTCGATGAAGGAGAAAACATCCCTCAAGAGGTGATGGATACCGCTCACCTTTGGAAAGAGGGAATGTTGGGTAGACCGAGAATATCCCCATAGATGGCACAAATCCTTGAAAAAAAATAATCATAAACAAAAATAGTAAACATGATATGAATTGTTTCTCCATAATATGTGGATTAGTATCATCCAAGACATCAAAAGATATGCATGTCACCAGATCCTTCTATTTGGCACCCGGTCCCGCCCAGAAAATAGTGGGTCTACCATGAAACTCACCAGGATTTGGGGTAGTTAATTATTGGGAATCCCCATATTTGATGATGTTATCGTGGATATTTCTATCCATCCATGGAAGACTGAATCACGATGGGGGACTGGCCATTGATTTCCTACTATCTGTACTGAGAGTTGAATCTTCCTATTTTGAACGGCCCAAGATATAGCTGTAGGAAACAAATCACCTCCCACCTCTATATGTTTGGGTAGTGGTTGGAGAAATACCAATGCAAAAATCATTCATGTATCCACCTCCTCGATGACTTCATCCACTACAAAAACTACCAGGTGTGCACGCCATGTCTCACCCTCGGAAATTGTCCAAAGAAGGGAAATGGACATTCATGTCAATTGATATGAACAACAGGGAGTCATCCCAATGAGGGATAAGATGCATTATGATATGGAGGCCCCAATTCCCCCACTATCACCACCATCCCCAAAGTCCAGGTAGAGAGCCACTACTCCCCACTCTGATTTTCAATCATTTCATGATCTTCTCCCCTAAATGATATTATGACCCTCTCCCTCACACAGATTAAGTTAGGAATGTATGAGTACTCCTAGCTGTAACATTGACCATGAGTCCCCAAGGTCAGCTCCTAATAATCCACAACATCCCCATAAACATTTCATGAAAACTGAAGAGAAGGGGGTCTGTACCCCTACAGAGCAGGCCCTAACTCGACGCCAACATCAGGCCAAAGCTTAAGAGGATTCCCTATTTGGGGAATCATCTGCTAAGTATCTAGTGGACCGATCCACCTCTAATGAGTGCTATCACATCTATATTACTACAGAAAGGGGAACTTATATGCCCGATTAGGGTTGAGACCTCAACTACCTCAAGGGTAGGCTGAGTTGACTCTCTCAGCATGGGTCAACCTGTGATGGTGATGTTCTGTATGGAGGTCCTCCATATAGATCCATTAGTTATCATGGAGGTCCTCCCAACTCTCACACCATGAATGATGTTCCTCTCCATTCCCATGACCAAAGGTATTGTAATTTTATAGATATACTAGGCTGTCAACACGAAGGTCTTCCTCGCATCGTCATCGACCTATGCAGAGGCCCTTCATGCAACGACATTAATTGGAGTGAATGTCCTCCTCACCCTGTCATCCATCACCATTGAGATACTCTCCAAGTGCCATTTTACATTTTTCCATGTCCTCCATGCACCCGAATTCATCCAAACATAGGTCATACCCTCTCTAACATCAACCAACACGAAGGTCCCTCCTCTCCCGAAATTTTACCCCACCCTGAAAAAACACCATGTGGTAGGAGGGTGGATCGTTGACATTAATTGAAGTACCCTAAGATACCAAAGATCACGGTTAAAACCATCCAATTTTTAGGATCTGATGTAGAGTTTGACTCGGTGATGGATCCCTCAACCCGATCATCTATATCGGGGTTTGGGATAAGAACTCGGCATATCTACTTTGTCCTCCCTGAATGTGAGATACACTGGATCCCTAAATCCCTCTGCAAATACATATAAGAGGAGGAAGATTTCTCTTTTTTCTAGGGCCGTGATGTTCAATCTTCCCTTCCATCCCCAGGATCATTCTCTACTTTGATAAGACATCATAGATAATTGTTCCACGGATCGATCGATGATGAGCACCATCTTGACCCACCACCAATGACCACAACCCCGACACAAGAATCATTGGTTAGTTACCCATTCACATAAATGAGGTGATACTATCAGGAATTCTTTGAATGATAGCCCAAGATGCAGTAGTTTTCCATCTCACATTCCACACTATCTATTGACTATTCTACCACTGTAATGGACTACGTCAATGTCGTTACTCGTCCCTCAACCACCCCTAGTCGATGAATGGGGAAACCAAGGTTAGGATATCGAGTCTAAACGAGATGGTTTGGGGAAATTCTTATAATGTACCATATCCCTAAGATATTCTATCCAGTCGCAACTGTAAGATTCAATATTTCGGAGTCATTCACCCAGGATGATGTTGTGTTCTTCCACCGAACATTAGCGACGCCTCATTTCTGGCTCCATCATAGACATTTAGCTTAACCCAAGACCCAAGAACACATGGAAGACATTGGATAGTACTGCCTCGTTGTTGAGTTGGTTGAACTCCCATTCACTCAGCACCCTACATCACGTAGTTATCCTTAGAATATCATGCAACGATTCATTCAGAGCTATACTGTGCTCCGCAGAGTTATTAAGGAGCCTTCCCCACATATAAAGATTTATGGATGGGGAAGTATGATCGCTAAATTTTATTCTTATATGGTTCCCAACATGTACACCTAGTGATACCAAGGATATTACATCAGGTGTCTTCACAATAATCATATTCATTCCTGGGATATACTCAGAAGGGGGCATTAGCTTAATGAATGGAGAGGATGAGAAACCCAATAGGGAAACACAACACCCATAAAACCCTACATGTATCCACACTCACCCATAAAGATAGGCCCTTGACCTTCTTAAACATTCCAAGTCATTTCATATTGGTAGGGATCCTATAAAGGGAAAAGTACACACCGAGACAGTCACCTACCCCAACCCATCCAATTCAGTGCATTATACTGAAGAAGATCCTGAAAAGGCCACACTCTGCCAACAACTTGCGGAATAGATACGGATAATCAATGAGATACATGATGATATTGATGTGGAACAAAATCCAGATTATGGCGATCCTTGGTATGATCCCATCCATCCTCCACTGAGGCAGCATGGGAAGGTACAACTCTACCCCGATGAATTTCCCATAGGAGATCTTGATAACCCAACCCATATTGAAATGGAAGAGGTAGGTGTTTATGGAAAATATAGTGATATTCATCAAACTACCCAAACTATGTGACAACCTTCCTCAGGTTCTTGCTCAGGTTACACTGGCGACTCCACAGGTTCCATTGGCCGCTCCACAGGTTCCTCCAGCGACCCCTCGGGTCATGCCACCAACTGCTCCATGAGCCGCTCAACCATCTTACCATGTTGAAGAACCTGAAATGAATAGGTGGTTAGGAATCCTCCCTAAGATAATAATCCATATCAAGATGATCCAATGGATGCTCTCATATATATCCTTGTGGATCTTGAAACTCAACAGGTTGTGAGCCCACCAGATACCAAACTATATCTGGCATGAGGGAATGATATGATAGTACCCTCGAGCTATGGAAACCCTACTTTCTTCACATTCATCAGAATGGGAGACCCCCCTACAACATCTGACCGAGTTCATTTCATGATGTGGTACCATAATGGGAACTCCAGCATAGTAGGGTGCCACCATGTTCTGGTGTTTCATATAAACACTGGAAGGGCACACATTTATTTGGTACTGCTAGTTACCCATTGGGTACATAGATGGTTGGGATGATCTCTATATGTAGTTTTGTATCAGTTTAGCTCCACCACCTGAAAAAATAATATTTATTCCCAATTCAAGTGCAAGAAAAGGCCATATGAGCGATTTTATGACTTTTTCACAAGGTTGAAGGGCCTCAAAATCTAACTATAAATGCCGCTCAGCCGAGAAAAACTTCTAACTATGTGAGCTGAAAATGTGAAGATTGAACTACATCCATCTCTCATCACTCAAAACATCCCATGTGGATTCTGGGATTTATCTGACAAGGATCAACATTTTTAGGAATCCTTATAGCAAACTATGACGTCATGACTGTTTCCTACTGCTGCTCCAGTACTAAGAGCCTCAAAGGCTGATACTATTGTTTTTTCATAGATATATTCCCCTAGATAGATGGTGTGGTTACCGACAGATCCTCTTCCAAAACATCTCTTAGTGGGACCACCTTAGGCATAGCCTTTGGCTCATAACTACCAGTCTCCGAATTGGTAGGCCCCACCTTATAATGCACCACCACCACCTAGGTGAGACAACTAGGTTCCATCAACTTTCCATGCTCAAGCCCCTCATAGTGCAGGCTCCCAGAGTCCCTTTCTTGGATCAGAGAAACCAGAACTACTCATTCGATGAATCTCAGGTCCCGAGTAACTTCTATTGTGAATTGGACCAAGGAATCCTATAATTTCAAGAATGAAAGCTGCTTGAAGAGGTAGATCCCACAGATCTCCCCAATTACTACCCATATCACCTGTTCCTTGGACACACTCTCAAAAAGTGTCATGTGTTAAAAAAACTATCTCCCTGAATAGGTCGATAAAAATATAGTCAGATTGGTTTTGTCCTTGGCCCATGTTTAATGTGTGTTTAAAGACCCTTATAGAAATAGTGTGGGTAATGGTAGTAGGTCTCTGGTCATGGATCTTAGAATTATGATCATGGGATAGCACACATGTTAGTGGCCATTTCCCATTGTATTATCTATTCCTGTTTGAATAAACCATAGCATTTAGAAGTTGTTGTGTAACCCTTGGACACTAATTCTATGTATACATCTCATATTTCACCATCTTGGAAGAGCTGGCATCGACAACACAAGGAGAAGAAATAGCCTCCCCCAGTACCAAATCCATTCTTTACTCTGGATAATTATATTCCCTCCAGGATGGGGATTTCCCCCATAATTTTTCCGCAATGGAGGATTCCTCAAGTGATGAGCATGAGTACACCTTAGTAAACACTATCGAGCTAGTGGACCCACATATGGTCCCCAAAGACATGGAATGCCGACCAAACCCTCCTAACATTCCTAGCCAACACTATCGTCAGTGAAATAATTGATATGTGAACCATTAAAGTTCATCAAGAAAAATGTCTAACCGAGCCATTCAAACCACTACGACATGAAAACATGTCTAGAATAGGACTCAACATTCACAATACTCTTAACTTATTTCATCAAATCAAATTCCCCCTCTATTGGTGCTATATGACTAGGAAAAGTCACCACAAACTTCATATGATAAACCACATATTTTATAGACAAGGCCATAGTCATTCAATAATCATATAGTACCTATCCTCTGATATTTATCTATTGAGCAGTGGGATATCACCAGCACTAGCCAAAATCCTCCAATCCGACCTCCATCATCTGCAATAACTCATGCCATAGGGTAACATCCTATCATCAAAAGTGTTCTCTTGACAAAAAATGATGATGTACTCAAGTACCATGCTCTAATTCTTTCCAAACTATTGACTCTCAAGACTCCCCACTTATCTGATGATATGTGTGATTCCCTCACAAAGCCTTTGACGAGCCCTTCCAATTCTATACATATGTAGCAGTGGTAGATCCATTCCATTATGAGGAGGCCGAACATGAAAAATCATAGGCCATTATCTCATTATCTGGAGAATATTAAGGTTCTCCTATACAAGGGAACATCTAACCACTGTACCTCACTAGTTAATTAAATGTTTTGGAAGTCAATCATTGTCTCATCGACATGGGTTCTGGGATCAATCACATCTAGACCTGGATACTCCGTAAGATGAGGATGCCTAAAAAATATCTAAATCCATATAAACTAATGATTCAAGGTTATAACATGAATGAGAAGATCCATGTTGGAAAAATCCTCTTGATGACCTAATTTGGTGTCCGTATTTCTAGTATGGTGTTCATGGTTGTCTCTCAAGACACCACCTACAGTTCGTTTATGGTTAGTCCCTGGATCAATCTGCACGCATCAGTACCCTCTCATATCACTAATTATTCATGTACACTCTTAGAGATATAGTGGGCATGCTCCATGGTGATGTGTCTATTATTGCCTCTTAGGAAAGCTTGCTACCTAGATGATGACTACTCCAAGAGAAAGAAAAAAATATGTTTTTGAAAATGAGGTTGAACATACTGTCATTGTGGCTAACCCATGACAATACCTGGATGAGGCCTATATCCTCCCAATTCACCAGTTAGAGGACACCACCCAAGACATGGGACACTAATTTTTCATCTATAGGACAAAAGGAATTTTAATTCCAAATCACAAGGAACTCAATATGATAACGTTGTACTCCTATATGAATCGGGCTCATGTTATCCCAAAATACTTTACCCATGTATGGTATTAGGATGTTTTCCCGATGGCAACAATAATATATCATATTTCCTTGTTTCGTCAGGTAGGGTTGAACTATTTTAAGATGATGTACCACTAATGCTTCAATATTATAAATCATTTACTATTGGGTCATAGGCGTGATGGAATCAGATCAATAGATTTCATCACCATGATTTCGTTAGTGCAAGAATCCCTTAATGACGGTTCCACCACCTCTTAGTTCGACACCAGAATTCCATCAGAATCATCAAACTCAGAATAATTACCCCTATCGATGAAACTCTCATTGAAGAAGATAAATATAATTGGTAGTATTATACTATTGTGTTTGAGTAAGGATTCTCCACCACCATTCATAAGTTGGTATAGGTGAACCTCGGCACCGAGACAAATCCGAAATCAAAACTGGTCATCGCTTCCAAGTCTGTAGTAGAGAAACATCAGTATGTGGGTTTCATGAAGTATCATCGAGATGTATTTTCCTATAGATATGGATAGATGTTAATACTTTATCCTCATGTCTCAATCCAATGACTTTGTCTCCCTATAAACCATATCGGGTAAAAAATCCTCTCAGTAAAATCCATCGTTCTCATAGTTCCTTAGTTGAGGAAGAAATTACTAATCTCAATTAGGCCATCATTTTCAATGAAATCCAAAACCCAAAATGGATTGACAATATAATTCATTTATGAAATAATAATTGACATATCAATGTCTACATCGACTATGAGGATCTCAACCATCACTATCTCAATGATGATTTAACCCTTCCAGTGACAAAGTAGTTGATCGATGTTAGCACTAGATTAAAATCTCTTTCCTTAATGGGTGGGTATTCAAGATATAATAATTTTTAATGGCCCTCGATGATTATGATTCTACCACCTTTAGAGAACCACAATTTACATTCTGTTACTATGTAATGCCTTTCGGTATAAATAATGCAGGTTCCACCTATCAGTGTTCCACACACCGCATATTCAAGCTGATCCTTGGGACATTAGTGGAATTCTATATGGATGATTTGGGGGTCAAATCCTACAAATGTTCGGACAATCCTAGATATCTTGGGAACATATTATGATTCCTCTACTCCCACTATCTAATGATAAACCCCTTGAGGTGTGCCTTCGGGGTTACCTCTGAATAGTCCCCCGTCATTATCATTAAATATAGAAGCATCGAGATTGATCTAGAGAAGGAAAAGCCATCACTTAGATGCCCCCTTCATAAAATATTTTGGAGCTCTATGTCTTCCAAGGAAACATATCCTACATTTACTAATTTATTGAGAATCTAGTGGGAAAGATCAATCCCATTTCCCGGCTCATGAAAAAAGGCACTGACTACCAGTGGAATGAAGAGTGTCAGGATGCTTTTGATGAGATCAAGTAGTACCTATAACAACCATCAGTTCTCATTCCACCCATATAATGAAGGAAGCCATTCTATTATGTGACCACACTTGAATGGTCCCTCAGTGCCATTCTCGATCAGAAGAACAATGAGGGGACAAAGAATAGTTTATACTATCTCAGTCACATGCTCCTCGATACAGATACTAGATATTCCTCTATCAAGAAGAGATATCTCGTGATAGTATTCATTGTTGAGAAATTGAGACATTACCTATATAACGATGACATATATTCAGTGTCTCCCATAGATTTTCTCATGCATATTCTGAACTGCCACATGTTGATAGTCTATCTGGCTAACGGGTAGTGATCCTTCAGTAGATTTACATTAGGATCATTTTGCTGAAATCCATCAAGGGTTTGATGCTAACAAACTTTATTTCTGCCCATCCAGCCCTTGGAATTTATTATCTAGATAACTATTTAGTATATCAGGCAATTTGATCAGATTACCAATTTATTTTATGTTGGTAGATGCACTTCTAAAGCACTTTGAAAAGCCTAAATGACACGAGACTTAAGGATCCCAAGATTAACATGGTGGTATTGGGTATTGTATTCACCAAGACATCACATGCTATCATTTAATATTCATTATTGTTTTCAAAAGTATTAACCGACAATGAGGCATAGTATCATGTACTTTTCACTGGCCATGGACTAGCCCTTGAGATTGATGTTCACCTTCTTTATGTGAGAGGGGAATCTAAGCTGGTCATCAATCATATCAATGGAGGCTAAGTCATCAGAATCCGATGCTTGTACCATTGTTAGAGAACACTCCCCAACTAATGGACCGGTTCCTTTCCCAGCCTAAGGTAATTCATGTAACTCGATATTTGAATAGTCGAGATGATGCATTGGCTAATGTTGATTCATATCTTCCAGTTCCTCACTAAGAAAATTTGATCATCCATGTGGCACATCAAAGATTCATCACTCTCATCACTCTAAATGATGATGATAGTCAGTAGGTAAGTCATATCACCAATAGTGCATCCACATTATGACTTCCATGTTCACATGGCATAGTATTGGGAGATACCCCTGATTAGAGAGCTCCCTTTATCATGTATCTGTAACATGGTAATCTCCAGATAGAATGAGATGAACTTGTGAGAATCCATTGGCATGATGTGAAGTTCAACCTCTAGGGTGGTCCCAGTCTTATGTAGATCCTATATAGGAATGTGTTTGATGGGATACTCCTTCATTTAATTCACGGAGATGATATTACATTGGTTAGGAATGAATTTCATGTCGGTTATTTTGGATCTGATATGGATGGGTTGATACACTCTCATTAGATCAGAAGGTTGGGATACTTCTTGCGCACGATGGTCCATAACTGTATTGAGTTCTCCAAGAGGTTCTATTCCTTCCAGGTATATTCTAATATTGTGCATAGGCCTCTAGAGCCTCCCCATACTACTATTTACACATGGACCTTTGTGGTGTGGGGGATCGATGTCATGGGACTGTATCCACTAGTAACAGCTCACCAATTAAGATTCATCTGCACCACTACAGATTTATTTTCCATGTGGGAAGAGGAAATTCTGATCATGGAAGTCAAGGCCTATTAAATCATTGATTTCTTGATTTCAAATATCATATGTTGATTCAGAATCCATTATGTCATCCTCACTGATAATGGTACCAACTTTTGGCCAGCCAAGCTAAAGAAATTGCACACCAAGTATAATATCCATTCTGATCATAAATTTCACTATAATGCATAGGAAAATGGGATGATTAAGGCATTCAAAAAAAATATCTCTAACATCAGGCTTATGACGGTTGGTCAGAACAATAAGTGTTGGCTGAAAAATATTCCCAATGCTCTTTAGACTTATCAGATGAAAAATAGTAATTCCACCTAGGTGACACTATATTATCTAGTCTATGTGATAGAGGTAGTCTTGCCCATTGGGATTCATATTCTGTCACTATGCATAGCCAACACTGATTAGAAAAGGTCTTAAAGGGTAGAAGAATTCTATCTGGTTGAACTGGATTCCCACGATGAGATTAGGCTTCGTGCCTTACACAATATAGATATGCATCAGAAGTAGATATCCCAAGCTTTCAATAAGAAAGTTTGTCTTCGTTTCTTCCTTCAAGGTGACTTGATATTTCCCTGAGAACACCAATGGTACCTGGTATTAAAACACAAAAGTTAGAACCCCAGTGGGAGGGACCATATATGATTAAAAGGTTTACCCGTAATAGAGTATACTCTCTAGTCACCATGGATGATTTGCAAATCACTCCTCCCACTAATGCCAAATTCATAAATTAGTACTTTGAATGAGTTGCACCTTTCATCCTATATAACGATATACTTCAAACGGTGAATACACCTTGTGGTCTGATCTCTATGACATTAAACTATGATCCTTTCCATCCTTACTGCACAAAATTAAACTATGCGATCTATCCTTTTCATGATGTAAATTTACCTAGCACCCTCATCATGCATGATGTTAAACTAAAAACAGTAAGCATACCTGTTGGTCTAATCTCTATGACCATAAGCTAAGATCTTCGTCATCCTTACCGGATGACGTTAAACTGCACGAGAACCTCCATGCTCCAAGTGTGCCCTTCATTTGGGTCTTCATCATCCTTCATATCTGAAGGGAGCCCCTAGTGGGCTGGTCTCATGCCACTAGTCTGAACTACCATTTTCGGAAAATGTACCAGGTGATCTCAAATGATAATTTGATATAACTCTCGTGTTATGAATATAGTCAGTGGTCGATGTTCAATAAGTCGTTCTAATTAAACTACATGAAAAACTAGATTTTGCAATAAGATTAATTCTCATCACAAATAGTCCATCCCAGGGGTTATTTTCTATGAGATTTGGGATCCCATCGAAAAATTTAATGCGTGATTTGGCGCGAGATGCGCTCTAAAGGACATAAAGGATATTTACTATTAGGGAATCCACTCGTCACAAATAGTGAGTCGGACGGAGGATATTTGGGATGTGACCCATCACAAATACCAATGGTGGTAAATGAATTTTTGCGACGGGATGTTGTCCCATCTCAAAAATTCTATCTGTAGGTCACTTTTTCTGATGAGGCCCATTGCAAATACCCTTTTAACTACCAAAATCAATTAATGCGGGCAATGGTATTTGAGACGGGACCTGTCGCCAAAAGATCCTTTTGCAACGATATTTTCGTCACAATAAGTCATGTCACAACTAATCTAACATATATATAACCCCTCAACTTTCTTTCTCTTCCCATCAATTCATAGTTCAACTCTTTCTCTAAACTCTATGTTTAGAGTGAAAATTTCTTTGAGTTAGTTTTTTAATGAGAACATGTGAAGTCACTTAAATCAATAGGAGATCATGTTTAAAGGTATTTATATTTTATTTAATTTAGTATTTATTTCATATTTTATGTAAATTTTAATTATTTTTTATTAGTTATAATTACATTAGATTTAAATTATTTTGTTGTTAGTATTTATTTGTAATAATAAATTTAAATTATTAGTACTAATTCTTAATAATTTGTAATAATAAATAGTTATTAACAAAAATTAGTATTATATAAAAATAATTACTTATAATTAGAAATTAGTAGTTGTAAATTGTAGTTACTAATATCAAATAATGCTAAATTGTAATAGTTATGTATAATTAGTAATAATTACGGGTAATTATATGATTAATTTGTATTAAATTGAATAATTACTAATAAATTGGAATAATTACTAATAAATACGAATAACTACTAATAAATACAAATAATTCATAATAAATATGAAATTTAGAAATAAATATGAATAATTATTAATAATTATGAATAATTATAAATTGATAGGAATAATTAGTAATAAATAGAAATAATTAGTAATAAAAATGAATAATTAGGAATAAATAAGAATACCAACAAATAGAAATAATTAGTAATAATCATGATTAATTAGGAATTTTTAGGAATTATTAGGAATAATTAGAAATAATTAGAAATAATTATGAATAATTTGGAATAATTAGTAATAATTAGGAACAATTAGGAATAAATATGAATAATTAGAAATAATTAAGAATAATCCGGAATAATTAGGAATAATTATGAATTTTATTGTGTAGATAATTTCACCCAATTTATAGGGACATACTAGATCTTACATGCAGGCTAATACATTTTGCATTCCGAATCACCCTTTTAGCGCGCACCTCCAGACAATGATTTTTTCTTCGGCATTACACTCCGAACCCGACCCTCTAGTTCCCTTTCAGATCAGATTCTGAGGGGGCATTTTTTGGTTTTCAATTCCATTTAATGGTGTAAAACACTATATTTAAGAAAATTGAAAGAATATTTTGAATCCATAGATGATATTGAGGCACTTATGGGAGGCCCACCCAAAATATTTGGTTGGCATGCAAGATGGAAATCCATCTCAAAGAAATTATGCACCCGTTGATAAATAAAATTAATATTTCATTGGAAAAATTACAAAAACCAACCATGTCATATGTTCTAAATAAATCATGCCAGTGCACGATAAAATTGACCGCACACAAGATCTTGCGCACCTAATGCTATGTCAGATGCCACTTCGATACAAGGATCCTTGCACGTCGCCACTAATGTTATTTTCTATAAATATATGTGTACCCCACACATTAAGGGACTATTCTAGAAGATGATACACTACTCTCGTGCATGTAAGAACACCCCTTACAAGACTGAAAGATAGACATGGCCTCAAGGTACTGGATCATTCAAGGATAGTCTCCTCGGGGTCCTCCTTAGGGTGGGCCCACTAGGGAATTATTCTCTATCATATCCTTTTAATACATGTCAATTGTTCACAATGTATCCTTGTTTAATTCATTAGTATCCCCTTTTAAGTTCATCTTCCACCCCTAACCCATCATTTTATGTGCAGACTCCAATCCTACGTGCATGACCTCATCTTGGGCGCAAGCCTTCAATCTTTCATGCACCCCTTAAAATGTTCTCCATGTATTTTCCTTACCCCAAGGAACCATTTATGAGACCTTATTGTGTAAAATACCCCAATATTGTACTCACATCCTATTTAGGTCCCTCTAGGATTGGGCACAATGATTTATTAGTCCTTTGAATGATGATTCTTGTTGTGTTTCTTTTCCTCATGCTTCTTCTCACAAGACCAATAACGGCTATGGCTTTATTACATAACCACAATAATTTGGACCCCTAAATGGATCACTCCACAACCCCATTAATACATGGCCTTGCATGTTCCTTCCCATCCCCATGTATGGGTTGGTGCATGTTATGTATTTCTTAGGGGTTAGGAGTGAGTCCTCACCAACTGAGCTGCATGACATTAAACTATCTTGAAACCCCACATCCTCAATACATGATGATAAATTGTGAACAATGAATGAGTAATAAGACTAAGAGAACCATGAAAGGGATGGGAATATGTACCCTATCACATCTCATCTCATCTTGCACTTTGTCTCTTTGTAATCCTCATATAGTCTTTGTGTAAGCCCCGAAACAACTTGGTAGGGTTCCCTATTTATGATGACCATATATTCCTAGTACATCTATCCACCATCCCACTGTCTCCAAATCATCTTCTCTCTAGGTCTACAACCACACATATGCCCCTATTTCTTGTTTGGGTCACTAATCATGCGTAATCCTCATTATACTTCTCAATGTCATGGTTTCTGTGATGCAATCATCAATTCTTTTCCTACCTCTTGTTTATCACACCTATTAGGACTCAAGTGGTCTTAGATTAAGAATCAACCCTAAAATACTCTTTGGGATTCCTTAGCGTGTAATCCCCATCCCCCATCACTGAAATATGTGGAATTTGATCTTTTACCTCTTCAATCATGGTATGTAGAAATTCTACCCATGGTTCAAGCCCATAACGAATGACTCATTGGTCCCGACCACTTTATGCCAGCTCACCCTCATCCCACATAATGTTAAACAATATTCCACTTTCATCTTGAAAGATGATAAACCTTATGTTCTTGGACTATACATGTTTTGATCTCTACCTCCTAGACAAGGTATGTAGGAATCCTCCCTAATGTTCGACCCCAAACAATGATAAACATCATTGAACCATTTTTTGGGCCCCACATAATTGGTCTTCCCCTTAATGGTTTTAAACTAGTTCATAAGCTGTCTCAGTGCAAAAATACCACACTCAATCCATACTCCTCCAACCAAGAGTTTCACTCTTGCGATGGGATGCTAACCATGAGTAATCCCTAAGCATGTCTTTGGGTTATTGTCTGATGTTTACACCCTGATTTTATGACCCATTTATGAACTATGTAGACCTTGATATTTTCCCTTTTGAGAAAGGAATGGAGGAAGCCTCCCTGAGTTGCAATCCCATCACCCACTCCTCATCTTTGTCTCTCCCTTGATCCATTGTGTCTCTAGATGATAATGACTTAAACCGATTGTCTCTATTTTATTAGGGTCCCCATCCACACATCCTTTTTTCATGAGTTACCTCCTCATAAGACTAATGACCGCATTCTATAACTACGTGGACATTGATTACCTACCGTTGGGATACATAGGAGACATCCTCGAGGTTTACGTCCAATACCATCACCTTCACACAGGTTCTTAGTTCCATCCCCATTCATTCTACCCATTGACACATCATCGATATAAATCCTGATTTCACATGGTCAACCACATACTAGTGATTTCATCCCACCCATATAGGTAGCTAACCATGTTTATAACACATTTATAGTGTTTCTCTATTTAAAAATTAATATACTAACCATGCATAAGACACAACATGCTTCCGGGTTGTTGCCCATTGTGTACTCCCCGATCCCATGACTCACCCTCGCAAACTATGTGGGTTTTGATCAATGTATTCTAAATATAGTACATATAAAACATCTATGAGGTTTAATACCCTAATATGGTAAACCATGGTGTCCCATTTATTTGGGACCCACCATTATATGATCTTCCCTTTATGGTGTCCAGATCATCCTTTAGGGTGTGAAAGCTTCCCATTTGTGGAAACACCACCCTGGGTCCATTCTTACTGGGCGTTCTGACCCGTCTATCTGGTAAACATTCTAGGTTCTCCATACTAGGGATGTAAACATCTTATCCACTCCCATAAAGATTCTAATCAGTATGATCCATCTCTGCTATATGTTAAAATCACGAAATACCCATTGTCAAATATTGGAATCCAAGGGACACCTTGAAGATATGACTCTGGAATAAAATTCCCCACATTCACAGTGGGATACTTCAGGCTTCCACACCCTTGAGAATACATATTAAAAGGTAAAATTCAGGTGTACTAGTGTTTAATTATCTAGATACACTTGAAATTCCCAAGTTTACTACTATCTTGACTAAAGGTCACTGTCCTGACATGAACCCTTTGGAATGTCTTGATAGAAGAAATGTTAGTATGTGACATCCACAAAGATATGTCCCTAAAAAGTGCTTCATGAACAACATCTTAATACTTACGGGAGACCCATACTAGGTGACTATTTCTATTAAGAAACTCACGAAAGGTGAAATTGACATCCCATCATTCCTTTTCGATTAGGGGGAAAACATACCTGAAAAGAAGATGGATGTTTCCCACCTTTGGAAAGTAGAAATGCAGGGCAGACAGATTCACCTCCTCACAGATGGTGCGCAACCCCAGTGAGAAGTGTCAGAAACATTAAGGCAAATTAAACCTTTATTCTTCTTGATGAATAGGATTGGTGAACCCCATGGTAAAGCATTGGTAATATAAACCTTTTATCGATATTCCCATGTAGTTTATATTTTAGTTCTTCTAGTTCAACAACTACCATTATATGTGGGGTTTAAGATATTTACAATTCTCCTAGTATAAGATTGATTCAGAAATCAACCTCCCTTCTAGGTCGTATACAAGGAAATCATTTTTGAAACAAATCAGTGAATTCCATTATAATGGAGATTCCATCAAGGTTAATCTATTCATTATTCTCAATCATTTTTGCAAGATAAAAATTATCACAATGAAAAAATTTCCATTCTTGAGATGATGAAACAAAATAATATTAAATCAACACCTTTAAATTATATAGAATATAAGGTTAATTCATGATACATAGCTTGATTTTCTTACATCAAGAGTTTATATTGGAACTATATAAGAAAATCCACTACATTCCTTGGATTGAATAAAATTACAAAAAGGGATACTCACAATGTTTTCTAGGAAGGTCAACCCGCATATATGGATATGGGAGAATTTATATACTTGGAATGCAAAATTACCCCAGTTTCTATTTTCACTCATAAAATGACATACATATTTGGATGTGTTGTTTGAATAGTTATATTAAACTTTTGCAACATGAATGAATCTATAAAATGATTATCAAAAAGTATGTCCACTATTCTCAAATAAGTAACTAGTGTACCTAAAAATAAATCATTATCGAGATCCACCTCCAATGTTATGATGGCATAATCTCTCACATGCCAACATGGAGGTTGTTTTCAATGGTTATCGTGAAAATCCCATAATATAGCTCATTGTTTCACATAGTTCCGTTTGTCAATATAGATTGAAAAGGTGGAAAATTGGATGATGGTTGACTAAAAAATTCTTTTCATCCATCACATAGGTGAGTTTAACATATTAGAACTGATATCAAGGTTCCCTTATTTCCCACGCCTAAATAATTTCTCCATCCCCTTTAGAAAACATCCAAGTTGATTCTTCCCACAATTTTAAAATTAGGATGTCGGGATATCTTTCTAGCATTTTTTTTCTCCATCATTATATAGGAATAAAATACCATTTTTTACTTCATATAACCATAATAACCTCTGAGATAGGCTGGTATCTATTTTGACATGGATTGAACAACAAACAACTTTCTCATAGATGTTATTTCCTTCAAATTCTAAAGACTTTAGTACACTCAGCTTCATCCCAAAAAATAAAATGAGAACTATACATTTTGGGGAAATGAAAAATCCATTGGCATATCAAGAAAGACATATGAAAATTTCCTCATAATCTCTAAAGGATTTGTCCTCATTTTTATTAATGTTAAGGAATTACCTTTCCATTTCATGTTGAAGAGTGTGAGGGAAGTTTTTTTTGAAAAATATTTTATGGAATTCATTCCTCTCCATCACTTTGATATCCTCCTCAAGATTTATATTGTTGACCAATGTGCACCATTGATGAAACTCTTACACAAATGATAAATAGAAATCATGAACAATTCATGGTAATTGAATTAAAAAACATATAATATTTTTCAATGGAGTTTATCCATTACTCTATGATTATTGGATCAGAAGATCCACTGAAATGTTGAGACCGTTTTCACATAAATTTTTCAATTACATCTTGCTCTTTCATAAGGGTATTTTTGAATTACTCATGATTCAATATTTCATTCAATAATTATTTCAATTGAGAAATTATGGTCAGGAAATTTGTGATTGTTATTCCCATCGGGTTGAGAAATTCATTTGGAAGTCATCACATTTCTTATTCCATTGGGTGTTGACCCAATTTCCTCAATTTCCATCTATTAACTAAAAAATTGAAAAAATTTGAGATGATATTTTTGAAAAAAATTAATTGATTAAACATGAAAATAAAAAAATTAAATAGATAAAATAAAAATGAAAAATAATCCATAGACTATAAATTTAAAGGCTTCAGTCTATTTTATCCATCATTTACTTCATAATATAATATCTTATAGACATTTTTGGATCCCTTAATAGTAGTTCCCATTGTGCTTATGAATTGACCAAAGTATATACCCTTGGAGTTTCAATAAAAGTGTGGAGTAAGGTTCATTTTAATGCACCAGTTTATAACCAATTCTAGCTCAATACGTCTTTTTGATTTTTTTACCCCTAGGTACATCAGATCTGAAGCCACATGCACTTGTAGTATCCTAATAAATATATATTTTTATTATAAACCACTTACTAAATACTTTTACAAAAAATTAGGGATATTTTCTATATTTTGTATTATGATTATGCCTTTTACGAGGGTTTTATTTTCCCAATCTCAAAATACCTATATTTTTCTCTCATACCAAATATAAAAACTCATATTTTATTTATACTTTATGTCATAAATTATTAAAAAACGTTTCCAAAAAAGTAATCCACGAATATATAGAATCCTAGTTTATTTGATAAATTATGAACATTTCTCATGAACATGAAACTTGGATATAATAACATTATTCAATACTACCTTAACATGATCATAAAATTTCATTATTCTTATAAAATTTCACATGATAACCTAGGGAAGAACATAAGAAAATTGGGAGAAACAAATCTGAGTAAGGGAATAAAGAAATAATATCATAAGGTAATGTAGTACATGTGATAAAATAGGAATATCACAGTAACACAATTGGTTTTTTGATCATAGTATTTAACAATGGGTCATAAAATAACATGAAAACATAAAGGATTCCTAGGAATGTGGATAATAATCACAATTCAAGGTGACCGACAAATAAAACCATACATTGTGTTATTAGTATAACCTCCCATACACCATACATGGAATCTCATGAGAATAAAAAATTATTCAATGCATTGGAGAGCTATATAATTTTAGGTCCACAAGTCACTTTCATTTCATGTATATGCATAAGTGTGCCACATAGATCACAGTATAAAAGAGAATTTTTTATCTCTTCTAACTCAAAATTTAAAGATTGTGGGTTATGGTCATGGATTTACCAAATCAATAATCAAAATTTACATCTATTTGAATACTCTTGATTATAAATATGTATTATTATTCACAAAAAACAATATTGACATGGAAAATCTCATGATGATTCCATTAGTGTAATAAGTGTATGTAATTTTTTATGGAAAAAGATAACAAGAGTTAAATTGGTATATCATAAATTAGAAATCATAAGGATAGTAATAGGGTTATTTAAAAAACATAACCTAACCCAAAAAATTGAAAATAGAAATTCATAATCTAAAGGATATGCCTGTAAAGAGGAATGGGAGAGGATACCATACCTTGCGAGGGTGCTTCTAAAAACAAGGAAGGATATTATTGAAAGCTTAAAGGGAACTTGGGATGGATATATAAGGGAAAGTGAAGAGTAATTTATTGATCAAAGGGTTTTTAGTGAATATGAATTGGGTCATGGGAGATATTATATAGGTAAATAGCGGGGAGTTCTTTATTATTTCATAAACATAGGTTTTGGACTATATTTGACAAATTAATAAAAAACAAGAACTTTCCCGTAGATTTTCCCATTTTTTATTCTATAGTAGACTTGATTAAATTATTTTACAAGTTTTAAGACCTGTGTAATTAAAATAATAATGTTGGCAATTTAAAATTTATTCATGTTTACAAAGAATTTATTTTAAAACATTAAATTATAATATATATTTTGGAGGATTCATTTTGGTTTTATAAAATTTAAAAAATATACAGATAAAATTATATTAATTGGGAAATAGGTTTTGGTTTTGGATACCATTTAATATATATATTACATCCCTTTTCAGTCATTATGATGTTATAATACGAACCATATATTCATTTTGCATTTAATTTTGAACCAAAAATGTGAGTGTCTTTAAAAAATAAAGAAAAATCAAAATTTTCTAGTTTTTGATTTTATAATTAAAAAAATAAAATAATTGTTTTCCAAAAAAACAATAATTATGATTATTTTCAATTTTAAATCAAAAATCAATATTTATTAAATAATATTGGGTTTTTTTTGACAATAACAGTTTTATATTCACTGTAAATTTATTTTTTTGACTTAACAAAATTATATTATGATTTACATTTTATAGAACATATTTAATAAAAATACTTTATTAAAATATTATCTATTTCAATAAAATTTAATTCATTTATATAGTGTTTCATGGATGAAAATATATATTTCCCAAAAATAAAATTTGAGTTTCATCGTATCAAAATTTAATTTTTATCAAACTCATTTTCTAATCATTTAAAAGGAAATATTAAAAATAGATTAATATAATAACATTTTGATAAGAGTAATATATTTAAAAATTCATACTATTAGGGTCTAGATACATATCCCTTTACTACACTATAGAATCCCTTAAGGGTAAGGATTGAGATGTTGAGATGTTTCTCGGATAGATTGGTGAACATAGTTTAGGTCATGGACTCGATGAGATTAAACTTATCCTGTAAATGGGTTTTTCAATACATTACTTGTTTAACCTTAGATTGGGTATGGTCAAGGGAAAATCCAAGTGAAGATATATCCCTTATAATCTACAATAAATTGGATTCAATGGGTATGATCCTACTGGTGGAGTCCATTTAATCTTTCATCTGTGTCAATTGGACTTTATCATAACCCTTAATATATAATTATCTTAATTTTCACTATATAATGACTATATTATCAATAATTATAATTCATAATGTTAATTTAAATATAAAAATGTAAAACTTATAATGATCTAAAAAGAAAATTTTTTCACGTGTTCTAATTTCATAATAAGGAACATTTTTATTTAAAAATAAAATTTCATTTAAAAAAGTTTGGTTCATTACAGCAACATCAGCGGTGGGGTGAGGATTCATATATTTTTGTGGGGATTGTGTGTGAGGAATGGGAGTGGGGTTTAGTAGTTTGGGGGAGGTCGTGTGGTCTTATTGTGGAGGAGGTATTGTCGAGAATTTGTAGTGGTAGGAATAATGGGGGCTAATTAAGACAAACATATCTAAATTAAAATTTTCATGAAAACGTACAACATAATAAAAATATTGAAAACATACTAAAATAGAATACACACGGGTAATTATAAATATCATAGTGAAAATTAAATTTTCTTGTAGGATTTAAATTCAAATGGGATTAAAAATCATAACAACTTACTACCAAAGGAGAAAAAAATTACTAAATATCATGAGAATAAAATTGATTAAATAAGAATATGTTTTGAAGAATGAGTACTGTTAATTGAAAAATAATTAATCACCCTTAATAGTATGTTCCTAAGATATGGTGTGAAATTTAAAAACCAAGAAATATTAAAGCCAAATCCACACAACAGGCTGAGGAAATAGTTTCTTCCATATTTTCATTTCATTATTATATATTTTTTCTAAAATACTTCTATATTGTGGAAATAAGATACTAATAATATCCCCTGATAAGCATAAAATAAGGTCTTCGAAAAAGGTAACCTTTTGCAATAGAATTTTTTTGGAGATATAGTTTTTAGTAATATTACTGGTTGTAATAGAAATTTTGAGAAAATATAGGTTGATAAAATTAATGATAAACCTATAAGTTCATCAATGGTGGATGTATGGAGGTATAGAAAACTATAATACCCAAAATAAACCCAACTGTAGGATAACATTTAAAAATATATATATTTATCAAAATTTTACAAAATTGTACTCAAATAATTAGGGAAATAGTTTTTGGACATTATTTTTACAATGATGGGATTGGTATAAGTAAATATATTATTTTCATTATATTTCAAACATTGTTTTAAAAAATCTGATATATAGGGTATAAATGCTGACATGATTTAATTCATAAAGTGTAATGATAAAAATATGTTCCTCTTTAACCGATTTGGATACATGTGAAATATCTATAGAAATTGTAGAAGGAGTGATAATTGTGTATAATAATTGTTTTTAAACTCAAAAAACATATACCTAATACATGTGATGTAAAAAGGTAATATAATTATAATTTTATGATAATTGGAGGAGTTTTTCATGTGAGAAATGTTCAAAATGATATTTTTGTTCAAATAAAATAAACGTTGTCCATGAAGAATGTCATTGAAAAGAGAAGGTGTTGATTCTATTATATAAGACGATAACATAGTATAATATTTTATAATAAAACCTTGAGGTACAGTTCTAATGGATAAAATATTATTAAAATTGATGAATGGGACAAAGAAAAAACAAAATTATTAGTTTCATAGAGTACAATTTGGTGAAACCATATGAAATATATAAGAAATATGTGCATGTTCCAATGAATTTAGGTTCATTTTGAATGACCAATTTTAAATGGGAAATAAAATAGAGGAATAAAAATAAAATTCATTTATTAAAGGGAATGATGTGATTCCATATAATGAAGTGAAATTTCTTGAGAGGTTCTCAAAAAATGGTTGCACCAACATTAATATGGATTTGTGTGTTTGGTGAATGTAGGTTTTGAATAATTTTAAAAATTTATTAATTTCTTTTCTAGACCATGTGTAGATTATTTAGAAAAAATCCTTACACCCGTGAATCATGTGCATTGACTATTAATGTATAGAATGAGGTTCCACATGAACATGTATTTGAAAAATAAAGAGGGCCATATAACCAATTAGGGTTGAAAACCTGAAAATAAAAAGTTTTAGAATGTATATTTATTTCAAAAATTTAATTAAATGAAAAGAATATCATAGTTCTGAATTAACTCATCTCTTCATTAATCTCATTAAGAGAAAATTATTACCAAATTATTCTCATATATTGTGTGTCTTTTTTCTATACCTGTAATTAGAGGTGATGTATGATTAATTGGGGGATAAAAAACTGAGAAATATTGAATAAAAACTCCATAGATAATGGATTTCATTATCATAGAGTCATATCAAAATTATATTTATTGAATATTATCTTTCCTAAAGAGTTAAAACATTATTATGTGACTCTATAGTGTATCCCTTCTTGGGGAGTATTTGAGAAACCTATCAAAACCATTTATCTTAAGAAAATAAGAAATTCTAGAAATGTTATTGGATTGAAAAATTGAAAAGGTTTAATTGTATGTTATATCATCCTTATTTTTCACGAATAAATTATGATGAAAATTTTGAGAAAATTAATTTATCAATGGAATAAAAATATGTTAATTATAGGGGTTGATTTCTATATCTAATACCTAATGGATGTTCATGTGTTTTTAAATTTTTATTGTGATTAGTTTAAACTTTTAGCTTCCAAATTCCTGGAAATATATTAAAAAATTTATAATCTTGAAAATATTTAAATATCTACTAATAAAATAATTTTTTTTTGTATAATGTACTAGTTTTATTATAAATAGATTTATTATCTAACCAAACCCCTCTTTTTTATATACAAATAATTGATCATGTACACTTAGTGTGGAATAATTTATAAAACATGTCCTTAAGTAAAATTATAAATTCCTCTCTCAATATTCTTTATATTTATCATTAATAAGTAGAAGATAGAAGAATATATAATACACATATAAACATGCCTTTTTTATATAGGTAGTTAAAACCAATCATAAAGGGATGGTTATTTAACCCACTCCATGTTTAAATGAATTTTTCTTCATTAATAATTATGTTAAAAGGAATGATGTAAATATGTGTAGAGAAGACTAAGTGATGGGTTTTAGAGTAATCAATAATATTATTAAGAATATAAAGTGATGTACCAAATAAAGGATTAATTATATGTTATATTAATAAAATTATACCGTACCTTGATCTTTAAAGTTTATGTACCCTCATGTTTTTTTACTAATGGATGGTTTATTATAATGGTGAAAATAAAATTTGTTTATATGTCAATTCTCATTATATTAAGAAGGATTATTTATTTTTTTAATGTTGTAATAGTTTATCAAAGTATGAGATGCCTCAAATAGATTTTTAGTGATCTATCCACATATTTTACAGATTAAAGATGTGTATTATTGTCTATTAATTGTTCTATTTCACAAAGAATATTAATTTGGTAATTCTATTTTGAAGATGATCATTGGTTGAACTATGATTGGTAGAAACACATCGATATGGGGGTGAATCAGTGTGGTTTAATTTTTTACCAATCTAAATCATTCAAATTTACCTATGTTCCAATTTATTAAATGGATCTTTCATTATCATATCTCCTCAATTAGTTTACACTCATGTGATAATAAAATATAAAACAAACAAGGCACACAATATTTGAAAATTGGGCTCCCCTTCAATGTGGATGACTAAACCCCTATGTACATGAATTGTAATCAAAATAAAAAAATGACCCACTTCTATTATCATGATGAAAATTAAAAAGGTGTATATTCAAAAACCTATAATATTGTAACATATAAGATTACATTCATGAACCAACTTAAATTTTTTCAGACATTGGAACGAACCATGTCTACCTCTTTAAAAACCAAATTTAGCATGAATGTTGTGAACATTGGTCAGTAGTTAAAGGATCATGTCTCACCTGGTTCATATGAATATATTGTTTTCATATGTTTCCCATTGATTCAAAATTATCTTGAATAATCATTATTTTCATGACAGTAATTATAGCACAAAATTACCAAAATAATTTCTTGAAATTTGTATATAAATTTAAATTAATATTCCCACAATATCAAAATATGAATTAATAGTAATTACACATTGATCAAAAAATTCATATCATGTAATAAATAAATATCTAATGTATCAATATGTAAAATTCCAATACCTTTTTATTATTTATGTAGATAAATTTTATTCACCACCCTATTAGATATTTTGAATACATAAAATATAATCCATATGTTGTGATGGCTCAAAAATTTTCTTACTCATTCAGAAATGATATATTATGTGACATAAAAATATATTACATATCATAGTAGATTTTTCCCTTTATAGTATTTTATAATGAATTCCATTGAATGATATTATGTATCATTATTGTATCTTATATACCATCACGAGTATCTTCCATATGCACCAACATATATTACACATCCCAGTTCATTAATGTTTATATTGTATTCTAATAATAACCCCAAAACATTACTTATTTATAAATTTAATATCTTATATATCATACTATGAATATTTTATATCCTTATGAGCTTCAACATCTTTCTAGTTTTATTTATTCTAATGGATATTTATACATACATTCAAGTCCACTCACAATTACATAAGGTCACCAACACTACTCTATTATTCTTCAAACATTTTTAGGGAATCTCAATGCAATTCATATCCCTCTAATTTTCTTTAATAAAACATTATATCTTCTAATTTATATAAATATTTTTCATATCCCCTATTATAAATATGAACACTTTTTTGTACTATAATGCTCTTACACTACCTCAAAAAATTCAAATATTTCTAAAAAATAATAAAGTATAATATCCATATAGGTAAAAGATTTTCTGATATTAACGTGGATATATTTTCCTTAATATAAGTAAAACTACTATTCTTCCCAAATCTTGGTTAGCATTATCAGTTAGATATTTTAATCGTTATTAATCACACTCTATGGTACAAATAATAAAATGATTAAATAGTTTGTTCATTTTAAATATTAGTAATAAATACATTAGACATCCAATATACTTTTAAAAATTAATATTCCTCGAAAAAATAGTATTATATAAAGTAACTCAAACAATTATTTAACCTTTACCATAAATTAATGAATCTATATTTACCCAATTATAACATCAAATACTTCAATGATATTTTCAAAACATTTAAAAACACCCATGATATGTATGATACTTCCATTTATTGTGACACATATCTCACTTATTTTGTTCCCTAGGGAACACACCCTTTATTGGAAAATGGAACATGTCGGGGAATGTAATTCCTTCTTATAATTGTGTAATGATATAGTCCTCCTATTTCATAGTGTTAGAATCACAACTTGTGGGCACAATGTATTCAAATATATCAAAGTAAAGATTAGTCAATATTAAATCAAATCCTTTGGGAATGTGATGCATATAGTCTAAAAACTTATCTTAGAGAAAGATAAATAAATATTAACATGTTACTATTTTATATGAAACTATTTATATAGTGTGTTACTACCACACTAATGATCTGAATGAAACTCTCTGACATTTATACAACTATATTATGGATTGGTTTCTCAAGGGGAACCCACACATCATAGGAAAATTCCTTGTGTATGGGTGAGGAATTAGAAATTATTATTAGGTGAACACTTTATCCCATCATGATCGATTGTGGGACTCACAACTTGTGGGCATGTCATATCTCGGGAAATCTATGTGAGACTTATTCAACCCTATCAAAAAACCTTTTATAGAGCACTTCTTATGGATCCAACACATTCAAGTACTTGATTATTGATACCTAAACAAGATAGAGTTTGGGATATATGTTATCATATAATTTTTGTTAAATTTTAATGATGTATTACACAAACTATTAATATTATATATTCTTATACTTTTGATGATGTATTTATAATCATATTCCCTCTTAACATTAAACGAATTTGATAATTAAATATTTTTTATAGTAAAGCTATACTCTATAAGGTTGTGAATAATAATTTATGTTGATGTAATAAGGTTTATCTAGTTATAAATCACTTTTAATAATAATAATAATGCGTATTGACTTTATTAGTTGATCAGACACAATCCTGGTTTAATTCTAAATATTAGAGGTCTTGGGAAAATATATAAAAAAATAAATTGTGATGTTCTTCCATTTCCATGTATGTATCTGTAATTGTTTCATCATCCCATAAGAGATTATATGTTTTTTATTAACTTATAATAGTTCTATACATCAACAATTATAATCCATATTCCTCTAACTTGGGTTCCCCTACAAGTAGCAATCTCTAAGATCAATATGGATGATTATGATACCTCGGTCAATAGGTAATAATGAGATATGGTTATTATCCAAAAAACAATTTCTCATGTTATTTAATGATTTGGAGAATATCTATATTCTAAATCTTATAGTTTAATTTTTTTATAGCTGAAGATGTTAGTATTACAAGAAAAAATAATATTTATACTTGGAATCTTTGTTGATTCATTAGGATAATGATTATTTTGAGTGATAATTGTTGAAATAAATTGAAAATAATAAACAAGGTGATGTTCTTGTTATGCAAGTTGGAATATATTGTATAATGTGTCCAACCTAGATATAAATACCATGATACTCCCCTCCACTAGAGATATTACACTTTAAGGTGAACTATAAATAAAAAACTCAACTAAGACTCCCAACTATTCAGGATAACTTCATGAGTAACCACCATTCTACGCCTATTTATATCGTCATGATATATCACTAGGAATTTTGAATGAAGTGAATGGTCTCATAATAGTTTCTAAACTCACTTTAAGAGAATCAATGAGTCCATCATTTGTTGCTGTTAACACTACCACTACCTTAATTATCATAGGTTTTGAACATGGGTTTTTTATTTCTAGAGAGGGGTGATTTGGTATCACAGAATAGTAAAGAAAAAGTCTATAAAAAAATTAACAACATTTAAAATCAATTACCTCATATGAATGAGTTTATATTTCATATTTACTCACACCAATAAAAAATTTTTAGTATATGTGAATTTGATTAATTTTTATAGGTGTGTTAAAACCAATGATAAGTGGGTTGAAACAATGGATATCTTTTATAATTTATTTTCACTCAAAATTAACCTAATTAAATTATCAGTGTTTATATCATTTTAATCATTATATATCAACCAAACATGTAATCAATTATATGAATGTAATGTATGGAACATAATATTTTTAAAGTTTTCTCCCAATGAGGGTGACTATGTCCTTTATATATTGATTATCACCAGTTCATATAAATTCATTATAAATTATATTGAATATAATTGATCCAATATTTTTTATAGACCTACTAACTATCCAAATATAATTATAGTAACTCCAATTAGTTAAAATTATTTCTTTTTATTTTTATAAAAAATAAAGAAATAAACTCCTCTAAACTGTTTATGAAGTCATTTTCCAAATATCTTTATTTGGTACACTCTCTATCTGGTATGAATCCAATTGGAAAACCTATTCCTTTATCTGGAATGAACCAATCTGATGCACCTAAAAATCAATCTAGTTTATCTGTCCATTGCAGTTATTTCTATTTCATATATTGAATACATCTTTTTCAAGTACATTTTTTTCTACTCGAATAAACTATGATTGGATACTCATGCTGTTATTCTAAATAGAAAAATCAACACATATGATCCTTATTTAATGGAAAATATTATTTAATATTATAATTTTACTACTTTTTATATGTTTTCTTGTTGGAGAAATCATAATATAAAAAATCAAAATTCATATTTTCCACCTCAACTCAATATCGTTGGATGCCTGCAATCCTTTGAGATCATTCTTGGAGATTATATAAAACTCATCATTTTGTAAAACCTCTAAAAAATCTCCATTAATTTAAAATTATTTGTAATTCATCATTTTATAGAACATTATTAAAACTAAAAATGGTTATTTAATAATGAAGAATACATTTTGTTCATCATGGTTAAAAAAATTAAAATGTTTTGTAAAGCTTCTCAAAACATTGTTTGGTAAAAATATATTTGTTTCCTTTAAACAAATTTACTATTTGGAACTGAACTATCCAAATATCATATTTTTGATTCAAACAATATGAATAAATCATTCTAGGAGATCTATATTTATTGACCCCATACTCTTCCCATGCCTCCTCAATCTGATAAACACATCAAATATTCTTTGATCATGATCTATTCGAGGAGTTGGAATGCCTCCATTCAGTTATCCTACAAAAAATCACACTTTATATAGGGATTGGGTTGAAAATATCAGTTTGGTACATATTTATGGGGTTTATTATCTAGGACATAGTATTTCTATATTTTATATTCATTTATCCAATGGATTTTTTTCATATATAATATAATTGAGTAACTCAACATAAGGTATTCATCGATTGAAATCTATATCCCTGTGATGTAATTTCTTATTCCATGTCAAATAAAACTCTATATCATTGATTGTTGAAATCCATTTTTATTCCATCCATATAATTCATGATCTGCTAGAATTTAGAAATATCTTTCCATTATAACACATTCTAGAAACATTAACTCTCTCCATATGATGTAACCCATACACCACTATCTAGTATATTCCCCACCACTATCTTGATCATTCAGGAAAATTAATTTTTCATTCTGTACATTATACAATTCTATTTGATGACACTTTTTACCTACACATCTAGTCACCTTTAGAGTCATCTTATTTTACTAGAGAAACAATATCAATATTCAATAATTATTTCTTGTTGAATAATTTTGAGATCAACATTCATTTAGCATGAACATCATGACATAATATCTTTCAGTTATATATAGATTGAAAATTAACCACTTTAATGTTTAAGCTCATGAAAAGAATCATCATAGATACATTATATGTTTTTATCTAGAAGAATAATTATATTGGACTTCATAATTATCCATATAATCATTATTTCTAACTTTATGACATTTTTATGTGATCTTTTTACAAGAAAAAATCAAGAATCATTTATAAACCAACTTCTCCCACTTTATAAATACTCCAAAAATTATAGATATAAGTATTTGTTTCTTCAAATTATTGAAAAAATTAAAAATAAAAAATAATTTTCTAAATTTGTAATGAATTTTTTTTACTTTGTATGAAAATTTTATTTAACCAATTTATTATAATCTCCTATGGAATGTTTCCTAAAATATAATAAAAAATAATTTTCTCAAGAAAAATAAAAAACATTCACAAAGAAGATGTTACAAAAATATATATAATCATAAAAAATAACCCAAAATATCTTCATTCCCCCCTTATTATTATTATTTGAACAATTTGAAACATTCTTAAAAAAATCTTTTCTCAAACATTTATCAATCCCAAAAATTTCTCATAGAGAATTTCTTAAAACCATAGTACAAGATAAGACAATATTTTCAAAGGAATTCCATCACTCAGTAATAATAAGTTTCTATATATGATATGATTAGACCCCCCACAATACTTTATTTTTCCCTTTTATATGAAAAAACCATCACCATATTCAGTAATGTTAATGAACATGTATTTTACTTCTTTTAAAATGATATACCTCTTCCCCCAATTTGACAACAGAACTGATAAGAGTATAGGGGTACTTCTATAAGAAAACTATTATGTTATTGGTGGATACAAAACATGAATTTATATACTCAATTCCTAAAAAACCCCCTAGAAAATCTTTTGTGAAAACATCAACAAACCTATATTTTTTTGAAATATACTCAATTATAACATCTCCACCAGCGATGATATTTTTTTAAAAGTCCTTAAATAACAATATTATATTATCAATAATCTGGTTTTTTTATTTTAGTAATGATCAATGGAACATTGATTATCCAAAATATTCTTTAATGGTTTAATAACATTCACCCTCTATATTCTAGCTGAACCTTCACCCACATATTTTTTACAAAATATTTGGTGACCGAAACATATCTGTCATCTATTGCACTCAATGTAAAAAAATATTACGTAATATTATAGAGTTGATAAAATTATACCAATAACAATTTTTTCATTATATTGAATTTCTATCATTACAATGTCTATCCCAATAAGGATTAGTGAGGCCACAAATGTTTATCTCATTAGTTCTTCTATACATCAGTCCATAATTTGACATTCCTTTAAGATACCTATGTATTTATTTAGTTTACAACATTTATGATTCCTCCTTATCAAATTAATATCTCACACATAATTTAAGATAATAAAAGATGTATAATTATTAATTAGCTTGTAGAGTATGCTTCCTATCATGTTTAGAAATAATTTCTAGTTCACACATTGTCAATAATAATCTTTACTCTACATTATAGCAATATATATAGGTGTAGAAACATATTATAAATAAGTAATTCCAAAATTCCATAACAACTCAATTATAGAAATTTATTTTTATAGGATTATTTATCATAAATTTTGTTAAAATTTTAAACCTATAATGATAGTTTACTCTCTATGCAATAACATCCCAATGTTCTACATTAATTTCTTAACAAATTCATCACAACTTTATCCATGTCTCTACAAAATGTTTAATCATAAATATTAGTAATGAACATTATGGTACCAAAGATCATATTTTTAAAATATATGTTTCAATAAACGTTTCCTATAGAAAATTTCTACACATTATGAAACTATCATGTTCTTAGTACTAGTATCAAAGGGCTTGTTACAACACTTAAAAAGATTTATTCAATTTACAAACCATGGTACCAACTTTATCAAGTATAAACCAACTGGGATTGACAATATAAGCTTCATCTTATCCAATTTTTCTATTTATTAATGGTGACTTACTACCATCTTGATTTAATTTGTCATTTCAATGAGCAAAAACTTCCAAGAGTGTTATAATAATTTTAATTACTGTGACATGGGTAAAATTTTCTTTAGAATCACCACCATCCACATGTGAATAACCTTTTCATACTATCAATGCTTATCTATTAATATTTCTCAATTTTATTAATATTATTTCTAAAAATCCATTTTCCCCTATAGTAATATCCCCTTTGAGTTGGGCAACATGATCTAAGGTGTTTTTTTTAAATTTTACCTAACACTTAATTAATTATTTTTACGCATTTATTATGTTGAAATATATCTAAAAAGAATATGAAATGACCTATGAGATAAGTTTCATATGAGTCTATAATCCTAATATCATCCTTTTCTGAACTGGAACATTTTGTTTCCAATAATTCTATCAGATTAATCCAATTTTTATAATGTCTGGATCAATGGATACTCTCTTCATATTTTCCTATCCACTTCACTATAATTATATGTATAATCACGAACAATTCAAGGATCATAGTCTTTTTTAAACCCAATGAATTCTTTATAATTCATCAATATATCATTCATAAAATTTTCCCTAACTTATTCAACAATTTTGGTTTAGTTTTCAATAGGTTTGACTACAATAGACTCACCAAACATATATTGTTGTCTATTACTGAACAATTAATTTTTTTCCATCAACATAATATTCCCTAAAAATTCATCCTAATTTTCCATAATAATTTCATAAATCTATATTTTTTATCATTATTATGAAAGAACTCCAAAAAACCTTAATGTAAATCAGTTTAGACAGTTTTTATAACAACATCCCATAAAGAGTCAATTTTTTTATGTTCAAAGAAAATATCTATTTTTAAACATGATTAGATATACTTATAATTTATCTCTAGATGAAATTCAAATGGTTATAATTAGTGAACATAATTGATCCTATTTAAAACGAATTATTATTTTTCCTATATTCAAATCCATTCTGTCGAGGAGTGTATGGAGGACTATATTTGTGATGGATTATGTGTTTCTTAATATTGGAATTGAAATATTCAGTTTTTTAGTCCTTTAAATTTTATATCACCATATTCTCTATATATATGAACTCTTGTTCCTCAACATCCCTTATATATTTTTTTAACTACTCTATTGCCCATGATTTTAGTTTCATGAACATTGTGCTGGTTGTCAAGGTGAAATCATCAATGATTTTAATAATTTAATAATCACCTTTTATTGATAAGTGAATCATCATCCTCAAAATACGTGTGTGTATAAGCTCAAGAGGTCTTGTTAATTGAATCTCAAATTTCTTATAGATTCCACTAACCAGTTTTCTATTAAATAATTTTCCAAAATATCATAGTATTTTCTTTTTAGTTGTGGTATTCCACTTAAAATATATTCCTCAAAAATTGTGATCTTAAATTTTTAGTACATTCTTCCAAAGTAATATATGTCATATCGTGTTTCAATCCTCAACACTTATGTAACAAAAATTAATGGGATATCAAATCATGAATTGATTATCGTTGGTTCTTTCTTCCTTTGTAATTTGTTTCCATATTTCCAAAAATAGATGATATAAAAATATTTTCTAATGATAAAATCCTTATTACCATCACACGTTTGAATTAAAATATGTATAGTGTGTATAATACCATCAATACATTAATATTTCATTTATTTTAGTTTCTATGATTCAATCTTATCTTTATAAATTCCAATGATTTTTAAGGAAATATCTTTTATGAAAATAACTGCACCTCCTTCATGTTATTCAATATCTTTTAATATTTTTCATATCACATATCATATGTGAGGAACAACGAGTATCATGAATAAATGATTTATTCTTTTTTTTAACAATTATAGATGTATTTACAATAAACATTACACATTCAATTTTATTCATCCATTCTTTATTTTTATTACAATATATCAATATTATTTAAAAAATTATTTTAGACATTATTCAACATAGTAACCATGTTGGTCACACCTTATATAAAATTCCTTCAAGTAGTAAAATAGATTTTTCATTAATATGTTTTCATCACAGAAATAAATTTCATTTCGTTCTTCATACAAGTTTATAATTTACTCATATTTCATTGACTATTTATCCCAGTTAATTAAACCTATTTATAAGGAGATACATGTTGTGCCATAAAAAACATTATTTTATCCAATATACACCACACTACCAAAAATATTTTCTGAACCTTGATCTTCTTTGTAAATATGGGGTTTCCTTATGATGAGTTTATTGAGGTTCAACATATATTTCTGTTATTAACTACCCTTGTCATTGGGAAATATTATTAATATGATTATTTATAACATCTATTGATGTGATGTTTCATTAAAATCCTTTTTCATCCCAAACTATCCTATCATTTTTCACAATACCAACATGGTTATTTTAATAAAATTAACTTTTATGACTTGTCGGTGTAGATTTAAGATGATTATTAAGATGAGTTCTCTCAACATATTGATATATTCAACCCATTACCTTTTACAATTTTTGGGAACTATATTTAATTTTCATAAAACTATCTTAAGAATTAATACATATTGATTGAGTCTTACAAATATCTTATTTCTTAACAATATGTTTTCATCATTGTCATTCAAATACATTCATTATTCTTATAGTTTTATCTATTGTTTTTTAATACACTCTATGTAGTCATCATCCATTCTAAGGAACATTTCCCTTCACTAATTCTTATATGTATTTTAATTTTCTAATAAACTATTGTCAGTAGAGTCATACTCAACATTCTTACTCAACATACATTTGTTTTTCTAGTGGACCTTTTCTACTTCCAAAGGATTTATTATCTTTCTTTGATGTTTTTTTCTACTTCCTCCGCTAAGTGTTTTATTTTGATTAATTTAATCTTAACCATTTTTATTCTTATAAAAGTTCACAGAAATTTTTTAAATACCTCTACACAAAAATTTTAGGTTGTAGTTTCCATTGTACATACATCTACACTTCTGGTAATTTTATAGATGAGAGACATAATTTTTTCAATCATTTATGCATCATATTCCACATCTTATTATTTATTAAGACCCAGTATACCTGTTATAGATTCATTAATTTTCATATTCATTATGGATTTAAGATATATTGATTCATTTATATTATTTTTCTAAACAAAATTTTGATTTCCTTATTTTATATGTAAAAAATTATACAATTCCTCAAGAGATAAATAATTTTTATCTTCAAATGTATATATTTTAGGGTTAAAACTATAAAAAATGTTTCTAGTCTACTTTTCAAAAATAGTTTTATCTTCCAAGACATTATGGTATCCTAGAATGTGGCTAAAAATACCAATAACTCTAAAATTTTAGTAATCAATTGTTTCATCATCTTCCATTCTGATTTCTTCAAACATTCTTTACCAAATTTTAATATTTGCATCCTTGACATTGATAATTTACTTCAAGATAACTTTGAGAGTATATAATATTTACTTTTATATATTAATACCCATCATCTTCATGTAAACTTTTTTAAATAAGGATTTAGGAATAGAATTTAAAAAATTACTATCATCTTCAAGATTCATTTTTTAGTAAATTTCATTAGAGAATATTTCTTAATAGTTTGAAATCCAATTGTAGCTGTATCGATCACCATCAGAAAAATGGATGGAATATAAGATATCATTTAGTTATTCCGTACATGATTTTTTTCCATATAAGGTAAGAATACCAATTATATTAACTGAGATGATATTATCCATAATAATATAAGTAAGGATCTTATAGAGGGAAATTGGACACTCTGATACCACATAATGTTCCCAGGAATGAGAGAACCACTAGCGTGAGAGTAAAATCAATTATATATATTTTATAATTTCATTTAATTTGGAATTTATCCCTATAATTATATATATATAATCTATTTCAAATTAATATCTCAACCACACACATAATCAAATATAGGATTGAAATGTAGGGAACACATGATTTAAAAAGTTCACCCCTAGTAATGGCGACTACTTAATTTCCATAGAGAGTCCCTTTGGTCCATGGAAATTCACTATGATATGAAATGTATAAAATTGAGCTAACATCATCTAGGATCCTTTTATCTTATGATAGGTAAGTATACTTACTCGCATCAATTACAATTTTTTTATCTTTCTATCAAACAAAAGTGATAAACATTTCTAAAAAGATCACAAAATGTTTGTTTGAAAATATCCATCTAATACACTCTCCATAAAATATGAATCAACCCTATGCACCTATACCATAATCTGATATGACTTCATTAGTTTCACCTCAAACTCTATTCATTACATGTTCTGGTATAATTCGATCTTGTACTTCTACCCAATACAACTCTTTCTGGTCTATATTCTTCTATTAGAAGAAACCTTATTTGAATTCACACATTGATCTTCTTAAAAAACATTATGACTTCTACTATATATTTTATAAATAATTTATTTTTCTACTATAATTTTACATCATTATATAGGATCACATTAGATATAAATCATAGAAAAAAAAATTTTAATTTCTCATTTCCCCTCTCAATTTAACTACGTTGGAGAAATATTAAATCTTCTCGAACATTCATGAAGTTACATAAAACCTAGAAATTTCCTCAAACATCCTTAAATCATGACCTTTCTTCAAACTTCATAAAAACATGGACATTCTTCATGCTACCTTAATATTTTGTAATATTAATTAATGTTGATGAATTTATTAACATCACTAGGGTTAAAATCATTAAAAATATTTCTAATGATTCTAAAAACATCATTATCTAGATGTATATCTATTGACATCATAAGAAACTCACTATCCACAAAAAATTTGTCTAACTCTATACTATATGAAAAAAACTATATGATTAAATTAGTCTCATATATTCAGTATTATCTAACTGATTATATTCATATAAATCCTCTTTTTGATAGACTTATCATACATTCATCCAACATAATCTGTCTGATGAGTCAACATGTCATTGTATTGTAATAATACATCTGCTAACACTTCATACAGGGATTGGATTTCAAGTATTGGCCCAATATATATTCATCTAATTGTCCATTAAGTGAAATAATTTATCACTACCAAGTGTACTTTCATATAATAGATTTTTAATCGATCGACTTTACTTGTAGAACACATCCTAGGGGATTAATTGGTCAAAAAATATCTTAATAACATGTTCTTAATTATTCACTGTCTGATAAAAATCCTTACTTTTCACTATCCAAATTCTTTATCTATACTTATATATAATTATCACTCCAATATACGTTAAAAAATATTTCTATTATAAATAATTCTAGGAAAATCATCTCTCCCCATCTGATGTACCTCATACAACCATATCTAGTACACTAGATATATCTCTCTGAAACATTCATGAACCTTCATTCTGTTCATTGGACATTGTATAGATCTTTTTATGTAACTTTGTACCTATCCATCTAGAAAACTTTATATTTTTTTATAGAGAAACTACATCTCTCTCCGAATAGACTTTACCTAATGACAAATTCAGAGATTAACATTCATTTAGTATGAACTTCGTGACTCTGTAATCCCAAACTTTAAATAAATTGTAAATTTATCACTTTATCATTAAAACTCATACAAAAAATATATCTAGAAAAATCATGTGGCACATTCTTGAATACTCATTCCTTTTGAATTTATATATGTATATTTTATCATTAGCTTCAACATCACCATTTTATTGCTTGGAATTTATACAACCACAACTCAAAAATTATCTAGAAAAAAACTTCTCTCTCTTTATAAAAAAATATCTAGAGATAGTTGTTTCATAATGATGTATGTAACCTAATGATTAGTAAATCATAATATGGATTTGTCAAAAAGAATTCCCAACATAGTAAGAAAACATTATTGAACACATTTAGTAGAAATAGTTAATGAAATTTTCAAAAACCTCATAAATAAATCATTTTCTTATGAATCAAAAAATATTCAAAAAATTATCTCAATGAAAAATATCATACTCATAAAAAAACCATAAGGTTATTAAATAATATTAGTGTCTTTTTTGAGTTTCCACTTCCTTTCTCCCATCACACATAAAAGGAATATCAATAATAAAAACCAGTAATTCTTTAAGATTAGAAGGTAGAATAAAACTATGTAACCATCATTGTAGTGTGAAAAATTAAATATAAATTAAAAACCATTCCAACTTGAAAACATTTTAGTAAAACCAGATTCATCAAATATGAATAAATATAATAAAAAAATTTGGGAATTCCTTCAATTATTCTTTTAAATATGGTAATTTCCATCCTGTATAACTCCATCCCAAAGAATTATTCTTTTCATCCAAAAAAAAACAATCCAAATATCACCCTCTAAAACTTCATTCCTTAGATGAGTAATAAAATTTTATATTTTTATTTACCTTTATATTATACATAATTTGTTGAATGGTTTAAATACCTTTTGAAGTGGATAATTAGATGATAGGTTATGAATAAGTGATGATTTGACACCCCATTCTTCTCGGTTAAGATTTTTTCTCCCATAATCATTATCCACATTGCTAGTTCCTTTCAAACATTCCAAATTTTGTTGAGTATATATATCATTTATGGTCAAAAAAATTAATGCATTCCACATGGATTGAAATTTTCTTTGAATACTAATATTTCATTTATTCTTTCCAATCTAAGATATAACTTCTCAATATCTTATCTATGGTGTTTATTCATACATTATTACTACTGAATTGATTACTCACACATAATTGATTAGATATATTCTATCATTATATAAAATATTATGTCCTTATTGTTACTCCCATATAAGTTTTATTTTATCATACATGACCTTATAAATCATTAATTTAATGTTTCATAACATTCAATATTTCTCAGATAATATTTTATAGCCCATAATATTGTTTATTTAACCATACATATCATTTTGGATTTATCATTTGATCCTATAGAGTCAGCTAATCATCTCATTTTTGTGGACCATTTTAAAACATTATATTACATTTTCATGGCTTCTGTTACTGTAATTCAAGTCTCACATAATAATTTATACTCCAAATATATTTTTAGGAAATGTAATATTGATGGATGATTAATTTTGATATATTGGGGGTTATTGAAACACAACCAACACAAAAATTGAGATACTCTTACATATCTCAGAATACATTTTAATTCCTTATTATCCATTTTTACTATATTATTCCAATGGTAAATAAATTAAATTTATTATATGTGTAAATATATGTGTGATTCAATGAGTGGTAATATCAATTTAATAATTTTATTGAATGGTTTGACATAGTAGATTTATTAAATAATTTAAATAATATAAACTAAATGTTTTAATATATTTACAACTAAATAAATGTATTTGAGAATTGGAAATGTTATTAAAAATAGGTATAATTGTCTTCTCGAAAGTAGCTTGAACAAGGAATTAAAGTGCACGTATCCAAAAATGTATTTACAATGGACAATAATGCTAAAATTAAGTCAATCAAATGGAATTCAATATGAATTCACAAAACATTTATTCAAAGTTAAAGGAATAAATTAGTAAAATTTATCATCAAGCACTCCCACAACAATTAAAGTGTGTTTTTCCAGAATTATCAATCTTGAAAATAAAAAAATGAATTTAAACAAAAGAAAAGGTTTCATAAAAATATGCATTTTGGAAATGTATACCATATATTTTCATGATTTATTAATAATAATAATATTGATATTCATATTACATCATTCCATAATAAAATTCAATGAAATTTTATACAAACATATCAATTATACATTTTGACCATAAATGTTCAATTTATTTTGAAAATGGAATTCTTCATATTAAAAATTAATACATGAATCCTTTATTCTCTAATATGTTTTGGAACACACACCAAAAGATTTTATTTGTTTATATATTTATTTTTTAAATAATTTTTTTTCAATATCCATGGAAAATCATAAACTATGTATTTATGGATGTAAACTATTATAATTAGTTGGAGACCCCTCAGAAAATTTATTATAGACATGTCATAAAGGAAACATTAGACATCAAAATCAAAAATTGTTTTTATTTATCATATTTCTTTTTAATAAATAACTAATAAATTATAATAGAAGATAATAAAATCATGGAAGCTATTTAGAAAAATATATCTTAAATTACATTTGAATCTTATTTACAAAATTTTATTTATTATTTAACATTTAAATAATTTTTTTCATATAAGAAATTAACTTTCATAATTGAAAACATAAAATTGATTTTTTCACATATGATATATTAATCCAAAAGTTTCCAATATCAATTCAAATTTTAAAATAAAAATTTACAATGACATCAATTTAAAAACCCATTAATCTACCATATTTTTGATTTCAGAATCCAAAATATAATGATAGCATAATGAAGGATGTATTACTATTTCATACATCAATTTAATATATATATAATATTTAACCCAATTAAACGAAATAAATGATCAGTAAAATGCCACATAGATCCAGAAATCGAGTGGGATAATGTTTTCACCAAGGCTGTTTATTCCTCCAAAACATAATTTAAGAAATTTTACTAATAAATTAAAATTACTTTACGTACCTGAATGAATTTATTGTAAGAAAAACATCATGCTTGTTAGGAAAAAGGATGGGTATTCCAAATAATACCATAATGTTATGTTATGTTCATTAATATAGTAGTGTGTTCTGGCCTTCCTCTTCATCAACATTTAGTAATACTCAAATACTTTTAAGTGTATGTAAGGGTCTTCTAATTAAGTTTTTAGTTATTGTAAATAATCCAAAACTGAGAAAATAGAAAAATATATAAGAATTATTCATATTGAAAATGCTCACAATATTGTAACTAAGAATGTTAAATTCTCTTGTAGGGGTGGGGTGAATCAAGGTATGCCTATTTTTAATCCATCATTCCAAAAAATAATATTCTATAATTATTAGAAACCTTAAATCCCTTATATCAGTTTTTAATGTTATTGTAGTAAAATAAATGTACATGATACATTTAGTAGGTTCACCAAATCCAAGATAATCTATGGTGCATGTAATAATGACATACTGATACACCTGAGAAATATAGTTCTCTACTTTTCTTTTAAAATATGGAGTGGATGTATTGTCCATATTTGTTCGTAATATATTCTAAATAAATGAATAACCCACCATTCAAATTAAATGATGAATCTCATTTCCCCTTTCATAACATGACTCTCATTCCATGACTAAAAATTAGAAAATTTATTAAGGATAATTTAATGTTCCACACATCATTCAGTAACAGTGTGCGATATATCCTTTAATAACACCATCATCTACCCCACTAAATTTGAAGTCCCAAGTATGGAATCCTTATCCTCTTCTTCATTATATCATAAGGAAAAATGCATACCCATTTAAACTATGGTTTAAATATCATATTTTTTTACTATGTCATTCAATCTATGTCAACTAACTCTTTTGTTCTTCATAATAGGATTATATATCATATTTTTTTTTATATTTTTTCATTCATAAAATATGCATATGATAAATACATGTAATTTGATTATATAAAATCTATATGCCTTTTTTTATTTTATCAAGAAATTAATTCCAACCAAATACACTAATAATTTAAAGATAATTAGATCCAAAATCTTTTGCAAAATAACATGTTCAGAATTCAACTAAAATTTCTATAACTATCAATAAATCACACTATCCATCTTCATTGAGTGAAACATAGTCAGTAAATATATAATATAAATTATCAAAAAACATGAATTTAAAACACTTTATAATAATAAACTTTCCCGCATTAATTAATTCACTACATTATCAAATCACTGCAAGCCATACAATTAATAACATTAAATGATTAAAAAATATTGTGTAATCTATTATATGTAAAAATTATCCAAAAAAGCATAAGGAAATGAACCTTATAGGTTTCTTCCTTAAAATTAGTTTAGCCTTAATATTTCTAATATGATGTTTTATATCATATGAATTGGAAAAATATATATCAAAAATGAGAATGATATTCTTCCATATAATTCGGACCTCTTATGTATGATAATTCCTTTCTCATGAATATGTTGGAATTATTACTTACAAAGTAATACACTCTTTTACTATATTTTATCATTATGATTTTTATTATGTAAAACTATAAACCTCATGCATATTCCAAATCCATAACTCTGTAATATTTCATATATAAAGTGGAAGTCTTAGACATAGTAACATTATTATGACTTCTCTAAAATGAAATGATACAAAAAATAATTTCCCAAAATAAAAGAATATTTTATGAACAATATCCTTTTTTAATTCCTCATAACACTGATTTTATTCAAATTAATATATCTCTATGACTTTTCAACATTTTTTTTATTTTCCATTAATAATTTTTTCATAAAACACAACCCAAAAATAATTCAAATGGGAATTTGATGTCAACCTCCACCTATGGGATTGATGAAAACTCATAAAAAAAATTAAAACATATGCACTATGAAAATTTACCACCCACTGGATCTAGATAGCTCCACTATTTAAATATATTGATGTCATATTGTATATCTATGATTAATTAAACATAAACTCCAATTCCATTTTAATTATTATATTTTGGAGAGAAAACAGTAAAATGAAAATATCCTCCTAAAAAACAGAATTGGTTTTCATAATAAAAAACTCACCCATGACTCTATTCAATATGAATAAATACTTAAACAATATCTCCACATTTCCAAAAATAAAATTATAATATATCCTCTTGTTAATATGAATGAATACAGAAAACTAGCAATATTGAAGGACATGGAGAAACACTCCAAATTAGACTAGTGACATCCTACCCCACTTTGTCAATAAACCCAAAGATCACTTCTTTGAAATCTCAAATATATGGGATTGAAATAAAACATTTTAATTCAATATAAATATAATATCATATTATAAATAATAAATCACACTAGGGTATGGGGATCTATTCTTTATACCAACTTGTTGGTTAAGGATTATTACACTCTAAGCACTAACTTATTCAGTTAAAAATAAACCTTAGGTAGTGAATATTTATTGGTTCCCACAAATAGATTTTGTATTAATACACTAACATCAAAATCCATTTCTAAAATTTTGAATAATGCAATGATATATTAACATTATGTTGTATGCCTTTAAATAGTGGATGATATTTTTTTTAGGATTAATAACAATCAAGATTCCAATATTAATTTAAATAGGTTATGTAACATCCCCCCAATATGTTGATGATTTTTAATCATACAAATTAATTGAGTACAATATTGGGTGGCTTTAATAAACCTAACCTCCAATGTGATTATAAAAATTTATTTCTGGTTTTAACCTCAACACGAAAGGTAAGGACCTCCATGATAAAAATCACCACATAATTTTAATTTAATTTCGGTAATTAAACCTACCCAAGATTTATATATATAGATAAATTATTCATGATATGATGATTTGTGACAAAATGGGAAAAATACCACTATATGTATCACTTATCAATGTATTATTTTAATTTACAACATGTGAATTTTCTTTGGTAAAAATTGGTACCTCACATATTGACATCTGAAAAATAAAAATTTAAGACATATAGTTGTTAGGTACATGAGACTCCCAATAATCTACCTATAATATATGATATTAACATATTTACCACTTAATAATCTTAAATATATAATCTAAATAGCCAATTGAGTAGTCATGATCCTTAAAACTTCCATTCAAAGTACCTTAATTATTACTTTAGAATACTCTAATTAAGAATAGAATGTAATATCCCTTAATTTAGTCAACAATAAACCACGAAAAATGTTAACTCACTAATCATTTAAATCTTAAACTTGATCATCATATATAATAAAAATATCTTGAATTATACATGATTAAATACATAAAAATTATGTCATCCACATAAATATAGACCTACATTCTATGATATTTTTCTTATTTATATAGAGGTTGTAATCTACTCCACCACATTGCAATCTATCCTTTTTCTTGTATTGATCAATCCTAGAATTATGAGATCTTATTATTTTATTTATTCCACAAATCACCTTCTTTAACCTCTATAAATTTCTCACAGCTTCATCAAAAAAAATATATCTGGTAACATTACGTTTACTTTTAGCTCGAGAACTCCATTTCATAATTCTGATTTATATAAATTTGATACAACTTGAATCTAATTTTAATTAACATATAAAAAATCATATAGTTTCCATCTAGTACATATGTTATAATGTGTTCTAAACTTAAATTACATTCATTTTCGAATAACCCTTATTCAACCACCATGGTTTTCAAAAATTCAAATTAACAACTTGATGGAATTTACTTCGGTACACCCACTTGGTCTCAATGAATATGTTTTCTTTTTTACATTTTAAATCTATACACATTTTTATTTTCAATTTGGTTAAGTTATCTATGAATATTATTGAACCAATTGATATAATTGTAAGACTATTCAATTATTTTAGGCTCCACTATAGATATAATAGAGGTTTGTTATAGATACTTCATCCTCCATATTTTCTCCAAAGCTTCTCAATAATTTTTAATATCTTCACCCACAATTTTTTTACATTCATAAAAATCCATTTCGAGATTTTTACCCTCAAATATTTTTATATACTTTGATATATTTTTTAAATAATCCTATAAACCAATTATATCCCCTTGAATGATTACATTAGTATACCATTCTTCATGAAATGTATCACATTTTCATTGAAAAATTGTCTTACTGGGTTGTAAAATCTTCTTATTTTCAAAAATATTTATTTCTTAGCATTCCATGATTTTAACAAGTGTTTTTTATAATTTTTACTCAATTATTATGGATTAATTTCCATCAATAATACCTACATTCTAGTGTTATTAAAAATTAAGGTTCTTCTCTTTGTAGTGAGTAAAAATTTTACATTGAAAAATGATAAAGTATTTTAGTGTTATATTTCTCTTATACTACATCTCAAAAGGTGTCATATCTTTATATTGATATAGAAAATTTATATTAGTGGTATAAAATAATGTAATCTCTTCCTTCTTCTTGTAATTATATAATATATTATTCTCAATAATCCTTTATTGGAATACATTTTTAATAACTAAGATCCTCCTCTCAATAAATTCATTTTTTTGTAGAGTCCTCACTACATAAACATAATTGACTTTCCCATTATTCTATATCTATTCATAAATAAGATAATTGTTTAATTATATAATGTTATTAGTTTAGAAATTTTAAATTTGTTTTTCATGAATTCTCTTTTCCAATATCCAATAATGTATAATGTACTATAATTATTCATATTAATGGTATATTACAATCATCATTTATATTATTTTTTAATAAATGATAAAAATAGTATAATATATATTTCCATCTTTGTTTTCGGTGAAATTGGAGCACATCCAACAATGTGCACTAATTATGGAATGTTCTTTGACCTCGTTCCTTTCAACATGCATGATTTCTGAATGATTTTTCATTTTTTAAATTTTTTTGCATGAATTAGTGTGATATATGGTGATATTAATGATTATGGGTTCTCCATCATTCATTACCAAGTATTCCAATGGATTTTAGATCAAGTGATTAAGCCTTTAATTCCATAACTTGTTTTCCTCTTCATTGGTAAGAAAACGCTTTTCATATTCTCTATGAATTAAGTAGATATACCCTATTATAAAATTTCCATGAATTAATATTGAATTTTATCTTAATTTGATGATGTAATATTTTTTTTAAATTTACTGCATACCCTATGAAATGTAATTGACTTACATTTATCATATTTTTAATAAATAATTTTTCTGATAGTTTATCGAAGAGACTCATGTATTTTCCATATAATATTTATTTTCCATATCAAATAATCATAAAATATTTATTCCTTACTAAGAAAACTTAAATTTATTTATTTTAATTTATTCTAGTGAAATTTTATATAATTAAATTTATTTTGGAATTATAAACACTATCTAGAATCTATAATGGAATTTTATACCTGTTTAATGAAATTTCTAAGACTTTTTCCTATTAATAATTTCCTTTATTTATCCAGGTTAAATTATTTTTTCCTTTCTTACAGAATGATATTTTTCCATGCATAAACCATTATATCATCCTTATAACAAAAGAGTAAAATTTAATTATGTTTTTTAAACCCTCTCAATAATGCTTCCAACTGCTTAGACATAACATTATTTGTCCCCTTTAATACATCCTTATATACCCTTATTGAGAAATTTATGGATTTAATTCTATAAACTTCAAAATATAAATAATACCCCTTGAAAACTTACCTAATATTAAAATTTTTACTTATTTACTATTGTTTCATCATTTATCTGCAATTTATTTTTCTATTGAACATTGATATTGTGTATGTCTCATTATTCCATGATAATAATATGAGTTTTATAGTGTATTATTGTGTGTCTTTATTACTACCAATGTAAATTTTTGAGTCTGATATGAGTCTCTAAAAATAATTTTCATCTGGGTAGTGGTTTTTTCCCCTTAACATCAAACAATATAGATTTTAAATCATTATCAGGTCCATAAAAATATTTAACTTTATCATTGAAACAATCCCTTGTGATAAAGTAGCAAATTTTATCTATTGAATCCAAGCATACATCCTCATATTACCCATATAAAAATTAACATATACTCCTTGATGAAAATTCAAGAGTTATAAGTATTTATTATACACCAATATATCATTATAATTCCATGGATTCCCCTATGAGTTCTTCAATTGTTTTGATATAATATTTCAATCAATTATCCACACCAACAATAATCTGGGTTGGCTCTTCAATTTTTATCCCAAGACAAACTTCCATGATTTAATTTCCATTTTTTATAGATTTTATCTACTAAACATTATTTTTGAAGCCATACACTTCTTCAACTTATACTGAATATATAATGATGAGTCATAGAATAATATATTATCATTCTTTACTATGGTCCACTAAATGACATATTCTTTAATAGTATCTTATATTTTTTCCTCAAGATGGACTCATACATAAATTTCATCAATTTTAACTTGATTATCCTCCATTGGTGTCCTATTTACTATACATATATAAGAAATTACGTAATGAGTATATTGTAGTCCATACATTCATCTATTTCTATTCCTTCATATATAAAACCATCAAGGGATTAAATATTTTTTTTTCTAAAGAATTTCTGATCAAAAATTCTCTTTATTTTCTTACCATTAAAAACTATCGTCATGGGTTTTTCCTATTCATTATCTTCTTAGAGTTTCTTGGGATATGTTATTGTGAGATTACCAGATTTTACACACTAAAGGAAAGTAAATGGAAGCTTGAATTTGAATTTTCCCTTAAAAATATTGATATTTGTGGAAATAAAGGGAATCCATTCATCAGAATTCATATACAAAGGATCTAGTTCTATTATATGTTACTTAATCACCATGAATACTACTTCATCCGAATTCACTATTGTCAAATGTTTATTATCATTTTCACTATCACAATTAATATGAGAGTGTTATAAAGGTTATTTAATATCACCTCCACTAAGTAATTGAATTAGGGAATTGAGACCATCATGTTGACTTATGGTGGTAATCGTATCAAGATCTACTTTATCATTCTAACACTATGTGTATTCTCTCGTAGAACCTACATTCCTTCGATAATAATGTTCAACCATTCATTTAATTCATAAATAATCTCATTCAGGGGTACCCTCTAGTCTTTATACTTATTCCACAATTCCTACAACATAGATTAATGTACCATTGATTCACTATTTTATATGGTGACATGTTCCTACCACATAGAGTGGATATTTTGATGATATTACCTTCATATCAATAGATTTATCCAAATATATCCTTCCTTTAAAAAAATTATTTATTTGTTGTCAACATCTAACTATTTATAATTATTAACCAATAATTTTTTCTTATCTTTGATCGTTAAAATATCATTAATGGTAGCTATGTAGATATTTATTCCCAACGATTATATATATTTCTACATCTATTTTTTCAACAAAAAGAAATTATTTTTGTCTAAAATAAAATTACATGGTAGATGAAAACAACATCCATTATATCATAGTGAGGAAAATATAATTAATTTTTTTAACATATTAGTTCCGGGTGCCTCTAAAAGGTACCCCGTACCGGGTTGTTCATATGGCCTCAAGCACATTTCCCCAAATTCCAGAGGCTGCTAACTAGTAGCGAGGGTCATGGGTGTGATAGTGGGGAAACTATGCCATCATTGGAAGAGTTTTCACAGTTGAATAACAACAATAAATAGTATTAGAAGCATTAATATCAAATAATATGTAAACAATAGAATAAAAATAATATAAAAAACTACATCATATATGTAAATAAGGATTCATGTTAAAATATTCTAGGAATGCATCCAAACAAGTCACAATCTTAGAAATACAGTACTAAAACCAAGGTATTGAAATAGTAAATAATTCCAATAGCATTGTAAGCCTCATATTGGTCGCATGATCTCTGGCACCATAGTAATAATGTTCCTAAAGTAGAATGGTGCTTTTTTCTTATCTATAATTGCAACCATATAATCTGTTTGGGTCCAAAAATATAACCAAAATATGGTGGGAGACGAATCAAGTAGGAAACCACCACAATATATATTCCTAACTATTTGTGAGTATATATACCAAGAAAAAATAGAAATGTAGAAAAGAAACTTAGAGTACAAAAAATTAACCATTCCTACATTATCCATTTAAATTCATTAGTATTTAATGTTCATCATTTAATCGGGAAAGTATCAAAAAGATGTATCATAAAATACTACCAAACTCGGCTAGATCCAAGTAAGAGATTTGGATTGGAAGGCATTCCACAAACAATAAATATTTAAATTAACCCTTGGGTAGCTCAGAAATCCTAACACATGTGGTTAAATAATGTAATAAAAGGAAAATACACATAGATGAAGCACTCACAGTCAATTCACCCTATACGATTTCTACAAAACTACAAACTCTATGGGGAAGCACTCAACATAAATTCCACTTGTGTTATCATAATGTAACAATAGACACTCTGAGGGAGCTCTCACAGTCAATGCCTTATGTGATCTCCAAACGAAAGTTATATTAGAAAATCCAAGGATGTAATCAATGTCAATTCCCCATGTGGTCTTGTAACGTAACTATAGACAGTCTGAGGGAGCACTCATAGTCAATCCCCCTTGTGGTCTAACTACACCTGGTCCTAATAGCTCTATGTTATTAAATCATGAATATTAGATAACAAGAAGCCCAAAGTAATCTCAACTATAATAAGGCTAAATTTTTTCATTGAATATCAGGTTAAGAAAAGAAATAAGGTCTGCATCATAGAAAACCTGGACCAAATGACCCAAAACATTCAAATAGGGAAACATACCCATGTGTGTCAATTTCAAATGAAATTTTAAATAATACTACAACAAAAACCCTTAATCAAGTAATCAATCTACGGAATATAAAATAGGGTTCAATTCCTGGAACCCGAAATACTTGAAGCATGGGTAGTCAACACATTGGTATATAAAAACAAAGAAATCCACAAAAGGCAAAAAACCACCTACCTCTATGTATTAAGATTGATATAGGTGGACCTAAACCATTGAATCCACCTTGAACATCATATATCTAGAGAAATTTCAAAAATTATAAACCTTGAATATCTCATGAAAGAAGAGAAATCTGGAGGAGAAGCTCTAGAAGACGGAAGAGCTCACAGAGAAGATTCAAATGCAACCGATGGTATTTTTTTTCCAAGAATGGTTGAAAACTTAGTCTATCAGAGAATAATTGTCACTCTTGGTTTCTCCTGGACGAAATGGGGTTAGAAAAATATAAATATAGAGACGAGACGCAACCCCAATCTAATTAATCAAATAAAAAAAAGTACATGGTGTGTTCATTTAACGTATATATTGTGTACTAGCCTTAACCGAACCCTGACATTAGCGGTCAGCCACATCACCCCACACAGCCATGTATTGGCTGTTACACGACCAAGACATGGCTAGATGCGGTATCAGAGTACACAATGTGAACATATAAAATTTATAAATTCTCCTTTTTTTTCAAAAACACCCAAAATCATGAACCATACCTGAAACAACGATCTGGGTTCTTAAAAATTCCCCAAAAAAAATTCCGTCCATGAATTCCCCTCAAAAGGTGGTGAAGAAGAATCCTCAAACAGCTCCGACCACTGTGATCACACATCAGCCTCCCTCTCCCATGTCTCATCCTGTACTCGCCTATGTTTCCATATCTACCATACCAAAAGAATAGACCGACCACTGAGAACCACCACAATGCGGTCAACAATCTCGATAGGATACTCCTGAAACGAGGCATTTAACTCAATCTCAACATAATCAGGTTGAAAAAATGATACAGTTCATAGAATTAATTTTTTAGTTGAGAAAAGTGGAGGGTGTCTTTCATAGCCTAGAACGTCTAATTTATCTACAATCGATTGTCAACCGGCCCGACTCTCTCCAAATGTCAAATGGCCTGACTTATCTCATTGAAATATTTCTATGTCTCGTAATCCTCCTGTGTCCCAACCACGGTGTGACATGTACGAAAACCTGATCTCTGACCTCAAACTCTAGAGGTCATCTCTGTTGATCAACATAAGACTTCTTCCATGACTGTATTGTAGCCATTATCTTCTGAATCAACTTCACCAGCTCTATGGTCTCTATGAAAATACGAGGTCCTAGCATAGTTGTCTCAACTACCTCTAGAAAACATATGGGTGATCCACATTGTCTACCATACAAAGCCTCATAATGTTCCATCTGAATAGTTTCCTAAAAATTATTATTTTATTAAAACTCCACCAGAGTTATGTGCTTCTCCCACGATCTCAGAAAATATAGGACACATGCTCGATGAATGTCCTCCAGAACCTAAATTTTGAGATATGACTGGCCATATGTTTGGGGATGCTAAGCTATACTCAGAAGTACATGTGTACCCAAATCCTTCTATAGTCCATTACAGACATAAGAAGTAAAACATACATCCCTGTTTGGAACAATGGAGTGAGTAACCCCATGTAATCGTACAATCTCTTGGATGTACAACCATCCCAGCTCACTGAAACTGAAGGTCTCCTTGATTGGTATAAAATGTGTAACCTTTGTGAGTCTATCAATGACAACCCAAACTGCATTATTCCTTCAAGGAGACCTTGGTAAACCTATCATGAAGTCCATCATGAAATCATTCCACTTCTAATCGGGAATGGGTAACTGCTGCAAAAGACCTGATGGGCGCTGATGTTATGCCTTCACCTGCTAACATGTGAAACAACTCATCACAAAACCATTAACATCTCTCTTCATACTGGGGACCAGTACCGATTGTGCAGATCTTGACTCCTCTTGTTGCCACAAGGATACACTTCGAAAACTAGGTAATGAAAATACCGCAAAAGAGCCTAGTGTATATCTGTTGACACCAACACACACCCATGAAAATGCAAGAAATCATCCTCAACTATGGTGCATGAAAAATTTGGGTCCTCTCCTAAGACACACTCTAGTAAGACTAGACCATTAGAATCTGATATAAACCTTATTCTCACTCGATCATTTATATTAGAGTTAATATCCACAGGATAAAAAAACATCTTCCCATATCATTCATGCACCTCCAAATGCATATCAGAGAATAGTGACATAAGTTATCCCTCACTATTGGTCTCCTGAACTGCTTGTCTCTGATTCATCCTGCTTAATTCATTAGCTAATGAATTGCCTTACCTAGTCATGTAGGCAAGATCAATGTCAATATACTAAAGGTACTGAACCCATTATCACTGTCTCAAATTAAGGTCATGCTCAGAAAAGAAATAATTGAGAATTTTGTGGTCAGTATACACCACAATTTCTCTTCCAGAAGGTAATGTCTACAATAGTGAAAGACATGAAGAACTGCAGCCAACTCGAGATCGTGTGTTGGGTAATTCCTCTCATGTGGCCTCGACTTCCAAGGCTAGTATGCAATGAATCCTTCTCACTGCATCAACACTACTCACATTCTAATTCTTGATACATCATATTAAATAGTAAAAATATTTCCCAGCTTTGGAAAAAATAGTATAGGTGCAGATTCCAACGTCCCTTTCAGCTCCTGAAAGAATGAATCGTAAGAATTTTTTCCACAATTATATAGAAACCTTCTTAGTGAGTCCCTTTAGTGGCACTTATAAAAAAGAAAAGTCTTGTGTAAATTGCATTTAGTAACCATAAATCCATAAATCTCCTCACCTCAAAGATGTTCTTTGGATACTCCTTGGAAACTACTGCTCTAAAATTCTTTGGCCCTACTTATACTCTTCCCTCTAAGATGACATGAACCGTGAAGTGAATCTGGTCCATCCCAATGTGACATTTTTAGAGCATTGAATGTAACAGCCCGAGATTTTATGAAAAATATTCTTTTTTATTTTACTAATGTCTTGTGTTATACGCTACACCAAAAGGAGCTTTCACAACACGCATCCTTGACTTGCCTTGCATTACACACAATCGCAACCTTCCTCGATAGCGTGTGTGGTACGTAATCCTGAGTTTCACGAAACAATGATATGCTATTAAAATATTATTAAAACTAGCCGTTATGAATAGTAATAACCAATTTTTAAATTTTAGAAATTTTAACTCTCAAAATGGACTTCATTTTTGGATTCGGAGTATCGAATTTAGCCTAAGGTGAAATTTTGGTACTTTTCGGATAACTTCCATATTCTGATGAATAGTGAAAATTACTAAATTATAATTAAAAACAACTTTTTTAATCGAAATAATTAATAGTGATAAATCATTAATTTGAGTGGTTTTAAAGTATATTTAGAATATATTTTTACAATTTAATACAATGTTGGTCATTGGATGTAATTTCACATTTAAACTAGACATAAACAAGTGTCAATCTTTTGATAGATATTGTTTCTTAAAAACACGCTATTTGTTTTAACAGCGGGATTTAATTATAAAATTAATTAATGCAACGTTTATGTTATGAATTTGGTAAAATAGACTTCATTTTTGAATTCGGAATATGAAATATAGCTTGGGATGAAATTTTGGCATTGTTCTGAAAAACATCAATTTTTGATGAATAGTGAAACTACTAAGTGGTAGGTTAAAAACTGAATTTTGAATAAAACATAATTTTACCGCTTCTGTGAATGGAATTTCGAAATTCCGAGAGACACGGTTAATATCAAGGACTAAAATGTGGTTCAATGAGATGAAAATAATTTTTTTGGTGAATAGTAACTTTTTACTTTTTTTTACCACGGTTAATAGTAAATAGGGTAACTAAGGGTAAATATGATATTAATATTACCCTAACACATGTCCTAATTCTATTGGAAAAGTGTAATTCGACCAAAAACAAACTTAGGAATAAAATATGACCATTTAGGCCCACTTGGATTAGATTAGGACATTTATTATTAATTTATTTAAAGAAGGGTTAAAATAGTTAAAATCAAAGTTTAATAAGTAAATCATTTCTAATATGGGGTTATACATAAGATAAATTCGATTGTAAATATTCATTAGAAAGATAAAATGATTTAATACATGATGGTATTTTATTTGTAATTTTTAGACATCAAATAAGTTAATTTATTTATGACACAATGATGATGCAGTAATTATCTTATTAATGAAATATTGACATAATTGATGTTATAAACACCCAAATAAATATAATTTGAGACTTTTTATGAATTAAACTAATTTTCTAGGTTACTATGATATATTATTGTTGATTTAATCAACTTGGTTCGAACATATAATTCTGTTCTGACTTTCACAAAAATCATATATCAAATAGTGTCAAAATTGACACAAAATAGTTTTTAAATCAAATATTATATTATTAATTGTTATTTTATTCCTAAAAATCTAAAGTTCGGCCAAATGACTTAGAAAAGGATATATATATTAATAATAAACAATTTGGGGTTCGTTTGGCATGTTATAGTAAGTGTATTAACCATATAGTGAAAGAAAACAAAAAGACACGGTAAAAGTTAAATTAATTAACTTAGAGTTAAATCTAATTGATAAGGTTAACATAATACCCTAAACTTGTCAAAATCCTATTGGTTGATAGGATTTCGACCCATCCCCACTTTAGCTTCGAAATAAGACCCTTTGGAACCATTATAAACCGATTTTTACTTTAATATAAAATAATATTTTGAGATATTCCTAAGGTGCCCCTCTCCTCCCTTATAAAAGGGCACCTCCTCCCCCTCCTCCTCACACCAATTTGAGCACTCAAGCTCCGCCAACCCCTGCCTAAATCTCTTCTCCACTTCCCTTAAAACATCCTAGAGGTTATGGTCTTCCTCAAAGACCAATTTTAGTGCCCTAAGAGGAGGTCTCAAAGAGGCACTTCAAAGAAGAGGTAATTACCGTTACCAATTCTTTCATCTTTATTTCTTCTTCCACTTCTTCTTCGTAGGTTGTTTCATTATGAAGTAATAACATCAGTATCACTCATATACTGATATGTTATTATAAGTATGAAACAACCCTATTTCACCATCTATCCATCCTACGGAAAAAGAAATCACCGCGCGTGCGTACGTACGGAATACCGTCTCCACGCCGTGGTGTAATCTATTTTCCACCACCACCTTACATGGAAGGGTATAATGGTGTAAAGAATAACTATACATAGTTATTACAACATCATATTGATTCTGATATATTGTATGATCCACTCCAATTCAATTCAATATTTATAGAAATGATATCATCGCTCGTGCGTACGTACGGACTACCGTCTCCACGACGCGATGAGATTCATTCTCCATGTTAACCATTTAAGAATGATTATAATGTATATATAAGAAATAATAATGAAATATATGACACTATAAATCTACTGGATTTATGTATATATGTACATATGTATGTCATCTACTTACTTCCATTTCAAGACAATAAGGAAAGGAAAACATCGTTCATGCGTACGTACGGACTACCGTCTCCATGAACGGTGTTTTTCATTTTATTTATCTACCTATTATATATATATATACTGAATATATAAGATATATAAATCATATTTTATATTCTGGAAGTGATTAAATCATGATATAAGTAATAATAATGTCAAGAACAACAAGTCAAAACACCTACGATAAATGAAACGATTTTACCCAAAACGCTTCATTAACATGGAATTTACAAACGAACGGGTAATATAATGTCATAAGTGAACCATATATGATATCATAACAATGAATATGATTCTGTAATAAGTCAATAACATGATTTAAATCATTATACAGGAGGTTCGGACACTTACAAAGCAAGTCGGACCTAAGGTAAGGGAAATATCACAATCTCATTTTTATCCGAGATTGTTTATTCGTAAGTATTTACTGGGGTGTATTTTATCATCCACATCCATGTTTTATCAATATGTAATACTATTTCCATCCACCTAAAATTGTTTAAATCCATTTTTTACCCTTCGGTGAGTTTTTAGTAATACGTATGAAAGGAATCTTTTGTCGTTTTTCGTACGAGGTACTTTTTGACTTTTCCGACAAAAGTACGAAGAATGTTTTTTTTAACTTATATGGCACGAACGGATTTCTACTGTTTTATAAAGCCTTATTTTCATGAAGCTTCCTCTAAAATATTTCATGACTATTTTCAATAAAATCTCTTTCTTTTAAAATTGCATGATGTTTTGTGAAAAGAAATTGATTTTGAAGAAGAAAGGATATTTTCCTCAAGAATTCAATTCAAGTGTTTTATCAAAATTATTTTCCATCTAAGATAATAAAGAGTTCTGTTTCTATCCATATTTTTACATTGATTTGACTATGATGTGATGGAATTATGTTTATGAATTCCTTTATCTTATATGAATTGATTTATGATGTCATGATGTTTCAAGAATCCCATTTTTGTTACATGTGTTATGCGATGATGTATGTTTTATGATTTTGTGGCACACATAAGAAAGGATTCATTATAAGATGGGTGGGACCTATATCTCCCTCCAATGCATTGGGTAATGATTTTATATCTCATGAGATAGACATGGCTGGAACGGAAGGTTATTTCGGTTCAGTGATACAGGACTGAAACGAGGAGTGAACTCGGTTCAGAAAGGGACTTTGTCCACTAAGATAGTCTTGGCAATGAGTCATGACTAACAAGAAATGATTTTCCATGATTATGTGTGCATGCCACAAAGTTCAAGTTTTAAGTTATGATTATTGGGATCTCATTTTCAATTCTATGATTTATCCCATGTTATGATATTATGAGCTCTTTTGCAGGTCAAGATTTCCAAAAGCTACGTTCTTATGTATATGATGTGATTGATATTTCTTTTGTTTACCCTTACTGAGCATTTGAGATCACCCTTTTTTTGTTTTTCTTTCCCCAGGATATAATGAAAGGTTTTATTTAAAAAAAAGGGGAAGATCTTTATGGGAGATATTGAAGATCTTTCACCACGTTTAGAAGATTACGTTCTGAGTTTCCAAAGACACTAAACTATTACGATTCTTGTGTGTGTGTTTTTGGTATGTACTAAGTATTCCGCAAAAGTAATGTAATGTCCATGTACGTCAAGATACGGGTCGCTACAGTTGGTATCAGTGGAAAGGTTTAGTCAACCTTTGGAAACTAGGATGCGAAAACGTTAGTGAGATCCCTAGAGATATTTCTAAGGTATGTCTAGGGATGTCCCTAGGGATAAGTATACCTATAGGTTATAGTAATAGAATTACGCTAACGATCATAGAATTAAACCTAAGATGTTGGATATTGAAGGTACTCCCCCTTTATTATGTTGTTTTCCCTAGCATGATTTTTGCCTGTCACACTATTCTTTTTGGGTTTTAGACGATGGCTGGAACCCGAAGGAACCGTGTTGATCAATGCAATGGACAATGCAATGATTGCCCTCCTGAACAAACAAATGTTATGGGAGATGGAGTGCAAAATCTTATTGCTATACTTACACAAGCTATGAATCATTCTGGACTTCCAAATGACCAGAGAAGGGAACAATATTCTATTGAGTCCTTCATGAGGCAACGTCCACCTTCTTTCAGTGGGTCTTCTGATCCACTTGTGGCTGAACAATGGATCAGTACTACTGAAAAGATATTTTCAGTTCTTCAATGTTCTGAACATGATAAAGTCATCTTAGCAGTATATCGTTTGGAAGGTGAAGCTGATCAATGGTGGAATCTTATCAATAATACGAGGCCAAGAGATGAAATTGAGTCCATGGAATGGGATGAGTTCAAGAACTTGTTTTTCAGTAAGTACTTCCCTCGTATTCTTCGAACAAAGATGGAGAAAGAGTTTCTTGAACTGAAGAAAAGGGATGATGAAGCTGTTGGTACCTATGAAGCAAATTTTACAAGACTTGCAAGGTATGCTTCTGGAATTATCATCCAACCTGAAAGTAAAGTTGATCGATTTTTCAGTGGCTTAAAACCAAGTCTTCGAAGGGCATTAGCTATAAGAGACTTCAGTAGCTATGAAGAAATTGTGCGTTGTGCTATCAAGGTAGAAATGGAAGTTGGTGTTACATATCCATCTCATGGTTTTGACAAGAAACGTAAGATGGAGTTCAAGGAGAAATCTCAGAATAATGGTGAAAAGAAGATGAATGTTTCCTTATGCACAAAGTGTGGAAAGAAGCATGGTGGAGATTGTCTTAAAGGGACTAGAAAATGTTTTAAGTGTGGAAAAGAAGTTCATCGAGCAGCTGAGTGTCGAAGTAATGGAAAAAAGGGTTTCTAATGATGTGAATAAAGCAAACACTGCAGAGAACGCACCGCCAACACTTCAATGCTTCATGTGCAAGGAAATGGGGCATTATGCTAATAATTGCCCTAATCCAAGGGTTAGTGATGATCAACATGAGCAACCACTGAAGGCAAAGGAGAAAGGGAAATCACATGCGATCACTATTGGCAATGTTGAATATGACAACGATGTGGTGGAATGATTATGTGTTTATGTAATGGGATTCCAAAATAATGTTGTATCATTGAGTATTGCAATATTTATTGATGTGGTATTCAAAGTGATTGAGATATTTTTTGGAAATAAGATGATATGTGCATAATGAAGACGATAAAATGAAATGTTTAATAGTATTCATGAGCTCATGATTGATATAAGGACTAAGTGATAGCATGTTTTGAGTATATAGAATTTTGAGGATTTTGGTATGTGGAAAGTGTTAACTTTTAACTGCACTCATGTTTTCACTAAGGTATTCAAGAGAATACACGATTAAGGACTTTGAATGTTTGGAATGTGACCAACAAGACATATCTTATGATATGTGGGGATCAACGACAGTATTAAATCTCTGGTAATCGATGTCACTATATTATGAGAGTGGACTGCAGTATTATGTATAAGCCTAAAGATTAGACTGGATTATGTGGGACATAAGTTAGTATTGTTTAAGGATAGAAGATGGGATGTTATAGTAATGTAGTTTTAGAAAAAGGGACAACCTGCAGGACGGGCGACAGCCCATCGCTTCGGACAAGGCTGTAGGAATCGAACCCACAACCGAAGTGCGACTGGCCTTTATCGCCTACCACTGGCCTACATGAAGTCCCTGTTTAGTAGAAACTAGTTTTATTATATTAAGCAGCATGATATATGAAGTATAAGTCCATTTTAGGAACCATATACGATTAATCTCACTATAGAATGACTTATGTATATTTAATAACTTTTGCTAACCTTTTGTTTGAGACAGATGGAATGAACAGTCATTCTATCACATGATCTTCTAACACTTCACAAATAACAAATTAAACTTCATTTATTTAAGAGATGAAGTAGAAATTGTTCAAGGCACGAACAAAAGTGAGATTGTACCAAAATAAAGTAAGTATTTATTCTAAGCAAATTTTCAACTTTAGGGAAATGATCTTGAAAACCAAAAATGTTGTCCTAGTGATCTTATACCTGATGAATCAGATGGTACCTTATATCATCACAAATCTATGGATTTGTGATTACTGGCTTTTCCATAGCCATGTTCTCTACCACTCTCCATCAGAACATGATGGTTAGATTTCTCTTCCATATCTATATTTTCACCTATGTGGAAACCCAGTGATTAGTTTATTTGGGTAATCGTTACATTTCATACTTTAGTTTTTAAAGCCAAGTTTTGGTATTCCCTTTTACGATGTGGGTTTCTATTAAAGAAACTTTCGAATAGTAAACCATTTATAACCCCGACGAATTTCGAGGGCGAAATTCATTTTAAGGGGGGTAGAATGTACCAGCCCGAGATTTTATGAAAAATATTCTTTTTTATTTTACTAATGTCTTGTGTTATACGCTACACCAAAAGGAGCTTGCACAACACGCATCCTTGACTTGCCTTGCATTACACGCAATCGCAACCTTCCTCGATAGCGTGTGTGGTACGTAATCCTGAGTTTCACGAAACAATGATATGCTATTAAAATATTATTAAAACTAGCCGTTATGAATAGTAATAACCACTTTTTAAATTTTAGAAATTTTAACTCTCAAAATGGACTTCATTTTTGGATTCGGAGTATCGAATTTAGCCTAAGGTGAAATTTTGGTACTTTTCGGATAACTTTCATATTCTGATGAATAGTGAAAATTACTAAATTATAATTAAAAACAACTTTTTTAATCGAAATAATTAATAGTGATAAATCATTAATTCGAGTGGTTTTAAAGTATATTTAGAATATATTTTTACAATTTAATACAATGTTGGTCATTGGATGTAATTTCACATTTAAACTAGACATAAACAAGTGTCAATCTTTTGATAGATATTGTTTCTTAAAAACACGCTATTTGTTTTAACAGCGGGATTTAATTATAAAATTAATTAATGCAACTTTTATGTTATGAATTTGGTAAAATAGACTTCATTTTTGAATTCGGAATATGAAATATAGCTTGGGATGAAATTTTGGCATTGTTCTGAAAAACATCAATTTTTGATGAATAGTGAAACTACTAAGTGGTAGGTTAAAAACTAAATTTTGAATAAAACTTAATTTTACCGCTTCTGTGAATGGAATTTCGAAAATCCGAGAGACACGGTTAATATCAAGGACTAAAATGTGGTTCAATGAGATGAAAATAATTTTTTTGGTGAATAGTAACTTTTTACTTTTTTTTACCACGGTTAATAGTAAATAGGGTAACTAAGGGTAAATATGATTTTAATATTACCCTAACACATGTCCTAATTCTATTGGACAAGTGTAATTCGACCAAAAACAAACTTAGGAATAAAATATGACCATTTAGGCCCACTTGGATTAGATTAGGACATTTATTATTAATTTATTTAAAGAAGGGTTAAAATAGTTAAAATCAAAGTTTAATAAGTAACTAATTTCTAATATGGGGTTATACATAAGCTAAATTCGATTTTAAATATTCATTAGAAAGATAAAAAGATTTACTACATGATGGTATTTTATTTTTAATTTTTAGACATCAAATAATTTAATTTATTTATGACACAATGATGATGCAGTAATTATCTTATTAATGAAATATTGACATAATTGATGTTAAAAACACAAAAATAAATATAATTTGATACTTTTTATGAATTAAACTAATTTTATAGGTTACTATGATATATTATTGTTGATTTAATCAACTTGGTTCGAACATATAATTCTGTTATGACTTTCACAAAAATCATATATCAAATAGTGTCAAAATTGACACAAAATAGTTTTTAAATCAAATATTATATTATTAATTGTTATTTTATTCCTAAAAATCTAAGGTTCGGCCAAATGACTTACATAAGGATATATATATTAATAATAAACAATTTGGGGTTCGTTTGGCATGTTATAGTAAGTGTATTAACCATATAGTGAAAGAAAACAAAAAGACACGGTAAAAGTTAAATTAATTAACTTAGAGTTAAATCTAATTGATAAGGGTAAAATAATACCCTAAACTTGTCTAAATCCTATTGGTTGATAGGATTTCGACCCATCCCCACTTTAGATTCAAAATAAGACCCTCTGGAACCATTATAAACCGATTTTGACTTTAATATAAAATAATATTTTGAGATATTCCTAAGGTGCCCCTCTCCTCCCTTATAAAAGGGCACCTCCTCCCCCTCATCCTCACACCAATTTGAGCACTCAAGCTCGGCCAACCCCTGCCAAAATCTCTTCTCCACTTCCCTAAAAACATCCTAGAGGTTCTGGTCTTCCTCAAAGTCCAATTTTAGTGCCCTAAGAGGAGGTCTCAAAGAGGCACTTCAAAGAAGAGGTAATTACCGTTACCAATTCTTTCATCTTTATTTATTCTTCCACTTCTTCTTCTTAGGTTGTTTCATTATGAAGTAATAACATCAGTATCACTCATATACTGATATGTTATTATAAGTATGAAACAACCCTATTTCACCATCTATCCATCCTACGGAAAAAGAAATCACCGCGCGTGCGTACGTACGGAATACCGTCTCCACGCCGTGGTGTAATCTATTTTCCACCACCACCTTACATGGATGGGTATAATGGTGTAAAGAATAACTATAAATAGTTATTACAACATCATATTGATTCTGATATATTGTATTATCCACTCCAATTCAATTGAATATTTATAGAAATGATATCATCGCTCGTGCGTACGTACGGACTACCGTCTGCACGACGCGATGAGATTCATTCTCCATGTTAACCATTTAAGAATGATTATAATGTATATACAAGAAATAATAATGAAATATATGACATTATAAAGCTACTGGATTTATGTATATATGTACATATGTATGCCATCTACTTACTTCCATTTCAAGACAATAAGGAAAGGAAAACAGCGTTCATGCGTACGTACGGACTACCGTCTCCATGAACGGTGTTTTTCATTTTATTTATCTACCTATTATATATATATATACTGAATATATATGATATATAAATCATATTTTATATTCTGTAAGTGAGTAAATCATGATATAAGTAATAATAATGTCAAGAACAACAAGTAAAAACACCTACGATAAATGAAACGATTTTACCCAAAACGCTTCTTTAACATGGAATTTACAAACGAACGGGTGATATAATGTCATAAGTGAACCATATATGATATCATAACAATGAATATGATTCTGTAATAAGTCAATAACATGATTTAAATCATTATACAGGAGGTTCGGACACTTACAAAGCAAGTCGGACCTAAGGTAAGGGAAATATCACAATCTCATTTTTATCCGAGATTGTTTATTCGTAAGTATTTACTGGGGTGTATTTTATCATCCACATCCATGTTTTATCAATATGTAATACTATTTCCATCCACCTAAAATTGTTTAAATCCATTTTTTACCCTTCGGTGAGTTTTTAGTAATACGTATGAAAGGAATCTTTTGTCGTTTTTCGTACGAGGTACTTTTTGACTTTTCCGACAAAAGTACGAAGAATGTTTTTTTAACTTATATGGCACGAACGGATTTCTACTGTTTTATAAAGACTTATTTTCATGAAGCTTCCTCTAAAAGATTTCATGACTATTTTCAATAAAATCTCTTTCTTTTAAAATTGCATGATGTTTTGTGAAAAGAAATTGATTTTGAAGAAGAAAGGATATTTTCCTCAAGAATTCAATTCAAGTGTTTTATCAAAATTATTTTCCATCTAAGATAATAAAGAGTTATGTTTCTATCCATATTTTTACATTGATTTGACTATGTTGTGATGGAATTATGTTTATGAATTCCTTTATCTTATATGAATTGATTTATGATGTCATGATGATTCAAGAATCCCATTTTTGTTACATGTGTTATGAGATGATGTATGTTTTATGATTTTGTGGCACACATAAGAAAGGATTAATTATAAGATGGGTGGGACCTATATCTCCCTCCAATGCATTGGGTAATAATTTTATATCTCATGAGATAGACATGGCTGGAACGGAAGGTTATTTCGGTTCAGTGATACATGACTGAAACGAGGAGTGAACTCGGTTTAGAAAGGGACTTTGTCCACTAAGATAGTCTTGGCAATGAGTCATGACTAACAAGAAATGATTTTCCATGATTATGTGTGCATGCCACAAAGTTCAAGTTTTAAGTTATGATTATTGGGATCTCATATTCAATTCTATGATTTATCCCATGTTATGATATTATGAGCTCTTTTGCAGGTCAAGATTTCCAAAAGCTACGTTCTTATGTATATGATGTGATTGATATTTCTTTTGTTTACCCTTACTGAGCATTTGAGCTCACCCTTTTTTTGTTTTTCTTTCCCCAGGATATAAAGAAAGGTTTTAGGTAAAAAAAGGGGAAGATCTTTATGGGAGATATTGAAGATCTTTCACCAAGTTTAGAAGATTACGTTCCGAGTTTCCAAAGACACTAAACTATTACGATCCTTGTGTGTGTGTTTTTCTTATGTACTAAGTATTCCACAAAAGTAATGTAATGTCCATGTACGTCAAGATACGGGTCTCTACATTGAATATAACTTATTTTCTCTCAGTGCACTCAAAACAATCTCATGAAATGTATCATGGTCATGTAGAGAATGAGAGTACGCCAATATATCATCCACAAAAACAACCACAACGAAGTCCACGTATGGATGGAACACTCGGTTCATCAGTGAAATAAAAATTGTAGGATCTTTTGTGAGACTAAACCACAAAAAATATTCATGTAGACCATACCAACTCTGAAAGGTTGTAAGAGGTATATCTGATGGTCTAACACACAACTGATGATAACTGGATATCAATTTAATATTCTACCACACCTGGGATCTTCAAAGATGATCAATGTGATCATAAATCTATTATAAGGGATATTAGTTCTTGGATGTCAACTAGTTCATCTTTTGATAATACACATAGTGTGTGAGGGTATCATCCGCCTTCATCGCTAATTGGACATGAGAACCATAAGGAGAAGTGTTGTGTCGAATAAAACCCTTTGGATGTAAATCCTCTATCTACTTATTGAGCTACTGTAACTCTGGTGTACCCATCCTATAAGGATTAATGGACATAGATGCCACTCCTGGCACAAGCTCAATAGAGAAATATACCTCTCGCCCCGGAGGTAAACCTGAAATTTCATCTAGAAATGTATCCATGAAATGATCGACAACTAGAGGAAAGACCCTTTGTGATGTCCCCTGTTCATCCAGATATATACTAGAAATATGGGATGTATCTCCCCACAACCCATGATGATTGGGTCCATCTCTTCTCACCTGGACATCCAATTTTCCCTTATGTAGAATCAATCTTCTCTATGGTGACGTGAAACACACTCTATGATGATAGCAATCAACAATTACCTAGAAGGGATCAAACCAGTCCATTTGGATAATGACTATATATCATGTAATCTTTAAGACATAAAGATCCCATAAAAAGTGACACCCCAACCTCAATTGGGAACTCCTTTCATTGATATACACTATCCATTCTAGTCCCCAATAGAGTGTCTAGTGTCATAATATTAGCTGAAGTAAAGATACAGATCCCAAGGATCTTCACAATAGGAACGAACATAAAGATATGGGAAGACACTATATCGAAAAGAGAAGAAGGTAAAATTGAGGAAACCGAAATTGTACGTCTAAACGTAGAATGTCCGGGAACATTCTCTTGTTGGATTTACTCTAGCACAAAAGCATATCCTACGCTGTGACCCTGTGAAGCTCTCTGTGATTCCTGAGCTGATCCACCCTACAGCTATTGAATAACCTGTGTTTGACCACTGCGAACAAGACCAACAATTCATCCTGAATAGCCTGAATAAATATAGCCCCATGTTTGATGTAGGAATGTTGTTCCTTCTTCGGTACGAGGAGTTAAAATAGATCCTCCCTCACTAGTTTCTAGAAGGAGGGTGTTACAGAAATGTTGAAGATGTGCCATCTTTCCTCAAGACCAGCCTTCAACTAGGTATCTTGGACACTAATGTTTCATATGTTTTCCCTTCTAGCACTAGTAGCACACCACCTAAATACCTGCAAGAAAATACCACCTATTCATCACTCCATGCATTGACTCCCTATGACACTTCCTGCTATCAGTCGGAAGGATGCAATTATGGTTGCAGAACCACCCTGGCCTACAGCTCCAGATTCCCTCATGTCATGATCAGTGATCAGCTGCTAGTTTATAATAGATGATATGGAAGTCAAACAGAATATCTTCACCTGATATCAGATGTCATCCATGTGACCATCATCAAAATTCATCTCAAAAAATTACTCATCAACCCCCAAAATGGGTGTGAAGTGCTGCAGCTCTGTGAAGCGGGAAGAATACTCCATGACTAAGAGTGTACCCTAATCCAAACTCATTAGATCTTTTACTTGGTCATACATGAAGGTATTCATGTATAGGTAGTCATAGAAGGTATGTTCGAACTCATTCCAAACCAAAATTCATTGGCATCCCACCTGTAATATCACATCCCACCATATTTTTGTGGAATCCAGAAACATGTATGTAGTGAGAATCAATCTCCTCCCTGGAGGAATATCGATATTCTTGAAGATAGACAGCATGGATTCTATACCTGACTCTATAGCATGATTTCCTCCTTCCCCTGAGAAAGTGGAAGGATGTTGCTGCTAGAAAACCCACGTCAACTCTTCCATAGACAGGGCATGATGCAGTGCTCCTTGGAAGGTTTTCATCATCCTCATGAAGCCTTCTTAGAACTGTGTATTGACACAAGTATCTTGAATGAAGGTTGGTGCCATGACAAGCATGATGAGAGGATCTTATGGTAGTCCATGATGTACCTAGTCTGGTGTCTGATCGTTGCCCTATATATGGTGTACAACTGAAGGACGTCTGGTTGGCTAGACTCTTCAAGGTCAAACACACATATCAGTTCTATATTATCATTTATTTAAACTTATATGTGAAGAAAAGTAAGATGATAAAAAAACATTAATGTTTTTAAAATAAGGATACAAAAAATGTATGACACCTACACAACATGTTCTCTTGAGCCTTTACATGGGCCTATACTTCTGCGAACCCAGATAATGTAAAACCCCATAGACATGGATTTTTCTCCTTTGAAATTGTGTTTACTCGAATAATTTCCCCCAACTAGAGTTCTTCTACAAAGATAAACCATATGGTTATCCTAGAACAAAACTACACATTATGCATATGCCAGACATGACATATAATAGAAGGATTTTACCAACACGTGTTGTTGGTCACACGGTCTACTCCACATAACATCTTCCATCTACACATGGCATGTATAACATTAGTTTCATCCACTATGTTCTTAGTCACAACACTGGACACATGGCCTCTTTGGAAAAATGTGTACTCCAAGAACACAACATGTTTTACTCATGTTTACCTACCCCATTTCTCTTCTCACATATTCAGTTACACGATCAAGGACTACACATAATGTATATATAGTAAACGACATGTACTTACAAAAAAAATTCCTTCCTGAAAAGAAGGATACATGTCATGTATTCAACCTCATATACCGTGTATTCTGGGTTTGTTCAGATACTTATCCTTAGAAACATCTTCAGAACCCCAAAAACACTAAATAATGATTAAAAGTTCCATATTCCAATCTGTGGGGTCCCATACTACCCTCAGTTTAACTCTTTGCATCTATACATATATATCATAAGTATAACAGAGAAATCAATCACATGATACAACAAATTGTGATCAATAAGGGCACATAAAACCTCAAAAACCAATGATTGGTGCCCATTCAAATGACATATTAAATTTTCTTCTAATAAACTAAAAATAGAAGGTATTATATCGGGGAATCGATCACAATATAATTCATATCTACCAAAACATATTTTGAAACAACAAGCAATCAGAAATTCACCCTAAATGGAATGATGAGAATGTATGACATGTGATATCTAGGAAGTTCCTATATAGTGGATGAGATGAAATACCCTCATATCATTGGGATACAATAGAAATATAACCTAAATAATATAAACAATAACAACAAAAAATTCATGAATCACCCAACTGTGAAATCAAATCAACTGTAATAATTACAAAACTATAAGAAACTGCAATATTCTAGGAATATTAGATTTTCCCTATAGACAGGTTAGCTAATCCTGAGAATGGATTCTAAACAACTACATATTACTTAATATCCTTCTCTATAGGCACCAAGAAGTAAGTCAAATAAGAAAATAATTCCTCTGATACAACTTTGTAATGTCTCGGTTCCAGGGGCAGCCCAAAGGTGCCCTGTACCCGGTTGGTCACATGGCCTCAAGAAAATTTGCTCGAATGACAGATGTTTTTGACTCGAATCAAGGGCCTTAAGTGTGATAGTGTGGAAACTATGCCCTCATTGGAAGAGTATGAACATCTAAATAACTCTAATAAACAGTAGAAAAAGAAGTAATACCATACAATAAGTAAACATCAGAAGAGTAGTAAAATAAACAACTGAAACATATATGTAAATAATTATTCGTGTCACAAGTTTCTAGGAAAGTGTCCAAACAAGTCACAATGGTGGTAGTACAATACTAAAAAAAGGTACAAAAATAGTAAATAAATCCAACAGCATCACAAGCCTCAGCTTGGTCTCATACTCTATATCTACATAGTAATCATGAACCTTAGGTAGAAGGGAGCTTACCCTTATCAATACCTAAAACCATATAATCTGTCTGGGTCCAAAAACATGTCCCAAAAAATGGTGTGAGATGAATACTAGTAGGAAACCACCAAAATATCTGTGAAAAACTGTCAGTGAGTATATATAGCAATTAAAAATGGAAATGAAGCAATGAAACAAGGAGTACACAAAAGTAACCACTCCTACAGTTTCCATTTACATTCATTAGCATTTAATGTTCAACATTTAAACAAGAAATTATCACCAATAGGTATATCAAAAGACTACCTAACTGGGCCAAATCGAAGCATGTTCTTTGGATTGGAAGATACACCACAAAACAAAATCAATTTTTATATTAAAACTCAATTTTTCTCACACATTTATACCCCTATGGTGAAATAATGCAATAAAAGGAAAAGGCACTCTAAGGAAGCACTCACAGTCAATTCCCCAAATGGTCTTTCCAAAAAATCTATAGACTCTCTAGGAAAGAACTCAATGTTAATTCCCCATGTGGTCTCTTTAACATAACTACAGAAATTATGAGGGAGTTATCACAGTCAGTCCCCCAAGTGGTCTCATAGTGCAAATTATATCATCCACTCCGAGGAAGCACTCAACGTCAATTCCTCATGTGGTCTGGTAACTAAACTATATACACTCTGAGGGAGAACTCGTAGTCAATCTCCCATGTGGCCTAAGTACACCAGTTTCTCATAGCCATTTGTAATTCAATCATTCATATATGATAACAAGTAGTCCAAAGTAATCTAAATTACTACATGAAAAAACAGTTCCAATGCAATCAGGCAAGGCAAGGAAATAAGGTATGCCTCATAGGCAACCTAGATCATGCGGCCCTAAACATTCAAACATGGAAATAAACCCATTTGTGTTCTTTTAACATGTAATTTTACAAAATACAAAAACAAAAACAATTAGTCTAATAACAATCTAAGGTAGATAGAACATAGTTCAATTACCTTAACCCGAAATACCTGAAACATGGGTAATCAGAACTTTAGCATGTAAACCCAAATACAAACCACGAAAGGAAACAAATCACATACCTCGATGTACTATGATTTCTATAGTTGGACTGAAGCCTTAGAATCGACCTAGAACATCGTATATATACAAAAGTGTAAAAAAATTTCATCCTCAAATATCTCACGAAAGAATATAAATCAGGGAGAGTGGATCTATAAAAAGGTAGAGATAAATTAGGCAATTCCAATTAAACTGATAGTGTTTAATTCAAGGAGAATATGATGGATTGGTGGAGGAGAGAAGAATTGTCTCACTTAGTCTATCTAGGACGAAACATGGTTAGAATAGGATGAATAAAATGATTAGACGTGAACCTAGTCTGATTAATCAACTGAAAATAAATTTACAAGACGTGTTCATTTAATGTACAATCCTTGTTATATCCTCAACCTGCACTCGGCCTTAGCAGTCTACCATGTCACCCCACACCGAAATTTCTCAACCGTTTCACACTTAAGACATAACTGGATGAGGTAACATAGTACAAGATGTGTACTCTAAAGTACATGGCATGTACTTATAAAATTTACAAATTCTCGCATTTCTCTCAAAAGGAAATAAAATCAAAATTCATAAATGAAATGAAAATTTAGATTCTTACATATGTATTTGTGATTCCACATGTTTTTCCCAATCTATGTTAATAACCTGAGTGGGGGGGGGGAGGGGTGAATCAAAGTATCTATATTATTAATCATCCCTTTCTAACAATAATTTTTTAAAATTGTTAGGAAATATTTCTATAGTGTCCAAATATGCAAAGAGTTAATGATGTAAATCAAATATAAATGAACAACATAAATTGTTCAGCCAAACATGGCAAATCATATGCACATGAAATTACGATGTTCCAAAACACAATGAACACTACAAACACATATTTTATTTTATTGTAAATTTATATTTTACTGACTCTCTAAGTTTAAAACATTCACTAATGATACGAAGAAATAAATTCTCTATATAAAATATGGAATTCACTTCTCATAATCTAAAAATTTGACCATATATGATAAACAGGTTAACATTTTACCATGTATGGTGCAGTAATACACACTTCCTTGTGGAACTTTATAATAGATATCCCCATGGATGACCTTCTTCATCCTCTCTAAAATTCCCAAAGGAATTATTGAATCTTTGTCCACTATTTATTTGCAATGAAACCTATGAATACTTATCCCTTTTAATCAAAATTCTACAATCAATTTTCTCTTTTTTAACTATATTTTTTATCCTATCATTATTTCCTAATTTATTCTCATAAATATCAAGATATCACCTTTTTTATTTCTTCTATTTTTATTCAAATGATATACACATGGGAAATATCCCTATATTTAAATAAGTAAAATCCAAATCTAGTCACCTGATTTTCTATAGAATAAAATTTTAAGCAAATCTACTAATAATATAGAGATAATCTGATACACAATACTTAACCAAATCTCATGTTCAAACATTTACTAAAATAATTAATGTTTTCATCATGAAATGGAATACATCCTTACTGTATGAAACATGGTAAAATACTATATCCACTACATAATCACCAAATATGAATTTAAATCACTATATAACCATTAAATAATTATATTTAATTTATAAATAATTCTCAATACTTTGTTTGGGCTAAACCATTAATCACATATAATTACATAAAAATATTTTGTAATCTTTTGTACGTCATCCTTCTCAAAAAAAATTGAAATTGAAATGAACCTTATGCATTGCCTCGCTTCACCAAAATTACCCATACAATTTCATTTATAAAATTCCATACATTATATGTTATAGACAAACCTATCGCATACAATAATGCTCTTGTTTTTTATAAGCTACACTTCAAATATATGAGATCAATTTTATTACATATAAGCTAATCATATCAAATATACAAGTAGTGGTTCCTCTATCATGTTACATCATCTTGAGGAATATCATGTATAATTTTGAACCATAAGAATTTTAAAAATAAAAAATATATAAATAAATATTATACTCATAGGAACACTCATACTTAATCATTTTCAATTGCCTCCTCAAAAACATTTATATATGTAAAATACAAAGACAAAATATAAAAATCCAACAAAAACTATATTATTTATTAATTGCTATATAATAACTTAATACAATAAATAATAATAAATTTATGACTATTTATGTGTTTTTATAAGTTAACACAATATTAAAATAAACAAAAACAAATAAAAAATAATTCCAAGGTGATTTTTTCTAACACCTAAAAATAATGGTTTTACTCAAAACAAAAAATTATGTTTTAATCCTTTCAATAAAGAAATAAATTTAAATATCCCCAGTTATTTAGGGAATTTTGAATCTCTAAATAAAACCCCCTAATTTTATTTTTCTTCTTTCTTAATAAAAAGTAAAACATCCAGCTTATATGTAAGAGGGTCTGTGGGATTATTGTTTACACTGAATATAATAAATGAACCATATTGGTCCCATATTACTATGAAATCGAGTATAAACCCAACATAATTATCTTAATATAATTGTAATCCCATGTATTGAGATGGTGGTACAATGATGGGGGTGTAACATCCCAGATTGATTCACTCCAAGAACACTAACCAGAACAATTCAAGACCTAGCCTCATGGGCTCCTCTCTATACGCTAGAGGATTCTAAAATTTAATGACATATAGGGAATGTATATGGGGATACTATGATATCATATCATATAAATAAACATAGTGTAAATATATAATCATCATATTTATAGGTAAATAATAAGAGTGAATAATCATTAAATAAAAACAATGTCATAATAAACGAAAAACAGTAAACGACTAAACAACCACGTAAAATTTTCAAAAGTGATCTACCACTAGATGATCACATATAAAACATATTAAAGTAAAAAAATAAAAATTAATTCTCTACCAAAACAAGATGAAACACATACTTGATTTGTAATAAACCTTCTTAGATGGTCCAAAACAATCAAAAGAATCAACTGAAGTAGCTCTGGTCTATCATTCAACCCTGAACCTCAAATTAAAAATTGTGAATTTGTGCTCAATATAAAAGAAGAAATTTTGTATTAATACACTCTCATGTTCATGTAAAAGGGGTGATAAATAAATCTATATAGGACACACCCAATGGTGATCCTATAACCAATAGTCATAAGTGTATGCTAATGAAATATGCCATGCCAAGTTTTGAAAAAACATGAATAATGAAAATACATAAAACAACTTTTAATACTTATGTCCATGATTTTAAAAAACTAAATATTCATCATCTAGTTTTATGAATGTATCTAATAAAAATATCTCACCATACGAGGATTGGTGTATAATACCTGGTCTCACTCATACTCACTTACACTAAAATGTAATGTATAATTTTTGGTATTTACTAGAAATCATATAAGTATGCAATCTAGTAGGATCTTATGCATCTTCCGCATACTATTAAGGTTATTAATAACTAGTGTTACCCATAAAACATCTCAGAGTTCCATATTCTAATCTAACATAGATTAATAGGTCCTGATCCATTTGCAATCAATAATCCTAAAACTAGAATTATTTTAGAAGGGACATGACCCTTTGGAAGTATGTAAGGAATAATTTACCAATAAAATATGATAACTCAAAATAATTCAATCAATAGCTCAATATCATATTCCAAGATATCATTAGGAAATAAAACCATGGTTCATCCACCTAATCATAGGGAGTATCATAGGAATTAGTCAAGGATATTATCATTAATCTTATAGTTTGTCATAAATATCCAATGATCATTGTCAATAAGGCCATGTAACAACCCTAACCATAGTAACCTAGAGTCAGTGTCTAAATTATTAAAATGGTATTAGATACAATGTATCCCATCCCAAATGACTGATCTATTTAGTATTCTTGAAGAACCAAATACCTACAAGATTCCCATATTACGTTTTAAATAAAAAATAAATATCATAAAATTATTATTTCATATATTATTTTATTCATAATGTCATTCTTCATAAATTAAGGAAAATTAAAATAATTAAATAGTGATATAAAATTCTCAGTAAGTGTTATATATAGCATAATCTATCAAGAATCAATAAGGCATAGTCAACATGGAATAATAAATTATTGAAAGCATGTAATATTTAATCAATAACTTGTGCATAAAAATGCATCCAGAGATTATATAAGTGAATTGATATAATATATAATAATGAATAACTTCTCAAATTAGGAAATAATTAATATTATAAATCATGATTTCAAACGTCATGATATCTATATCATCAAGGACATATTCCAATATTGTTAAATCATTGGGTATTTATTCCCAAGAATCCCATTTAATGAAAGTTTTCTGAATTTTTTCACGATACACATCGAAGAATCTTGGTGAAATACAATTATAGGACATACCTATCAATACATATCCAAAAAATTCCCCATATATTTAATGATCAATTAAATTAATAAACAATTTGTCTTGTCAAAAATTTAATTATGGTATAAATAATATTATGTTAATCATGTTTCCATATCCATTAAAATTTACTTTCAAAGTAAAAAAATATATGTAAAAATGATATATGGTTTAAGTTGTAAAAATAAGCATGAATAGAATTTTTATATTTAAGATAAATTTAATGTACAATGATCATTATAAAATGAATGTTCTAAGAGGAATTTAATGACCATAAAATTAGTCAAGAATGTGAATGTGAATGCTTTATTTAGTGAAAATGATCCTAAACCATCCAAGGAAATAATAAGGATGGTATCATCATATCATATTCCCAATTTTCATAATTATAATGATGTTTTTTTTATTTTTGAATAATATATAATAAAAAATAACAATAAAATCTTTTTAGAACAATACCATTTTTTACTTTGAAAATCACTTTTAAAAACATAAAATTCATAAAATACATTGAAAAAACACTTACATGAAAATTAAAATAGAAAAAATAAAGCATGATTTAAATAATTGATGGGTAATTATATTGGTAAATTATGTTCATAATGTATAAGTTAAAACAAAACATTCCATTCAAACTTTTATAAAAGTCATAAAGTTCCTTGTTTAGAGAACGAAAAAATCTTACTTATAATTTGAAAAAAATTAAACATAGGTAAAAATTTATTGAATAAATTACTGGAAAATATGAAAAAAAATTATTTAAAAAATATCATGTAAAATATTCATTTAAAAAAAATTCTTGATTGAATATTAAAAAAATTTAGTTTCTCCTAAAAACATTTTATTGGTATCTTGAATATACATAGAGATGAAAATGAAATAAATACATTAAATTTTACAAAAAAAAGGTAGGATAATAAAATATATTTGTTTTTATATAGAAATATCAAATAATATTTCAAATGGATACATAAAAATAAATTCTATTGACTAATTCTGATATTGCGAAATAAACATTTACTCCTTTTTTAATTTTTTTTATCATAACTAACAGAAAATAAATAATATCAAATGAATGATTAAATTCCATGATTATTACGGGACTCATTATTAAATATATCAAATGTCAGTATATAAACCTATTAAAATAAATTTGATTCTTAATATTAAAACAAGATTTAATGATAGGAAATTCAGTCAAAATACATTAAATTAAACCTCTATTTAGTTTAATGTTCGTTAAACTTTTATATAATCAATTTTTTATTATAAATACATAACAAATTATTTAAATATATATAATATAATATATTATAATTTTATATAATTTTTATCACCCATTTTATAACAATATTTTATCAATATTATTAGTTTATGTGTTACCTACTTCAATTTTGTTTTATGTTTTGATTCGGTTGTTCCAATAATTTTATTTTTATTAGATATCATTATATAAAGAATTGAATTAATTTTATAAATAGAATATATATTAAATATATATTAATTTTGGGTTCTCCTTAAAATATAGTGATAGAAAAATTAATTACACAATTAATGGAGATGGTAGGTTGAACGTATGCATGGACACTATTTTCACTTTTTTAAGAATGGAACATAAGATGGGTGAGTAATAATTTACCTTTAAAAATCATATATTGATCATATATATCATATAAATTAATTAAATCCATCCCTGTTACTGTAATTATAAATCGTAAATGAATAAAAGGATCACAACTCTTTGTGGTGGTGGTAGTCCACACATGTGTACGAGCGACATTAATGTTTTTAACGAACCTGAAAGTAAGAAGATATAATGGAAATTTTATTATATAATTTTATATTTCTCATAAATTTCATATGTAATCATTTGATCCTTATTTATAACCATCTAATTAAAGTTGTTAAGAAAATGTGTTACATCGCTATACATAGACAGTAATGCACGCATACGCAAAAGAGGTGTTTTTACTTTTTTATATGAAGGAAAAGAAGAATAATCTGGTTTTACTATTACCATAATAACATAATAGTATTTTTATGAAGAAATACTTATTATTTTAGTATTTTTACAAAACCTAAGATTAATTGGATGAAGAAAAAAACATGAAAGTGTTGATAAAGATGATTATGTATTTTTTGGAAGACATCATTTTAATCTCTTCTTAGGGGACCTGGTGTTGAAACATAAGAAGTTACATAACCTATAGAAAATGTATAATTATTTTTATAACAGTAATTGTATTTTTTTCATGGATTAATTAAGTGCAACGAAGGGTTTTCTTGGATATTTGACGAGAAGGGAATTCTTGGAATTTATTGAATTATTAAATCATTATAAATAATTTTTTATTCACAAATTCCTCATAACTAATAAAATTAAACTTCAATAAAGGGATAAATTGAAATACTATTATATAATAAATTTTCAAAATTTCTGGGTATGTTTTCAACATTATTATTTTGGTTAGTTTTAATACCCTATTAACCCTTTTGATAATTACCATAATATTATAGTTTTCTACCATACGAGGGTTAATAATGATTCCATAAAATGACCAAATACTGATAAATAGACCGTGGATGATGTTTAATACTTTGTAAAATTCATTTTTTAAATCTAATACTTTTATTAATTTAAAATTATTTAATAATATATTATTTATTATAAAATATCTTAAATTTTGTTTTTATCACTCTTCATTCAATTTGACTTCAAATACATCAAGTAAAATATGGAATTAAAATATAATCATTGAAAACATTAGAAAATGTGGTTTTACCAAAAAATTGATGGAACATAGTAACTATTTCAAACTATATTGTTTTTTCTATTTTTAAAATATTTTCTTTATTGTTTTATTAATTAACTAAATATTGTGACGACATTGAGAAAGAATTTAATGTAACTATAGCATGAATAAAAATTATACATATATTACTAGTATAAAAAATGTTTTATATTTAATAATAATTCGTATAATGAATCATACCTTCTTTTTATTATAATATCAAAAATGTAATGAAAATAAAACCAAGAGAATGAAATATTTGAGTTTCAATTACATAAAATATTATAAGTGTCAAAATCATTGTTATAAGGGAAAAAGTCCTTATATTAAATTATTTATTGATTATTAATTAAATATGTACATAAAGTAAAATCAAGGCATGTTTTAGGGTCAGTTTATAGAGTCCTTAGTATTATTTTTAACTTTAATTACTCGATATTCACTTTACCCTGGTAGCAAAAATTATTACAGTTTCTATTCATTATGACCAACAATAAAAGTGAAATATTCCCCAAAATTGTAACTTCTTATTCCAAATATGGAATCCAACTATCAATATTCAATTTAAATAATTAAAAAAAATAAATTATTATAAAAATAAAAGACACCATAAAAAGATGATATTGGGAAAAATTCATTTTTATGTATAAAAATGATTTTATACTAAAGTTAGCAATAAAATTTATTCCAGAGAACTTAATTAGATGATTTATAATATAAGAGAACTATTTATAATTTTAAAACATTTAAAAATGACACTTTTTACAAATCTTCCAAAAAAAATATTTTCGATGAAAATTGGTATTTTTCAGAATTCATTGGAAAATAGAGCTTTAAAAAAAAATATATATACTATAATGTAATTTTTTCTACTGATTTAAGAAAATCAATTTTTTATTAAATATATATTTTTTTTAAAAATGGAAATAATTAATTATATTATTTTCACATGAAAATAAATAAAAAATGTTTTGGAAGAAAACCTAATTTTAATGAATAAAATTAATTTACTAAAAATTGAGTGCTTATTTTCTTAGAATTAATCAATAAAATTATTTTTATTGTGAAAGTTATATATTTTTATACTTTTTTATCCCCATTCATACCTTACAATTCAATTGATATGTTTTATTGGTCATATTTAAATAATTAGATTTCCTAGTTCAATTAATATTGGTGTTGTGTGTTATATACACTATCAAATATAGTGTTGTTCTGAAATATCATGGTGTTATATTATCCCCTTATTTAAAAAATTACGTCATCAAAATTTTATCCTTTTCTCTGAAATCAATGTATGAAAATTTAAAATTACTTTGTGGTAAACCAAAATCACAGAAAGGGTTAATAAAACATCCACTTAAAAGAGTGAAAATGAAATAATATGGTTATCACAAAACTAACTTTCCAAATATGACGACAATATTAGGAAGTGAAAATATGACCTTGGATGAGAAAACTAACACCCATAGAATAATAGAGCACATTGAACATGGTCAGGAGGATTTTTTCGACCATAAAAACATAAATATTTGATGGGTTAAAGGAACATTGAATTGTTTAAATGATGTAAATTGATTAATTTTTTTTATTTCAAGGTCATTTTCTTAAATATGAGGAATTCCATTACCATATGGATTGAAAATGAAATTAAATTCAATTACATAAAAATTATTATTTCATCCTTTCATAAATATCAACCATAATTTCATCTTTTTCTCTAGATAATGAGTATTCAAGAAGAATTTTTCAGGCCTGTATCACTAAGATCAACTTTTATTGATAATGAGATCCATAATTCAATCCTTATGCCTCTAAAAATTTACTAAAGCCGAAATGGTTTTTGTAATTTATGTAATAGCACCCAAAGTTCAACATAATAAATTTTATAAATAGTTAAATATAATGATCTTATAAAATATGTAAAACTAAATTAAAAATAAAAAAATTATGAATAAGGTAACTAAATTTCCATGATCGACTTAAAATGTATTCACCCAAACACAGAAAACACCTCTTATTTCCACATACCAAAATATGTAAATAACTTGATTTTATATTTTCCCTAAACCAGATAGTAATTTGAATAACCCTACAATTTAAATGTAATAATGAATTATTCAAAAAAAAAATGACACTTTACATATTAATTAAATAAAATATCTGATTATCAAATATATTCCATAAATCAAAAAATACCATAAACTACATCAAAAATTACTTTCCCCCCAAAAAATAACCTTTTTCAAGGTTACCAATATTATCTCATTACTTATTAGGTTTCAATATTCTCTTTTTCTCTACTAAACAATATTAATTAACCGTTAGGAATATATTAAGGGTTTTCTTTCCCCCAATCACAATATTTCTATAAAAAATAACTATTCAGTTAAATCACTTTTGTCAGTAATCATTCCCATACAACATCTCATTTACATAATTACTAATATGTTATATATTTATTATATATAAAATATCAGTGATAAATATAATTATTTATTCCAAAAACACAAGAACTTTAATCCTTCCATTTCTACTATAGTAATAACATAATCGTGGGATCTCTATTTAGATTCTCCTATGGTAAGTTCTATAGAATATTAGGTCATTTGTTTCAATAATACCCCATCTCTTAAGAGTTGAAGCACTGGATAGTAGTGGATTCATTATTTTTCTTTTCTATCATTACCAAGATGACCCTTATCTTGAATCGTATAAAAAACTCACATACCATTCATGTATTTTCTATGATGTTTCATTCTATAATTTTTATCCGTTCAAAAGAAATTTATTCCCTTCATCTTTATTAATTATTTACTGTTTTCTTGCTGCTTTGTCGACCTCTTCTTTTCTCAATTCTTCATCAATATGTAGAATCTAGTGAATTACTTCTCAATATTAATAGAACATGATAATAATTCATTATATGATGAAAATTATAGAGAAGATAGTTCCCTTTGGATACTCAGATTAACCCATCAAATAAACATCTAATCATGATTTATAGGTTATGTATGTAGTCTAAATAATACCTAAACAATATTGTTATGTTATTCTCATATTACAACACACATTCTTCCACTTTATACTTTAACATGAGAATTAATTGATCTACATCATCTCACTAATCTAGAAGAAATTATTTCTCAATGAATGTCAATTTAAAATAACCCCATTCCATTCTATCTATATATTTTATCTCTTTTGATTTTTGGATCAATAAGAACCATTCATCTCTGTCTCCTTTCATGTAATACACTCATAAAATATCTTTTCACATTCATCACATCCTAATGAGAAGAATATATCTTCAAGAGACTTAATCCATTTCTTAGCTAACAAGAGATTAATAGTTCCAAAAAATGATGGAGTCTTATGTCCCATGAAGTGGTCCAAAATTTGAGAATCACACTATAGAAGTTCATGTTGTCTCAAATGGTAATGTTTGTTATCATAACCTATGTTAGCTACCCCAATACTACCTAGACCTACTTATTTACTATACTAGATATATTAACTTTCTCAATAAGGGAATTTTAATATTTTCTATGGGTGTAGAATCCTTTAATATATTATAAGCCATCGATATATAATGGCACACTTTGGGTTAGCTCATAATTATGTTTAATATTGATCAATTAAATTAAATCCCTATAATCGTAAAATATATAAAATACTATAAGGGAATATCAAAGTTCTCATGTTAGCTATATTTATTTAAATTTTATCTCCCATGATTTCCATTAAACATCCTCTGGTACAAACGTTAATGATCCTGACTCCAAATACCCAGATTTGTGTCAACATTGTTGCATTGATAAGAGATACAATGAAAATCATCTTGAAAGTCCAATCAGTTTACTGTTCTTGAATAACTAGATACATATATGATTAAAATATTATATTTAAAATATAAAAGGAATAGTTTAAATTCATTCTCCTATCCTTGATGATATTAATATTATCACTCTTTATAACCTTCAAAATAGAAAATAAATAATATGTGTGGTCAGATTCTTATTAAGAGTTACATACAACATAAGTTATCATCAATCAATAATACATAATTATTATGAAAATGTAAATAACAGTAAACACATTCCATTTTATCAGTAACTTGGGAATAATATCAATGTAGTAATCGAATAGATAATTAAAAATTAATTCTCAATTAATGAAATATTTAATATTTGACATAACGATTCCAGATATCAGGATATTTGTAACGTCAATTCCCTATCCCAAAACAGTTTAATTGATAGGTAAATATCCATTGGAATCTTATTTAATGTCATCTTATTAATTTTTCTCATGATACATATCGATGTATCGATGAGAAATATAATTTTGGTTAGTGACAATCCATTTATGTCTAATAAATTCCGGATAAATTGAATGATCAATTACTTTTTTAAATAGTATACCTTATAAAGAAATATTTTTATTGAGAAAAGAATTGAAATTTAATCATATTTTTCCTAGTCATTTAAATTTAATTTCAATGTATAAAACCATATGTTCAATAGAAATATGTATTAATTAATACAAATATCCATGAAAGATAATATAGATATTTATGGTAAATTTAATGTCCAATGATACGAAGAATTTGAATGTTACCAGAGAATGTTATTGACAACAAAATCAATCAAGAATATGAATGTTAATAAATTCATTAGCAAACTGATCATAAAACATAAAGGAAAATAATAAGAATGGTATCATTACAACATATCCACAATGGAGTATCATTTAAATAATCAGTTTTTTGTAATAGAAAGTACAAAAAAAATATCATTAAAAATATTCTTTGGAAAGCTATATTTTTAATTTTAAAATCACTTCTAAAAACTAAAAAAAAAATACTATGAAAATAAATTTTTATGAAAATAAATATTGAATCATATAATAGAATATTCAAATAATATAATAATTATTTTAGGATAATCAATTATTTTGTATATGTTAAAAGAAGCCATTCTATTCAAACATTTGTAAAAAGCCAAAAACTTCCTCATTTGGAAGATGAAAAAATATTCCATGAAATCATTTTAAAAGATATAAATTGGTTAAAATATCATTAATAAATAATTTTAAATTAGTAATGACATTAACTAAAACGTTTTATTGATGACATATATATAGAAGAAAAATATTCATATCTGAGTTGAAAATAAGGTTGATTTTCCTGAAAAACATTATTTAGGTGCCTTCAGTACATAAAGAGTGGAAAATAAAGGGAAAAGTTTGATTTAGTAGAAATAATCATAGTAGAATAAAATTTATTGGGGTTATGGTAAAAATATAAAAACAATTCACTACAAATACTTAAACTCCCTTACCGTTTTGATATCATTTGAATTAGAACCCCCATAAAATTAATAGTATCAAATGAAACATTAAATAAAATTAATGTAAATTAATTGATTTAATAATATATAAAATTTATTTATATGCACCATATAAAATATATTATGTTCATAACATTAAAGCATGACTCAATTAAATTAAATTGTGATAAAATCACATACCTCACATTTCCCATTAGTTGAACATGATATAACCTCTGATATAATAAATTTATATTTACTAAAAGTAAATATCAGAACCATATACATATTTAACATATCATATAGGATACATTTTTAACATTTTTATCCACATTTTATTAATAATATTTTATTATTATCATTATTATGGGTGTTTTTTGCTTCTTTTTCATGTATGATGTGATTCAGTGCTTCCAGTCCTTATAATTTTATTATTGTTCCAGAATATATAGAATATTATTCATGGTAAAAACATATTATGTATTAAATATATTTATATATATATTCATCCATAAAATATATATATTGAAAAATGAATTTCAATGTTCTTAGATATAGTAGGCCATACATACTCATTAACACTGATATAAGTTTTTGATGGACGAAATGAAATAAAAGTGAATAGAAAATAAAATTTATAGAATTATATTTATATAATACATACATATACATATATATATATTGTATTATATATTCATTAAATAATTCCTTATTACCATATATAAAAATTATAAATGAAAAATGGATCACATAACTTAGTTGAGGTGGTAGTCCACACATACCCTTAAGTGAAGTTATCATTTTCCAACAGATTAGATGTTAAGAAGGTATATGTGAAATTATAATACCATATTAATATATATATGTCAAAAATATCATACAGACTCATTATATTCATATTTATAACGATCTATATAATTTGTTGATGAATAATGAGTTACACTGGAATGTGGAGATAATAAGTCGTGCGGACGCACAAACAATGTTTTCGCTTTTCACATGATGGAATATTGATTGAATAATGTTATAACATAATAATAATAAAATCTAAATATATTTATAATACATGTTTTTTTATTTTAGGATATATAAAACACATTATGTGGAATTAAAAATATAATTAAACTTCATAGACTCGATAAAGACAATTACCTCTTCTTTGGTAATATTCTATTATATAACTTCTTAATAGAACAAGGGTTGTATTTTTAAAAGGTCTAGAACCACTATAAATTATATAAAAATGTTGATAACATTAATTTAAATTGGATGAATGATATATATGGCTCAAGTATGTGTAAATAAGGGAAATAAGAGGTTTCCTTTTATAATTGAGGAGAATAGAATTCTTGTAATTTTTTAATTTCTTAATTTATTAATTTATTATAAATTATTTTTCATACCCAAATAGTTCAAAATTGATATAATATTTAATTATTATGATTATTTTTTTAGTATGGTCATCTAATTAAATATATAAATTCATTGTGAATGTTTTCACCATTATTGTTTAGTTTTAACCTCCTCAACCCTTTAGACAATTGCTATAAATTTAATGTTTTCAGAACATTATGTGTAATAATTTTGTAATAAAGTCACAAATCACATATAAATGGAAAATGGTATATTTGTAGACCCACATCCAATTAATTTTACATAATCTAATGTTTTTAGGAATTTTATATCATTTAATAAAATATTATTCATTATAAATATCATTAACGTCATTTTTAACACTATTCCTAATATTTTCCATGAAATACATCACAAAAATGAGTGAATAAAAATAAAATCCTTATAAAAAATACAATAATGTTATATTTATTTTCAAAAATCACGGAACTCATAAAATTTTTAAAATTATAATACCTTTTTGTATTTTATAATCAATTATTTTATTTCTATTAATTAAAAATAGATTTGTCTTTATTGCATAAGAATTTAGTGTAATTATATCATCAAAAAAGGATATAAATATATTAACATTATATAAATATATTATTTACCATTAAAATTAATAATATAATAGAATAAACCAACTTTTTTATCCCTATGTCAAAAATTTAACAATAATAAAATAAAAATATTCACATTTTTATATTTATTTACATAAAATATTAAATGGGTCACAATAATGGGAAAATAGGAACAAAAGGATAAATATTAGAATTTTTTTATTGTGGATGAAATATAATCATTAAAAAAAATTAAGTCATGTTTTGTTGAAACATTTTAATCCTTATAGTATTATTTTTGACCCTAATTAACCAATTTACTCGTTAACTTGGTTACAAAAAATTAATATGGTAACTATTAATAATGAATAAAATAAAAGGGTATTTTTTTCAAAATTTATAAATCATGATTAAAAAAAAGTAATCCATTTTAAATTATTTTTCTTAAATACCTTTCATAAATTAATTTATTATTAAAACTCAAAACGCAATAAAAAATCATTTTTTAGTAAAATTCCATTTAAATATAATTTTTTTACTAATTTATAATATAAAACTAATTACAACAAAATTATATGGACTATAAATTATATAATACAACTAATTTTACTTATAATAAATTTTAATATAAAATAAATCCTTTTAAATTATTCTTAAAAAATAGTTTTTGATTAAAATCATTATTTCTCAATATTCCCTGAAATATAAAAATTTTCAAAAAAACACTAAAACTTTAATATAAGATAATTTTGATGAAGTGATTTAAAAATTAAATATTTTTATTAGATAAATTTAAAAAATTTGGGAAAAGTTTAATTATATAATTGTTAAAAAGATAAATAAAAATAATTTCTGAAGAAATCATATTTTTTATGAATATAAAAGATTACTAAAAATTGAGTGATTATTTCCTAATAATTAATCAGTAAGTTTCTATTTGAATAAACATAAAATATATTTTATAATTTGGTGACTCTAATTCATATCTATAAATTCAAAATATATGTTATGAAAATCATCTTTATAAAATAATGTTCAATGATTCATTAAAGCTCAGGGTTGTGTTTTTAATATGATATCAAACAATGTGTTCCTTTAAAATAATGTGGTGTCGTATAACACCTAGATAACATTGGTGTCACATAGATACTAGTTGGATAGGTAATCTAGGTGACATAACAACTAAGAGGGGTATCTAATATATACTCAGTAACGTTCTCTTTTTCTTGATGTTTGGAGGAATTCAAGTGACACTAGGATATCTACTAACAATGGTACCGAATATTGAATCATGATCACCAGAAATAAAAAGTTATATAGGGGTGAATCCTATTGATTTTAGGAATTCCTAAAATGGTAACATAAATTCTTGTATATCATAATAAAAATTATCCTCTGAATAATATCTTGGAATCCCCATTATCTCATCACATCATTGTAGTCCTATAGGCCGAGCTCTAAGAAACATGTCTTGTAGTCATAGTTTCATCAATAGTTATTGGATAAATGAAAAAACTATGCGGTTTTCAAAATGCATAAAACCATCACTATGACAAAAACCCATTAGTCTCACATGTTCTTTATGGGTTCTCTAATGAAACTAACTTCCATTTATAGAAAGTCCCATTATACACTCAGTCGTGGTCAGTCAGCTACTAGGGCACCCACTATGGTCCCCTAAAAAGTATAGGAATTAATTTCTAGATCCTCTATGTAATCAAATATGTATATGAATCCTAATTTGGATCCTTGGAAAAAATACAAGGTTACATCCATTCCTCTTAGGGTCCTCATTTTTGGGGTAGAGGAAAATTTATACCTCTAGGGATATTATTGTTAAATACATCAGAAGAGGCATCCATCAGGGAACCGTATGAACTTGTACATGGGTAATGGCATCCCTTTTTGGACCCTAATAGTAAATACCTAGGAAGAGGAATCCCCTATGAGACCCAAAAAAATAGTACCTAGGAAAAGGGATCTCTCTTCGGATCATCGGGGAAATATTTATGTTGATGAATCCATCTTTGGGTCCTCTAGGTTAGATTATAATAGGTTGAATCCCTCTTGGGGTTGACGATAAAAAACTAGTCACTCTGGGTAAACATGCCTTCTGGTAGTGTCAACACATAAAGTAGCATGTTTTCTTAAAGGGAAATTCCACTTAAGCATCAATATTGGGTGATATATATTGAATCATCTTAGCTTTAGGGATCTAATATAGGATTTCCCAAACACTCAACTTATCCAAAAACTCAAAATGAATCTTATTCCAACTTAATAGAGAATATCAGAAGAAACACTAAACAAGGACAATGGAAATCCAATGATGTACCCCTAACCATTTCCAAAACCTTCATCTGTGTCTCATTTCAAAGATCACTCTCAGGATATAGTATAATTTAATTATTGGAAGAAGAACCACCATTTTATAAGCCGCTGAACCCAAAATGCATCTAATAAGGCTTCAAAATTTCCAAAGTGATCGTACATCGATATCTATATAGGAAAACACTAAAATTGGACTCCTCTTTTGTCCAATTCTGACTTTGGGGCCCAAAATCAAAAAAAAAAACACAAAGGGGTAATTATGTGGTAGTAAATAACATATACTTTGAGTACACAAATTATACTAAAAAATAGAATATATATCCATGTAAATCAACCTATCCATCCAAAATAGGATGAAAAATTAAAAAATATTCATAGAGCTAAATAGTTCACTATAATAGGTTATCATGAAGTATGTGGATAAAAATTATAATTTGAGACAAAATAGGAAGAGAGATTAATGGTTGTTTAGGATGATAAAGACTCCCTCAATATAAAGTGTATGGATTTTGATATTTAGAAGAATAATTTTGAATCAACCTAAAATGGAACTTCCCAATGAATTACGAAAATTATATTATCACTCAATTACTTGAGAAGATTTTTCATTAAAATGGGACACTCTCTTTTGGTAATGAGAACATTGGATCCACCAGGGAAGCCTCCACATTAGATTCAATAGTGAAGGAAACCAATTATCTAGTTCATTTAATGAAAACCAAGTCTATCTTTTAAGAAAATTGATTATAGAATCAAAATTATATATAAATATTGATATATAAAAACTCAATGTCACTGACCAATATTCCGAATATATAGGTAATTTTTTAAAAGAATAACTACCTCCTAGAAGGATCCTAAAAATTAGGGTTCCAATATAAAAAATAATATTTTCATATTGGTTATCCTACACTAAATATAAGAAAAGAACAAATATAATTATAATGATTTTTTAATTCTAGAGTTTTTCAAACAAAACCATTTTTTACTCACCTCAAAAGTATGCACAACCTCTAAAAGGTCTGAAAATAACGAGATAAATGTTTTTGAAAATAAGAAACCTATAGTAGAAAACCTGACTACACAAAATAATAAAAATCAATTCGTGAATAAAAAATTAGAATCACGTGGAAATTTATGTGTGTGGTGTAGTTCATTTTGTTATAACTGCGATTGAGGATGGAATAATCCTAAAAAATACTACATATTCACTAAAAAGGCAGGATAACTGCCACATTCTCTAAATTGAGTGAATAATGAAAGTGAACCAGACTTGGGATGAACATCTCTATAATGTATTGATGAATAATTAAATTCAATGAATAAAGGGATGCCAAATGAGAAGGGGTCAAAAAAAATTCCTATACAGTGAGAATACATTCAACATCATAGAACAATACTGGATAGATATAAATTCCAATGAAAATTATTTAATTATTAATGGAATAAAATAATCCATCCAATAGATATATTATTGTATTGGATTAATAGTCAATACTCTTTTTGAAGAAGTGGGGTGGTTTTGAAATAAGGTAAAGTAAAAACGATTAAATAGTGATGTATGATTAGTTCAAGCTGAGAGGATATATGGTTTACAAACGTATGGAAATTTTTACAGAAAATATATAATTAAAGGGAATGGAAAATTTAACCTCATGTTTAATGAGTTTTTTTTCGAATACATTATTTACACCAATTGATAAGGATAATAATGTTCCAAAAATTTGTCTAAGAATAAGAGAATAACAATTAGAATTTGTTAAAAATATTGTTCAAGATTAAAAGATATAATGTTCTCTATATGTTAATGTATTCAATACATTAATATATATGAATGATGATCAATATGATATGAAGGTCATGTTTCCCAATGGTGAAAGAAGTAAGAGAGTGAGGGGTAAATAAAACAGGAGGAGTTATCAGAATTTTAGACATATAAGAAATGGTACATCCTTGTTGATAAACCCATCTCCGTCTCGATGCTCAAGACGAGAAGATAATAGAAATACATTGACACCCCATAATTATTTTTTTTATCATTAAATAATTAGAGGGAAATTGGATTAATGATGGAGAGTATCACTTAAGGTGGAAACATTAGAAAATGTGAGAAACTGGCCAAGATTTATAATTTATAAGAAATTTTGAAATCCATACATCCCATTAAAAACTTAATGGATGTGTTATAATTTTTTTCACCCACTTCTATCTACCAAAATATAAATTATTTTTACTATGGGGAAGTGTTTATCTAAACATATAGATAATAACATGTACATAAAATCCCCTTATATATTTTTTAATGTGAGAAAATGTTCCTGAAATTTCATGGAAATTAGTATGTGATTCCCAAAAAAGTAATAAATACTTGTTATCACTTATTAATATGTCGAAAACATTGTATTATAATATTTAAAAACGTTGTCATCAATGGGAAGGCCAGAAAGGACTTAGATATAAAATTTTTATACCGTAATATTAAGGGAAATGTGATGCAAAGTAATATCAATTGATATTATTCTACATGTTAGTTCCAAAAATATCATCAAACTGATAAGAACATTTTTCATGAAAAAATAATTATCTCAATTGGGAGTCTATTATATCTCTAAAATAGTGAGATAAATCATTTGGTGATAAAATATTGGTGAAATACAGTTAGATAGAAATTATAATATGGAGAGGAATTTAAATAAGATCATACCCATATATTTCAATAGTTATAAATTAATATCTCTATTCGTATCTCATGTGGTACCATTTCATAAGTGGTATAAATAATTAATTGGAGAGAAGATAATTGGATAATAAAACTACCCTATCAATATAATTTGGGGGAGAATATCTCCCCGCATTGAGTTTATTTCTAATTAAGAAATAATAATTACATTAAATAATGTAAATTTTTTAAATTTCCACGAAAAAATGGTGGGATTAATGTTCCCAAAGGTGTTTGATTATATTTATTATTAATCGAATTTTAATTTAATGTATGAAAATATGATTAACTGGGTTATGTATATTAGAGTAGAGACCCAATACATAGAAAATATATTTCTCAAGATTTATGGGTAAGGAATATTAGAGTTTTCTAACCTTGAATACCTTTCTGGATAGATCCCAGTGGGAAACCCATTATATCAGACAATTGAAAAAGTTGATTTTGTATATATAACAAGTGATAATGGTGAATAATCTATGTACTCATTAGGTTAATTAGAATATACCACTTCTTATGGAGATCTTGATATTCATTTTCTTAGTAGCTTCAATTAAAGATAAATTTAAATAACACATATGAAGAGTAAAAATCATGTTGGTAGATATAATAATGGTTTATCAATGTCTATATACTCTCAGATGAAGGTATATGTAAACATAGATAGTTCAACATTGATTGAAATAGAGCCTCATCTAAGCTATATGATATATACACTAAAATAATATTACATCAATAGTTTATAAATTGTATGAGCTTGAATTTTTTATTAAAGGATATTGGAATTATTTCAGCTTATCAAAAAACCATTTGAACAATTTATGAGATGATTTTTATTGGTTCCATGGAAACAATATTAAGTTTTTTTGAATATTTTTGAAGAAAACTAACATTTGGAGTTCATGAAAAAATGTCATGTCTTGAGTGTATAAAGTTTTCTACTAGTTATAATATATCACTCAAAAAAAAGACATTTTGTGTCAAATATAATAAAATAATGTTATCTTAATACATTTGGGTTCATCGTATGACTAAACCAATTTTATATATTTTCAAACTCTCTACCTTTATTGTAATACTTTAATGTATTCTAAAAATTGATAAAGGCATGATGATAACAATTTATATCCAACATATGTAATGATTGTAAGACATAATCACAAGTGTTTAAAATCACCAAATGAATTTTTAGGAACATATGACTACAGTATGATGTATAAAAATGGTAATGGAATGAGCATAAGTTTTCTGGTCCATAATAGAAGACATATTACATTGACCATTAGTCTCTTAATGTGGTCCTTTATAAAAAAATATAAACCCCATGGTTATACATCTACACTTTTAAAAAAATTAATGTTCTACAGGATGAGAAATAATTTTTTTATATTGAATTATATGAAGAATAAAATATATGGGATGATTCAATAGTTATTAGATCATGATGAAAACATCACAAACATTGGGAATAGTATTTGGTCCAAGCATGAGAAGAAAGTGGAGGTAATCCTCAACCATTGAAAGGGGATATAAAAGTGGAAAATGAATAATGTGGTTTCTAAAATTACATAATCATAAGGTAATATAAATAAGATGATGTTAAAGATATTATATTGAGTTTATAAAATCGTGATTCTTATTAAAACCATGATCCATGCTTGTTTTGAGAATATATAAATGAGTATAATCACTATATGTATTTCCCAAATAATAAAATGAAGTTATATAGTTTTAAAGAATCATTTAGATGATGTACCATCAATCCTTGAGATATATTTTATCATAGTTTACATAATATTTATATGAGGATTTTGACGGTTCATGGGAAATTGACATGGAGTTCTATAAATTTCTTTATGTACTTATATATTTTATGGATCCCATATTTCATAAAACCAGAAAATAAATATGAGTTCCATGTTTTAGATATTTTTATTGTTGTACTATTGATAAGACATGAATATTTGATGTGGATATTTTTTAGATGATTTTGGTAAAAATAAGCCATCATTACGATACATATTTTCCAATATTATTTTTGGAATAGTTTCAAGAATGAGAAATATTAAATGAGGTTATTCTTAGAATACACTAATAGTTGAAAATGAAATCCATGGAAAATTGTGGGAACCAAAATCTAATATTTTATAAGATTTTTTTGTAGGTGTCTTTATTACTAACAAGCTCTCCAATTTTGGAACATTGAAAATGAGATGTTTAATTGATATAGTTTCCTATTTACATCAATTATTTACTATATTTAAGAGAAGAAAAGACTAAAGGATTATATTTCTATACGACTTTTTGTGTGTCTGTGATATATGAGTTTCCAAAGATAACTTAATATCTCTCACAAATTAGAATAATATGATATCATAATCTATAGGTAGGAAGAATAATTTAGTGATAATGAAAAAACATGTTTTCTTCACTCTATGTCACTGAAAAATATTATGAGTCAATCTCAATGTTTGAAAATTTATTAAATAATATAATTCGGTTTGTGTTCTTATAAAGTGAGTGAGGAATAAAGGAGAGAATATATATTTAAGATATTTGATGTTTAGATAAATGTAGAATTACAGTTGTGTACATTATATCTCGAAGACCTTCCAGCATTCAAATAATCCACTACGACTTAATGAAATATGATTTATTGATATTGGTTTATCAAATTTTTTCTTATTGATTATCTTCAAAGAAGGGAACTAAAAATAGATCAATTTAATATATATAGTGAGACTATGAGTAAAATATATAAATATGAGAATTCTAGAATACAATAGTTTGAATATTTTCAGTATAGTGAGGAGAAATAGAATTCTATAGGGATGTTGGAAGGTAATTCCCTTTTAGGGGTAGGCAACATTTTTTGTGTGACTGATGATGAAAGAAGAATAGTGAGTCGCTGATATGGTAATGGTTTCAGAATCTCCTCTGATTGTAATGGTTATATTTGGTCATAGTTTAGAATACATGATTAGTGTACCTAACCAATAAACGGAAGTAGTAATTATTGGTACTGATCATTATAAATCATTGTGTTATTTTACCCTTGTTTACTACATCATTTGGATTAGGTTGTGAGAAACCAGATTGATGGGATAAAAACTGAATATATTTAAGAGGTTGAATTAAAAAAGAAATAATTTTAAAAAAATTTATGTAACCATTAATTCACCACTCTACTCTTAGTGGTTAATGAATATTTTATGACATCAAAATTAAAAAAAAATAGTATTAGAAATGGGTCTAATATATTTTATTGTACCTAAAAATCAGAAAGTGGTATATTAGTAATCAGTTAATAATTTAAAATTATTTATTAAAATATTTATAAATTCTAAATTTTTTTATTAATATTCATGTCTAATTTTTTTTAAAAAAAACTTTATATAACATGATAATTTTGTTTTATATAACCAAGAACATATCATTAAAATATAAATATTTCTTAATGATGACATAGGGAGGTTCATAGAATACGAGCCAAATGACACATATACCAGATGTGTAATAGATAATTATAAACATTTTACCCCAAGTAAACCACATGAGGATGCACCATTAGAATCATATAATGTCACTCAGAAGTCATTTTATAATGTCATTATAAACTATGTATTGACTATCATCTGACATGAAACATGGGAGGGAGTACATGACATGCATCTAAAATACATGGTGTGTAACCCCACAAGTAATTGACTCTAAATAAATTACTCCAATCCATTTGTTTAATATATATGGTTTCATTTCACTGAATTTATTGACATTAAGCCATGTGAAAGGGTCAAAAATAGATTACACTATGTATATATGGATTCACATATTGTTTAACATGTTATATTGAATGTTTTGTACATTCCAAGTATATAAGAATATTGTACAAGTGTTCATACAAGATTAAATGACTGATATATGGATTGTAAATGTAGTATAACCCATACCAACACATTCTAGGAACATGTACAAACAACCATGCCATGTGATTCAACACATTACAAATAATAATTGAGGAATAAATACACATTGTTAAGATTTTTGTATGCACTATATAATGGGTATTACTCAATAAAAGTTATAAAAATAAATTTTTAATGGTCAATTGGGTGTTAATGTCATGAAAATTAATTATCCATGTAATTCTAAAACTTCGTGACATGTATGATTGTAGTACATAATGGGTACATCACATGCGTTTCCAGTGTTATAAACAACATATATCTATGACATGTTATGTATTTCTACATTTCGTTCTAATTATATAGCATGACTAAGAAATTACACAATTTATATAATGTGACATTCCATGTAGTCCTACATTACATGTAGGTACAGAGTAAATTGAAAGGACTATCACAATATAAGTCAAATTCCATATCGAGTGATAGAACACACCGTGTAAAAATTAAATTATAGATATGGGTTTAATCAAATGAATATGTGTATACAATATGTCCCCAATGAATATTTCATGTATATATATAATTTCTTAACTAAATTAAAACAAAGAATGAGGGTACATTCCATGATACCACATCAGTACAAGAAATATACTAGTTAACATTATATTAATATAAAACTTATTTAATTTATTTAAAAATATAGCAGGCAGGGCTGTCAATGATTTTTTGTATATGTAATTATGAGTTATTAATAAAATACTTAATAATAGTAACTATTAATTCAAGTAAATTTATCTTAATAATAATGAATTAATACGAGTTTTAACAAGTTTATATGTATAGTCATTACATGTTGTGATTGATCATGATATTGAATTACTTATGTTTCCATTGTGTTTAATTAAGCTAAATATTTTTTTGAAATGGTTTTTGTGCTAAATTCAATATTATTTAAAAAAAATTTACCTATGTATATAGACTACTTTAATATATACGGGCCTAAGTGTCTATGGTTTTATATATATAACTCTAAAATCTTAGATTAATTCACTAGTGTGTGAGTATTCATATGTAAATGATCACGTGATTTTAAGAACTGGCCTAGATACCTCGGTAACCTAACACCAAATTTGGACTAAACATATCCAAAAGGATTTTCCCTATCCTCAGGGGTTGGTGGCTGGCACCTAGAAGAAAACAAGATTGAGAGGGAAATTTTTTTTAAAAAAATAGAAAACAAAAGATACATGTTGGTATATCAATACTCCTCAAGGAGAAAGTGTAACAAACCAGAAATTCTAAATGATATTTTTCAGAATAAAATGTGTATTTTTTGTAATATTATACAAAATAATATAATACCAACAACATTTTTTCTCATTAATAATGATCATTACATTAGTCAGCTATGAAACCAGTTAAAATTCCAAACATTCCAACTAGACAAAAAAATAAAAAATAAAAAATAAAAAATCTGAATGTAAGGATCTCCCTAATATACTATAAATATCACCCCAACATAAAATTTTATATAAATGGAATAATTTATTAGAAATAAAGTCAACATCTTATTAAAATTAAAATACAACCTTAAGAAGATTTATAATGAATTTTTAGTGAAATAATAAAGATGTATTTATATTGTATAAACCAATGACCACTGTGATTCAATCGTTATATGACCATTGGTCAATATGAATTCTGGAAACTATACCATTGGATGATGATTTTACTATTATAATGACGGTTTATATGTATTAATGTCAATGGATAATTGATTTAGAAAGGATAATCAATGTCCTCAACAAGTATAATCATGCCCTTTGAATCCCATTGTTTTTAACATGGGAAGGTTGTATCAACTCTTGGTTAATCCATTCACTAATCCCAAGATGAGTAACAAAAAATAAATCATGAATTAAATCACTAATAGGATAAGTTTAAGTTAATGGGGATTAGCACGTTATCGATGTTAGCTAAGAAACCCCATGAAAATAACACCAACTAACACCTTACTATTAGGGCATATGTTGGTGTAATAAGGGGTTACATATATAGGTCTTAATTACATGAAAGGTAATTTTATTTTTATAAATATAAATCTTATTCTACAAATTCCTTTTTAGAATAGTTTTTTAAATAAAATATTTGTTTAATTGTGGTGAATTTGATAAATTTATTTTTGGACATAAATTAAACATAATTATATTTTTCTAGAAAATATATCAAGATTTATAATAATATCATGTATTTAAAATTAAATAATTTTAATTAAATATTATTTTAAAATACTCTCACTTAAATATAAATAATTAAATAATTTTTTAAAGGATTAGTAATTATTTTATAAGTGTTATGATTTTGACTATGGATTAAAAAATATTATTTTTAAATAAATAAGTTTTTTTATAATTAAAGATAAAATTCAAATATTTGTAAAATTATTATGTAAAATATAAGTTATATTTAAAATCATGAAATCAAGATTAGGTGTGGTTAAATTTATTGAAAATTTCTTAAATAATTTATATTTTCTTGAATATTAAAAAATATAGTTCTAGGTTTTTGGTATATTTTTTGACATAATAATTCTATCATAATGATTTAATAATTAATTAAAAACAATCCATGACCTAAAATATTATATTATATAAATATAAATTTTTTCAATTGACATTAATAAAATTATAAAACAATAATTTACATTCCAAAGATTGAAAAGGAATATTTCTTTTTAAAGAACATTACTTTAGGGAATCATTAATTTTCCATGCCAAAATATGAAATAAATAATTTTGTTCCATTTTGGAGGATTATATTTGCATGAAATGAGACAAAAATTTCCAAAACTGTGGGTAAGATAATGATTTCTCATTTTCCACAACAAAGATTTCTAGGACATGTATTTGGAAATTATTAAACAAATCCCCCACTTTTTTTTAAATACCCACCCATTTTACCATTCCCATTCACTCCCAATCCATCCTCAATGAAGTTTTGGTGATTTTTATAGTAAATTAGTTCCCTTACATTTTCCTCAATACCTGAGGTTCCATCGTCACGTTTTTGAAACAACTTATCACTGTAATAGAAATCTGAACTTCTCTTTTCCATTCAAGTTACCATTTTATGTGGTATGTCTTATAATTTGAAAAATAAGTTCTTTTTTCCAATTTCTATTACCGTATTACTATAATAATTGTATTCGATGAATGGGATACCCTTTTACCCTATCATTTTACCTTTTTTCTAAAGTTATTTTTATACCCATCATGCTGTCGAATTTACTTCTGAAATTGGTCTCTTTTACATGAGAAACTCTACTTCACTTTTTATTTGAATACCCAAAATAATTTTCATTTAAATGGATATTCAAAAAGATGTAAACAATTCATTTTTTGGTGGATATAGATACATTAAACTCACATTTAATTTAGTGGGTTAAAATGACGTAATGATCATGTCTTTAATCTATTTTGTATGCCATGATTTGGATAAGAAACACATTGTTTATTTTTGTATTGGGTTTTAATGAAATTATTTATTATGATCAATATGAATCAAATGATATCAGAATGTATGAACCATGCACGTTGATTTCACTCCTGTGAATTGGGTAATTAATTTAATATCCAGAGATGACGTGTTTTACAATACAATGTGGAATAACCTTTGTAATTTTCATTTTTGAATCCCTAGTGATTAACCTTGTAGATATGAATTTGAATGTCTAATTTAAAAGTTTTATCCACATTTCTATGTTATTATTCATTTTATTATTATCATTAGGATAAAAATATTTCTCATTCCTTATTGTTATTATTTATGTTATTAATGATATGTATAAAGATCACATGTTATATATCTATGTTTTTTATTCCCTTACTGGGATTCATGCTAACAAATATCCTTTTATGTATGTTCCTAGGATAGGAGATGTTTTAAAAGAAACCTAGGGTGAACCCATGAGGATTTATTTTATGTGTTTTATAAGAACTTCTATATGTTTTTATATATTACATACATTATTTTCAAGAAACTAAACTATATAAGATACTCTATTTGTACCATGAAATGGAAAGTTATTTAATAAATATATATGATTTCATAGTTGGTATAAAAGTACAGTTTCATTGTTTATGGAAATTAGGACTTGAAAACATTATGGAGAACACTAGGGACATGTATAAAAATATGAAAACATATTCTTGTTTTGGTAAGTATTATGAAAGTGGTTTCTGAGAACATAAAACCCTTTCTGGATACAAACAAGTGGGATGTGGCTCTCAAAAAGATGAATATAGTGGAAGAACCCAAAAGCATTTCTATAAGATAAACTAGAGTGGGAAGTGGTGCATGGAAACGGGGCTTACTACAATCCATGTTTGACACTCTCTACGGATATGTTCATTTATTCACAAGTCTTTCATGAATCCTTATGAAGGATGTATAGAAAATTAAATTGTTATTGGAATATATTAAAATTAAATTTAATCACGATGTTTTAACAACAAAATTATTTCTAAATTATATGATTCATAAAGGTAACATGTTTCTCACTATTATTTTTTTCTTTTAGAAAATATTGTGGTAAATTGTTTGAACCACATAAATTATGAGTGAAACAGCTGATTCCCTGACATCATTTTGATGGATGTTGGTGTGGAATTATTCATTGGGATGAAGAATCATTTTACTGGAGTTATGAATAATATCATGAATCAAGTTGGGAGACCAGATTCACCTCATATAGAACATCTTTCTATTGATACCATTACACGTCAATGGACACCTTCATTCATTGGATCTACTAACACATAGATTTATAAACAATGATTAAGCTCTATAAAGAATAACATTTATATATACTATTTTTTGGAGAAAGAGAACGTCACCACATAAGATGGCCTCTTAGAAGGAGAAGTTGATAAGTTGTGGAAAATGATTAAAAACACAAAGTGAAGAAAGGATATTGATGATATGGTGTGGTAAGTGTTTAGGGTAATCTTTCACAATATATAATTCTCCCGTTCTATGTGAAAAAATGGATGATGAATTCTTAGAGATAAATCAGAAGGAAAATTAATTAGTGGGAATCTATGAGATGAAATTTTCATTACATTTTCGATACAACACAAAATCCGTTTTGGATCCCAAGGGAAATTTTCACATTTTATTTGGTTGAATAAGACCCCATATATAGAGGAATATAGCAAATAAATACTATGAATGATATGAGGAGATAATGATGAGAGTTATGAAGGATCATCTGGTGTTATGATAGATGAAGTGGACATTTAGATTGAATAAAAATAAGAGGTCAATGTAGCCAAAATTTTGGATTAACATTGATCATGGAAGATGAGGAATGATATTGCAACTCCCTTTGTGTAATAAATCTGGGAATAAGCATTTAGGGAAAACATTATTGGGTTTTGAATGTGATAAAAATATGGAAGAGAATCGAATATATCTTGAAACTGTTATGGTGAGGTGAAGCATTAACTTCTCAACACTAATGATAAAGGGAATACGGTGCAGGCCTAGTTGGAAATTTGATAAATCAAGTGTGTATATGTGGGAAATTTTCCAATCAATTTATAAATAATAATATAATTTAAGGTAACCACCATCAACCTCAACATTGGCCATGGGAGAAAGGCATAGCTTCTTCTAGGACAACAACTGATGTGAATACTCCAAATTATGGGGTGGCATGTACACTTGTTATGTTCTCTATGCTAACAAGTATATTATTTAATTCTATTTCTATGCATTCCTTTATTTCATGTAATCTTGAATATAATATAAATCAACTCCTAAATTTTTTAAAGTAGTGTTATCAATCAATACCCATGGAGGGATTATCCATACATTAATAGTGTATAAAACTATAGTTTTAACTTTGGAATGTACAATCTCGTCGACAATGTATAAGTTGTTTCCAAAATGGAATTGGAAACAATAATATAGATGGAATGGATCTCAATGTATAATGGTAAGATCAAAAAATGAAGAAAGGAAATATTAGTTGTCTTAAATTGATAACTTATAATCATTTTCAAAGGAGATATATCTTAAACAGATCTTTTACAAGTAGAACCTATTATATCCTTCTTTATGTAGATTCTCAGGGAAGAGGGAGAATGAAATAAAATTATAATGATTTAGAATAACCCCATTATTTATGAATTCATTTAATGTTTTTTAAGAGTTTCTAGGAACTCCATAAATACTAGTGCAGTTATCCCTTAAAATCATACTTGGATCCAAGCTGATATCAAATACCCTGTACAGGGTGGAAGATATAGATATGGAGGAATTAAAGAAACAATGTCTAGTTCTTTTGAAGAATGGATTTATGTAACCTGACACATCACATTATTGATTACCAATTCTCTTTTTGAGAAAGAAAGATAGACTAATGCAGCTGTCTATTTATTATAGAGAACTTAATGGTATCACAGTGAAGAACATGTACCCTATCCCAAGGATGGATGATTTATTTGATAATCCCCATGAGGATCTATTATTTTACAAGATTGAACTCCCATATGGGTATCATCAGATGAGGGGGAATAAAGAATATACTCCAAAAACTACATTAATAACCAGATATGGGAAATATGAGTTAGTGGTTGTTCACTTCGTCATACCTAATTCTCCAACTATATTTACAGATTTGATGATTAGATTATTTATAGAATGCCTTGATAAATTTAAGGCATTTTTTATTCATCATATACTGATATATATCAAATGTCACAATGAACATGATAATCAAATAAGTGTTATGTTGAAACTAGAAATAAATAGAATATTTTTAGAAAATTTAGTAAATGTGAATTATGGTTGCAACAAGTTTTATTCTTGTGGAACATTGTATCCAATGAAGGAATATTAATTAACACTCAAAAGTCAAAGGTTGTAGAGGACTAAACTCATCCTACAATTGTACCTTAGAGTCATAGTTTCCTTGGGTTAGAGATATTTTATAGGTGGTATTTACAAAAAAATTACACCGTTCCAATCTAGTAACAATCATAATTCTAAAATAGGATAAGTTCATTTAAAAAAGGGCTCTGAAGAAAGTTTCTATGAAATGAAGTAGAGAATTTTTACATCCCCTCTATTTGATATGTACTCTATTAGATAAATATTCTTTATTTATAGAAATGCTTATCTAAAATGTATTAGGTAAATCCTCATGAAAAATTGCAAGTTTAATTATTATGCAAATCCACAGTTAAATCCCCATGATCAGAATTATCCTATAAATTCCCTAGAGCTCGATGTAGATTTTTTTTCACTAAAATTATAGAGGAACTATCATTATAGTGAGGAATTTGATAAAAAAATTTACCAACAATGTTTTAAGTATATTTTAAAATAAAATTAATTCAACATGATACAAAGAATATGGATTGAAATTCATAAAGACTATGACTGTTCAATTCATTATCACCCTTGAAGAGAAAACAATGTCGTAGATACATTAAGTAAGAAATACCATATTTTTCTGAAATTTATGAGTATTTAAGGGAATCTATTGATTATGGAATTAGAAAAAATGGAATGGGAACTATAATGTGATGGTCATCATCAACCCTGTCCCAATTGATTTCTCAACAATAATTATTAGGGAATATTACGAATAATCAAAAAGAAGATCCATTATTACAAATGATAATAGAGCTTGTGATGAATGGGGAGTTTCGTAAGTTCAATCTTGATCATGAAGGTGTATTGAAATTCAATATAGGGATATGTGTCCCATCTACCCTATAGATAAATATGGAGATGATGGTTGAAGCACATAACACTACATTCTCATTAAATCATGGAATCCCTAAAATGTATAGGGACATTTGGTATCATTTCTTGTGGGATAATATGAAAAGTTAAATTACTAAATACATTCCAAGGTTCATGGTGTGTCATAATGTGAAAGTAGAGGTACAACTTCCTAATGGTGTATTTCAAAAATTCCTCATACTAACATTGAAGTGGGAAAATAACATTATATAATTATTCATTCATCCCCCTAGAACATACCATGGAAAAAATGTGATATGGGTTATAGAGGATCAACTAACTATGAAATTCTATTTAATCGCTATTTGGGAATATTTCTCTTTTGACCGACATTCCATGATTTATGTGATGGAAGTGTTGAGGTTTCATGGGATGACACTTTCTATTTTTTTATCATGATCTAAGGTTTACATAATAATTATATAGAATTATTCAACATGATCAGAGTACCAAATTTAATTTCAATGCGACTTATCAGCACCAAACTGATGGAAAATATAAAATAATGATTTTTAAACATGAGGAAATTAAGAGAACATGCTCAATAGAATTTAAAGGTGGATGTGATCAACCCCATGAATTATTTTAGTTCTCATACAACAATAAATTCTACATGATTACTAAAATAGAATCATATAAAGCTATAAATAGGAAGTGGTGAAGAACTCTTAAATGTTGTGTTGTAGTTGGAATATGTATGTTAATTGTGCTTTAACTTGTGTAAGAGATGATCGAAAATGTTCATTCCATCCAAAAAAATAGAAAGGAATACTAGAGTCAGTAGAAGATTTATGTTTTCAATAATTGAAGGGACATGGAGTTTGATGTTGGAAATAATGTTTTCCATTAGATATCAACATGGAATAGAGTCAGAAAATTTAGAAATTATGTGAATATTATCTCTAGGTGCATTGGAAACTATGAAATCATTGATCATATTTAATAAATTTTAATCAGATAACACTTTCAAAAAATCTACCTCATGTTCATGATGTATTACAAGTATCTCACTTAAGGAATGGCATACCTTATCCCACACATGAACTGATTACAGAGGTGGTAGAACTGGAACACGACCTAACATCTATGAAGAATGTGTTGGAGATATTATACTATAGAGATAAGGTTATATGAAACAATATAATAGAAATTTTAAGAGATTTTTGGATAAACTATAATACATAAAAATAGATATAGGAACTAGAGAAGTCATTGAAATAGAATTACCCTCACCTTTTCTAATTTGAGAGATTGAGTTGAAATTATAAGGATACAATTTCATAATGGGGGATTAATGTAATCACTCAAAATTTTTAAATGATACTGGTTTATTGAATAAATGTGTGTTTTATATAATATTATAAAAAATAAATAGATATAGAAAAAGTTAATCTCATTAAGAATGATCATTACATTAGTCATCTATGAAACCAATTTAATTTAATTTTTTTTAACTAGATATAAAATACAAAATATAAAAGATAATATATGAAAATAAGGATCACACAAACCTACTAGAATCATCTCCCAAACTAAAAATACTATAGGGATGATGAAAAATATTATTAAACCAACCAATATCTTATGAAAATAAAAATATAACCTTAAGTGGATTTGTAGTGAATTTTAATTGAAATAATAAGGAGGTATTTATAGGGTGTAATGGGATATTTGACCCTTGGAATTCCAATGTTATATGACTATTGATCAATATGACCATTTGAAAATATAACATTGGATGATAATTTTATCATTATAATTTGTTTTTATATGTACTAATGATAAAGTATAATTGATATAGAATGAAGAATCAATAACCTCAACCAAGAGAGTCATGTTTTTTGAAGCCTATTTTTCCAAATATGGGGGTAGGCATCATCACTAGGGTTATCCCTTGACCAATACCATGAAAATATTCAACAAGTGAAGAATGAATGATATTTACAATGGAATAAATTCATTCTAGTAGATACTACCACCCGGTCGATGTTAGCCGATCCACCCCATTGAAACTACTACTATCACACACCATACTCTTAGAGAATACACGAGTGTAAAAAGGGTTTATATTCCTACGTCATATTTAAATGAAGTGTAATTTCTTTTGGATAAATAAAATTATTATTCCATAAATTTCTTAAAGAATTTTTTTTCTTAATAAAATTTATATTTAATTGAGATGAATGTGATAAATTGATTTTTTGATGAAAATAAAAATAATTATATTTTTCTTGTAAATTTTTACAATTTTATTATAAAAAAAGAGTATTTTGAATACTATTTTCTAATCAAATATTACTTTAAAAAAATCTCAATTAAATTTAAAATATTAATGAATTTTATAATGGCCTGGGATTTTTTTTTGAAGTGTCTGAATTTTGACTATGACATAAAAACTACCATTCTTAAATAAATAAGGTTTTCTATATTAAAATATTAATATTATAATATTTATATAATTAATTTGGACAAATAAACATTATATTTGAAACCAACATGTTTAAATTAGGTTAGGGTGAATTTTTGATAATTTTCTATAATACTTTATTTTTTCATGAATAGTAAAAATACCGTTTTTGGTTTTTGTATATTTTATGACTTCATACTTATATAATAATTATTTAATAATTAATTAAACTTAAAAAACAACATAAAAAATTTATTTTATTAATGATAAGTAATTTTATATATTTTAATCATTTTTTGAAACAATAAGTTACATTCGAAAGTCTAAAAAGGAAAATTTGATTTTTAAAAACATTATTTTGTGGAATAATTACATTTAACAGAAAAAATATGTATTAAATAATATTTTTATCTAATATAGAATTAAATTATTTGTAAAGGTGAAAAAATATAAAAAAAGAAAAAAACATGGGTAACACAATGTGATTTTATTTTCCACAACCTATTTTAACAAGACCTATATTTGTAAATTATTAAACAAATACCACAATTTTTCTATAAATTCACATCCCTTTCAACATTTCCCCTGACACCTAATCCAAACACCGTGAAGTTATTATTATTTTTCATCACAAATAATCCCTTCAAAGTGTCCTCATGCCCCTATGTTTTTATCCTCATGTGTTCTAGTCAACTCTTCATGATTAGGGAAATCATAACTTATTTATTCCATTCATGTTTCCTTTGCATGAGGTATGTATTATAATTTATAGAGTAATTTATTTTGACCATTATATATTATACCATTATTTTAGTAATGGATATTTATGTATGGTAGACACATGTTCCCTCTAATTTTACCCTTTTCATAAAACTATGTTTTATACACATCATGATGCCGAATTTACTTATCAAATTTCCCAATTTTACATATGAAATTATATTTTCCATTTTTTTAATACACATACCAATTTTATTTTCAAAGGGTATTCAAAAATATGTAAACATGACTTTTTATTGAGTTATTTACATATATGAAACTCACATTTCATTTCATGGGTTAAAAATGACTTAAAGATCATGCCTTTATGCTCCTTTGTTTTCAATGATTTTGAAAATAAAACCATTATTTATTTCTAAATGGGTAAGTATTGAAATGATTTATTATGATATATGTGGCTGATAAGAAATGATGTCATATGACTAGTGTGCCTAGATACTAATTCGATACATTGGATTAAAAATTTCACCTCTAGAGATGACATGCTTAATGATACCTTAGTGAATAACCTCGGTAATATTCATTTATAAGACCTTGGTTATTACCCTTGGTGATATTATTAGGAATGTACAATTTAAAATTAATATCCATATTCCTATTTTAATATTCATCTTATTATTATTATTATTATAATTATTATAATTATTATATTCCTCGTTCTCATGCATTATCATTATGACTAATGTTTATATTGGTATGACTTAGGATCACATATCATATGTCTCTATTGATAATTCCCTCGTAGGGCATCATGATCACCCCTTTCCATTGATGTATATCCCTAGGATATTTTATACAGTAAAATTATCTTTATGTGAACCCATGATGAAGTATTCCAAGTTGTTTTAGAATAAATATTTATGTTTTTATACAATGTACATTGTTTCTAAGAATATAAATGTTAAAAGATCCTTTATTTGTAACATGTAATGAAAATTTATAAAATAAAAACAAGGGATGACATATAATTTAAAAAAATTAATTCAATAAAAGTTTATACAAAACAAAAAAATATATAAAATCAACCACCATTCCAACCAAGAAAAAGTTTAAGATAAACCTATGTAATTGGTGAAAAATATCTCCAACGAAAACTATCACCACTATATTGACCCAAAGATTAATAAAATCCACTACCACTAATTTTCACTTTCCATTTTCTCAAACCTAGTATAAAAAAATATACAAATGAAAAAAAGAAAACTTATGGTCTTAGTTATGAATACTAGTAAGGTCTTACCAAATGTTCCATAATTGTTTCTATAAAAATAAATCAATAAGGATTTAAATTTAAATAAAATATATAATGAAAATATATTCCAATATTTAACATAAAATTTAAATTACTTTCAAAAGATTAATGATTTTGAAAATATGGATAAAATAAACATTTTTATATAATCTAGTGTATATAAAAAATTTGGAATGAATAAAATAGTTCTATAATCAATGTAATATATAATCAAATCATTAATTATAAGAACCATGGTTATCTATCCTTTGGTATGTTATTTTCTTGTTATAAAATCACATAATTCTCAAATATGTGATCATAGTTAAACATGTATGCACTTTTCCCTCTGGATTAGGCCGAATATGACTCATCTACATACCATCAGGGATAATCATTCTGAATAAGATTTTTGATAGAGTTGTTATTTTCAATCTAGTGATATGGGATCAACATTCTAGCATGCTTGTATGAAATAACCCACTATCTTCCCTGGCATTAATGTGGACAATTTATGAATAAAAAAATATGAAAATCATCTCATTTTAAATCATTCATCATTTATAATTCAATTTCCCAATTAATAGTTTCAATATTCCAAATCAGTTTTAAAACAAAAATAGGGTTTTTCATCATTTCATTAGTTTTTTAAGTACAATCCAATTAGATGTTTTCATCATTTCAATTTATGATTTTTCCAAGAATGACTACCAAATCATTTCATTAATTCCATTATTTTCATAATTCACCCCCAATTACAATTCCATTGGAATTGGGGTTTTCTTGTCAAATTCCATTCCACTTCCTATTTCACAATAAAATCAAATTATATATCGGTTTGATAAATCAATTTATATCCATTAAATAAAAATCAAGAAATTTGAGGTCTCAATTATATAGAAAATTTTAACCTAAACTACCAACCACTAATCGTGGAATCAAATGTCCAAAACTTTCAATGGAAATTCTAATCACATTAAAGGTGAATAAAATCAATGAATATGAGATAGAATCAATATATAACAATAAAAGGATTAGATCCCTAAAAAAAGAGTTTAGATCCATAAAATATGAGGATCTTGTACTCTCTGAGCAGAAGAAGAAGATAGATTTGGAGAAAATACATAGATGAGATCTAGATACCATTGAGGGATCAGATATTCCATTGGAACATTGATTCAAAAAATTAGGTAGTTGGGGGAGAGAAAATCTCATCATGATACCCATAAAGTATGAAAGAAATGTTTTAGGGGTTATTAAGGTGATTTAGAACATAAACCAGGGGTTGATATTTGCTGAAAAAATCAAAATAAAAACGTTTTTCATGCATGGTTTCTTGGGGAAGATCATACATATATAAATGTTTTCCCTCATAAATTTTCACCCCTATTAAATTTTTATCCAAGGGAACATTGTTTTATATTGGTGGGAGCATGGTTCAGGAAACTGTTCACCAACTATGAATCAAGCACCCTTGAGTTTCTGTTTGATGGAACTTCCTTTGGGAGTCCTCAGTTCCATCATAGCAGCTAATTATTATTCTGAATTCATGGTATATTATTTGTTGATCTGAAATTTATGGAAAGACTATATTTTATATTTCTTTTTACAAATTAAAATTTATGTTCAACCCTTAATGATTATAGAAGTGATCTAATGATAAAGCTTATTTGGTTTCCTTCGATTATTATACATTAAGAGGAGTTATGTTGCTGCAATTTGATAAGAAGACTGATGTTTTCTCTTTTATTTTTTTGTGTTTCTATGTACTTGATGGGAGGTTTCATTTTGATGGATTCTTAGCACCCAGTGCTTCCAATGTGTCATGTTTTCACTTATGCTACATTCTCTCTAGCTTGAATGGTGCAACATTTTTTTATTTCTTCCCTTAATCTGCTTGATTAATTTCCGCACTCTAGTTAATGTGCATCCAGGAGGCTGAAAATTATTCTTATGAGCTTTTGGTGCTCTCTTGCAGTTGATGCCTTTTTTAGATGAGGTGATTTCATGGTAGAAGGTAGGATGTTTCGGGATTTTATGATGCAATGTGATCTTTAGTTTCTATTTATTTGTAACCTTAACATATATCTCCCTCAATTACATGATGGTGATTGTTAATTACACCTCATTCATGTGTTTTAACTCCTTTTATTTTTCAATGAATTTCATTGGGGATTGAATTGGTGGACCAATTCATGTAACAGTTTGTTGAAAAAAGGGAAATCTACAAATAGCTAAATTCCAACGATCGTGTATCTTATTTGTTTTATTTATCAATGCTTGTTTATTTAGGTATTTAACCCATTCTAGGGTTATTTGATAATTGGACATGATAATATAATGTTTATAAATTAATAAGTATTCTATGATGAAATAAAATAAATGGATTATGTAGAAATAGTTTTATCAGAAAATGTTAATAAATAATATAATCAGAACATAATATTAATGTTGGTTTGAGGAATAAAATAAATAATCTTTATTTATAAGATAAATAATGTCCCAAAATTAAAATATTAAATTATATGTAAGATTTAAGAACGTGTGTTAGTATGAATATATAAATTGAAGTACATGGTTATCTCATATTAGGGAGTTTTACATTATAAGGGAGTTTTAATGAAACTGTTCGGTTGATATAACCATGTTACAAAAAAATCAATTATGGTAGGTGAAAATTTATTTGTTAAGAAACAATATTAAAATTACCATTTTAATTTTTTATAGAAATAAATTTATTAGTCCAAAAAACGAACATCGTCATTATATTCAATATGTTGAAATTAACCAAAGATATATTTTTTATATTTTTTCATTGAAATGTATTTTAATGAATAATGTATAATTTTTCTAAATTCATATATTATTTAATAATGTAATAGAATATTTATAATAATTAATATATTCATTATCAATTGGTCTAAAATTTATATAGAACCATTTGATGGTAAATAGTTTTTTTCTAGAAAACGGCATTATTTTGAAAAAATATTTTTATCATAATAAAATTATATAATATCTATTTATGATTATATGTAATAAATTGGTTAAAAAATATATTTCATTAAATACGTTAATGTTCATCTAATGGATTTTACTGTGAAAGGCATGTGAATAAAATTATTTTTATGATTAAAAACACATATTTCAAAAAAATGGGTTTTACGCATTTAGTGTGCAAATATTCGAATTAATTTATGTGTTATTTCATAACTAAATGATGTAAAACGTATTCTATATTTCAAATAATAATAATTAAAATTAGGTAATTTGGTCAACATAAATTATATCTATATCGAATAGTTACCATGGTTAAATCTTATCACCTCTATTAATGTTAAAATGACTTAAAAGGGTTATAATAATGTGATAAGGATTCAATATAACAAAAAAAAATATTTGTAACTCTAATTGGTGTGATTTGTATCTTACCCTAATAATCTTGTAATAAATGATAATTTGGATCCACATGACTTGAGTAAAACATATTTTATATAATTTTTAGTAAATTATTATCATGTTTTCCACCAACCTCACCTATAAATGAGAATCCAATATTCTCTCTTATACAAAATATATGCGATAAATAATTTGATATGGAAAATTAAAAATTTCTTCACCTTTAACTATAGTCCTTTTTCTCACTAAAATACCACTTCAATAAGGCTTAATGTGTAAGAAAAGTGGTGATACAAAAGGAAGTTTTTGTGTGCTCCTTCTATGATTTTCCATGTTTTGTTCTTTATAAATATCCTCTAATTACTCAATCAACATCATAAAATAATTATAATATTATATTTACTATACATATATTTTTATATTTCAATTGTACAACCATTTTATATGACCTTTTCATCCTATGTAATATTTATAAAATGGTCATGTGTATGTATAAACTACGGTCCCTACATAGAGGCATAATTATTTTTTTCATCACCAACTCAATTTGTATTTATAAATATATAATTAGTGAATATAAATATAAAATTTAATAAAAAATAATATTATTTATATATAATATATAATCTACTTTCTTAATAAATCATTCTTTAGAAAATGTTATCATCACTCATGCATATGTATACACGACCACCTCTACGAAGAAAGGTGATTCATCTTTCTTATCATCATAATAAGGGTGGTCATAAGGATATAGTTAAAAAATATATATGATATTTATTATATAAATTTTATTATATAAATATTAATCATTACATACATTTTTTCCTTTCTAGCCATTTTGAAAATAATTTCATTTTACGTATGTGCAGACAACTGCCTCCCTGAATGACATATTTTATCTTCCTTTTATAAACGTCAAAAGATGGTTCTATTAATATTACAAATAAATAAAAAAATATTTATGAAATTATTAACATTCAAGATAAGAAGTAATAATTTCATTATAGGTTTTACATCGTGTTTGAGTTTTCCTATAGACGTATTTGATATTCATTATTAATCATCATATGAATGTTTTCAAAATATTTCATCGAATGTATTCATCTAATACGCTGGGAATTTTTTATATTTATGTTATAATAAATTTAAGTATTCTATAAAAGCATGAAATTAATTTTGGAAAGGGTTTATAACTACATTTTACCACAATGTTATAAAATATTTAAAGAAACATTATTTTAATGTTTCACTTCCTATTTCCATTATAACACTAAAAAAATTCATTTATTTCAAACCATAATTTTTTATGAATTTATGGTCTTCTATCATCCCTTCATTAATTATGAATTCTACTATATTTTGGGATCATTCATATTATTATGATCATTTTATACATCACTCTTCATTATTCATTACATATTATTTCCCTCCATAAGATCCAATTCGTTTGTATCAGGGATATATTTATACTTTCAATATTTTCTCATGCATATACTATTTATAGATAAAATTTTAGTTGAAGTGGGGTTATTTTTTTATTATATAACTTTTTGGGAAAATATTAATATTCCATATTTTAGATTCAAAATGGAAGGTTAGTGATTGAAAATGAATTTTTATTTCATGTTATATTGTTTATTATATATAGGATGAATTTATTCGACAGAAGTGAGTGATGTGTTAGTCCATGTTAAGGATTTCCCCTTGATGATTCTATCGGTCTCATGAGACAAAAAATGGAAAATTAGTTTTTTATTTGGTATATACCTACAAATTCACAGTAATGTAATGGACAATGGATTTGGTGATATGGTTCGTGATGTAGTGGCATGATAAATTGGTGGTATGATCCTGTTCACTGAGATTATGCATTTCCCTCATTAAAATTTCAGTTATTACTATCCAAGTGATTTTTATGTGGATATTTTAAATAGATATATATTGATGTTAATGTTATTTAATGAAGGACATATGTACTGATTATCCACTATTGAATATTTTTCATGCCATATATACTCTTGATAGCAACAAATATTCATAAGTCTTACTGAGTATCAAATATCACCCTTTACTTTGTTTTTCATTACTCAAGTTATGAAGAGAAAATAATTAATTATTTTTCAAGGATACAAGAATGTATTTCATGCTACATGTTATATTTTTAATGTGATATAGAAATTATATATGTATCCATAATTTTCAAGACTATTAAATTGATTAATCTACGTTGGTGTTATCCCTTATTTATTACACTGATGTAATAAATTTAAAACCATTTCTAGGTTACATGAGTCATCGTTGTTACAGTTGATATCAACGAAATTTTATCTGGAGCCTTGTAAACTAGATTTTAACGTATCATAAACATAATGAACATTCAGATAAAACCATAAAAATCTAAAAAAGTGTTTTTTATTGTTTGAATATTCCTGATGTAATGAGTTAATAATATGTGTTCATTTTTTTATAGATATATCATTGAAGATAAAATGAATATGATACAACCAATAATAGTTAATGTAGTGATTTCCATTATGGTAAAGTCAATACTATTATTGTTAGAATGGGGAGGATCACAAGTATATTGGGGAAATATACCCAGGACATGAAAAATTTTCTTTTTAATATTGTGGAACGTGTTGTTCCATAACCCAATACACCTATTATGAATCAATATAAGGGATAAAAGCCCCAATCCTTTAATGGAACGAAAAATAATATTTTTGGTGAGAAACAGACTAATTTTACATAGAATATAGTCTAGGGTTTGGGAATTATTGAAAGGGAAAAGTATAATATGGATGTAAATTATTTAAATGTAGATGGTGAAAAATGGATATCAGGGATCCATAATACAAATGAATATGATGAAATAAAAATTAATTAATTGAAATGTTTTATGGGATATTATTCATGAATTATATTCATGGAATGAAATGATAAAAATAGGGTGAAATTTTATCAACCGAATATTGGAGGATGATGAAATCGTAGCTGAATATGATTTTAGTTTCACAAGATTAAAATTTCTTGAAATGATCTACATATTTAATCTCTAAATAAATATTTAATGTTTATTTGATGTATTTGTGATGAATGTTTTAATAAAACTGGTATCCCAAAAATTTTCCACATATGATGATATATTGTCACACGAAATTATAAAATGGAATGATTTTTTTCATATATAATCAACTTAAATTGAGAGAAGAAGAAGTCAACATAACACTAACGAAAAATTAATTTAACAAAGAAGAAGAAATAAATGTTTGTATTTCAATATTGTAAAAAATATCAAAAGAAACGTCCTAGTAAATACATAAAAAGAATAATATTTTTTAATGTATAAATAAAGAAATTTTCCTTATTAATGAATGGTAAATAATGAAATAACTACTATCCAGTGCTACAACTATTGGAATATGGGCCATTATTCAAAATAATTCTCTCTGATTCCTGGGAACGTCCCACAATAGAGGCCAAGGGGTGAAGCTAAATTATATGAATACTAAAACTGATATTGAAGTCTCTAATGATGTGGTGGCGATTAAATTGATCTTAAACACCAATATTGTTAATACTTTAATTGATTCTATATTTTTCACTATATTATATTTTCTATGTTTTTTAAGAACATTAAATCACTCCATATAACCAGAAAATGGGATATTTCAATCAACAATCATACAGTAAATATTATTTCAATAAGAAAATTTTAGTAATTACCCATTATGATGCATTAAAATACCATATTTTAAAACATTTTTATTTTACCTATGGTTAAATTTGATATAATTCTTGGTATAGATTATAATTCAATGTATTATGAAAAATATTTATTTACAGGAGAGGGGGACTAAGATATGTGAAGCAGATGTGGAATAATTTTTATTTAGAATGGATACTTCATTATCTGAATCATATAGGGATTCACATAGAGTAGGTCAGATAAATGAAATTCATGGGGAATATGAGTATACACAATGTATGTAAGGTAACAAATACTATTTAATCGAAGGTATACCTATTTTTCATGAATACATTAACAAGTTTCTAGAATTTTACCAGGGAAATCCCCATGAAAATGATGTATAATTTTTCATCAAAATCATCCCAGCTTAAAATCATATGTCCATGAATATCTATATATTGAACATAGATAAATATTCCGAACTAAATAAAAAAATACTAGAGATTCTTAATAACGTATTCATTCACCATAGTGTTTCACCTTGGGGAGATCCTTATATTTTTTAGAAGAATAATGGGTCTATGATGGTATGAATCAATTATTGTGACATAAATAATGTTACTATAAATAACAAATATCAACTCCCAACTTTCATTTCCTATTTTACCAACTTCAAGGAGTTCATTTTTTTTAAATGACTAGTCTCTATTTTGCGTATCATCAAATATGGGTAATGAAGGAAGATATTCAAAAGATGACATTTCACATGAGCTATAGGAATTGTTATTTTATAGTGTTGTCAATTAGATTGACTAATGCACCCTCTATTTGTAAAGGAAAATTGAGAAGAGTATTCAAATATTATCTTGATAATTACATTGTGGTATTTTTTGATGATATATTGGAATACTCAAAAATATATGAATATCCAAAAAACCATTTGATATTTTTCCTTGAATCTCTTTGAGGAAATGAGTTATTTTGAAATTTTAGTAAGGGTGAATTCTATCTTCCTGAAGTATCTTTTTGTGGCAATATTATATCTATTGATAGTGGATCCTTTAAAGAAAAAGGAAATTAAGGAATGATATATACTATTGATCACTACATAGATATATAGTTTCCTTAGATTAGAAGGCTACCACTGGAACTTATTCAAAAAACGCGATTACCTATCCCATTATCCCAGTTTACATAAAAGGGGAAAATTTTAAATTTTTATAATAATGTAATTAATTTTTTGAAGAATTAAATATGATATTATTCAATTCACCGTTACAAAAATTAACCTCATAATGGTACTATTTTTTAACATAATGATTCATAAAATAATGGACATGGGTGTATCCTTATGTATAATGAAAGAGTTATTTCTTATTCATTAATGTAGCTTTAGATCCATGAATATAAATATCAATCCCATGATATTGAGTTTGAAGATGTAATCTTTTACTTGATGATATGTTACCATGACCTATATAATAAATTATGTGAGATATTTAATGATCACAAACCATTGAAATAAATCTTTACAAAACATAATATCAATATGGGGAAAACTATTTTTAGGGATACAAAAGGATTTTTATTTCTCAACACGATATCACATTAGGCAAGAAAATATGGTGGTTGAATAGTTGAGTAAGAAATACCATAAATTTTTAAGTAAAATGATAATTTATAATGTTCTAATATTCATTAATTGAGTAAGATTAAAAAATTAGAATCCTTAGTTATGGAAAAAATCAATTAATTTCCAAATTATTACCAAAATATATTTACTATAGATGATAAAAACATCCTGGAATTATGTTACGAGATTATAAAAGAAAAATATATCCATGAATAATGAGAATTTAGTGTATTTTTTTATAAAGATAGTGTGATGAAATTGGTAAAGAGGTTATGTATTCCATCCATACCTTATAAAAATGTGAATAAATAGATGAAGGTCATAACTCCATTTTCTCAACACAACATATTTTTACCATGATGTATAAGGATTTGAAGGAAATTGTTTTGTGGGATAATATGAAGAGGTAAATCACTGACTTTGTATCTTGATAATTGGTTTTTCAAAATGCAGAGTCTGAGATAAAATGTTCTAAAGGAGTTATGTCACCTCTATTTATTCTGATATTGATTTGGGATGATATTAATATAGATTTTTGACTATAATTTTAAATTATTAAATGATTCCATATTTATTATTGTATATATACTTATCAGGTATTATCATATCATTTCTATAATGGGAGATCTAATTCTTGATCACTTTGCATGAGTCTATATCAAGTAAATCATGAGTTTTCATTACGATAACGATTAAATTTTAACATGACAAAAAGTTTACAACAATTGTTTTGAGAAATCATCACATGGAACTCAAAATTGATCAATATTTGAGCCTTATCATCATCATACTATTTGAAATTCTAAAAGTACTATTCAAACATTGTAAAAAATGTTGAGTTCAATCCCACATGACATTCAAGGTACATGGGATCAGTATTTACAATTTATGGAATTTTTATATAATAACACCTACCATTCAAGCATTAAAATTGAAACATATGAAGTGTTTTATGAAAAGAGATTTCATACATAAATTTTTTTTGATCAAGTTAGTGAAATGAACAATTTAGTCCCAAAAAATATTATGGTAACAAGGACAAAAGTAAGAACTATTTTAGGTAATATCAAGGTATATAAATGTAGATAAAAGTGATATAATTATAATAAATGTAAGTATTTTTAATCTCATATAGTGGAATATGTTTTTTAAGGAATCTCTATGGAAGGGTGATATAATTTTTGGTCTGAAATATAGACTATGTCCTAGGTACATCATGCCTTTCGAGATTCTATAAATAATTGGATTTATGGTTTACCATTTGGGAATGCCACATAACCTCTATCAAGTGAATTATGTGTCTAATATATATTTACTAAGGAACTATTTTCATGTTCCAAATAACATTCTCACCTTTGAAGAAATTGAATTAGAGCCTCATCTCTCTAATTGTGAAGAGCCTATCCAAGTTATTAATAATAGAGATAAAGTGTTTCAAAATCACATAATTTGACCAGAAAAAATAATATAGATAAATAATATGATATATGATTCCACAAGGAAACCAAAATAAGTTATTATGAATATCTACCCACATTTGTTTATGAGGTAAAATTCTATAAAATTTATGGATGAAATTTTTAAAGGGTCCGAAAATGTAACAACTATGTTTCAATTATAGTAATGAAACAATTAATTATAAAAAACTATATTAAAATTAATTTTTTAATATTTCATAACATAAAATTTCAAATTTAATAAAAATAGATATATCTTTTTGAATCATTATATCAGAATTAGATAAAAATGATTTTTTTAAATTTTTTCTATAAAAATGAATATTTATGAGTAATGTATTATTTATTTAAAATGATATAACATCTAATATTGTGCTATAAAATTGATAATCATTCATGATATTACTATGAATTAGATATAAGTTAATATATAAACATTTTATCGAACAAATAAACTTGTTTTTAGACAACTATTTTTTATACAAAGTTGATTTTTATCTTAATTAATTAACACAGTAAATATTTATGGATTTTTGTAATTATATGTGTATATAATATATTAAATTACATAAATTAATTTTAATATAGTTGTTTTTTCTTGGAATATAATGGGTAAAATAATTTTATTCTTAAAATAAATTTTTCTTAAAGTGGGTTTAAACATTTTGATGAGGATATTGAAATTAATTTCGGCCAATATTAGAAATTGAATCCTGTAAAATACTGTCCATATTCTGAATCAGAATAATTAATATTAGGTAATAAGTTCAATTTCATTTTTATCCATAATGAATTGTTACCATGGTAAAATATTTTCACCTATGCTGATGGTAAAATGAGTTAAAAGGGTTAAAATAATTTGATAATGATTAATGATAACACAAAAAAACATGATTAAATATCATATAAAGGTTTTATTTTCAACATTAACTCTATATCTATGAATATATAATAATTTTGAGACACATTTCTCAAATAAAACATATATTATAAATTATGTTTCATGTATTTAAAATTCTCCCTCCCACTTATCTTATAAAACAGGACTTCTTATTCTCTCTTATATACATTTATTGAGCCACATAGATACAAAATTCTATAACCAAATACCTTTTCAATTTTTATTTTTTTCATCCTATATGTATTTTTCCCAAAAACATACCACATCAAGAATTCTATGTTTTTAAGAAAAAATAGATTACTAAGGGAGGAATGATATGTTCTTACAGAGCTTTTTTATGTTACTTTCTTCATACACATCCTTATATTATTAAATAACTATCATAGAATATATAAATCATTATATTTAATATAATGATAATTTATTATGTTAATTATATATCCATTTTATATATTTTCATTCAATAGAAAATGAATACATCGCTTGCGTGTACACACCGACTACCATCTCCATAAAGTGGTGTATTTTTTTATCACAACCTCACATGGATGGTTATGAAGATAGATGTAATCAAAATATATATACATATATATATATATATATATGATATTTAGTAAATAATTATGATTATGAAAATATTATATAACATCTAATTTCATGCAAATATATAAATTTTAAATTGATAGTGTTTCTTTTGTGAATGTGTGGACTACCACCTTTACAAAGCGATGTAGTTCATCTTTCATTAATACCTTACCTGGTATGAGATAAGGATATATATAATTAATATATATTATATTTATAATATATAAATATATATTATTTATGATTAATATTTATATAATTTCATTCTTTTCAGACCATTACGAAAATAAAAATTACATCATGCATACATGGAGAATAAACTTTCATTGAATGTCATATTTAATTTGTGTATTAATTAATTTCATGAATGGTTATAAGTTAATTTATAATGAAAATAAATAATATTTAATAAATTGTTAATATTTTTTATATGAAATAACCATTTTAGAATAGATTTTACACAGTTAACATAATGAAGTAATTTTAGATATATTTTCAAAACACCCTTAAGTGGTCAGTATAACCAATAACTATAAAATGAATAGATGTAAAATAAATATAAATGTTCCTTAAATCTATATAATAATTGAAATTTTTTAAATTATGTATTTAATAAATTTAATTTAATTATTGAAGAAAATAAAATGTGTTTAACCACGAAGAAATCCAAGCTAATTTTTTTAACATAATACGAATTTCAGTTGACATATTTTATATTTTAAAAATTATTTATTTTATATTGAGTATGCACTTTCAATATGAAATATTATATAATTAATTATTATTTATATATTTTATTTTAGGATTTAATTATTTTTTAACTTTTAACATGTTTGGATTCAAATGTTGTTAAATTCATAATTGTTTCTTTTACAATATCACTCCCCTTCTAATTTTTCATGGTTAAATTTGTGTTGGAATGATTATATTCTCTTTATATTCTTAAAATAAATATATTTTCATCACATTAAGTTACTAGGGGGGTTTTTAATTTTTTTATTACAAATTTTTATCTCTTTGGTTCTCAATTAATAAAATAATATTTTTAAGCAAAACAGACTATATTTCATATATTGGGCTGAGAATATTTTTATTCCAAGTCCGGATTAGGTGAAATATTTTAATAACGTTATTTTATAATATTGAATTAATCCATAATGTCATTTTTATCCATATTTTACTTTCTTTATGAGTATTTATGAAGTAAATTTTTTAATTTTTACGAATAGGATTTCTCTATTATCTCCAAAAACGTGTGGAAGGAATTTTCTCTTTAAAATAAATGATGTGAAATTATTTTAATGATATCTTATCAATAATTATTTATCAGTATTTTTCTATGAGTTTATATGGGTTTCCAATGGAAATGCCTTTTCAAATTTTTTTGAAGTTTTTATTTATATTAAAATAAAATTTATCATTTCTTAAAAGGTTGAAAATATTATTGAAAATTATTTATAACATTGTTTTTTAAAAAAAAAGATACAAAATAACTAAGGGAAGTTATTTTTATTGATTCACTTCAATTTTAACCTCCAATACTAAAAATTATTTTATTTATAAAAGAACATCATTTAAAATGAATTTAGGATCTTCTATCGCCCTTTAATAATATATAAATATTAAATTATTTTGAGACCATTCACATTATTATGATAATATTGTTTATCAATACCTCTTTTTTATTTGAAATTAGTTTGCTCCATAATAACATGATTTATTTATATCTTGTACTTATTTTTCATTTCAACATTTTTTGAACTATATACCAATTCTACGTACGGTGTTAGGTGATGGAAGTTTTTTAAGAAATTTATTTCATGTACTGGAGAAATATTGATGCATTATAATTCTAATTAAATACATATGTTTGTTGATTGATAGGGAAGTTATATTATATATTATATTATTGATTAAATATGTGGAAGTTGAATTTTTCATTTGTAAGTGATGGGTAAATCCTGATTATAGATATCCTATCAATACATTTAGAGATTTTATAGGAAAAATATTTTTCCAAATCTGTTTGGGATTTGTTGTATAGCAAGTCCTTAATTAAAATGTACTTTCACAAGAACATGATATTATGGAACCTGATGTAATTTTTTGAGGGTTGAAATAATAACAATTTCATGTGGAATTATGCAATTAATTTTTTAAAATTTTAGTTAATTTTATCCATGTTATTATTAGGTCAATATTTTCTATTGATATATTTCTTATATTCATGTTATTGATTAAATTCCAAATGTGGTGATTTTCTACTAATCCATATTATTCATTCATTATAGACTCATTATAGTTTCTATTATATGTAACTATAACTATGTATTTGATTCCACCCAATATTTTGTTTTCCTTTCCATAGGATATAACGAAGGAATATATGAATGATTTTTAAGGTTTTAAGAAATTTTTTGTTATCATTATTTTTATTCCCAATGTAATATAGAAATCCTGTATATATCTAGTTTTCCATGTTAACTAAAAAAACTTATACACGGTGTCATGATGAATTATATATTATACTCATGTGATAATGTAGAAAATGGCTTAATGTTAATAGAGAAAGCTTCATTACAACCATTTCAACTTCAAGAGTTGATTGCCTATGAAATAAACGGTTCATGTTGGAGGAAAATTTTGTGGAAATAGGAGTTTAGGATTTAAGGATTGGGGAGTCCATTAAATATACATAGGTGTTTTGAGATTTTATAATTAGAAATAATAACATACATAAATAACATGGAATAATTTGGTAGGCCCTTTGTTGAATTATCTGAAGATGAATATTGAACTTTTTCACTTATATATCCTCGAGACATGATATTCTGAATCTAAACATGAGGGAAGTTTGGAATTGATAAAATAATGGATGAATAATAAAAAAATAATTTATTACATCATAATATGTAATCAATACAATGTTCTAAAATATAATTTTATATGTTATAGAATATGGAAACTAAAACTTTTTTATTAATATGATAATTCTGGAAAAAACAACATTTTCATCCCAATTTTTTTTGCAAGAGTGGTAAAATATCTTGGGTAATGTGATTCTATAGTAAATTGTTAATTATGTGTTGGATTCCTCTATTCCTAATCACCGACCCCATTGATAGAGTGAAAGTGAAATGGATTCTTTAGTGAGGAATATGGAGGATGGTTAGCATATTTATTTCACACCGCTATCATCATTGTCTAGAGAGATGAATATGAAATACAAGAATATGAATGAAAAAACTAGGATAACTCATCTCTAAGAATATGAAACTGATAAATTAGTGCCTATGATATCATATATTACCATTACACTAAATATGTGTAAACTATAACATGCATATCAATCTATTTATCTTGTATTCATGATAATTTAATGAATCGATTAGTTTGGGATGTTGGTTATTCATGATGATAAGAATGTATCCATTAATCTTATACTGTCATCCATACCATCATGATTCACCATATTATTTTATAATTATCGATTTAATAGTATGGAGAATCTTCTAAAAAATTATTTTTCTATGATTAGTCATATATATATAGGGAATTAGGGGAAAATATTTTCTAACCATTTATTGTGAATGAAGTTAAAGACATTGTTGAATAGATCATTAAAAGTTTAATGTTAATATAGATTTTAAAATTCCATTAATAGAATGAAAATATTTAGAGATGATGAAATAAAGAGGAGGATATCTACATCACATGTGGCATTAATATTCTCTAGAATAGAATTAATAATTTATAATAGAAGTTGTAAGGGGATTCATATTCATCACATATACTCATAATTGAAAGTAATATCTATGTTTCACATCTTGGGTATTAAATATAATATGTATTTATTATATTTTTATTGAAATTTAAAAACACAAGATGTAGAAAAACATTATAATACGTAATTTTAACACTCTTTGTTAAAGAAGTACAGTCGTTCCTAATTTAAAAAATAGAATCACAGGACATTAGTTTTCTATGAAAATTTATAATTGTTTTCCAATTGTTTTTTATTGCCTGTAAAAATTCCCTTTTTCATAGTGTCCATGTAAATACATAATGATAAATTATTTCATCTTTGAAATAGATAATGTTATGATATTTACTACATTATTAAAAGATTAATTTTACTTGAATGACAAATATCAAATATCAAAAATTATAGATAAATATAAAATACATAAATAAAATATACTAAGATGTGGAATGATAATTCATTTTTATATGAAACTAAAATAAATGTTCTAGTTTTTATCTAGAAAGATGTTTTTCCAATATAGATATAAAAATCATAGGTATACAAATGTACTTATTTAACATGTTTTATAGAAAACATTTAGGGAATAAAATTTTATAAGTACATAAAGAAACTATATATAGGTCTAAAGTATATATGTAAAATATTCAAATTCAAATATTAATGTAATTTCATTAATTCTATGAGGTTTCATTAAGAAAATCCGGGATTATATAGTGTAAATAAGGAAAATACTTTTTAGAATATATATGATCTGTCATGTATTTTTTTCAAATAATATCTTAACCATGAATTCTTGAATAATATATACATATATTGGATTTATTCCAAAATTCAAATAATCATATAAATTTCATTGAAATTAAGATAGTAAAATGAGGATCATGGATGAGTCTTATAATTATTCTATTCCTTTTTTAATGCCTTCCAAAACATGTTTCATTTTGTAGTGTATAACCTCAATATCTCAAAAATTGATTTAATATTAGACTTTATATACGTTTCAATATGATATCAATTTCATTATTTTAGTGTCGGATGTGTTTTTTATGAATAAGATTTATCAAGGCTAAAAATATCAAAAACATACATCAAGGAAAATATAGAGTTCATACATATTAATAATCCTACTAGTACTTAGTATATAACTATAATAAATTTATAAAGCTATTATTTAAGTGATTATAAATATTTATATACGAGGGATGAACATAAATTTTCATATTGGGGGAGTATTATTTAATTCAATAAATTCAATACTTTTTAATTGAATGTGTTGGTGTAGGAACACATTGTCTCACAAAATGTAGAGGGATGAGTTCTTCTAGAGAAACATATTATTTAGTAATGTTAAAAACAAATAGGTGGTTTTATAATCAGTAAGTTAGTTTATATATTATTTAATATAAATAATTAATACTATAAATAAGTAATAAATTTATGAAATATAATATTGATATGTTTATCAAAATTTAGAAATGGATTCTATGTAGCAAAGTATTTTTCTGTATTTTTGTGTTTTCCTCAATTGATGTAAATCATTTTTGAATATTAGTTAATAAATAATAATTTGACAGTAATATTATTCCAAATTAGGAATTTTTATATACTAAAGGGTTCTAGTGGTGACTAGATATTTTTTATGATAAAACTATTTCACTATTCATGTTATAGAATTATGATTTTCATAAAATCTTATACGATCACTGTATTGAGATATTGGATTACAAGACTATGTTCATGATGTAATCAATAAGTATGAAGAAAATATGATGAAACTATAAGTATTAGTGTCACTAAAAAAATTAATATGTTATGCGATTCATAATAATTTATTGTGGATGGAAGCAAGAAACACTATCAAATATTTTTTTTTGATAAATCCATTAGAGAGTTTAGTTTTATTAAGAATTAAATTTATCTGTGTATCTACATGATTTTATTGGGTATTCTATAGTATTTCATGTCATCTGTGTTGTTACCTTATATAAAATAAATGATAAATCATATAGATATTTAAGAAAAGGATAATTAAAATTTTCTTAAAATGAGTTAAACAAGTAACTCAAGTTCTTGGGAACAATATCTTTTAAAATTGAACTATATGGTTTATTATATCTATTAGTAGTATTTATATTTAACAAGTATATAAAATTATAACATGTAATATTTCAAAAATAACTTGTTTCCTATATCACATGGTAAGAAATCACTCCATGTTGTTGTGTTAATGAAGAAGTAGATTTTATAATAATATAATTCCTTACAATTATGTGATAAAAAACTATCTCATAAGGAATTATATACTCAAATACGTGTTCATAAATAATATAAAGCATATATCATTCTATACCAGTAATACAATAATATGTTAAATTTCAAAAATAAATTAATAGTAATTGATAATGGATGATGGTTAATGTTCCTGATAATATAAAAAATGGAATTATAGTTTTAATGGGAATATAAATCTAGTTTCCACATATATATATATATATATATATATTATCATCTATATGATTAATTAAATAATAAATAGATTCTTATTAATGTAATTTGGGAGATATATCTATATTTATCATGTACATTGAATATTTTAATAGAGCCTAATAATTAATTTAATAAATAATTTATTCAGGATTATAGAGTTATACCAATATACTATAGTATTATCACAGTACATGTTATGATGAACTTATGATTATGGAATTGGTAATGATTTCATTATTATAGAAATAGAAAAAAGATAAATACTCAATGATGTCACATTATGTGATATTTTTTAAGGATCTGAGCACATCAACAGAACCTATTGACATTATTAATAACACATTTTTTGTTAGTATCCATTAATAACATTTGATTTACAAGAAAATAAAAGTCGTAACCATTTAATTTACCCAATTAATATTATTAAAAGAACTCCAAAAATATGGGATTGTTTCACATAAAAATTTATAAGTAACATTATAATAATAAATTACCACCTTTGTGAGTACTTTCTTAGAAGAAGGTGTTGATTGAATAAAAGTTTGTTCAGGTTATATCATTATTGTGTGGAGAGGATCCAATTTAAATTGAATCTAGTGTTTATCCATGTATTCACTATTGATCTTGGATAATAATTGATGATATTCCACAAACTAGAGAACTAGTACTAATCATCTTGCATATCTCACCTTTGATCGAACCACAATATATTAGACTTGATGAATTTATTATTGTTCTCTTTCTCTTGAGAGGAAAGAGTAAGGTAGATGAATACTTTCAATCTTTAAATAATATATATATTATTTCTTCAAATAGTGAATTTTCTAAATGATAGATAATTTAGACAAAAACTGATTGATGTTACCTCATAAAAATAGTATAATTGGGTATAAATAAATCTACCGTTAGAGGATTTATAATTTCACAATGTTTCTTAGTCATTATCTTAACCCTTAAGAAACCCCAGCTTTAAATAATAATATTATTACTATTTCATTCACTCATGGAGGTATCGTGATAATATAAATAAAAAAAATAAATTATTATTTATTTAAATGCAACTTAGTATATCATTTCCAATATTGGTTCTTGATACATGTCCTATACAATTTTCTTAGTATTTACCGAAACACATATTATAAATATTATTGAATAAATAAGTAATAAAATATTTATGGTATTTAAAATAAATTTTTTATTTTAGTATTTATCTCATTTATTATATTTATTTAATATATGTGATCAATCATTCTTGAATACTATTTTTCAGTATTTAGAGTAATATGTATTCCAATAGTTAAATTAAAATATAATTTAATGAATATAAATGGAAACACTATGTGTGTGATCCTTTATACTTCTTTTTAAGTGGAATTAGGAAGTCTTTGTTAATGTAAAAAACCAATATCTTGGAACACACAAAGTCACCCATATAGGAAAATGAATATTCCACAATGATGACAAGGACATATCATAGATTAATAAGTAGTATAATACCTTTTTATTGATATATCATTAAGTATGTTTCATAATAATGTCATCAATATATTTTCTTGATATATATTTCTTTTACTATCTAAAATATACCCTTCATTAAAACATTTCCATGGATTTTATTTTTTTAGATCATTTCTAATAAATGTTTCAAGATATCATATACAAGAAAGGAAAATGGGAACAATCCTTTTTCAAATTATTCATTAACATTATATTTTTCAGCAATCACCCAACATACCCAACATTGTTGAGATTTTATTTTTCAATGTTTATGAAAATATATCAATGGATATGACTCATTATATGCATTTAATGTAATATTAAATTCTAAGAATCATTACAGAATTTCACATACAAGAATATAAAATAACAAAAAACATATATAATTCTAATTGGTGTGTCTATCCTCACACACTCACATCAATGAGATTACCATATGTGAAATGTATAAAAAAATTCATCCTATTACAAGTACTCGCAATGAAAAATCAATATAATCATTATCTTATCATATAATTTAATTTATACAATACCAAATATGATTAGGAATATCATCATAACACTTTAAGGTTCTCATCATACTTAGGAAATATTGTATATTTATTTTGATACAGATCCTCTAGTACACTATGATATTAAATTTTTATTAATAATCAATAAATATATGATAATATATATATTGATATTCAAGTAAATTAATATTAAGGTATTATAAAGTATATATTTATATTGATTATAATTCACTAGTCCCACAAAACTCTAACTTACACGAGAAGCAATTCCAAATTAAATGTAGTTCAGAATCTCTCACATGATGTCCATGATTCAATAAACATAACTCTATAGTCGATGGGGGTTTCCATGTTGTCATTTATTAATTCCCTAGTAACTATTTAATCACTTATCTAAGAAAAATATCATAATATATTATACTTTAATATTATGTGCATCAATCACAGATGTGATATTTTCTCCTTGGTAATATCTATATTTGGGGTATTATCTCAAACTAGTTAATGGGATATCTTCTTTTAAGCCCCATATAATTTTCTTAGATGATGTTTTAAACCCAAACCAATTATTTTAGTATATAAAAGACCATAATATACCTGGGCTCTACTGCAGAATTTGTTATCACATTATACTTTGAGCTCTTATAGCTCACAGCTCATCCTCTAAAGTTGGGGATATATACTTTTTTCAATTTACGATTACATTGATCTATTTGGAAACTATTATATATATATATATCCCTAGATTACTTGATACTCATTTTAACTATAAATCGGGAACATGCCCATAGAATTACCCCATATAAATAAGTATAGTTTTTCATTCCATCAAATGGTAGTCTTCTAGATCCACTTGATATCATCCTACCATTATTAATTCATTAGAAAGATTTATCCTGGAACATAACATGACATACTGAACAATCCCAAGAATTGATTCATACAAATTTTTTATCATACGTTTTCTCTTAATTTATGTTAGAGTAAAGAAATTCATGGAGAGATCAATAACATATGAAGAAGGATAAATTCCAATCTTAGATTTTTTAACTTAATTTATTTAGCACTTTTTCAACATATATACTAGAAATTTGTCTATGGAGCCTGATGGATATATAACGATGGATCTTGATCCCAAATATGTGTTATACTCCACCTATGTACTTCATAAAAAATCATGTGTTTGACCATGTCTTATTATAATGTATAACTTGTATCTTATTTCTAATAAGATTTATTTCATCAACATATAATATTTGGAAAATTATCTCACTACCACAAAACTACTTATAGACATATGCCTCATTTTTTTGTAAACCCAAATTAGGTTATGGATTCATAAATTAAAGTTTTCCATACCCTGGAAAATTTAATTAATCCATCAAAATATATCATCAATTACCATGAATTATTGGAATTCTCGGATGTCACAACCCATTTTTTTAATAAATAAATTTTTCTAATGATTCCCATTAAATAAATATATTTTCAAATATATATTCAAAAACATGTTGTTATGGTAATCTACAATAGAATTTAGAATTCTGATGTATTCCATCATATAAACTGTTTAATTTTTTTTCATATCAAATTACTGGATTTTGTTTAAACCCTTATTAACTACTTATTCCTTTTATCCACATAGTTTTTTTAACCTGTTAGATTTACATATACTAGAGGATCCTTCAAATCAAAACATGGTTTAATAATGTGAATCCATTTTAGAATTCATGGCATTATTCCACTGGGTATCATCAATGAAAATTACTACTTCTATACAGGTCACGTGACTATTATTATCAACTAATAATGAGTCAAAATCTCCGATAACTAAAAAACCATATCGTTATAGTTCATTAACCTCTCTTATACACTTGTTTAACACTTTTTTCGTCAGAATTTCTACTTCATTGGGTGGATTTGTTCCCCTTCCAACTCCTATGTATCTTGAGAAAAGAAATTCATAAACGAAAATATCTATCCCAAAATCCTTTTTATATATTTTATCCTGATACATTTTTTGGGGATGTAGATTAAGCAAATCCATTATATTTTTGCGTTTATATAGATAATACCATTCACATTCATTAGTATATCCTATAAAGAATAACATAGTGACATGGGGTGCATGTTTATTTCTTGGTATATCCAAAAAACACAGTTCAAATACCCACACTCAAATATTAGGAAACACGAGTATGTTTCTTATATCAAATTAGATATGGAATAATATTTTCCAAATTATTTATCACACATTTTAAAATATTCATCCTTATATACAATGTGTATCCCAAAAAAGTAAAATAGAATACTTTTATGGATCATCAATGAAATCACCATGTCTAGGATAGTAAAGTTCCACCATTCACTTACACCATTCCAATATTGTGTATAAAGATATGGGACTTAGGTCATAATACTTAAATATAATAGATAATTAATGATATTTATGATAGGATATTCTATACCGTGTTCTAAGTAGAATTTCATTATCAACATTCCCAATTTATTCTTAACTTCATTCATTTGTTCCATGAATTTCACACGGGATTCAGACCTATACCACATAAAGCAGACATATCTATATCTAATAAAGTTATATATAAATGTTATGAAGTACAAGTATTCACACATTACTTCAATAGGAAATGGTTAAAACCATATATATAAACCAATTTTAGAATTGTGGGACCCCATAACCATCACTACTAAATATCATATTGGTCAATTTTATCAAAAAAAAAATCATGAGATATTACCCTTGGGTTTACTTCAAAATAATATAAATATACATCTTTGTATAATTTTGTTAATAAAGTTTCCTTCACATGACCAAGCTAGTGATTCCATATTTTTGTTTGAAATGATTCAAAAGAAATACATTCATAATTGATTAGATTTCTTGGTTTTTGTAATCCAATATATAAATACTATTATTTTCATGTGTCATACCCTAAAATGTTATATTATTGTAAAAGTTGCAATATGTATTCCAAAATATTAAAATAAATCCATCTATATCATACTTGATAAAAAAAATAATGTTCTTGGAAACTAATGAAACATAATAATCCTTCAAAAAAACAAATATAATTCTAATAAATAATGTTAGGTGGACGTATTTAATATCTATTAGTGGTTCTATATCTATTAGGGACTTATAGATCAACCTAATATCATTAATCATTTCGAAATATATGTGATTCCTATAATTGGATAAACATTTTAGCACTATAAATAACATACCGAACAAATTTGTTCTAAAAAAATATTTTAAACTTGATAATTAATCCACCTAATGATTAACCATATCTCTTTATCACGGTTTTCTTCTTCCTCTAATGGCCCTTCATTCGATATTTGAAAGAGGTAACATCATATTCCTTTTCATTCAAATTCATATACATTCTTTATCACAATAATTTTCAAGAAACCATAAAATTAGTGTTTTTCATGGGAATTTTATCTTTTACCTTTACCTTTTTCACCATAATCAAAGATGTTTTTTCATGATTCATATCCTTATCACCCTGGTAAACTAGTGTAAAGATACCATGAGATGAATATAAATTTTATTTGTGTTGAAATCCCAAATATTGGAGAAACTGAAAGGGAGTGAGGTAAGAATGGGTTTTTTTTATAATTAATTAGGTTTCATAAAACCTATAATGTATAGATTCTCAATATATCCAATCATCTAGACTACATAATGTCTCTATGGAAATCACTATTCTAACATTTCATGTAAATAATTCCTTTGAGATTAGAAATTTCACTTATTTAGCACTCATTTGACACATATCTTGAAGATTCTTGAAAATAAAATGTATATATATGCTCAAATGATCCTTTAAGAGATCATTTGATATGTAATAAATTATCAAACTCTTGAAATATTTCATATCATACATGTTTTCTTAATATGATGTGATATATTCTTTACCAGATTCTTTATCAGGTGGAATGGAAACCTAGGATTCTAGAATGTATCCTTTTTTTCATAGTGTAATACAATACACAATAATATTTATATTTCATAGAAGTTACATAAAGTAATAAGTTTATCTTTCTCAAGAATATATCATATTTAAATCATGGTTAGTGAACATTCCATTTTAATATAAAAAAATAAATGTTAATATAAGTACTCTATCTAGATTAAAATGATATTCCAAAATAAATGATTTAATTTTATATATCACCCACTATTTTAACTAATAAAATAAACTCTACAATTGGAATTTAAATATCATGTAATATGAAAATTCTAGTGGAAATAATCTATATTTCCCTTCTTATAAATCATACTGTGGACATGCAAATCATAATATGTTATTTTTGTTGGTATACTTACCAACATCTTTCATTAATCTCATTGATCCATTTAGTAGTGACCCAATAATGAAATACTAACTCAAATTTCCTAAATACATGCCTCCATAAGTTGTACTAAATAGACTACAACCATTAAATTCATTGAATGTTTAGTTAACTCAACCCATCAAGCTTTTTTATAGTCCCTGATGATTAAAAGTTCCTCTAGATAAGTCTTAGACAAACAATTTAACTATGGGTCCATCATGACATATATAATAGAGGTCTTTTAACATTATATTTACATGAAGTATTTAGATTATTATGAATAAAATTAATTATTTTATCCTTTTACATGTCAAATTAATATTATTTATATTTGGCATATGTTATTTATCATGAATTCATAAAATATTTATGAGTAATATTTTTATTTTATTCTATCTTATCATGACAGTTATTTAATTCTTTTATTTATGTGACCATGATATGGAATCAATAAAATAAAATAAATAAAAATTCATAAGTTAGAATAAATAAAATTTAGGATCATGATCAATCTATGTTAAATTATTTATTGAGTGAAGAAAAACTATCCACTAAACCAAGGTCAAAGAACTCCTTGAGTTTGTCATGGATAATTTTGAAACATTCCACTTCCGTTTTATGTGTCATTCAAGTTGATATCATTTCCTCTCCATATTGAGCAGCCTCCACTCACGTGGGACCACTAACTTTACATATTCATTACACACAAATAGTTTAGGATATCTAATAGAATAATAATTGGGTTTACATAAAAAAAACCATAGACAACATGTTCCGTTGATAATAATAGGATTGGATAACAGATAGTCCATAATTTAAATTTAGTAATAATAATAATTTAAAAAGTCATGAAATAATAATTAAATTATATTAATTCCAACACATACATAAGTCAGTTGATATCATTATAATCTATACATGAAAAGAATAAGAGTATAATAAACTAGAATTAATGTTAATAATTATTAACTAATAAAAATATGTCAAAAATAAATGTATTATCTTAATCAATTCATTAATTCATTTATCTTAATGTCCATCCAAATTTTCCTGAATATTCCAATCCACTATAATTTTAAACAATTTATTTATTTTATTTTATTTAAAAATAAATATGTGAACAGTTCGTTCATGGAGGTAACATGGAATATACCCCTACAATCTACCAGATGATTATTTGGATTTTATATTGTTCAGCCTCATTGTGTGTAGCATCATGGCATGTGATGTAATTATATGGTGTATACTATCAACTAATGACACATAGAATCATGTTAATTTCATAGTGTCTACCATTTTTAATTTATATGGAGTATGTGGTGTGTAATTATAATGCATGACGTGAGGCTACAAATGTAATTTGAAAATTAATTTATCATTTAATCTTATTTTAAACATAAATATCATCATTTACTATCCATTAATGACACATGGGGCTCGGTTAATTAGATTTTATGGTAAAGTAATTCTCATTCCATGTAAATTAGTTGAAGATAGTGTATAATGGATTAGTATGATCTCGACATAGATAGGTATAAATTACATGACATTTATTATAGATGACCTATCAATTTACACATATAATTCCATGTTTTTAATCACAATTTTCCATCCAATACAAACCATGGATTGTAAAATATAATTTTCTTGGATGATTATATGCATAATTAGAATTTAAGAAAACAAAAAAACAAAAAAACAAAAAAACATTTATATAATCTATATAAATAGCTTTTAAATTCCTTTTAACTCTTTTCTTTGAATAAAATAACATGGGTAATTCATGAACAAATTGGATGAGCTAAAAATCCAATTGAGGGAGTAAACACACGACTAAATAATAACACATGGGTTAGAAGGCATAAAATGATGCATAAAAATGCACAAAACAATAACAACCATTAGGAAGAAAAACATGTATATCACGGGATAAGTTACTCATGGCATCACAGAAATGTGGAAACAACATTCAACAAGACATACTCATTTGTCAAGGCTAACTTAGAAGACCATTTCACATGGTGGACTAAGTCCCATAATGGAATCATATTTACTCATTTTCCCATAATGACATATCGTATGACTAAATTTTAACCAAATAAATGGAGTGATGTATGGGTGGACATATCATAACATGTAAAACCAGAAGTGTGACATATGAATAATCAAATATAAACACAAGGGTTACCCATGGAATGAAATGGGTATCGTAATCAACTCATAAAGAATAAAAAATTGGAATATCATAAAGGATTCCATGAAATAATGGATAAAAAACCTAGATGGATATTAATAATGGAATATAGGAATATATCATGATAACTTATGTCCAAATGAAGTGAAAAAATGTAATAATATTATATTAGAAACTTTAGAAATGATCCACTTTAGTGCAGTTTAAGGGAAAATATAAGAGTCATTAAATATGAAAAATAATAATTATTTACAAAAAACCAGAAAAGAACTAAGATAGTATTTCAAAATAAAATGACTTATTTCATAATTAAATTGGTTTCTTAAGAAATATTATAGATTATAAATAAAATTGGTTAAGAAATTGGGACGTTCCCTTTAATCTGGCTTTTTTATTAAGAGGAATTGGAAAGGGAACCATATAAAACATGTATTTATTCATAAAATATAGAATAATTGATATATGTACATATGTTTGGAAAAAAAATATTTTAGGAAGACAACATACTAATAATTAATACATACATTTGTTTAAAGGGAGAGAAATTGTAACCTAGAAAAAAAATGATCGTTCGAAGAGAATCCCATACATTATGTAGGAACGTACTCTTTAATTAAACTTAATGTCCTGGATAATGAAATTTGATTCATTAATAATTTAATTCATAACATCTTCAACATTTATTTTATTTGTTATAATTTAACTATGTTCATTAATATTTCTTTTTTTTTGAGTTATAGAATTGAATTTCGTTGTTTGGGTGTGTTAGTTTACCTGGATTTTAGGAATGGTTCACTTATATAGATGTATGAAAGATCATGTAAAATCGGAATAGTTATCCATAATTGAAATTAAATTTTATTACTGAAAATAAACAATATTAAATGTTCTTATATGTAATTTTATATAGATATGAAGATGATTTATTATATAAAATTCTAATGACATATGTTTAGATGATTTTTTCATTTTTCGATTATCACAAAAAAGTTTTGTTTTATTATTTAATATTAAGTATATATAGTAGTTCCAAAACACTAAATATTTTGTAAAATACATTTAGAAATATAGTTTAACTACTATAATGGTTTTATTTCCTTCCATTAAGGTGGTAGTAGAATAAAAAAAATAATCATCCATGAATGTGGTGAATCGACACCTCATGATCGATGTTATCATTTTTATAACAAAATGGGAGGAGAATAGAATTGATAATGGTTATAAAAATTCCATAATAAAATTACAATATATAAAATATAATAGAGTTTTAATTCCCCTTTGGGATTGGAACATGAGGAGAGAGTAAAAAAATAAAATTAATGGAAAGGAAAATAAATGAAAACAAAAAAGGATTTTACCTCTTGAACTTCTACTCCTTGAGAGCCTAATTAAGGAACTTGGAAAAGTTATTTTGTTAGACCATAAATACCAATACATGTGGAAGATATTTTGGTGAGGTATTTGAATAAATCTAAACAAATTTCACTCCTTTCGATGTGTGATTAGGATGTGTGGTATTTATAATGGGGGAAAGAAATGTTTTGGATTATTTTATTCATTTGTTTATAATTTTCACTCAAGACTATGGATTGTCAAATTTTTGTGACTAATTATAGTATCTAGTGAATTTATGTTCAAACCATTAGTTCTTACATCATCAATACATCATACATGACTCAATAATTCATGTATTTGTCTTATATCTGAAATTAATGCATTTCACTATTCATCGAAAATTCAACTATTTTAGAAAAATCCCAGAAAATCAACATAATAATTTTTTGATGTGTATTTTTAAAAAGTGGACACCATTTTTTATAAAATATTTTTTTAAATATGTAAAATCTAATTTTTAAATAAATTAATCATTTATTTCAAAAATAAAAATTTAAAAATTTTAACTGATTTTATAAAACATTGTATAATTAATTAACGTATCCAAATATTATCTTATAATAACTAGAAGAAAAAATATTAATTTTTAGGTATATTTTTTGAGAGTAAGTTTTTATATAATTATATTAATTATAAAATTTTAAATAAACATTTAGGTTTCATAAAATAAAAATTCTTAATTTATACGTTTTAAAACATTTATTTACTTATTCCATCATATATATTTATCATATTTTTACATATGAGACGCATAAATATTATTTATACTTTCATAGGTGAGTTTACTATTCTATTGGCTGGATTACTACTCATAATGGTCACATTACTATTCCAATGGTTATGTTACACTTCCATTGGGTTGGGTTCCTTAATTTCTAGATAATATCCATCATTTCATTCATTATCCATTTTTAATGTATTCATTACATTCTCTATGTGATGTCTATGGGATTTACACCATATATTGTAATTATAAGAAGGGAAATCATTGATAAATTTATGGGTCATTAAATTCTTTCCCCCTTAGGAAAATTCACCCTCCAAATTTCATTCTACATACTAAGGTGAAAACATGCATGGATACTTCTCTTATATACCTCCAATAACTATAAGAAAGAAAAAACTAGTTTAAGGGATTGGACACTTTACTGATAAGAATATAAGAAGAAAACTGTGAACTTAAAAGTATAAAATTTTAAATGGAAATTATATCCTTTTTTGGGGTTCCCTATGTTTCAATCTATGATATCCATGCTAATAGAATGGTACTTATGGTTCTCACTACTGTTTTCTAGTCCTAATATCCAAAATTATCTAGAAATTTCTATTATACAAACTATAATATCCCTAGAATTTTACCCATATTATTTAATTATTTTAAGCATAATTATCCATCAAATATTAACCAAGGATCATAATGTATAGTTTCTTTGGATCATTATATACATAATTATAAATCATAAAATAAAAAAATAAAAACATATTTTATTTAATATTTTTAATGATATTTTAAATTCCATTAAGCTCTTATATCTGAATAGGATATCCTGGGGAATACATGAACAAAAGGGATGATGTGAAAGGCCTAGTAAGGGAATAAACATTGAATGAAAGCATAACATAAGGATTAGAAGGAATAACACGATGACATAAAAATTCGTGGAACATGAATAAAAATAAGGAAGAATAATATATAGAACATGGAATCATGAAATAATGAAAACATTGTAATGTCGTCACAATATTCAACATGGTATAAGAATGAGTCATGGAAAACTTCAAAGACCATTAAACAAGCTAGAAAAAGTAACATTATGGAATCTGGTCTACTCTATGTCCCAACATGACTTCTCAAGTGACTGAGCATTAACCAATGCATTGGATAATTATTTTAATCAACCCATCATAACATGTTCATGCATAGGAATGCCGCAAGATGAACTAATCATAAACATAAGGGTTACACATGGAAAGAAATTGGCATCATAATCAAGACAGAAGGCCTAACAAAATGTCATATCATACATATTTATAGTAAATAATGTATTTTAATCATAAATAGATATTCATAATAGAATATAAGCATATAAAACAATAAATTATGTTCAATTTAAGTGTAAATGAGTAAAAATAATATTTAGGAAACTTTAGAAATGTTCCACTTTAGTTAGGTTTAAGGGAAAATATAAAAGAGACTTTGAATCGGAAAAAGGCATAATTGTTTTCATAAGATCATAAATTTACCAATATTGTTTTTCCAGATTAAAAGAGTTATTACATATTTTTTTTCCATAAAACATTTTATATAGTTTATATGAAAAGTTATATGAAATTCAGAATTTATATATAATCGGGCTTGCTTATAACAATGAATTAAAAAGGGAACCTTATACAACATGTATTTACCTATAAAGAAAATAATTGAGATAGGTACATGTGTTTGGAAGATATAAATAGAATTTTCTAATATTACATAATAATTAGAAATTACATTATTTTAAAGGGAGAGAAATCATAATCCCAATGGAAAATGATTGTAAAGATAAAATCTCCTTCTGTATGTCCGAATGTGTTCTGCACTTATAGAAAACATACTAGATAATGAAATTATAATAATTAATAATGTAATTTAAAAAATATTCAAAAAATATTCTATTTTGTATAGTCTTATTACTTTCATTTATGGCCTCTTTAATATGTTATGATTTTATATTTTCCCTTTGGAGTGTTAATTTCCTTGGTTATAAGGATTGGTTCTATTTCTATACATGTATGATTGATCTTGTAAAATAAGAATAGTAATCTAGAATTAAAATTATATGTTATAAATAAAATCCTATATTATTAAATGGTTATATTTATATATATTATATGAGGATTATTTATTTGATAAAACAAAAATGTTAACCATTTAGATTTTTTTGGTTAATTATGATCATCACGAACTAGTTTTGTTTAATTTCTTAAAATTATGTTTCTATACAATTTACAAAACAAGAAATAATTTAAAATAAAAATGTTAAAATAATTTTTAATTAATATAATGGTTTTATTACTATCTAGGAAGGTGGTATTAAATACCAAAAAGTCATCATCCAAGAAGGTTGCGAATCGATAACTCACGAATGATGTTTTCATTTTTAAAACAAAATTGGAGGAGAAGATAATTTATGAGGTATATATCATTAAAATAATAAAATTAAAGTATATAAAATGTATTGGAGTTATCATTCCACTATTGGACAAGTATATAAATATATTATATGAAAATAAAATAAATAAAATATAAAAGAAAAGAAAATGAAAGAGTATTTCACCTCTTGAACATCTTCTACTTGAGAACCTCTTTGTGGAATTTGGGAGTACTATTTTGGTAATAATTTAAAGAAAAATACGTAGGTAATAGGTTTTTCAGTGTAATTGGGAATAATATAAGTAATATTCAAATCATTGGAGGTTTCATGTGAAGGGGTGGGGGGGGTATATATAGTGGGAGGACAGAAGAGTTTTTTATTATTTTATTCATTTGTTTGTTATTTTGGATTTAGAAAATAAATAATATGGATTATTGTGAATAAATAAATTTTCTAGATCATGTGATTATGAAACAGTGGTTCTTACATTATTCATACATCATCCATGAATCAATAATTAATGAATTTAAAATATAAAGTAAATTATCGTCTTTCACAATTAACTCAAAATTCAACTATTTTAGAAAAACACAAAAAGTTACTCTTATCTATTTTTTGATGTTTTTATTTAAAAAACTGGAATCCATTTTTGTGAAAATAGTTTTTATAAATATGTGAAATATAATTTTAAATTAAAATGATCATTTATTTAAAAAATATCGATTTTAGAATTATAACAAATTTTATAAAACATTAAAGATTAATTGTCATATAATAAAATTATTATATAATAATAAGAACAAAAATATTAATTTATGAATCTATTTTATGAAAAAATTTATTATTTTAAATCATTTTATAAATTATAAAATTGTGAATGAACATTTACATTTCAAACAAACAATAATGATTAATTTATAAATTTTAAAACATATATTTACATATTCTATGATATAAATTTATCATATTTGGACTTATAAGAATCATAAATATTATTTATAATTTAATAGGTGAGTGTACAATTATATTAGGTATATTACTATTAAAAATGGTCATGTTACTGTTATAAAGGTCATGTAACTATTACATTGGTTTAGGTTCCTTAGTTTTTGTAAATAAATGTTATTTAATTCATTATTAATTTATAATGTTTTTATTGTGTTATCTTTTTGTTTTATATCTGATTTATACCATATAAAATTGCTACAAGAAAGAAAATTTCATTTTTTGAATTCATGGTCAGTAAATGTACATCTATCTTCACACTGATGAAACATCTTTTTTCAATGTATGTATACATGTTTTGGGACTTGATCTATATTTATGTCTGTATGTTTTTGAGGTAAAAAATATTTATGAAAGCTATACAACATGTTAACTCTATGTCACAAGACTTTAAATCCCACATATTCTTTATATATACAAGACATTTCATTGAATAAAATTATTATGTGAATTTTTCATCAAAACCTCAGATACTATACTGTGTGTATGTGGGTTACATTCTATGTGATTTAGTAATTTGTGAGTCATTCTATCTAGTAATCCTGAGGAGTGAAATTATATTGTGTTCTAATTATTACACATTTCATTAGAACAAATTTATGTCTCGTCCAAGTGTAGTTAACATAGATAGATGACATGAAAATTAGGGAAACACATTGTGTAATTTTGTGTTTTCCAAATAAAATCCGTAACACATTAATATGAGTTTTGTATATATTTCCCATGTGTTTTAACAAAATTATTGGTCATATGATTGAATTAAAATAATAATTTTCAACTTTTGAATTAAATAACAAATACATATAAATTAAAAACTAACAATAAATGATTAAATTAATCAATAATTGATAAATAATTACAAATTGTAATATGACTACTTTAATTCCACTAGATGGTTTTGAGTGCAGTGAATACACTTATCACCACCTTTAAAAAATCATATTTTGATAGTTTAACTTACTAATCCTTTAAATACATGATAATAAAAATTGTGAAAAATTAATCTATCTAAGGAATTTGATAAACACTATCATAAAAATAGGTTATTTTTTAAAGTTAAATTTATAATCAACTTAATACCATGAAATTACCTATATATTGGGTATTTTCATAGATATTGGAATTGATTGATAGAATATCTTTTTATTTAATACAATCTTTTCATTGAGATGATCCAAAGTAGAATCCATCCATTGGTAATCCACATAATAACTTTTCATCATAAAGCATCACATATAGTATTTCGGGTTCCAACACAGTGGTACGAATCATCTTTATTCACATTCCTTTGATAAAAACAAAATCCTCAAGCATTGATGTAAAATATCTTGATATTTGAGTAATAAATTTCCCTTCAATAAATTAATTTTCGAATATATTTCTCCATATAGAACCTTGAACTAAAAGAAAACAATGAAAAAATTTATTTGGAAAAAATTTATGTTGAAAAAATTGAATATAATAAAATTTGATCGTTAGACTTTTAGTTTTTAAGTTGGTGATTAAAAATATAGGTCCTTGATTTATGATGTATATGTAAAAAGAAAAATAAAATTCAATTTTTATAATAATAAATTTTTTAAATTAAATAATTATAGTTAAACAACTATGAAATTAATTTTATTCTTAGAAATGCATTTTTTTCTAAAATTATATTTTTATGAACTATTCATATTTTAATTTATAAAAATAAATATATTATGGTTAAATGGTGATAAAATATTTGTTTTTGGATAATTATATATAAGTACTCATTTAATTAGTAATTGATGAGATATAAGAATGATAACATTTTATATTTAAAAATTGATGTTGAAATAAAAATTGTTTTTCATTATATTATATATTTCAATTTGAATATTTAATTCATAAATATATATTTTTTAATTTGAGAAAATGAAAATCATTTATGGAATAAAAATTTAAATTTTATCTTATGATTAATATTTTTTTATATTAAAATAGTGATTTTTAGGTGAATATTATAAACCCATTTTTTAAGAATACCCTGAATTTTATGAAATCCTTTGATTGATAGAATAATATAATAATTAATGAGAACTTTTTTATAATTAAATATGAACATAATATTTAATATTATAAATTTAAAATATCATGTTTATGTTTGAAACATATGATTGAAATTTTAGAACCTAAGTGATATATTTCCACTAAAAAATGATTTTCGCCATTATACAATAATTATTTTAGAATTAAATGTTGTCAAATTTAAATATTTAACATAGTTACATGGTTTTAATATTCTTAATTATTGTACAAAAGCATTATAATATGAATAATTTTATTTTTATTCATAAAATTAACTTATCATGTTAAAATATACGTTATGATGTTTAAAATTATTGATGGTAAAGTTTAAATCTTGGAAAATGCTTAAAATATCTCAAACAAATATAATTTATTTTCTTGTATTATATGTGGATCAAAAAATAATCATCAATTAAATATTAATTTTCACTTTCTATCCACATTCCTCTGAAGGTGACTTGACCTTAGAATGACATATTTTGTATTTCGAAATTTATCGCCACTCTCACTTGTAAAAGGATCTCGTCACCGCCACAATTATCCACTAACCAATATATTTTTAGATCAACCAAATAATACCTAAAATACGTTACATGTATCACCCATGACTTATAGGTTTTATTCATTATAAAATAAAAAAATGGATGATGTATTGTGAAATCCAAAGGGGAATATCCTTTGAATAGGTAAATATCTTCACTAAAATCTTTTAAGTAGAATTATTCTTCAATGTCGTTAAATTTACAATAACCAAATAAAAATAAAGTAATAAGTATTATTAAAATACTCAAATGTTATTTTTTATGGAATAGTTAGTATCTTCCTCATTCGAATCTAATGGAAAATGAAAATGTCAATCACTCTCACGTGTGGACTACTATGACCATAAAGCACCTCATTTTTCATCACTACACCTCATGTCGGGTTATAAATATTTTCTTAATTAATATATATGATCTGAATAACATAATTATGGTTATTTAATTAATAATAATTATTTTTATTCTTTGATTTCCCTTAGTTGTCAAATGAAAATGCCACTCGTGTATAGGTATAGACTACAACCTACATAGATGATGTGTTTTATTTTCCATCAACACCTTCATTAGATAGTTATAAAAAATCATATAAATATATATGATATCAAAGGGTGATATATTTCATTTATATGGTTTTTAAATGAGGAAAAAATCAATAATAATTATAATGTATTTCATTGATGTCATTAAATTAATCAAAATATGATTGAAACCAATTTCATCTTTATCAGTATTATTTAAAATATCAATGAATTACTATGGGAATTTATAAGTAATTAAATAAATTATATTTATTTAATTTTTTTAAATTTTTATAAATAATTGTTTTAAAAAATGAGGTATTAAATCTCCATTAAAAAACATGTGTTGAACAATCCAAGGTACAAACATCTGATTATGAAAATTAAAACCAACTAACTAATACATGAATAGTGAATGGTTATTGTGAAAAAAATATAAAAGTTAGTAGATATGAACATGTTTATATAACTTTATTTAATATGGTTATGTTTATTATACATTATGTTAAATCACATTTTTGGAAGTCGAGAGTCAAGGTAACGATTTCCATCTCAATTTCCCTTAATTAAGGTATGTTTTCATATTATGATCCTATTATTATTTTATATGGTTTACATAAATCCCAATAGACTATATAAATTTAGTTGATGATTATTTAATTTATTTTGAACATATTTTCTTGACCCATTATTTATAAACATTTATTATCTTTATCACCAATGTAGTATGTTTTTTTCTCCTCCAAATTTCCATTGCTTGAGACAAATATCATATTCAAAACTAATTTTTCTTTTGTGGTGTATATACAACTCTAAAGACTCCTTTCATCATAAAATTCATGAAATTAATGTAATTTAAAAATCCACTCTAATTATACATGCTTCTGGACTTTCAATTCATATTTTAGTAATACAATAAGAGTGTATTTCAACTCTAGTCTCTTTCATTAAGTTATATTACTTATTCATGAAAATAATTCATATATATTTTATTTATTCTACACTAAAGATTAATTATATTAAAAATTATATTAATATATATGTAAGTTAAAGTTTTTTATTAAAATAGTTTTTCATTATAAATTTCTTTCACATAAATGTATAACATCTTTATGAAAACATATATCCCTCTATAAAGATCTTATTTCATCAATATACTTGTTCTTTATTTACCGATTTTTTCCTTTATTATTTTCAAATAAAAATAGTTACTATCTCTTGGAATCTTCATTTAATTATTTATAACATTTAATAATAATATTTATTACCCTTTCTACAATATAGGCTTTAATAAAGTTATTTTTAATTATGAAGGGATTTTTATTCCATGTAAATAGGTATTATATTTCACTTCACATATCCTTTGAAAACAAATTTTAATTTTAATTTTTTGGGCTATATGAATTTTATTTCATTGTAAATAATGTTTGAAAAATATTTTCATATAAATTCCTCGCATGAATATTTTTAATGTGACTATAACATTAATTATTTATATAAAGCCATTTTTTTGAAATCATATTTTATGATTTCGATTTCATTTTACTTTTTAACGTAAAAATATCTATATCCTTTCAAGAATTGTTTCATGAGTCACCCTATAAATTCATTTTTATAATACTCCTTTTGTAACATTGAATTATATTGTATCTAATAATATAATTCTTTATCTCATTTTATGGGATAACATTTAAAAGTGTTGAAAATTAGTTTTTCCTTCCATGGGTTTTTTGTTAGAGTGAATTATTTGATTCATGTGGGAAAACCATTATGGATGATTATTATGTAATATATGGGATCATATATTTATCTATAATAAATTTGTTAATGATTTATATATCATGAACACAAAGGGTTACAAAGGTATTATCCCAATCCTAGGAGGGTCAACAAGATTCTAGTTCAAGACCAGTAGATTACAAGAGTTATTATCCCAAGCCCAAGAGGATACATGTGTTCTCATTTGAAGACCAAGTGGTTACACATTTTATTATCCAAATTTCAATATGGTAAATGGGTTGTTATCCTCTAACAAATAGGGTACACTGCGGGTTAGCCCATGCTCAAGATGGTTATTGGGTTGTTAGCCCAATCTCAATATGTTATGGTAATTAAGTAGTGTCACTTATACCATGTGGTTATGATTTTCTATGATTATACCTACACAATATTTTAATGTTATATTCTTATTTTATTCTCTCTGGATTATTCATATTGTATCATTTTTCCACACTCTTATTAAATCATATATTTTTGTTCATTTATGGGTACATGTCCTTCTATCATGGTTTATAGAATAATCATATTTTAGAATATTTCTTTTTTGTTTTCTCATATGATAATGATCTATTCACTAAATGACTTGTTGATATGTTTTTACATTACAAGTCATTTTATTTCACCATTATCATTATGTTTTAAATAATATAATTTATAAAGATGAGTAAAACATAAGATATTTGAAAAAATGGATCTAGTATGGTGCGATTATTGAGAAATGTTCATAAATTTTATACATATATATAATTTATGATGAAATAATAACTTCAGAATCTAGGATAGTGATATTATTATTACATGTAATGTTATCATTATAGAAATACATGTTAGTTTTGTATGGTTTTTGTCACTTCTTTTAAAAGAATAGATTAAATTGTGTGTTTTACATAGGACATAGTGTTTGGGTCTGAGGAACCTCAATTGGTATCAATTATGGGTTTAGTTGTTTTCATGGACTGGTTTAGTTATTTTGGCAGATTATGAATTTAGAACATTAGTTAAAATAATATTTTTGAAGATAAATAAAAGGAACCATCCGATATTTTTGTAATATATATCGTTTCCTAGTATTCACTTCTGTATTTGGACAAAAACTAGTAGATGTAGGTAATTTAATAGTTTCACCTTGGGTAATAATATTTAATAGTATAGAAGGGTATTAACTAGATCTTCACAAATTTCACTGAAAGGTGACCAAAACATAAAACTAGTTTGATACAAATAGAAATTTTTTTAGTTGATTTAAAATATCTTCATAGGAAATTATATGGGATTTGAATATATTTGAGTTATAGGACCTCATAAGAAAATGAGAATAAGTATTCTAGGTTAAACTGAATGATTTATTTAGTTGATCCAATTATTTCATATTTGAACCTAACGTGTCATAAGTGATGATGGAGGTTTCATTCGATATGAAAAATTAGGATTCATTTTTAGTATCCAAATGAACATTAAGTATTTATTTGATAATATCATTTTGGTTTTATAATTTGGTGGGAAATATGATCATGTAAATAAATATATGAAAGATATATCCCTAAACACTCCTATAACCATATAAGGAAGAATATTTTGTACAAATTTTTTATATGAAGTAAAATATCAATAAATATATATTATGAGAAATTTTTTTTGTTTCCTTGTCTTACAAAAGATAGGGATGTTGGTACCTTGATATAAATATTTGCTGAAGTCAATCATGCCTTATGGACCTACTTATAAGTTTATATTAGTAATAATTAATTAAAATATTGAAGAAGTCATTTATATAGTTGTGGAAAATATAAAAAAAACTAAAATTTTAGAATCAATTTATCTTTAAACATGAAATACAGTTAATATATTTCTCTACAAACAGTACTGAACTTTAACAAAACATTAATACATTTTATAGAAATAAAATAATATTATTTAAACATGACCATTATAAATGTTTTTGACAATTTTGATGGTTTAGAGGTAACCATTTTATTGGATATATTTAAAAATATAAATAATGAAAAATTTTGTTAAAAATGATCTAGTATAATTCAATTAGTATATCTAAATCAATAATAACTTCATCTTATGCTTATAAATATATTATTTCCAAATTTGGGTTTTAGGCTCTATGAATTTTTTTGTGACACTAAATATATTATTTATAAATTTTGAAAAGTATATTTTTTATATGAATTATAGATTAATTATAATTTAATTGTTAAATGATTATAAATGATAATAAAAAATACTAATATTTTAAATTTCATTTTCTTAAAAAATTATTTGTCATTATATTTTATTTTTCTATTTAATAGTAACATTTCTAAATTTTATAATTGAAATTTGAGAAAAAAAATCATATTTTATTTACCATGTCAATACTAGATTAAAATTTACTTTTTAGGAAATTTATGAAAATATTGATCTTCATTTGAATAGTAAATAATAATATTTTTTTGAATATGATAAGATTTATTACTTCATTAGTATATTGTAATGAATTAAATTATTATGAAACCATATTGATAATAAAATATTTATCAAATATGTAATATTACATACATAAAATATTAAGTTTAATTTATAACCTTATGGATGACATTTTTTATATTAAGTAATTTTTCCGAAAAAAACTTTTTTTATCTGTTATACACTTATTACACTAGACTTAAATTTTATAACAATTAAAAAGTTAATATTATGGATTTTTTTTAATAATTATATGTTAATTTTATAACAATATTGATTTTAATTTTATTCATAAAAATATGTTATTGGGGTAATAAATAAGTTAGCGCGGTAAAAGAAAATTAGGGTGAAAATGTGTAATCAAGTAAAAAAGGCCTAAAATATCATAAACTGTGACCCTTATTCGTGTGTATGAGTGGTGAATCAACCAATAATATACCCATATCCTTATTAACCATTTTTTGTCCAATATTCTTTAAATGTAGCATGACATTAGTATTATTTTTTAGGAATTTTAAAAAAATGTCACCCCTTTCACTTATAAGTGGATCCCTTTACCAGCCCACTTCTCCACACACCCTAAGCCTTGCATATTGAACATTTTATTCCAAAAAACCATCCCAAATATCTTCCCTAATTTAAATAGTTTATATACACTACAAAATACCAAACTAAAAATGATTAATTTGTAATAAAATGGGGGTATCCAAGAAATAGGTAATGTTCGTACATGAGTTCTTTTATATTTCATTCTTATTTCACCACCTCTAAATTTAATATTACTATTTAAATATTAAATAATTAGTTTCATTGATATATTAATTTTTTATGTATCAATCATTATATACCCCCTTTCTATTAAGTATATAAGAAAAACATCTCTCATGCATATGTGTGGACAAATGCCACCATGAAGTGATGAAATTGATTTTTTATCAATGAATCTAATATAATTTTATAATGTCGAACTTAATAAAAATTAATGTTATTTATAACATTATTGTTATTTTTTAATCTTAAATTATTGTTTAATAGTTTTTTATTATACCCATTAAAAAATGAAAACATCATGTGTCTGTGCATGCGATCTACAATCTCCATAGATGACATGTTTTGTTTTTCATCACCACATTTCATGGATGGTTATAGAATATATTTTATGAATTTATATTATATTATTGAGTATTATATTTCATGAATATGATTCTTAATGTATGAAAAAAATGATCATTATAATATATTAATATCATGAAATTTCTCAGAAAAAGTTTGTCTTTGATTTCTTTTTCATGAGTCGTAAATAAAACTCTCATGGAATGATATTAGAAAATAATAAATAATTATATAAGCTATATTATATTACCATGAATAATAATTAAATCATTAAATTTAACAATTAATGGGTTAATGTATTTCTATTAAAAGACATGCATAAAACAATCAAAACTAATAGCATCCAATGATGGAAATATACATTAACTAACTAATTCCCCGAGAATGAATGATTATCGTTTAAAAATATAAACGTTATATATAAGGTATTTTCTAATTTAATTTATTGATATATTTATTTTTATTATGTATTATAGAAATGTACATTCATGGAAGTTGAGTTTTGATGGCAAGGTTTCCATCTCAATTTTACTTCATTGATGCATGTTTTTATATTTCCAAAATATTATATTTTTTATATGTTATAATTAATAAAAATCAATTAAATTCAACTTTTTAGTGATTTTTTATATATTTTGGATTTCATTTCATGACCCTACCTTTATAATATTTAATTACCTTTAATACCGATATGGTAAGTTTTTTTATCATCTCAATTTTATTTTCTTGAGAAATATTTAATATTCAACACTTTCTTGATTTTTTGTTGTGTATATACTACCCTATGGATTCATATTGTGATATAATTTCTTAACTAAAGTGATTTATGCATCAATTTCTCGTTACATTTTTTAAGGTGTTTCGATTCAATGTTACAAATCCAAAAGGATTTTTGTTACCTCAAAACCCTTTCATAGATTAATAATAAATATTAATGAACTTATTTATTATATTTTGACTAAATTATACCAAAGGTATTATTATTTGAAAATTTAGTTTTATTACCTGGGAAAATTAAAATTTTATTTAAAATATTATCTCTTTATTAATTTATTTCACATAAAAGTATAAGAATTTTAATAATAATTCTCATCCATTGTAATTATTTTTTTATACTATATCCATATTCAGTCTTTATAAAAACCCATTATTAATTTTAAATTTAAATATTAATTATAAATGTTCTTAAATATATTTTTCATAACTCATTTTCAACAAATATTTATTACTCCTTTTACAATTTATATTACAAAAAAAGTATTAAAAATATTAAGAGTTTTCTCTTTATAAATATATGTTTTTTGAACTCAAAATTTACTTTTGAAAACATTTATATATGTTTAAATGCACCATTATAGATAGATATTTAGAAATAATGTTTAAAAAAAATTTCCATGCCAATTTACTAAATAAAAATTTTAAAAAAGACACATAACTTCATTTTTTTGATAATATTGAAAATTTTTATCAAAACTCTTTTAATAATTTTTATTATATATTCCTAATTATCGAAAAAATATTTATCCATTGGAGTAAAATTTCATTTATAAATATATAAATTATATTTTAAAATATTTATTTTTTTTCTAATTCTATTATTTGATATTGACCAATCAAATTCCTAAAGTCATTTTTTGGATTTCCATTTAAAAATGTTACAAACCCATTTCCCTTCCATTTGTTCTTTATGATATATTTAATGACAAATTGTATTTTTGAAATATATGTGTAGATGATTATTTCATGATGTGTAAGGTCGTATATCATCCTATAATGATTTTTTTTAAGTAGTACATATCATTAGTTAAAAAGGGTACATAGTTAGTAACTCAATCCCATGCTGGCTCATGAGTTGTTAGTCTATGCTCAGAGGATACATGGGTCATTATACGTAGTCCAATATGGAACACAATTTATTATACAATTACTAATATGTTACAGGGGTTGTTATACCACGTCTAAGAGGCTGCATAAGTTGTTACCCCATCCCTAGAGGGTATACAGGTTATTTCCCTGAACCCCAAAGTGTATGCTTCTTATTAAACCAAGCTAACTATGTTATGAGAATTAGGTAATGATTCATTCTATAATAGGTTATGATTTACTTTAATAAGTTTTAAACAACACTTATATGTTATAATCTTTTTTCATGGCCTGTGTCTCATTTTAATTGTCTCTTATTTATTTTACCAGGTTTCCACACTCTTATGACATGATATATGTTTTAACATTTTAGGTTACGTGTGTAACACCCTGGCCCAAAAAACTCGGTCCGAGCAATAATGTCCTGTGAACTTAGGTGTACCTCCATGTATATCAATATATTCTCACTAGAATAGTTTGTATAAAGGGAATAATCATAAGACTATAACCTTTAATCAGATTTTAACATAATAGAAAAGTATTGAAATATGTAATTATATATAATCAATGTAATTGGAAACAAATAACCCTACCTATAATAAATGAATGATGAAAAAAATATAATAATACATTCATTCATCAATAAAAATAAATTGATCTCCCACTATTCTGATCACATATAAAAGATATAAATATAATATAAGTATAAAATAGTCTCAATACCCAACATTTACCCTCTCCTATTACCGATCTATAAACTCATAGAAAATAATCCAATTTAAAAATCAAAATAGGGTCTCATCTAAACTTTTACCTAAAAAATAGAGATATCCTTAGGTACTCAAGTTTCATGGATTCCTGAAAAGCATGTGGGTAAAACTAGATAAGGTACCCCTGATACAGTTCAGTACCGAACTATAAAATCACTATATATGCACTTATAATAATCTCAGAAAAATCAAATAAGTAATATATAAACAAAATAATAATAAAATGTTTTCACCAATACACAAGTATGAAATAATCAAACATATTTAGTTTATTATTTCCCTAGCTAAGATTCTGAATACCCCAGTAATAATTTCTTTAACATTGTTATTAAATAATTTCAATGGTACTGTTGTGTTTCTTAGATCACACCTTCTAACTTCATCATAATTTACGGACAATAAATGTTCCAATATTAATTAAAAACTACATGGCCTCATTTAAGGGAAATACATGTTCATCATTCAAGGAACAATTCTATACCCGCCATTAAAGAAAATTATTACCGAAGACTTATGGATAAATTCATACTTTTCGTGGTACACATTCTTAGCAAACCTGAATAGTGGACTCTCTCTATACATAGTGACATTCCCATTTAGTTTTTCAAATCTGCATATATGGACACTATTAAAATAGAGATAAGGGGTTAACATTATATATTCCTTGCTAAGGTGATAACTACTCATTGTAGTTCCATCACCAATGATTCATTTCTATCATGATTTCCCTATAAGGATTTAACTAATTTGTTATGGACACTTTATTTACCTAATAACTAAAATACAGATTCCACCAGTTATGCACAAATCATATATAGTAATTACAAAGAAAGGAACCTTATATCACAATAATGGATTCTACATAATATAAAATATAAATAAAGTAATATGTGATTTTTAAAGGAACAACACGACATATCAAAAAATACATATCAAGTATAGGTATTAGTTTCCAAACCCACATAGTCACATGTGATCATCAATCAATCATGGATCTCATAGGCTAAACATGCACACACATGTGACTAATGTAATTCAAGGGTATCACAATCTATACATTCATATACATATGATCAATATCCTCTACAATTGTCAACTTGGGGTTGGAATGTGTATAAGGGTCCATCATAGACCTTATGACATCGTTCAATTATATTTGGCACAATTTCATTAATTAGTTAATACATTGATATCATTAAAAAATTCATCATTACAAGTAATATAATACACATTTATTAATTTAGTGTCATTGTACAAAGGTGGCGAACTGTTTATTACATGATAATAATCCATACATAACAACATATGGTAGTGTACATGGGACATCCTACCTCAATGGAGTGGATTCCCATACAAGAAAATCCCATCAACGTTTCTATGTCTTTCTATGTTTATTTAGACTCCATTGATCACCATGAGGTCCTTACTCATTCCCAAGAAATAAAGTTTGATTAATAATAAATAAATTATAATTAATTAAATGATTATCATATATATCATAACATAAGGTGAATTAAATATTCTGCACAAGTCTTATCAGGTATTTCAACCTAGATAGAACCATGAAAAACCACCCTTGGAAGGCCCACAACATTGTTATAACCACAAAACCAATTAAATTACTACCACATGAAAAAAAAAATTAATATAATTAAATTTCAATATAGAGGAGAATTAAACTATTTGATGAACCTATCCGCGATTATACCAATATAGATTGGTCCACTCCCATCACACATATGATTCAATGGCATGAAAATTCCCAAATTAAATTTGTTGATATGATTGTCAGTTAATCTAAATTATGCAAATAATAATTGCAGTGAATCACAAAGTATTTAAATTATATTTTTTCTTATCAATTTCATGCATTCATCATCATGAGACATCCACTAACCATGATGATCCAAACCTCCAATATTACCAGATAATTCCATGATGATCGAGTTTAATTTTTGTCCAATATCAAAAACATTCTATGCTATAGATATATAGATGATCAAGGTAATCAAGAATTAATAAAACATGGATATAACATTGATACCAAGGAATCATAAGTACTATGAATTATGATGAGGAATCATCCGCTACGAATGTAAAAATAATCTTCCATCACATGATTGATTGGATTCATGATTGAATAAGAATTGAGGGTATATCCTCGATTAACTAAAGGATATAAGGCAGATCCATCCCACATCAATGGGATATCATGGTGGGAGGGTAGTAGGAGATAATATCCAAAGAGCCCTCCAAAAATTGAAAAATGTAGAAATATATTGGAGGATAATTGGTATAAAAATTGACCAAACAACCCCACATAATCCATGCCTATAATTCTCCACTAGTTTCCAACTTGGGGACCCCAATTTAGACGATGTACCACCAAGCACCTGGTGTAGGCCAATCTATTTGTACGAACATTCAAAAGGGTAGATGGGATAAAACATACCCCACTATCTAGCTATTGGAAACCACAATAGCTATAAATTCTCCATGATTCCACCACTAATTACCAAATATATGAGCAGCCTACCATGATTCTTTTCATGTGTAAAAATATATCATTAAAATTTTGAAACATGAATCATCATAGTTTAGCACCAGGTTCACTTAATAAAAATTCTTCCAAAAAAATTAGGTTTACTTTAGATTTTATAACATGTGATGAAATGGGTAATTATAATCTCCCCACCATAGTTACTATTATTCACAATATGTTTTTGTAGAATTTGAATCAAGTATCATGATCTTCCATGATCACCATCCACAAGGAGTTCTCCATGTTACTCTCTTGAATGATAATATCATATCCTAATTTTTTTCACATACCTGACCATCCATCAAGCTATATTAGGATAATTTCTGGGCATAAACCGTAAGAAACCAGTACACTTTCTTGTTCCATCAATCATCGATAACATGATCATCGTATCCCTCTAAATAATCAAACCATAACATCTTTAACCAAGTCCTCCTGAATTATAAAGGTTCTCTCCCCCATAGTAATCTATGTAAGTAATGTGATTCTAAAATTCCAAAAATGCACCTAGTGAGGTTCTCTTCCATCCCTCTTGATCATACACAAACCAGAGGATGATATTTGATACCAACACCTTATTCTTAATTACATCCCAATATAATAAGTCACAACTGAAAAATGAAACCCAAACACACCGAACATTCATAGAATGCATCGATTGATCCATATAAATCTATTCTATATCCAATACGATGGGAATCATGCGATCCCAATCCACTACATTTAGTTTCACATAAAAAACCCTAATAATATTCCAAATGACTTGCTACAAAGGTACATGGTATAAAAAACATATTTTAAATAAAGAAACCCATCAAGATTCCTTAATACTTGAGAGCAATCATTATATCACTACAATATTTTTACTAAAATATAAACCAAATATGAAGAAATTTTCTGAGTTTTTTCACCAATCCCTTACACTAACCTTAATTCTATCAACCTTGAACTACCTCCTAAAAGATCTAACTCACTATCAGATCATACAGACTACACTCTATGTATCATACCCATATTTGATCTCCAAATAATTACACAATTGAATAAGACATGTTGAATCCCTCATAATGCTAGATAATCATAATTCCAATACAAAATAGTCTTACGAAGTCTCCATGTTCATCCATACTTTTGTCTTACAAAAAACCATAACCCTTCCCATGAAAGAGTCAATATCACATGACTATGTAAATACTCTACATCGTATGATTATCCCTATTATCTTCATAAAAATGAAAATACTGCCTACTAGGAACATAAATATTTCATTTACTAAAGCAATACTTATGTGTGAAAATTTGTTCATAACATGTTCCCATGTAATGATCCTTTCATAGGATAGAAAAAAATTGCTTTGAACATAGTTCAATGCATTCAACATCCATTTTAACATGAGCCAGATCATCTTGTTGCTTATGTGTGGCTATGACTTTAGACCCATAAAGGTCTCATCCCCTTACACAAGAAATTACACTCTGCCATAACATTACTATAAATGATAAACTTGGGATTATTTTCAGTGTTACCCCAACCCATTATCGATGTCATATCCTTCCAAAGAGACATGTCTTTGCACAACATACTTTGGGCTTGCAATATGTTGAGCATCATGCTGAAAATGATAGTTTCTAACTCTTGGGGTGACCCTAAACGAAATTCATCAGGGTCCTACTTCCATTACCTATTCCATGTTCTTATATATTACCTAAATCATTCATATTTTTAATATCATGACCTCATTGTTTAAAATTCAACCAACCTCACCCATAACCACATACATGAACGTTCTTTTCTCAATAATTCTAGTAATTCATGACATCAAAACACATTATATAACATGAAACATAGTTATTTCACATAATTCATGAACCTATAGGCCCTATCTCACACAAGTATTTATATATATACCCCCAATAATGTGCCAACAACAACAATATAGAGCACCCATGGAGCTCCATTTAACATTGGTACTGTCACTCATTCCTATATCAATTGTGAATTAAATTTTCACACACGTTTTTTCAAAATAAACAAATATAATCGCATTCACTCTAAATGATTTAAAGTAATATTTATGAATAATAGGAATAGGTACCTAAAAGATCCTAGAATTGGAAAAACCACATCTCAAGAGTACTAACATTGAAGGTTAACTAAAATTAAAAGTTACAAATTTAATTCACATGATTTTCTTGAATTTTTTTATGGTTAATATCATTAAGTGGTCAACTTCATCAACGAAACCTACCTCTTAGGAACTAATAATTGTGAATAGTAAGTCACATGAGAAATCACCACTCGGATAACCCCAACATATCATGAGGTAATGTCTTAGTATTAACAAGATTTTCATCCCAAAAGCTACAAGGTCATCCACATAACCCAAAACAATATTTCACTATGTGTCAAAACTCACTGAAATTATTTTATATACTTCTCAGTGAATATCCCATTACAGATCCACCCTATACCATCTGTATTGAGGTGCAAGAACTCATGGTTTTCCTAAATAGAATGCATCATTGTGAAATATAGAAAACTTCTGATAGGATATTTTTGATAACCTAATTATCAAGACCCATCTAATAGACAGTCACATACGTTTATTTATTGTTGAAATTAAAAATAAAGAATTACTTAAAATGCACCTCATTTTTATAGAGATTTAATCAAATCCACCACTATCATCATCACCCAGGTACACCACATGGTAGTCCAACATGACCACTCAATATATTTAGACATTCATAGGGGTTCAATAGATTTGAGTCATATATTTTCATTATAATCAAACCCAATCTGTATATTTTTCATGTGAATTCTATGTGATGAATATGATGCATGTGACACTTCATACAGATATGGTCAAGAGTCAAATCTATTTGTAATAAATAACATGAACAATACATTTTCATCAATCAAGGTGAAATAATGTAACCATAAATGAACTAACCAAGATCGTCAATACTATGACCTTGCAACATAAAATTCATATGAAATTTTTTTTGTGATGAATTGGACTATTATTCATCACGAGATTATACAAATTACTATTCTTCTTGTCTAATAATTGTCCAAATATGTAAAACAAGACATGACCTATGATAATATTTTTGTAAAACCCTAACTTGAAATGTCAATTCCAAGTATATTTGTAACATGATCTCAGGAATACCTCCCCATAGACGATAGGTTACCGACTAAAAGCGAGTGTCTAATGGGAATCAAGTTGAGGCTATAACCTCAATAGAAGTTCATAATTCTAAATAAATAAATAACATTAAAGAATTTATAACTAGAGAACATGGAAACCAATTAACAAACCTATTATAAATGAATGGTGGAAAAATAAAATAAAATTTTCATTCATGAATACAAGGACTCTAATTGTCGATAAATATGATCATATATCCAGGATTGAAAGACAAAAAGGTAAAAAAATAGGATTTTCACCCAACATTGAGCCTTTTATAATCTTGTTACTTGGACACATAATGATATATTCTATAGATTGATAAAACCTGGGACTCAACCCAAATTATACTGAAAATAAGTGAGGTCTAATTAGGTATCCAATTTCCATTGATGTTTGATAAGGATGTGAGTTTATCTTGGTAGGGATGCACCAACACGGTTCAGTACCATACCAGTAAGATGTAGTATTCATGTATGTGATAAGATTAAAATAAATTAAATAGAAAATACATAAACTATGTAAGCCTAAAAAAAATCACCAATGTATATGTTAGCATCAATCAACCATATTCGAAGCATTCATCCACTATCTATGATTCCATGAACCCCAACCAAAAATTCTTCGACACCATACTAGAAGAATATCAATGATAGTGTCACATGACATAGATCACTCCATGTAACTCAACACTCATTTATTTATAATGATTTTTACTCAAATAAGAAACAAATTCCCACTATCATTTAAGTTAAATCCATGTTCATCCAATAAATAACATGTATAGAACCACGTTAAAGAAAATTATTACCAAAAAATCATGGATTCCGGCACACCTATGATGGTACGATGGATTTTCTGGCCCAAAAAATAGACTCTCTCTATATGAAGTGACATCCAATATCAATTGATCAAATATGAAGATATCCATAATCTTCCAATGAAGATATGGTTTTCCTATAGTCTATACTGAGCTAAGTTGTTAACCATCATACACATATCCATCACCAATGAGTCATTTTATCTATAGTCTACCTCTATGATGTTGCCTAGGTATTTCCAGTCCACCTATTAACTTGAAAACTTAAACAAAAATTCCACTATCCATATATAAATCATATATAAGGAATAACATAGAAAAAATATATATAAAAAAACAAAATCTAGAGTATATTAAATATTATACATGTAATAAATTACATAGTAATGAACAACATAAAATATCAAATAATCCATATATGGAACATGTATGAGTAACTATAAACAAATATCATAATAACAATTCAATATGAATATCAAGGGATACACACACATGTTATCAATATAAAACATGGTTATCATGATCCGCACACAATCACATGTGATCAATATCTTTGAATATTGGTGGTCGTGGTCAATCTAGTTCACAAGGGTCCATCGTTTCCTATGAATCATTATTTAATTACATTGGGAATGGTTTATTTAATTTTTTAATAAATTTATTTTATTAAACATTCTAATCCTTACAAGTACTTCATAACACCATCAATAATTTATGGGTTTTATTTCTAGGGGAAAAGCTTTATTGAATTCCAATTAACCTTGTATAACACTGTAGTGTAGAGTACAGAAGAAAACTGGCCTTAGTAGAGTCAATTATTATCCAAGAAAAACCTTAAAATTCATTTAGTTCCATATGATTCAATTTATCCTTACAAATTACCATGAGGTCCTCCTTAATTCCCGATCATTCTAATTTAATTAATTATAACTAAATTACAATCTGTAAAATGATTACATGAAAACTCACAAGTAAAGGGAAAAGATATATTTTCAAAAAGACTCATAGGGTATCACCATCTAGATAGAACCTAATCCAACCTCCCATGGAGGGTCCTTATCATTTTCAAAACATCAAACCAATAACCATTAGTAAAATATAAAAAACAAAATAAAATTTGATTTAATTAAATTGGGATTTGAAGGAAAATAAAAGCAGGTAATGTGCCTTAGCCGTAACATCGTCTAATGGAGTTTGGGCCAAAATGTACATAGTCCTAATTATATATCAAGATAAATACTTAATTCAATTCCATTATATGATTTTAATTAAATTTGAGAAAAATGATGGAAGGAAACACCATGGGATGTACATTTATTTAGTCACTGATCAATGACATGTGTTCACTATCATGGGATATCCTTGACCCATGTCAATCCCAAGAACCATCAAACATGGAAAATTAAACCATTATCAAGTGGAATTTTAATCCAATAATTTATCAAGTCAATTAAAAATATCTGTAGTTGATCATGATAATATTGTAGGATGGTTAGTTGAATATAGTTGTGATATAAATGGATCTTAATAGATAATACAAACCAAGAGGAATCATCCGCACAAAATATTACAATGATGTTTCATGAAATGAATAATGGGGGGTCATTATTAAATAATAATAGAGGATATCACTCAAAATCACTAAAATATATAACCTAGATCCATAAAAATAAAGATTGATCTTAACCCACTTGTTGTAGCATATAAGTCACACACTCCAATTATAGCTTCACCCACATCCACATGTAATGGTAAATAGTTTAAAAACTAATTCCCCATGAATACATCGATCATGATGTTGTAATCCTAAAAATAAATCATTAAATATGTATTATATCCTTGCTAAAATATGAACCAACATTGAAAGAATTTTCATATTTGGTTATCCAACCATTAACCCCATCCATAAACCTCGCAATCATTCATTAATTCACCACTGATCTAACTCATTGTCGTATTATACCTACTACAATACAAGTCTGGTGCCCATATAGAGTATCATTGAACACAAAATATGAATCACACATCAGGAACATTTCACAAAACTAGCTATTATCCAGTCTATTACACATCAGTTTTCCAGAGTAACCATGACCGTCCAATGGTAATCCTTACACTAAACTAAGAAACTTCCAAGAGAGGATTATTCACCCATGATCAGGTTGGTTCCCCCCACCATAGGATTATCAAAATTATCACTATATAAAGAACACATTATTCTACATAGCCTATGATTAGTTAAACACAAAATATAGTGACTAAGAATGACCATCCTTTAATACTTAATTTCAATGTTATACACCATGAACTACAAACAGACGAATTACACATAATATAGTTCACTGCAATTAATGCCATGTTCATGACATGATCAAGGTATTCTAGATTCCTATGTGTGGTTGATGACCATTGAACCCTATGGGTCTCATACCCTCATTAATTATGAAACATAAATCTAAAAAATATAAATTTAAAAATAAACTTAATCTAACCATTTAATGGTACACCAACCCACTACCAATGCCATCTCCACCTAGGGATATATGTTATTTCACAACAACTACATGGATTCCCATATTGTGTGCTTCATTATAAAAAAACTAGTTTCAAAAAATATGGGTGAACCTAAAAAAATTAATTAGTGACCCACTATAACTACAACATATAGTTTCATTTATAGAATCTGAATCATTCTCACGGTTAAGTTTACCACATCATTATTACCGATTCAACCTACCTCACTTATAATTAAGGTTATGATATATAACAAATCATGTTTTCCCATCAATACATGAAAACACCATTCATTACATTAATTTGAATAGATTTATTTCACACAAGTCTTGAACCTCTGAGTCCATACTCATGTGAATCATTAGTTATTCACACTTAATAGGGAAGTAGTTCCACTAATCTCAAGGACCAGCAGTGTTAGATTTTATATAGTGAAACTCATTCATTACTTGATCCATTGCGAATTCAACCATAACTTGGCCATCACTCTAAAACCACATTCATAATCTCATGCTATTATAAATCTTTTTAAGGCACCCCTTGGATTAATAGGAATAGTTACCTAAATCATCATTCCATTCAACCAAAGCCTCATATCATGAATACATTCTCTGAGGGTTACCTACACTATATGGATTCAAGTAAATTGACATAATTTAATAGAGGGATTCAATGGATAATCACATCCAAAATGAATATTCATCAATGGAACATTTTGATAAGGTATTAATAACCCATACTATCTCATCACATGACACATATCCACTTAGATATGCACCATGTTGTGTGAGGTACCAATAAACAAGAAAACATAGTTGAATCCCTAAGTCCATAATATCTTCCACATAATCCCAAATAATGATTCACTAAGGTTTGAAACTAAATAAATATTTTCCTGGAATATATTAATAGACATCGTATGGTGGCTCCCCCCCCCAAATACTTATCTAGGGCCTATAATGACATGTTTGGTTAAAATTAATGCCATTGGGAGCTTTGTTGACATCTCCGCATATGTCCTAGTTGAAAATTTAATTAAATATAATCATATATGTGAATATTTTACGTGTTTCTTCACTATGGAAATTAATTACTAACAATGACTTGATAATGTTCACTACACTAACCATGAATAAAGAGAATGAAATTTCATAACCATCTTTATTGTCACCCTGGAACTACACATTGTCGTCCCTCATGAACTATCCTTATAAGTACACAAGCATAGATATTTAATAGATCCTAGACCATCATTATTACTAACATCCCAAAATAGAGAAATATATGTTATTTGAATTCTACCTTCTAAACATTATGCATGATATGACTCATGATATGGATAATAATAATATATATAAAAAATAACAAATCATATAAATACATGTCTATCACATGAGGTGAAATCATATAAATAGGACAAAAAAATCAAGGTCCATAATTATATTCCAAAATTACATACACATTCCTTGAGAATGGTGTTTAGAATACAACATAGTAAGTTTCATCACAAGAACTGACACATTCTTATGTCACATGTCAGCTAACTCCCAATATTAAGAAACGAATACAATTCCATTGATACCTATTTTAATTACCCCAACCCAAAACACCAAATCTGAGATGAATTGTCACCTGACCCCATACATTCCTCCCTATACATAAGAGGTTTTTGACTAATAGTGAGGTTATATAGTTAATCCGAAGAATACTATACCAGCAATTATAGTAAACAATATCATATAAATAATTAACCATATAACAATAAAAAATTAGAGCTAGAAGAAACTAATAAACGTACCTATAATAAATGAATTTATAATTAGAAAAAAATGGTCATGCATTAATATAGGAAGAGTATTCACCATCATGCCAATCACATATACAAGATAGAAAAATAATAAAAGTATAATAGAGGTTTCACAACAACATCCAAGCTTCACCTTTTCCCAGTATCCTTAAATGTAGTTAGTTATCCCACTATACACTCAAAACATGGAAAAAACCCAACCTATACCTATAAGAAGTGACGTATGATTAGATACCCAAGTTCCATGACCATCTGAGTATGGTTTGAGTAAAACTCATTAGGGCTCTACTAGTGTGGTTCAATAACTAACCAGTAAAAAACAATGAACATAAATGTGATATGTTCAGAAGAATGTAAATAGAAAATACATATACTACGCAAACATAGAAAATAACACCAAGGAACATGTATGAAAAAAGCAACCATATTTTTTCATTCATATTCTAACCAATAATGCAAGAACCATGGTCGAACCAATATTGAAACCCTGGTGGATGAATATTAATGGTACTGTCTTGTGACTTTGATCGGTCGATGCAACTGTGTCTTACTTGAATGAAAAATAAAATTATAATTTTAAGGAACAAAGATTGGTTTCTAATTTAAGGAAAAATTCTACACCCACATGTAATGTAATTTATTACCCAATACTCATAGCTACTGACTTCCCTTTTATGGTACACATGATTGGTCCACCAAAAAGATGGATTCTCTCTCCCTATGAAAAGATGATCCACATCAGTTTATCAAATAAAAATAAATATACACTCTCCTAATTGAGATATATAATTCCCATGGGATATAAAAATATAAATTATTAACCATCATATATATATCATTCACCAAAGAGTCATGATCTTTAAACTATTATTCAAAGGAGTCATCTAAATCAGGTTGGAAAATCGGTTAACCTAAACATCACAACATAGATTCCACCATATATATAAAACTACGTAGAAGGAATAATATAGGAAAGAACAATGTATCACAACTAATAATTCCAAAGTCAATAATATATTTCAAAAGTAACAAACAATATAGAAAGTAATTTCATTGAAAATCATACAATACATTTCATGCGTATGTATTAGTATCCACACACATGCATACATGTGATAAATAATAAAACATGTTTCTTATGGGATACAAAAATAAGTGATAAATATAATACATGGGCTTCAATGTATTCACTTAAACACACAAGTGATCAATATCCTCAACCACCAGTGACTAATGCCATGACTATTCATAGGGGTCCACTGTGTCCCTTGAAACAATGTTCAATTACATTATCTATGGTTCCGTTAATTAGTTATGATTTTTATTTCACTAAAATAATTAATAATTAAATGTAATGAATAAACTAATTATAGATTTAATATCATTAACCCAATGAGGTTAACATTATATCACATATCAATAAACTAATTATAACACCATAAGGTTGAGTACTTGAGACCCCCTACCACAAGTAAGTCAATCCTCATCCCTGAAGATTCTAGTATCTTTCTCTAGTCCATCCGTATAGTGACCCTAACTTCTCATACATTAATATTGCATAACATTTTTGGAATACTTATGAATTTGTACAAACAGATGCCCACCGACCGTCCTAGTGTGGTTCCTTTGGAAACATAGAAACATAAACATTGATATATAAGTGAGAAATATTATAGCCCAATAGGTTCTTCATTACTAACACTATTTATAAAAACATAAAACATAATATATATCCTCAGAAAATGGGGAATGAAACATAAAAAAGGGTGAGCTAAAATTCTCAGTAAGGGTAAAAGAGTGATATTAGTAAGAATATGCAATAGAATAAGGGTATGAGAACATGATCTGGAAAATAAAATAACATACCCTACATATCAAAAATCATATACATGAATCATATATTAATGCGTGGTAGTTAAAAATACATGAACCATTAAGAAATAATGAACATAAACTCCAAAATCATAACAATGGAATAAAACAAGGAATTGTGTTAGGCATACAAGAATGTATAATATGATTTCCATAGTATCCAAGTAATTACTACCAATACAATCATAGTAGTATGGGTTCACAACCCATTACATCTTGTCTATCATGGTTTACTCATATGGCCATCTAAGTAGCATGTGTCACTCTTCATACCATCATGGTAGTCATGGTTCATTCCCCTAGCCATCATAGTAGTAATGTTTTTCTTCCAATCACATATTAGTTTTTATCATGAGATAAAAATATTTTCCCAATGAATTGGAGGTGTATATAGGTCCCATATGTATCATAATTAAATCATATATACATGTGTCTTAAAATCATAAACAATCATATCATAACCCATGAAATGAAATGGGTATCAATGATATGTAATCATATCATAACCTATAAAAAAAGATACAAGTTTCATAATCATATCCACAAATTCATAACTCCTCGAAAATATATATTTATTATAAACATATTACCCATTAAAGAGAAATAGATTTCATAAATGTATAACCCATGAATGAGAAATCAGATTCATAAAGACCATGAAATTTAACATAAACCATTTAGTGAAAGAATATTAATGGAACATTTAGATAATTTATTGGAGAGGCATGAGTGAAATCAGAAGATGTCATATTATATGGAGAATAATTTTTAAATATCCTTTAAAAAAAATCTTGAGGAAAATATTTGTTCTTAGTTTTAAATAAAGTTTTGACACATAAAACATCTTTCAAAAACATTTTCATTGAAAATAGATTTTAATAATTATAAATGAGGCATAAAAACTAAAATACATTTTTAAAATACTTTTTCCCATGAAAATTGGATTCAATATCATTTGAAAACATGTTTAAAAACAATTTTGGAAACATTGATTTTTTAAAACGAGATATTTTTGGACAAAGAGTGAGATAGTAATATTTTACATAAAAACACTATCATCAGTACCAAAGAGTGGAATAATGGAACTAATAACAGAGTATATCTTGATTAACTAGTGGATAAAAAAATTAATGAGTTTTTATGAGGTATGGATCATGATATTTCATTAATTGAAGCATAATCTTAAATAATATCGAAAAACAATGAGATTATTTCAATAAACAGTTATCACATGGTAACTAGGGATAATAATCATTATGAAAGAGAATTGAATAACATGAAGCTTAAAATATAATAATAATATGTATATTCATGATATAATACAGCTCTAAATAATACTTTAGGTTTATAGCAAAATATGACTCTCAAAGATTCCAAATTGAGACAAAATAATTTTACCGATTTGGTAAATTTTGAGTCTTAAAGGCCATGAAATAATGATAAAAAATGGATATTTTAATACACATAAATATAATATTAGGAGACATAATATAAATTAATCCTTAGTACAAACATAATAGAAATGTAAAGAGTGGTGAACATCGCATATATCTCATAGAAATAAAAAGTGAGGTGAAATACCCATACATTGTGTCTTCAATATCTTCATACACATTCAAACTAAATGTATGATAAATATAAATTTATTATAATAATTTTAAAGACCCATATTATTATATATAATTCCATAAATTGTTTTATTATATCCTAATATTACCCTCTTTTAACAATCCTATGTTAAGGTTTCACTTTGAGTAATATCTTCTTCGTTGTTTAGTCCTTAGACGAATATCATGATTCAAGAATGTAAAACAGGATAAAAGTATGATTTATATTCTTTATATGTGTATAATAATAATCTATAGATTATATATGTTTGAAATTGAATACAATGATCATAGCGATGGTAAGCTGTACGTATACATGAACACTGTTTATGTTTTTCTTTACATATTGAATGAATGAAAAAAACTTACAAATGTATATTGTAAAGACCTGAAAATCCCTTGGATTTTTTTTAAATACATGAAAAATTTACGAGTCTACAGTTTCTGACAACACTTGATTCTGAGGCCTGGTGTTCCCAGAATCAATTTCAAATGTTTTTTTGGGTACGTTCAGTAAATGTACGAGTGGTATTTTATTTCTTTTGAACGGGTGCTCATAATTGATATCTGAGGACACCGTTGAATTCACAGTGCCAGTATTCACTTGAGGGGACCTTTACCGTAGTTTCATTTTATCGAGAGCGGATGTTAATTTTTTGGGGTTTTCTAAATAAATTAAATAATAATATGTGCAACATATTTTTATTTTATGGCTGTTAAATCCTCCAAGGGGTGGTTGGAGGTGGGGCCACCCGCGCATAACCTCCCATGGGGGGATATTATGTGGTAGGGCCCACATGATCTCAAACCCCTGTTAAACCCCATTTTCCCCTTGGAACTCCCAATTTATTATGAAGCCTTTCCACCTTCCCTCATAATGGTGCCAAAAAACATAAGAATTAATTAATTACAATTAATTAATTTGAAGTGATTTTAATTATTTTGAATTCTTTTTTATTGCATGGAAATAATAAAATAATAGTGCAACTATTATTTTATTTTGGAGTTGACATTTCTATTTTGGAGTGCTTTGGGAGAATTCTTGGACAAAGCATTCTTCCAACAAAGAACACGAAGAAAGTCTCTTCCGCCACAGAAGCATGATGACGCCATCTTCTTCCTTCATCATTCTTCACCCAAAGAAAGGAAAGGGATGTGATGTCCACGACATCTCCAACGACCTTCATCCACGTCAAAGGAGGAGACTTCGCTCGCGAAGAAAGTCACCAATGACGTTGTCACCTCCGAACCCTCATCTGCCAACTAAGAGTACCCTTCTTCCTTTCCGACGGATGAGCGTGAGAATTCAGAGTGCATGAAGAACGCATCAATCGACGAATCGTCATCCGACTTTTTTCTGAGATCGTCAACGAATGACAAATATGAGGTAGGGGTTTGTTTTGATTAAATTAAATCCCTGTTCCTCGTTGTCTATTATTGTTCAACGTTGGCCAATTGTTATAACCTAATGCAGAGAGCGCGGGCCAAACAAACACGACCTGACGTCCCTCCATTGATTGTTGTTTGGTTGACGATGAAGAAGGAGCCAAAAGGGCGCGATTCCATTGCACGACGCTGGAGAATAACTGCGGTTGCGAGTGTCACTGTGGATGAATGAAGAGAGGCATCGTCGTGCCGCGCCGAGACAAAGATGCGGAACCGTGGCCAGGGTGGGCTACAACCAAGGGGTGTGGCACCGTTGCGCCTCACTGGAGAGGAACCGCGACTGGGAGGGCCGCCACTGATGGAGAAGTGTGGTACCATCGCGCCGTGTGGTGGAGTTGAAGGCCACGACGTCATCACACCGTGTGGAGGACATGAGGACCGTGGCGCCGTCGTGACGTGGTGGCGGCCGGTCATGCCGGCTGCCATGGAGCTGGACTAGCATGACCACCCGAGTGCCGTAACACCTGAACTGGCGCAACGTGTTGGTTTTGTTCGACGAACAGGGAGGGTGCGTGGCATCCCCTCCCACATGAGGATGGCCAGGATTCCATTGTCGGGACGCACCTCGGCAGGGCCCCCATGTTCTCTGGCTGGCCCAGGACTGCCCCCCCCCCCCCCCCCCCGGCCGAGCCGCAACAGCCCGGGCCGCTCTCAGGCCGGGCCGCACCTTCGATCTAGGATTACCACTCGATATGGGCCACACCCGCATAGCGGGTCAGATCCAGGTTCGGACCCGCTCGGTCTGATTGGGTCGGACTATACCCGGACCCGCTGCGGCCATTTACACCTTTTAGCCCACATCCTGGGCTACGAGTGTTCGAACGACAAACTGTCTGTAGTGATGGAATTCTGGGAGTGAGGCAATTCTTTTGGAATACCCTTCTTGATGTTTGGATTCATTTGGGGTATTTTGGGGTTGGTTTGAGTCTAAAAACCAACCGGGCCCTTGGAACGGAAATGCTAATAACTGACAGATCGGGCGTCCGATTGACGCACCATCTTCGCGTTGGGATCCTTATGATGAGACGGAACTATGGGATACATCAATTAATGGTTTCATGATAGATTATGTATCAACACTTGGATCAAGGATTGGACCCTCTCGGATTTGAACGTGTCATGTACGGGAACCCTAGGGCTGGCTGTGACTGTGATGTATCAGATTCCTCCGTGGGTTCGACATCGATGACTATTGTTCCGGGATCCTCCGTGGGTATGGCGGTTCTGATTTATGTTCATAGATCCTATGTGAGTCTGATAGAATAGCTAATCATGTATCCTGTGTGAGTCTGACAACTTAGCTAGTGATGTATCATGTGTGGGTTCGACAGCTTAGATGAATCAGTGACTACATTTGATCATCTCTATCACTCTATAAAAGATGTATACCTTTGTGAGCTGAGTCTTGTATTTCATTCATTATCATCGTGGTGATTGACTTTAATTCCTTTGTGGAATGGGTTATTCTTGGGCTTGAGAGTTGAAGTCAGGCTGTGATTGATAACATAGGAATATGTATGGGCATATACCTAAGTATGGTTGGTTGATACTCCATGATTGTATCTTTCTACTGTGGTTTATCATTAGTGAATTCTGGGAGACCTTCGGTGGTCTCGGTGTCCCCTACTGAGCATTGTTATACTCACCGCTGCACGAGCTTCACCTGAACCTTGTTGTATTTTGTGCAGGCGACGATCAGCAGTGATCAAGGCTGAGAGCGAGGGAGGGGAGGCTGCTCGGAGCTAGACTAGACAGGATGTACAATAGGGACGAGTTGTTTGAGTTCTATACCTACCCTTCATTTAGGATTCCCCGGTGGACAATCCAGGAGGTGTTTTCCATTTTTTACTTGTATTTTTACTTGTTGTTTAGTTGGGTTTGTATTTAGGCCCACTTACTTTCGGCACACTTTTCTTTTTTATTTTAGTACTCATTGTTCTACTGCTTGTGTTCAGACTGTGTGAGTTACATGTTTAAAGGCAATGCCTTCCCTTTTTATCAGAGATTCACCTTTGGTGCTAGTTGCCAGCCCCTGGCCAATGGAAGGAAAGCTTGGGGTAATCACGGCATGGGCCCTGAGGATGGGTCATGACAAATTGGTATCAGAGGAGTCAGTTCTACCATAGAACATGGACTCTAATTCTTTTAATGGTAATAATGTTAAGTGTTTGGGCTATGGTTATCAGTTCAGGGACAACGATGATGGTTGAACGATTGAAATATTCATACATTAGGATCATGAATTCTAACTTCTGAAATAGTGTACAAAAACACTAATCGAGTGTGTGTTTCCTTTGAAAAGGTTTATTCATGATTACTTTGTGTCAGTTCACCATGTATATTTTTTTTACAGTGGTTCACTTGTTTCTTTTAGGATGGCCCCATTAAGGCAGCCCACTAGGGTTCCGTGTTTTGTACGAGATGGTATCCCACCGAGCGATGAAGCCTCGATGCAGGGCCTTATCACAGTGGAGGTACCTGCGGTACCACTACCCGCTGGGCCACCAATACCACCAGCTCTAGCAGTAGAGAATGCACAATGTCTGAGTGTGTTGCACGAGTTCCAACGCTAGAGGCCTCCCAGGTTCCCAGAAGAGATGGACTCCCAGGAATCTGAGGATTGGATGGAGGATACATTGAGAGTTTTTAGATTGATAGGGACACTAGGTGACCTCATGGTGATCTTTTCCGCAAGTCTCCTGCATGCAGCAACAGAGAGATGGTGGAGCCTGAGGCACCAAGTGCATGATGAGGCATTATTACTCTGGACAGACTTTGATAGTCTCTTACACTCAGAGATTGTGACACCCACCCTTCGTGCAGTACAGATTTAGAATATACTTCATCTACATCAGGGAAGCATGACTGTAGCTCAGTACTCAGCGAGGTTCACCGACCTCTCACACTACTCCACATATATGGTGCGAGACCCATTCTTCATGGCCCAGAACATCGAGCAGGGACTCAGGAATGATATCAGGGCTTCGATGATCCCCCTCAGTATCCCGACACATGAGGGGGTGCTGGAACGATCCCTTCTAGTAGAGATATTTATCACTGAGCAGTCTCCAGCATTGAGACCCACCATAGGGTGACACGTATAAGAGTCTTCTACAGCCATCAGTAGACAGATGTTGCAGAAGTCTAAGTGGACCAGGCCTTCAGGTGGGTGATCGTAGGATACATGGTCAGTTGTGCGGGGCAAAGGAGACAGATCTAGCCATACGAGGGTCAGACAGTGCAATGCATGCGGCGGGTAGGGTCACAAGGCTCGAGAATGCCCAACCCGCCATCCAAATGAGTAGCAGACAATAGAAGGACCTCCCAGGAAGAGGTAGAGGTTAGACCATGGTGGTCCTTTGGGAGCAGGAGGACGTGGCATAGGGGTTGGGTGAGCATCATGTGGTAGACGACCTTTCGAGGCCCTACCACCACCACCACCACCAGGAGGTCCACTCAGACCAAAGGGAGCTAGCGGATAGAGGCGGGCTCATCTCCAGGAAGTAGAGTCCTACGACCATGATTCACTTGAGTTGATTCATTGTACTATCTATGTCTACTCGACCCTTGCGGTTGTCTTTATATACATAGGTGTGAGTCATTCTTTTATTTTCACTGCCCTCGTTCGGAGCTCGGAGATTCTGACGGAGCCATTGGCTCAATACTTACGACTAGAGACTCCAATGGGAGTAGACTCAATGATTACACTTTAGTGTTAATAGTGTGAGCTTACTCTTTGGGGGTGATCTTCAGATGAAATCTCCTAATAGAGGCGTAAAGGCCTTATGAAATCGTCTTGGGTATGGACTGGTTATCCATAGTTCATGCACAGATTGACTGTATTTGGCGTAAGGTGTGGTGTAACCGAATGGATGGGATCAGGTTCACCTTCACTGGAGAGAAGGGAGCCTTTGTAATGCAGGATGGACTTACACAGAATAGGGGGAATACGATCACACATCATTTGGATAGTCTAATCCTCATAATGGTTGATTTGTGGAGCATGAGTTTTCCTGTATTGAAGGATTAGTACACTGATGTTTTCCCTAACGACATTCTAGGACTACCTCCTTGCAGAGAGGTGGACATCTACATTGCCCTGTACCCCGGGACGACACCGATATCTACTCCATCATATCGGATGGCTCCCAACAAGCTTCGTGAGATATGGGTACAGTTAGAGGACTTGTAGGGGAAAAGATTTATCCAACCTAGTGTTTCACGCTGGGCATCCATGATTTTGTTCACCAAGATGGAGAATGGAAGCTTGAGACATTGTGTTGACTACTGTCACCTGAATCAGGTGACCGTGAAGAACAAGTACCCACTCCTGAGGATTAACAGCCTCTTTGATCAGCTCAGAGGAGTATGATGGTTCTCTAAGATAGAACATATGTTAGGCTATCACGAGCTCATAGTTCGAGATGAGGATGTGAAAAAGATGACCTTTAGGTGTCGGTATGGCCACTACGAGTTTTGGTTAAGCCCTTCAGTGTAACTAAAGCTCCAATAGTGTTCATGAGTCTCATAAATAGGATCTTCCATACTTAACTCGATCGTTTCGTCATAGTCTTCGTTGAAAACATACTGATTTACTCAACTACTGAGGAGGAGCACATCTACCATTTGCAGGTAGTATTGGATATAATCTGAGATCACCGGCTTTCTAGTAAGCTCCCGACGTTCCCGTTTTGGATTTAAGAGGTCCATTTCGTGGGAGACGTCATCTCCAAGGCTCGAGTAGAAGTGGATCCAGTGAAGAGTGACGAAGTACTTGCTTGAGATCCACCAAGGAGTGTGATAGAGATATATAGTTTTTTGGGACTGGCTGGGTACAACCAGAGATTTCTTCCAGATTTATCCATAGTTGCATCACCGCATTCAGCTTTGACAAAGAAGGGACAAACCTTCATGTGTTCATAGAGATGCCAGCAGATATTTCAGGAGCTGAGACATACGTTGACTTGTGAGACCATCTTGAGGGTACCAGAGGAGGGAATATGGTGTGTAGTATTCTGTGATGCAACAAGGATAGGACTCGGGTGTGTCCTCATGCAGGAGTGAGCAGTGATCCCGTATGGTTCTCAGTCATTATGAAATCATGAGCAGAACTATGATAACCATGACCATGAGTTACTAGTAGTGGTCTTCACCTTGATGATGTGGTGGAACTATCTGATGGGTGAGCATATTATAGTCCACTCTGACCACCAGAGTCTTAGGTATATCTTCTCTCAGATGGACCTAAACCTGAGATGGTGGTGATGGCTTGAGTTCCTCCATTACTATAACTTTGAGATAGTCTATACTCCTAGGAAGTGGAAAGTTTTAGTCGATGATCTCAATAGGAGAACAGGCATTCAGATTCTAGGATAGGGAACAAAGAATCTGTCCACGTTGCATATATCAATTGTGGATAGAGATGGATCAGATTATCTGCAGTCTCTCATAGTCACTCCTCCACTTTTCAGCGAGTCAGTGAGGCATAGTGTGGGGTCGTTGACTATGAGATGTGACGTGCTCAGATATCCCCAGGGCAGGCACCTAATGTATTTTCTGAAGGTGGGGAGCATGTCATTCTCTTCAGAGGACATACCATGGTACCAGTTACACTTCAGGAGTATGTGTTGAGGGAGTTACACTCATCTCCTTTAGCAGTACTTGCTGGAGTGGCGAAGATGTATCAGGACCTACGACGACAGCACTAGTGGCCAGGTATGAAGAAGTTAATAGTAGAGTATGTTCATGATGCCTCACTTTTCAGCAAGTGAAGGCGGAGCACCAGGTTACAATAGGCTTAGTTCAGCCCTTAGAGGTCCTAGAGTAGAAGAGGGATGGGATATCCAAGAATTTCGTGACGGGACTTAGACGTACATCCATTGGACACAACTCTATCTAGGTGATTGTCGACCGACTCACCAAGTTGGCCCACTTCCTACCGATTAGAGAGCATGGCTCAGTAGAGAGTCTGATATACCTCTACGTACAAGAGATCATATGGCCTCGTGGTGTGCCCTCGATGATCATATCTAATCGAGATGCTCATTTCACTTCCAGCTATGGAATGGATTGTAGGAGGCTTTCTAAATGCAGAATCGCTTGAGCACCACCTTCCATCCTCAGATGGATGGCAGACTGAGAGGAACATTCAGATTCATGAGGACATGCTCCGACATGCATCCTCGATATCGGTCATAGCTGGGAGGATCACTTACCCTTGGTGGAGTTGTCATATAACAATAGCTACGACTCCACCATCGGGATGGCAGCCTTTGAGGAACTATACGGCCGACCTTCCAAATCGCCTTTGTGCTGGACTAACCCCGGGGAGTCAGCACTTTTAGGACCAAAGATGGTGCAGGAAATGACGGAGAAGGTGAAGATCATTTTGGAGCAGATGAAGACTGCATAGAGCAGGCATAAGTCTTATGATGATAGGAGACGAAGACCACTAGTGTTCAAGGATGGTGGCCACGTTTTTCTATGGGTCTCACCTCGACGAGGTCTGCAGATATTTGGCCAAGGTGTATAGTTGTCTCTACGATTCATCAGACCTTTCCAGGTCCTCAGCAGGGTAGGCGAGGTGGCTTACCATTTGGCTCTTCCACCTTAGTTGCACCGGGTGCCCGACGTCTTCCACATATCTCAGCTGAGGAGATATGTGCACGTCTCGTCCCACATAATCATCCATGGTGAGATGGACATCATTGATGGGGAGACATTCACGGAGGTTTCAATGGATATTGAGGATTGATAGGAGTGGGTATTGCATGGATGGTCGATACCTCTGGTGCACGTTCGCTGGTAGCATGGGAACCTCCAGGAGAGCACATGTGAGCAGGAGGCCCAGATGCGTGCTCAGTACCCCGATTTGTTTCCTTATTGTGAGTTATAGCTTATGGGGATGTAAAGCCCTGAGGTGGGTAGAATGTAAAGACCCTGAAATCATATGAATTTTTTTAAAATACATGGGAATTTTACGAGTCCGCAGTTTTTTATGGCGCTTGATTCTGAAGCCCGGTGTGCCCAGAATTAATTTTTGATGTTTTGTTCGAGTATGTTCAGTAAACGAATTGGTGGAATTTTATATCTTTTGAACCGGTGCATGGAATTGAAATATGAGGACACCATTGAACTCACAGCGCCCGAATTCGCTTATGGAGACCTTTTCCGCAGTTGCGTTTTATCGAGAGCATAAGTTAATTTTGGGGGGTTTCTAAATAAATTAAATAAAAATATGTGCAACATATTTTTATTTTTTGGCAGTTAAATCCTCCAAGGGGAGGTTGGAGGTGGGGAACACCAGTACATATCCTCCCTTGGGAGGATATTATTTGGTGTGGCCCACACGAGCTCAAACCCACCTTAAACCCCCTTTAACCCTTCGAACTCCCAATTTGTTGTAAAGGCTTTCCACCTTCCCTTATAATGGTGACAAAAAAACTAAGAATTAATTAATGCTAATTAATTAATTTTAAGTGACTTGAAATATTTTGAATTCTTTTTTATTTCATGGAAATAATAAAATAATAGTGCAGCTATTATTTTATTTTGGTGTTGGTGATTCCCTTTTGGAGAGCTTTGGAAGAATTTTTAGTGAGGACATTTTTCCCACGAAGAACACGAAGAACATCTCTTCCGCCACCGAAGCACGACGACACCATCTTCTTCCTTCTCCAATATTCTTCAACCAATGAAAGGAAAGGGAAGCGACACCCACAACATCTCCAATGAACTTCATCCACGTAAAAGGAGAAGACATCTCCCACGAAGAACGTCGCCAACGACGACTCACCTCTGAATGCTTGTCTTCCAAGGATGAGTAACCTTCTTCCTTTCGGACGCATGAGCGTAAGAATTAGGAGTGTGTGACAAATGTTGAAATCAACGAATCATCATCCACCCTTTTTCCGAGATCGTCAACAAAAGACAAATACGTGGTAGGGGTTAGTTTTGATTAAATTAAATCCTCGTTCCTCGTTGTTTATTATGGTTCGATGTTGGAAAATTGTTTTCACCTAATGAAAACGGCATGGGATGAGAAAAAAAAGATCGACGTCACTCCGTTGTTATTGTTTGGCTGATGATGGAGGCAGAGTTGTAAGGGCGCGGTGCCATCGCATGACGCCAGAGATGCAGAACTGTAGCCAGGGTGGGATGCGACAAAGGGGTGCGACCCCGTCGCGCCGCAATAGAGAGGAACGGCGGCCGGGAGGGCCGCAACAGATAGAGAAGCGTGGTGTCATCACGCCGCGCAGTGGAGCCGAAGGCCGCAACTAGGTTGGGCCATGACGGTGAAGGTACTGCACCATCGCGCAGCGGAGGCGGCCTGCCGGGCCGGTAGCGGTGGAGCTGGACCAACTAGACCACCAGGGTCCAAAAGCACCTGAACCGGCGCAACATGCCGATTTTGTTCATAAAACCAAGTGGGGGCATGGAACCCCCCTACAGCGCGTGGCCGGTTGGGCTGCTATGGTTGGGCCACCCGCTCGGCCGGGCCACCACAGGACAGGCCCCCATCAGTCAAGGCCACGCCTATGGGCCGGGCCGCGCCTTCAGGCCGGGCCGCGCCTTCGGGCCGGGCTGCGCCTTTAGGCCAATCCACGCCTTCCTATCGGGACGTGCCTTCGGGCTGAGCCACGTCTTCAGGTAGGGCCGGGTCAGTCCGACTCGGTCAAACCGGACCCGGACCCGCTACGACCATTTACACCATTTAGCCCACATCATGGGCTACAGGTGTCTGAATGATGAACTGTCTGCGAAGATGGAATTCTTGGAGCGAGGAGATTCTTTTTTCATACCCCGCTTGATTTTTGGATGTATTTGGTGTACAGATGGGTTGGTTTGAACCTAAAAACCAACCGGGCCCCTGGAATGGAAATTCCAATAACTGAAAGACTGTGCGTCCGATTGACGCACCATATGTCGCCTTGGGTTCCTTATGATGAGACAAAATTATGGGATAAATAAACTCAGGACTTCGTGATAGTTGATGTATCGACTCTTGGATCGAGGAGAAGACCCTCTCAGAATCGAGCGTGTTGTGTGCGGGAACCCTAGGGCTGGCTGTGACTGAGATGTACCATAATCCTCTGTGGGTTCGACATCGATGACTGCTATACAGGGATCCTCCGTGGGTCTGACAGTTCTGACTTCTGTTCCTATATCCTATGTGGATCTCACAGAATAGCTGATCATGTATCCTATGTGGGTCTGACAACATAGCTGGTCTTGTGTCCTTTGTGGGTCCAACAGCTTATATGAATCCGTGACTTCATCTGATCATCTCTATCAATCTACATAAGATGTATACTTTTGTGAGCTGAGTCATGACTCTTAGTCATTATAATCGTGGTGGTTGACTTTACTTCTTTGTGGAATGGGTTGTGCTTGGGCTCAAGAGATGGAGTCAGACTATGATTGATAACATAGGTATATGTATTGGCATATACCTAAGAAGGGTTGGTTGATACTTTGAAATTGTATATTTCTACTTTGGTTTATCCTTAGTGGATTCTGGGAGACCTTCGGGGGTCTCAAGGTCCCCTAATGAGTATTTTTATTCCCACCCATGCACGGGCTTTGCCCGCACCTTGTGGTGTTCTGCACAGACAATGATCAGTAGTGATGGAGGCTGAGAGCGATAGATGGGTGGTTGCTCAGAGCTACACTAGACGTGACATAATTTAGGGACAAGTTGTTCAAGTTCAATACCTACCCTTTAGGTAGGATTCCCCGGTGGATGATCCAGGAGTTGTTTTCCCTTTTTTACTTATACTTGTACTTGTAGTTTAGTTGGGTTTGTATTCAGGCCCACTAACTTTCAACACACTTTTCTTTTCCGTTTTAGTACTCGTTTCTTCTACTTATTGTCTTCAGAATGTGTGAGTTACATGTTTAAAGTCAATTCCATCCCTTTTTATTAGGGAATCACCTTTGGTGCTAGTCACCAGCCCCCGACTTATGGAAGGCGACCTTAGGTTAGTCACGTCACATGCCCCGAGGATGGGTTGTGAAATATATAATACAATTAACATAGAATAAAATGTCATATATATAACATAACATCAATAAAAACAACCTTAATACATTATTTTTAGTGTGTGAATGAATCACATCGCTTTGAGGGTACAGTAGACTACACTTACTCAAACGAAAATATCGTATTTTAACCAAATGGAAAGTAAAAAAGGATATGTTTTGTAAAAGGAATAAAATTTCCTAATGAAATAAAAAATATAATTTTTGAAGTTTATAAATATATATTCTCATCAAAATTTGCACTAAGAGATATGTTGAAGGAATAATTAACAATAATTGTTTAGTGAGGTGGCAGTTAATAGTACAGATAAATAGTATGTTCATTACCCATTAGACAGGAGTGTGTGCATGTGTAGGTAGAAACATTAGCACAAAAACATAATTGTATATTTAAGATATTTTTGTTTTTATAAAATATTGGAATACAGATATAGTAGGAGATTGAGAAAGAAAATAAAATAATGTAGCATGAGAGAAGACATTATATATTAATAGGGAAACTCATTTTGATTTGTTCCAAAAGGATTCCTTGGATGGATTTTTGACCAAGGAGTGTCTACTAGGACGATGGGAGAGATTTTGGATGTTTATTATGGGGATATTTTCTGAACCAATTTGGTTTGAGAGGTGTGAATAAGAGGTATATGTGATGGCCTTTTACAAGGAAAAGAAAGGACACATTTGTCATTTTTTAAAACAGGCTAGGTGTATCCACATTTTTACCTAACAAAAGTCAAAAAAAACAAAAAATAATCAATAGTAGAATATTAATGGAAACATAACTTCCAAATAATTTGTTTTATACAAGTTTCTAGGACTTTTGGGGTCTTAATTATCTGGTTTAGTACCATGTTAACCTAATTTTTATGCTAATCACTGCAACTAATTTTAATCACATTCCCTAATATTTTTGGTCAAAAACTATATTTAACATATTAGATTTTATAAACTATGATTATTCCAAATATTTAATCCATGTTTAGGAATTATTATCACATAATTATTATAAATTAATTTAAAATTTATCCCCCATTTTGGTTGACAATGCAGGTCTTGAAATTAAAAACATTAGAATGTTTTCTATGTTCTTATACCCAAGTTCGAAGTGAAATTGATCTCATTGAAATAAATTATTCTAATTGAAAAAATATTTAGTATTTAAAATTTTTAATCAATTAAAAAGGAAATTTAATCTTGTAAATAAATTATATGAAAAAGCAGTTTTGAATAAAAATATAATATTTTTCATTATTGATCAAAATATGATGTTTCTCAAAAAATTCAACAAGGTTTTCCCTAAACTAATTTCAATATTCTAAATTCAAAAATAAATTTTATTTTATAAAATTCAATTTCATGATCTATCTAAAAATAATTCTATTATTTTTTCTAGAAGGACATTAAAATAATTTCATTTTAGAAAATGTTATTTTAAAACATATAAGGACTTAAAAAAATTATATCTATTATTGTAAATAAATATTATTCAAAAAGATACTATAAAAAATATTTTAAATGTATTTATTACTATTCATATATATATATATATATATGTTTAATGGCTATGTTATAATCATCTCACCAAAATAATTATAATAGTATAATGATGTTTCATAGAAATATCGGGGTTGCATGTGACGTATGAAAAGTCAATGTTCCATGTAACATCTATCGAGTTGATGTTCCATGTAATGTATGCCGAGTCGGCTCCATGTGGATGGAATGTTTGAATTACTGCATTATAGGACATAAATTAAAATTTAATTTATTCAAGAAAAGAAGGACTATAAAAACCTAGGGTGTTACATTATACACCCCTTGAAAGGAATTTCATCCTAAAAATTCATTATTTTTGGTGAAAAATATGTGTATACTTCTACTTAATCATATAATAATGTTTCCACATAGCATACTATAACTATTTATTTTTCCAAAATAATTTGACCAAGGGATTGCTATTTTTTCTTAGAACATTCTATATTTTTTCAGTAATTTCAAATGGCTGTTACTCATAAAAAAGATCATGCTTCAGCTGTATGAATTCTGAGTTAAATATATGTGAATAGTTATATTTTTACTACCGTGGGAGAGATAAATGGAATAAATCATGGAATTTAGAGTAATTTAGAAGATGTTCCATGCGGTAAGCTACTATATCGATATGATCAAGAATCTTAATGGGACTGGCATACCTATGAATTATTTTCCCATTTTTTGGAATTAAATAACTTTCCTCTTGGGTGAGATTCATAGATTTGTTTTTCACAAATATCAAAATCTAGATAACATCATTAGTTATCATCATAAATGTTCTACTGACTTTTATATGGCTTGATATGTTGTTGAATGGTTCTATCCTTCTCAACCAGTTCATTAGCAATCTCATTTCCTAATATATTTCCTTATCCAACCTCATCCCAAGATGATAAAGCTCTACATTTCTTCCCATAGTATTCTTTATGAAGTTCCATATGAATGCTTGAGTAAATGTTATTGTTGTAATAAATCACAACTAATGGATGGTGTTGATCGAAACCGTGATTAAAATTATGAGAATAGTATATCTACATATCCTCTAGGGTATAAAATGTTCTTTCATATTGACCATACATATGAAGTTGATTCTAATTGTTGGAACTCAATTACATATCATGTGATTTCTGAAGACTCTACCATAATTTTGAGGTAATCCTCAGATCTTGATCAAATACAATAAAATTTGTTACTTAATGCAACCTTACCCCTTCTCTAATGAATATCATGGCAAGATGATCGAGTGAGAAGTCTACATAAACTGCAACAAAGTGTTTGGACTTGGTAAGGTGACTGACAACCACCCATATAGAATTAAACCCTTCGGAGTTTTGGGTGGTCAAAAAAAAATAATCTATAGTGATGGACTCTCATTTCCATTCATGTCTGGGTAATGGATTCAACATACCCTTCGGATTTTTTCTTTCAGCCTTACCATAGTGGCATACCAAGCACCAAGATACAATATCTGTGATGTATCTCTTCATTTCATCCCACTCTAAGTATTCATTGAAGTCCCTATACATCTTTTTACATCCACGATGAATAGAGAATAATGATATATGATATTCCTCTAATAGATCATTCATCAAATCTAGTATGAACAGAACACATACATAGTTCCAAAACCTTATCATTCCATCCCAGTCAATGTTAATCTAAATAATATTTCAAACAATCTTTTGTGGCTCTACATCATCCTTTTATGCCTCCTTAATCATAACTTGGATATAGGGGTCAACATTAATTTGGTAAAGATAATATTATCCAAATTCATTAATTATTTCTAGATCTATCCTTTGAAAATATTGAAATATTTGATCTTTTGTGATCCTCATCATGGATAAGATATCATGATCCTTCTGACTAAAAGCATAGACCACCTTGCTTTCATTCTTATGTTTGTAATGTGTTGAGAAGTCCTAATACTTTATAAACATTAACAATATTCTCCAAGGCATGTTCAAATTCTTCTATGTCATTATATATTTTATAATATTATGATTTGTATATATTTCACACTTTTCTACATAATGAGAATTCCTCCATATATATAATTCAAAAAATCAGCACTGCTAAATCCAAATCATGAGTTGGGTAATTTTCTCATATTCTTCATCGTCCATAAGGCTGAAGAAATTATAATTTTATTATGAATAATAAAAACTGCCAATATCATTATGGATGCATCATTATAAATTAAAACCCTTCTCTAGTATAGGTAAATGTAAGAAAAGGTTCTTTGAATAACCATCTATTCATTTTCTTGATGTTTTCGTCACATTCATTTCTCCAGAGGAACTTGACACTATTCTGAGTTAACATGGTCATCAGATTGGATAGTTATGGCCAATTTTCAAAAAAACTACTGATAATATCCATCTAAACCATGAGAGATGTGGAACCCAGTCATTGTGGTTTTACTACGATAGAATTTAATAGCCTTATCCTTTGATGGATCTACTGTTATACCATCTCCTGATAATATGTGGCCCAAAAATGAAAGCTTTTGTGTAACGCCCCGACCCTCGAATCCAGGATCAAGTTCATTATTTTAATAAATTGGCATGATTACAATGAATCAAGTCCTGATGGAACGATCAGTTTAGTAGTCTTGGAAACAAGATACATACATATGTTCATCATTAGAACTCGAAATGAAAAAAACATCAATTTATTCCAATAGAAACATCCATGCTTCCTAGATTATGCCTGAAAGTCACTCATAACTATCTTCTTCATATCCCTGGAAAATGAAACATAAGAAAGGGGTGATCTCAAATGCTCAGTATGAGTACACAATACAAAGGATGATAACATAAACATTAGGCATGGTGAATAATTGAAAACACATGCATTTACAAATAATAAATATGAACACTTCATGGAAGGAATATGAGCAGAGTAAAATTCCATAATAAAACATAGTAAGGGGTATTATACTAGTTGAATAACCACATGAAATATCAATATCTAATCTTATAATGATGGAATGAATAATTCCGTAAATCATAACCACATAGTCAAGGCCTCGTGCCAAGACTACAAATAAGATTTTGTCAAATCCTTGTGCCATTAAACTAGTTTGTATCATTAGACATACTGATGCATTGAAAAGCTATAGCAGGCTCCACCTGTCACTTACTAAGTCCAATGAATTCCTCATATAAAAAGGTTGAATCATAATCTAATTATTTTTATTAAAACTAGCATAGAAAATTTTAATATTTTAACCACAAACCATGAATGGTATGAAAATAACACATCAACAACCAATCATAGCTCATTAAATACAATATAGATGATTTTATTATAATAGATGAACCTCAATTGATAATAATGAAGGATATTTACATAGAGGATGATAATCATCAAAACAATTTCAGCTAAATATCCCCCTTTTTTGGGAAACATTTAAAAGTCACTGTATTTATCAAGATGCCGTTTAAAATAGATTTATGAATCATAAGGTCCCACACCACATTGAAACTTTTAAAATGAATTTTAATTTTAAAACATTAATTTTCATATAAATAAATCCTTAAAACAATTTTTAAAACATTGATATTAATAAGAAATATTTAGAAGAATAAATCTGTAAAACATTTAGATGATATTTTAGTTACAGTTCCTTACCAAAAGAGAGACACTTGAATACATATAATTGAGGTAATAAAAACTTTATAATATCATGAGATTAAAGGTATTCATGATATACTATTTCAAAATATATTATATACACCATATAAAAGTTAATTGGTGTATAACAACAAAGAAGTCTCAATGGAATGCAAATTGAGATGAAAACCCTTATAAAGACCGTATGTTTTGTTTAATGATAAATCAATGACATAATTATGTGTGACAAATATAAATATAGTCTATTATATTATATATTCATTTTAAATAAATAAGAGGAAATTCAAGCATATTTTATTAAAAAATTACATCAATGACTTGGATGTTTAACACAATCAATGGAAATTGAGTTACGATTACTCTTATCAAGTTCAGATCCATGACTTTAGAAATTATCAATGGAGTGATTATGTGAATCAAAAGTATATACACACAAAGGGGAGTATAAATTACAACATAAATAATAAATTGTTATTCCACACATAATCATGGAATAAAATAATCCATGAATTATGCGTAAATCCCAATGAGTGGAAATTGAAATCTGAACTTTTCTTACCGATTTTGTAACTCACGAAACATACACCCCATTAAAGAAGGATCATACAATGAAGTTTTAAATACCCATAGATTAAATTATATTATACAATTAATATAATCATGGCCAGTACATACACCATAAAAAAGGAAATAGTGTCAATACAACATGAATATCATGGGAATAAGAATAGAGATGAAATCCGCTTACCACGTTGTAATCAATCGAGTCATACGACAAAAAGTTAATAAACACCAAATAATTCACAGAACACCATCAATATAAAGACAATCATGATAATATATATCAAATGGAAGTACAAAATACACCTCATGGAATAAATAATTGGTGAACAATGGAAATCTTATGGAAATAAATGTGAGATAAGAAACCCCTTACCTCAAGTCCGACTTGTATTATATGTTCCTTATTATTCATTAATAATAAACATTAGTTAATTTGTACTTGAATAAGAACATTTTTAATTTTTATTAATCCTATTATATCACGTATTACCTTGCTATTAAAATTATTTATTTATTTGAGTTCTTATTAGATATTTTATCAATGTTCGGAACATGATTAAAAAATGAACTTGTTATAATTACAATTTTTCCATGTGATCAAAAGTACATTATATATAGACTGATATACATGATTTAGATATCATTTATATATTATATATCAAATAAATATATATATTTATAATAGTTCATAACATTTGGAGATAAGAAATGAAATGCGTCATTCATGTTGACGGTAAGCCGTATGTATGCATAAATGCTAATTTCATTTCTATTTTGTATTTTAATTGAAATAAAACATAATGATACATAGTTATATTGTACTTCCAGTATAATATAATACATAATATCATTAACTTGATCCTTTATATGTCTTACATAAGGCATTAATGAGTTACATCACATTGGGGGGCGGTAGTCTACACACTCTCAAATGAAATTATCATGTTTCACCCATAATGGAAATCACAAAGGAATTCTATAAATGAGAAATACAGAATCATAAAAAAACATAAAAATAATATATATCATATATAAATACAGTTCCATTTTATTGCCCCCCATGAGAGGCAGTAGGATATAATTGAACAATCATCATTTTGTGAGGCGTTACATTTCCATCCATTGAAATAGAATGTTCTTTACCCATTAGATGAAGGTGTGTGTAACGGTAGTTTGAAACTTTCTCATTACACCATCCTAGTATATTGAGGATACTAATTTTTTTATAAATTAATTGAATGAAAAGATTTTAGGGGTTGGAGAAGTAAATTAAAAGAAAAGAAGTTAAGAGAAACCATTACAGTTAATTTGGTTAACTATATTTTGTTTGAACCAAACAGACTTCTTGAAGTGACTTCTACCTAAGTTAAGGCTTCTAGGGGTAAGAGAGGGATCTTAAGAGCTTATTAAAGAAGGTTTTAGATGACCCAAGTATAAGGCCCTAGCCTTAAACCTTACATAATCTTGAGTTATTACAAGATTACACATTGAGGATCTTTTGGGTTTAGAGTTTTATAGAATTAGATCATAAAACGTGCAATACATTCCACATATAAACAAAGTGGTTACATTAAGATAGTATTCTTCTTTCCCATCAATTTAAACTTATTTAAAATAAAACATGGATTTTTTATTGACACTTCCTTGACACTATCATCATATCATGTACCTTTCCCTTGACCTGTGAAAAACATTTCAAAAAAACGTGGGATGAGCCTAAAAAGCTCAGTAAGGAAAATAAAAATATGGAAAGGAAACATGGGTACATATATACATAAGAATTAAATCATACTTTACCCATAAAACATAAGAAAGTTAACATACCTCATCCAATCATGAATAAATCATAGAAATCATAAGACATAAAGGTAACTTGAGGTATTCATAACATTCTTACATAGGGAGTAACCCTCTTGGTTACGTTTGGAATACCCATCACAGTATATTCCATAAATCTCATCGGAGAAACCTTAACGTTTCACTACTTCATGTTACCCAATGCATTGGAGAGCTATATCGGGCTCACCCGCCCTTAGTTTATCATGGAACCACCTGTCTTCATAATAATTCCCAAGAACCTCAACATAATCGTATCACATAAAACATGCATAAAGGAAACATAACATTTCCACCTTTCAATCACAAGATATCAATACAACACATTGATATACAATTATTATGAAAACCATTTCCAATAAAAAAATAAAAGAAAAGTTAAACATGGTATTTATTTTTCTTTAAAATAAAAGGTATGGCCTGTAGAGGAAGTCGAAACTCAAATAATGGTCACGGCGGCGGAGAAGTCGTTGTCACCGCATACGTACGAAAAAAACATTCCCTTTTTTCATTTAGTAAAATGCTTCGTATAAAAAAGACTCCTTTTGGATAAACATAAAAGTCAAAGGGGTTTATACACCATATAAAATAATGTTGTGTATAAAACAAAATATGCCTCAATGAAAGGAGATTGAGACGATGTCCCATACCTCGGGACCGACTTGACTCGATCATTCTTTAATGTCCTGACTAATAAACTTGAGTTAATTTCTACTTTCTTAAGAACCTTTTTCAAGTTCATTATTCCTTTTATATCACTTATTACCTTGTCATGAACACTATGTAATTACTTAAGTTAATAACGGTCATTTTAATGATCATTGGTACTTGAGTAAAAAATAAGCCCTTTATAATTACAAGTTGATCATGTATACATTATATCCATAATGGTATTCATGATGTAGATATCATATATGTAATATATTTCCAGTACGTGCATGCATTTATAATATTACATAATCATTTAGAGGTAAGAAATGAAATGCACCATTCATGGAGACGGTAAGACGTACGTATGCATGAACACTATTTTCATTTCTATTTCGTATTTTATAGAATGAAATAATAATTATATAAAGGTATATTATAATTCCAGTATAATATTATATATAATATCATAGTTCCATCCTTTATACGTCCCACATATGGTATTTAACGAATCAAATCACTTTGAGGGGGCGGTAGTCCGCATTTCCTTAAATGAAGATCTCGCGTTTACCCATAATGGAAACCATAAAGGTATTCCCAAAATGAAAAATAAAGAAGTTTAAAGAAAACATAAACATATTATATATCATATATAAATATAGTGACATCTTAATGGACACCTTTTAAGGTGTAAAAAGAATGTTGAACAATCATCGTTTCGGGAGGCATAAATTCACCATCCACGGAAACCGAATGTTTTTTAACCATTATATGTAGGTGTGTGTAAGTGTAGCTCGAATACTTATTATAAAAACATCCTAGTATATTGAGGATACTGTAGTTGTTACAAAAGAAAAGAATAAAAAGAGTTTAGGGGGTTGGAGAAGCAAAATCAAACAAAAGGACTCAAGAGAAGACATTACCTTAAAATCGGGTAACTCTCTTAGATTTGAGATCAAAGGCTTCCTTGGGAAGTCTTATTCCCAAAGTGAGGCTTCAAGGAGTAATAGAGGTAAGTGGAGAGACAAAATGGACAGGGGTTGGCCGAGACAAAGTCTTTGGGAATGTGGTTAAGGAGGTAGAGGTGGGGGCCTTTTATAAGAGGAGAGGAGGGGCACTCTTGGAAAGTAAAGAAATATTACATTATTTGAAAATGATTTTCGGATTTAAATGGTCCCAGATTGATATAATTAGATGATAAGGTGATAAGGGTTCGAAATACATCCATAAAATAGGTTTTGGACATGTGTAGGTCATAGATGTTACATTATCTTTTCATTTTATTTAAATCCATTATTAATGATGTAATCGCTACATCATTATGATGTCATAAATACATTTATTTATTTAATGTCAAAAAATTATTAAAAAATACTATGATGTGGGAAATCTTGTTATATTTCCAATGAATATTTATAGTCAAAAACGTGACTTGTATAACCCCATTTAAAAATTGTTTTCGTAAAACATATTATTTTTGTGTCATTTTTACTTTTTCAATAAATAAAAAGTTATTTATGTCATTTCCCAACCAAAGTGGCTCCATGGGGTCCCCAAGTTGACCCATGTCTTTTCGTGGTCGTCCATGAAGCATCCAATAATGTTAGGACATGTGTCTATGTCATTTCATATTATTAAAGCATTATTTTTACCTTAAACTACACTAATTAGCACTAATCGCGATTAAAAACTTAATAAGTTACACTTCACCAAAAAATTATTTTAATCTCATTGAACCAAATTTTACTTCTTAATGAAAACCATGAATGTAGGATTTTTGAAAATCAAATCACAGGTGTGGTAAAATTTCATTTAAATGAAAAATCAGTTTTTATAAGTACCCCTTAGAGGTTTCACTATTCATTAAAAATTAATGTTTTTCAGAAAAATACCAAAAATTCAACCTAAGCTATATTTGATATTCCAAATTCAAAAATGAAGTCTATTTTACAAAATTCAAAACATATAAGTCAAATTAATTAATTTAATAATTAATTCCCGCTGTCATGACAAATAGCGTGTTTTTATGAAACAATAAGTATCAAAAGATTGACAATAGTTTAAGTCCGATTTCAAATTGAAATTAATTCCAATGACCCCCATTGAATTAAATGGTGAAAATATATTCATATTACACTTTAAGACCAATTCAAAAGATAATATAATCATATAAATAAATTATATTAAAAAGCAGTTTTGATGTAAAATGCAGTATTTTTCACTATTCATTAAAAAATGCACATTGTCAGAAAAATACCGAAAATTCACACAAAGTAAATTTTGATGTCCCAAACATAAAGAATAAGTTTATTTTGACAAAAATAGCTTATAAAATTTTCAAAAGATAGATTTAAAAATGGTTTTCCATCAAAAGGCAGTAAAATAATCTATTAAAAATATTAGTGTATTCCATGCTTAATATTGGATTTATTTTCATTTTAAGCCTCCAAAATACTATCTAGTTCATTAATAGACATAGATAAAAATATATATAATTCATTACTTACTTGGGATGTTACATCCTTCCCCCCTTTAAAAAATTGTGTCCCCGCAATTTATTTACTTATCGAATAAATGGGGGTACTTATCCCTCATTTCATTTTCAGATTCCCATGTTGCCTCTTTAATCATGTGGTTTTTCCACAAAAACATTAACTGGTGAATCACCTTATTTCGTAACACTTGCTCCCTGTGGTCAAGAATCTGGACCGGTTGTTCCTCATAAGATAGGTTCTCTTCCAACTGAACTACCTCTGGACTCAAAACATTAGATGGATCTGGCATGTACTTTCTCAACATAAAAACATGAAAAACAATTGTGTACCTGAGATAAAATCAGAGGTATAGACACTCGGTATGCAAATGATCCAACTCAATCCAGAATTTCATATGGTCCAATGAACCTTGGACTCAGCATTCCTTTCTTACCAAATCGCATCACACTTTTCCATTGTGATATTTTGAAAAAACATGATCACCTACCTCAAAAGATAGATCCTTCCTCCTGTTGTCTGCATAACTCTTCTGCCTACTCTGAGCTATTCTCATGTGTTTCTGTATCAGCTGAAATTTTTCTGCCAACTCTTCTACCAATTCTAGTCCCATCAACATCCTTTCACCCACTTCATCCCAGAAAGCTGGAGTTTGACACTGCTTCCCATATAACACCTGAAATGGTGCCATCTGTATACTGGAATGAAAACTGTTATTATATGAAAATTCAACCAAAGAAAGATGTTGGTCCCAACTTCCCTGATAATCCATCGAACAAGCTCGTAGAATATCCTCCAAGGTCTGAATTGTTTGTTCTGACTGCCCATCTGATTGAGGATGAAAAGTTGTACTAAAATTTAATTCAGTACCCAACGACTTCTGAAGGCCATTCCAAAAGTTAGAAGTGAACCTGGGATCACGGTCAGATACAATGGAGAGAGGAACTCCATATAACCTGACTACCTCTTTAAGATTCAAACGGGAAAGTTGATCCAGGGTAAAAGTATCTCGTATAGCAAGGAAATGAGCAGACTTGGTCAAGTGATCAACAATAACCCAGATTGCATTATTACCTCGAGATGTCTTCGGTAATCCCATAAAAATGTCCATCGATATATTCTACCATTTCCACTCTGGCACTGTTAAAGGCTGAAGCATCCCTTTCGGTAACTGCCGCTCTTCTTTAACCTAATGACAGGTCAAACACTTCAAAGTAAAATTACCAATATCTCTTTTCATTCAATCCCACTAGTAATACTCCCGCAGATCTCTGTACATCTTAGTACATCCTAGATGAACTGAAAACGGAGAACTATGAGTTTCACATAACAACTCTCTCTTCAACTGTGAATCACAAGGAACACACAATCTCTTCCCAAATCTCAAAACGAAATCATTATGAATGTTGAATTCTGGCAACTTACCTTTCTGAACCAGCTCTACCTTTTTCTGCAACTCACTGTCTTGCTTCTGTGCTTGCTTGATTCTATCTGATAGAGATGATCTCACTGATGACTGAAACAAAACAGAAGATCTTCCTGCACCAACAACTGTTATGCCAAAGTTCATCAAATCCTTAACCAAAGGATCACGTTCCAAGCGCAATATTGCTAATGAAGCATTACTTTTTCGACTCAAAGCATCAACCACTTTATTCGCTTTTCCTGGATGGTAATGAATTGTAAAATAATAATCCTTGATTAATTCTAGCCATCTCCTCTGTCTCATGTTTAACTCTTTCTGAGTGAATATACACTTTAAACTTTTGTGATCGGTATATATTTCACAATTTAATCCCTACAAAGGATGCCTCCAAATTTTTAAAGAGAAAACAACAATAGCTAATTCCAAATCATGTGTAGGGTAATTTAACTCATGAGTTTTCAACTATCGTGAAGCCTAAGCAATTACGTGATCATTCTGCATTAGGACGCAACAAAGTCCTTTCAATGAAGCATCACTGTATATAACAAACTCACCATTCCTGGAAGGTAGTGCCAAAACTGGAGCATTCACCAATCTTCTTATAAATTCCTGAAAAAAATCATCACATTCTTTTGTCCAGATAAACTTAACACCATTCCAAGTTAGCTTAGTCATTGGACTAGATAACCGTGAAAAATTTCTAACAATCCTTCGGTAATAGCCTGCCAAACCAAGGAAGCTATGAATCTCGGTTACATTTGTGGGTCTTGGGCATTCTTCCACAACTTTTGTTTTTGCAGGATCAACAGTTATTCCATCTTTAGAAACAATATGACCAAGGAAAGAAATTTTTTGCAACCAAAACTCACACTTTCTAAATTTTCAATACAGTTTCTTTTCTTTTATGGTTTGCAAGATAACCCATAAATGTCTTTCATGCTCTTCTTTACTTTTAGAAAACACCAAAATAACATCAATGAAAACCACCACTTATCACCTGATTCAACTAAGCCATCACTAGAGTAAACTGCTCAATTTTGATTCTGACCATATTAGTATGCTGATTTGGAAGGTCATTTCCCTCAGTATGCCTTCCCAAAAAAAAACATCTCTGTTTCCTCTGTGGAAAACCATTCTGAACAAACATGTCTTAGATGAAGCAACATGGTAATCTTCAAACGCTATATCATTTCAAAAAAAATATTTTTGGATAATCATTTAATAGAATTTGAACTCCTAATGTTATCTAAAACGGCCTCTGATACCAACTATAAGGCCCCATCCTTAAACCTTACTTAATATTGAGTTATTACAAGATTACAAATTGAGGATATTTTCGGGTTTAGAGTTTTAGAGAATTAGATCATAAAACTTGCATTACATTCCACATATAAACAAAGTGGTTACATAAAGATAGTATTCTTCCTTCCCGTCAATAGAAACTTATTTAAAATAAAACATGGATTCTTTTATGACACATCCTTGACACTATCATCATATCATGTACATTTCCCTTGACCTATGAAAAACATTTCAAAAAAACTTGGGATGAGCATAAAAAGCTCAGTAACGGATATAAAAATATGGAAAGGAAACATGGGTACATATATACATAAGAATGAAATCATACTTTACCCATAAAACATAAGCACATTAACATACCTCATCAAATCATGAATAAATCATAGAAATCATAAGACATAAAGGTAACTTGAGTCATTCATAACATTTTTACGTAGGGAGTAACCCTCTTGGTTACATTTGGAATACCCATCACAGTATATTCCCTAAATCTATTCGGAGAAACCTTAACATTTCACTCCTTCTTGTTACCCAATGCATTGGAGAGCTATATCGGGCTCACCCGCCCTTAGTTTATCACAGAACCACCCGTCTTCATAATAATTCACAAGAACCTCAACATAATCGTATCACATAAAACATGCATAAATGAAACATAACATTTCCACCTTTCAATCAGAAGATATCAATACAACACATTGATATAAAAACATTATGAAAACCATTTCCAATACCAAAATAAAAGAAAAGTAAAACATGGTATTTATTTTTCTTTCAAATAAAAGGTATGGCTTGTAGAGGAAGCCGAAACTCAAATAATGGTTACGGCGGAGAAGAAGTCGTTGTCGCCGCATACGTATGACAAAAACATTACTTTTTGTCATTTAGTAAAACACTTCATATAAAAAAGATACGTTTTGGATAAACATAAAAGTCAAAGGGGTTTATACATCGTATAAAATAAGGTTGTGTATAAAACAAAATATGCCTCAATCAAAGGAGATTGTGACGAAGTCCCATACCTCGGGTCCGACTTGGCTCGATCGTTCTTTAATGTCCTGAATAATAAACATGAGTTAATTTCTACATTCTTAAGAACCTTTTTCAAGTTCATTATTCCTTTTATATCACTTATTACCATGTCATGAACACTATGTAATTATTTACGTTAATAACGGTTATTTTAACGATCATTGGTACTTTAGTCAAAAATAAACCCTTTATAATTACAATTTGTTCATGTATCCATTATATCCATAATGGTATTCATGATGTAGATATCATATATGTCATATATATCCAGTACATGCATGCATTTATAATATTACATAATCATTTATAGGTAAGAAATGAAATGCACCGTTCATGGAGACGGTAAGCCGTACGTACGCATGAACGCTACTTTCATTTCTATTTCCTATTTTATAGAATGAAATCATAATTATATAAAGGTATATTATAATTCCAGTATAATATTATATATAATATCATTGTTCCATACATTATACGTCCCACATATGTTATTTAACGAATCAAATCACTTTGAGGGGGCGGTAGTCCGCACTTCCTTAAATGAAGATATCGCGTTTACCCATAATGGAAACCATAAAGGTATGACCAAAATGAAAAATACAGAAGTTTAAAGAAAACATAAACATATTATATATCATATATAAATATAGTGACATCTTAATATCCACCTTTGAATGTGTTAAAAGAATTTTGAACAATCATCGTTTCGGGAGGCAGAAATTCACCATCCACAGAAACTGTATGTTCATTAACCATTAGATGTAGGTGTGTGTAAGTGTAGCTTTAATCCTTCTTATAAAAACATACTAGTATATTGAGGATAATGGAGTTGTTACAAAAGAAAATAATAAAAAGAGATTAGGGGGTTGGAGAAGAAAAATCAAACAAAAGGACTCAAGAGAAGACATTACCTTAAAATCGGGTAACTCTCTTAGATTTGAGCTCAAAGGCTTCATTGGGAAGTCTTCTGCCCAAATTGAGGCTTCAGGGAGTATGATAGGTAAGTGGAGAGAAAAAATGGGCAGGGGTTGGTCGAGCCAAAGGCTTTGGGAGTGTGGGTAAGGAGGTAGAGGTGGGGGCCTTTTATAAGAGGAGAGGAGGGGCACTCTTGGAATGTAAAGAAATATTACTTTATTTGAAAATGTTTTTCGGATTTAAATGGTCCCAAATTGATATAATTCAATGATAAGGTGCTAAGGGTTTTAAATCCACCCATCCAATAGGTTTTGGACATGTGTAGGTCATAGATTTTACATTATCTTTTCATTTTATTTAAATCCTTTATTAATGAGGTAATCGCTACATCATTATGATGTCATAAATACATTTATTTATTTAATGTCAAAAAATTATAAAAAAATACTATGATGTAGGAAATCTTTTTATATTTCCAATTACTATTTATAGTCAAAAACCTGACTTGTATAACCCCATTTAAAAATTGTTTTCGTAAAACGTATTATGTTTGTGTCATTTTTACTTTTTCATTAAATAAAAGGTTATTTATGTCATTTCCCAACCAAAGTGGCTCCATGGGGTCCCCAAGTTGACCAATGGCTTTTCTTGGTCGGCCATGACACATATAATAAGGTTAAGACATGTTTCTAGGTCATTTCATATTATTAAAGCATTATTTTTACCTTAAACTACACTAATTACCACTAATCGCGATTAAAAACTTAATAAGTTACAATTCACCAAAAAATTATTTTAATCTCATTGAACCACATTTTACTTCTTAATGACAACCATGTATTTCGGATTTTTTAAAATCAAATCACAGAAGTTATAAAATTTCATTTAAACGAAAAATCAGTTTTTATAAGTACCACTTAGTGGTTTCACTATTCATCAAAAAATTAATGTTTTTCAGAAAAATACCAAAAATTCACCCTAAGATATATTTTATATTCAAAATTCAAAAATGAAGTCTATTTTACAAAATTCAAAACATATAAGTCACATCAATTAATTTATTAATTAATTCCCGCTGTCATGACAAATAACATGTTTTTATTAAACAATAAGTATCAAAAGATTGACACTAGTTTAAGTCCGATTTCAAATTGAAATTAATTCCAATGTCCAACATTAGATTAAATGGTAATAATATATTCAGATTACACTTTAACACCAATTCAAAAGATAATCTAATCATATAAATAAATTAGATTAAAAAGCAGTTTTGATGTAAAATGCAGTATTTTTCACTATTCATTAAAAAATGAACATTGTTAGAAAAATACCAAAAATTCACACAAAGTAAATTTTGATGTCTCAAACATAAATAATAAGTTCATTTTGACAAACGTATCTTATAAAATTTTCAAAAGGTAGATTTAAAAATGGTTTTCCATCAAAAGGCAGTAAAACAATCTTTTAAAAATATTAGTGTATTCCATGCTTAAGATTGGATTTATTTTCATTTTAAGCCTCTAAACCACTATCTAGTTCATTAGTATACATAGATAAAAATATCTATTACTCATTGCTTACTTGGGATGTTACACCAAGGGCTTCAGAGGTGTGAGGAATGTGTTAGAAGTGGTTTCCTTTTATAATGGAGAGGAGGGGCTCTTTTGGAAAGATTGAAAATGTTTTTTTATTATAAACTTATATTCAGATTCAATAGGTCCAAAACTCATTAAAGTCAAAGATAAAATGACTCTAGTTCAAAATAAGATCATCTGATATGAATTTGATATGTTTTGGATATTTTTAATTCTTAATAAATTTATTTATTTAAATCATTTATTAAAAAGGTAAATACTACATCATTATTGTGTCATAAAAAATTTAATTTATTTGGTGTCTAAGAATTTTAAAAAACCCAAATATAAAAAATATTTTTATATTTCCAATGAATATTTATAGTCTAATATATGGCTTATATAACCCTGTGTAAAAATTTATATACTAAAAGATATTTTTTAATGTAATTGTTGTCTTTACTTTAAGTTAATTAAGATAAAGTATCATTATCATTCTTCGGTGGCTCCATGGGGTACCCAAATCGACCCAAGGATGCCCATGGTTGGCCATGACTCATCCAATAAGGTTAAGACAAGTGTTAAGGTAATTGGTTGTTATTATAATATTATTGTTACCTAGATTTACCCTATTTACCTTTTACCGCTATAAATAAATGTCCAAAGTTACTATTCACCAAAATTATTTTCTTCCTATTGAATAAAAGTTTACTTATTATAAAAACCATGTATGTCATATTTTCTAAATTCATTTCACATAAGTGGTAAAATTATATTTAAATGAGAAATTTAGTTTTTTAACTACTACTAAGTGGTTTTACTATTCATCAAAAATTGATGTTTTTCAGAAAAAATATCAAAAATTCTGCCTATGCTATATTTCATATTACAAATTCAAAAAAGAGTTATATTTTAACAAATACAAAACATTGAATTTGCATTAATTAATTTAAAAGTAATCCTCTTTGTCAAAACAGATAGCATATTTTTAAGAAACAATAATTATCAAAACATTGGCACTTGTTTTGGAATAATTTCAATGTGTAAATAAATTCCAAAGGCCAAAATTTGATTAAATGGTTAAAATATAATCTAATTATACCTATAAACCATTAACATAAATAATTTAACACTATAAATTATTTTGATTAAAAAGGATGCTTTTAATTAAAATTTTGTATTTTTCACTATACACCCAAATATGAAAGTTTTCAGAATAAAAGCAAAAATTTATCGAAACTAAATATTTAGTTCCCAATTGTAAATAAGAAGTTTATGTTTTAATATTTATCATATAAAAGTTTCAAATATTGTATTTAAAAATGGTTCACCATTAAAAGGTGGTAAAAATCACATTTTCAGAAAAATATTTCCTTAATCTAAAAAAATGAATTTGTTCTTATATTATGTCCAAGAAACAGATAATAAGGATGTAAAAATTATATGGAATATATTAAATTCAAAATTTAGTTAATACTATTCATAACTACTTTTGAACGGCATGTTTGGTATGTCGTTGTGCACTCGAACTCTGTGTTGTGTATGGTGCAAGCTATTGAATTACATTAAAGAGATAACGAACTATGAATCCATGGGGTGTTACATTCTATCATTCTTCAATAAATTGAGTCCTTGAAATTTATGCTTGGGATTGATATTTTGGGTCTTGAAATTTCAAAATATCTTTGTTCAAATCCCACATTGAAAATGGATTAATGAGGCCTCTAGTTTAAAATAAATAAAGGGATGTATGATGGTTACCAAAAATAACACATACTTGGGTTCCATGTAAGAAAAAATGGATATTAAAGGGAAAAATAATCATCAATTCTTGATTGATAGTGATAGAGAATATTATTAGGATAAATTTAATGATATAAAAGCCATAAAATTGTGATGGGTTGAAAGTTCGTTGATTAACCAGTCAGAAAAGTAAACAAACAATATTTTTGTTTTAAGTTCCTTTTCATAATGATGATGAATTTATTTATGATATTGACTTAAAGTTTATGGAGATATAATTACTTTACATGTTCAGTTTAATCCATTAATAAATTTCTACCACAAACTCATATTTTCTCTAAACGATGAGTATTTAAGATGACTTGGTTACACCTTAAGTGATAAAATCAACTTATAGAGAATCACATTAACCACAAAGGATGAGCTATTTATTTCCCATGTCATTAATCATTAACCAATACCAAAATGGTTAGTACATGATCAGAAGATCCCAAAAAAGTACAATCCTTTATAGAAAGAAATACTACTCTTAATCTCTAAAATTTAAACAAACTATACCCAAAGTTCAACAAATACCCTACAATGAAAAATTATCCTTAAAATCCTTCAATATAATCCTAACTAAGATATAAACCCAAAAAACATAATAATTTGATTATGTAGCCTTCCACGTTAAATTGTATATCCAAATAACCTCAACTACTTATAAAGTCACATGCATAAAAGTAATTAACATAATCCTATATTCTCTATGATAGTTTAACCATTTCTATAAATAACCCAATCACTATAAATACACAATAAAAAAATAGAAAAATATCCACCATTACTCCACAAATGAAATCCCAATGTATTCTATTTTCCTTCAGCATTTAGTATTCCCAAAAGAGAGAACGTCTTCCAAAATAAAATTTATCACTTAATCACAAAATCATTTTCATATAAAATGGATATTCATTTCATAATACATAAGGTCCCAAATCAACAGAATAAAACCATTTAAATAAAAGGAATTAGTCACACTAACTAGGGACTTCACGTAGTCCAGTGGTGGGTGATAAATCCCAATAGCACACTGGTTGTGGGTTCGATTCCCACAGCTTTTTCTGACGCGATGGGTTGTCACACGATCTCCGAGTTATCCTTTATAAAAAACTATATTTTATAACATTACCAAAATTAGATAAATTACTCAAAATAACCATAATACAATTTAACCAGAAATGTTATCTCATTCCGTACATTTTCATCCCAAAATTTAATTACTAGTAATTTCCTTAAACTCAAGGATCATATAATACTAAATCGTTATTTATAACTATATCAACAATAGAAAGGATAATTCTTCCACAAATATCATTTTCGCATGAAAAAATTAAGGGTTAAACATACAAGAGAAAAGTCGTTCAAAGTAATCCCATTAATAAAGAGAACTAATACTTTTAAACATTTCACCATCCATTTGTTTCCACATAGCTTCTTATTTGACAGAGGATATCATATATAATAGGTCATTCACTCGGGTAATGACCAGGTCCCCTACATTTATTGAAAATGACTGTAAATGTATTCTTGGGACCATTTTTATTTTCTTCTATTTACTCCCCATTTCTCCTTGGAAATTTTTTACTTTTTGTCCCTCTTTCCCACACATAAATAATTTATTTTCTCCATTGAGACACTTTCCTGGGTGTCTCCTTCCACATTTCCTTCTTGATAGAAATTGTGGTTTCAATTCTCTATGGTCTCCACTGCTGGAGCTCCTATCAACTATAGCCTTTCTCTTCTTTGTTGAGTCTTGGAGCTAGTTAATATATATGTTGTTGATTATATATTTGGAAAACTAATTCAGAATGAACATGATATATTTTACGCCTATCAACATTCCATTTTGTTGTTCAATTCCACCAACATTCCAACCTTGTACATCATTCTCAATGTTACAATGACTTCATTGGAATCCAGTAATTGACTAAATCCAAAAAAATAGTAGGATTAAAAATAGTCATAGAATCATTTAGAGATTATTATGAAACCTAATTTGAAATTTAAAATACCTTAGGATTAACCACGGTCATTTATTCTTATATTATATTAAAATACTTTAAATCAGTTTGAAAATAAAATGTAAATTATCCTAAGCATATCTCCCAGGAGTGTCATAACCAAGAGTGAAGAAAGTCCTATTGTCGTGTACCCGGATACCTGAGTTCAAGCTCGAAACTCCTTGCCCATGTTTTCACTCCTAAGTACTTCTGTGCTAGATCCACCTTTACCTGATCGTATCCATACTGTGATATATTTCGTGTAAAATACACAAAATATCTACAATACCAAAAATTTATGAATTTCTTCTATACTAATCCTCAAAGTCTATCTTAGGGTAATGTGCTCTAATCAGAGTTTATCTAAATCCAGTATCCACAGTTTGCCCTAAACATACATGGATACCAGCTATAATTCCTCGGCTATAGAATCTACAAGATAGTGCATTATATAAATACATTGGAATGATTACAAGGAATCATGTCCTGAAAGACTGATCAGTTTAGTAGTCTTGGAAACAATATACATACATAAGTTCATCATTACAACTTAAAAAGTAAAATTAAACTAATTTATTCCATTAGAAACATTCAATATTACTATATTTTTCATAGAAGTCACTCATAACTGACTTCCTCATATCCTAGTAAAATGAAAATTAAGAAATTGGTGAGCTCAAATGCTCAGTAAGTGTAAGAAATACAGAAAAAGTTAAAATAAACATTAGGCATGGTGAATAATTGAAAACACGTGCCTTTACAAATAATAAAGTGGAACACTTTGTGGAAAGAATATGAGCAGAGTAAGATGCAATAATAAAAAATAGTCATGGGTATTCTACTAGTTTAATAACAACATGAAATATCAATATCTAATCTCATAATGATGAAATGCATAATGTCAGAGATCAAAACCATATAGTCAAGGCCAACTTTCCAGACTACATATATGATTTTTTCAAGGCCTTGTACCAAGACACTAGTTTGTCTCATGAGGCCAACCGATGCATCGGGGAGCTATACCAGGATCCACATGTAACTTACTATGTCCAATTCATTCCTCATATGAAAAGGTCGAAACATAATCTAAACATTTGTATTAAAACTATCGTATGAAATGTAAATATTTTAACCACAAACCATGAATGGTATAAAAATAGAACATCTATAGTCAAACATCACTAATTGAAGACAATATGGAAGAATTTCTTATATTAGATTAACCTCAATTGAGAATAACGAAGGATAATGAATTAGATGGAGATAATCATCCAAACTATTTGAGAGATATATCCCCATTTTTTCATGAAAACATTTAAAAGTCACAATATTTATCAAGAAGACGTTTAAAATAGATTTCTAGAACAAAATTTCCCATACCACATTGAAACTATTAAAAGGAATTTTAATTTTAAAACATTAATGTCTATACAAATAAAGCCTTAAAAAATTTCTAAAACATGGAAATTAATAAGAAATGCTTAGAAGAATAAATCAATAAAACATTTAAATGATATTTTCGTTAGAGTTCCTAACCAAAAGAGAGACAATTGAATACAAATAATTGATGTAATCAAAACATTATAATATCATGAGAATAATGAGATTCATGATATAATATGTGAAAATAAATTTTATACACCATATAAAAGTGAAATGGCGTATAACAACAAAAAAGTCTCAATTGAATGTAAATTGAGATGTAAAAACTTATAAAGAATGTATTATTAGGTTAAGGATAAATAAATTACATAATTATGTGTGAAAAATATAAATACACTCTATATTAATGTATATTTAGGGAAAATCAATCATAGGAAATTAATGCATATTCTTGAAAAAATACAACACCAATGACTAGGATGCTTGACATAATGAATGAAAATTGAGTTAATATTACTCTTATCAAGTTCATATCAATGATTTGAGAAATTATCAATGGAGTGATTATGTATTGTAAACGTATATCAACACAATGGGGAGTGGAAATTACTACATAAAATAATAAATAGTGATTCCACACATATTCTTGGAGTAAAATAATCAATGATGTGTGTGTCAAGCCCAAAGAGAGGAAATTGAAATTTTAAATTGCCTTACAGATTTTGTAACTAACGAAAAATTCAACCCATGAAATAAGGAACATACAATGAAGTTTTAAATACCCATATATTGAACTATATTAAACAAGTAATAAATTTAGTTCCAGTATATGCACCACACAAAAGGAAATAGTGGAAATACAACATGAATCTAATGGGAATAAGAAGTTAGATGAAATCCTCGTACCACGTTGTAATCAATCGAGTCGAATGAGAAAAAGTTAATAACCACAAAATCATTCACAGAATACATTGAATATATAGAGAATAATGATACTATATTTCATATGGAAGTAAACAATACACCACATTTAATAAATAAGTGGTGAACAATGGAAATCACACGGAATTAAAAGTGAGATATGAAACCCCTTACCTCAAATCCGACTTTCCTTGTATGTTCCTTGTACTTCTTGAATAATAAACATAAGTTAATTTATACATTATTAAGGACATTTTTCATGTTTATTATTCATTTTATATCTCTTATTAACTTGCTATAACTATTAGTGAATTATTTGGGTTCATATTGGATATTTTATCGATGTTCGGAACTTGAGTAAAAAAAGAACTTGTAATTATTAAAAAATTTCCATGTGGTCAAAATTAAATTATCTCCAGAAGGATATAAATGATTTAGATATCATAAATATATTATATATCCAGTATATATATTCATTTATAACATAACATAACATTTGAAGATAAGAAATGAAATCCACCGTTCATGGAGATGGTAAGTCGTACGTATGCAGGAACGCTACTTTCATTTATATTTTGGCTTTTAGTGGAATTAAAAAATAATAATAAATAGTTATATTATAATTACTGTATAATATCATATATAATATCATTAAATCCATCCTTTATATGTCTCACATAAGGAATTAATGAGTCATATAACTTTGAGGGTGTTGTAGTCTACACACCCTCAGATGAAATTATCATGTTTTACCCATAATGGAAAACAAAAAGGTATGCTATAAATGGAAAATACAGAAGTATAAAGAAAAAATACACATAATATATATCATATATAAATATAGTTCCATATTAATGGCTACCATGAGAGGCGGTAAGAGATAATTGAACAATCATCATTTCATGAGGAGTTAATTTTCCATCTAGAGAAACAATATGTTCTTTACCCATTAGATGGAGGTGTGCGTAAATGTAGTTCAAATAATTCTCATAACAACATCATAGTATATTGAGGTTACTGGTGTTGTTATATAATTAAGTAATAAAAAGTTTTTAGGGGTTGGAGAAATAAACTAAAAGAAAAGAAGTTAATAGAAACCATAACGTTAAATTTGGGTAAATCCCTTTGGTTTGAAACAAAAGGACTTCTTAAAGTGACTTCTGCCTAAAATAAGGCTTCTAGGTGGACGAGAGGGATCGTTAGAGCTTATTTGGGTAGATATTGTACAATACATGGGGCTTCAGATATGTGAGTAATTGGTTAGAACTGTTGTCCTTTTATAAGGAAGAGGAGGGGCTCTTTATGAACATTTGAAAATGTTATTATATTATAACGTTTTCATCAGTTTCAAAAGGTCCAAAACTAATTTAAGTAGAATATAAGATTAAAAATGTTGGAAATAATATCATCCAATAAAAATTTGACAGGTTTTGGATTTTTTTTAATATTAATAATCTAATTTATTTAAATCATTTATTAATGAGGTAAATAATGCATCATTATTGTGTCATAAATAATTTAATTTATTTAATGTATAAAAAATTATTAAAAAACACCCATAATGTTTTAAATATTTTCATATTCCCAATTAATATTTATAGTCATAAATATGACTTATAAAACCCAATGTAGAAAGTGATATAGTAAAACATATTTGTTAATATCATTTTTGTCTCTACATTATATTAATTATAATAAAGTGTCATTATCATTTTTAAGTGGATTCATGGGGTTCCAAAATCGACTCAAGGATTCACATGGTCGTCCATAACTCATCCAATAATGTTAGGACATGTGTTATGTTAATTTTTTGTTATTATAATATTCTTTTTACCTTGAATTACCCTATTTATCTTTAACCGCTATAAATAAGAGTCAAAAGTTACTATTCACCAAAAATTATTTTCATCTTATTGAACAAAATATTACTTACTAATAACAACCATGTATGTTGGATTTTCAAAATTAAATTTATAAAAGTGGAAAGATTTCATTTAAATGAAAAAATCAATTTTTTAACTACTACTTAGTGGTTTTACTATTCATAAAAAATTTATGTTTTTCAAAAAATTACCAAAAATTTACCCTAAGATGTATTTGATATTCCAAAATCATAAATGATGTCTATTTTTCAAAATTCATAATTTAGTATTTCTCACTATTCACCCCAATATGAAACTTATGAGAAAAACACAAAAAAGTATTGTAACAAAATTTTTATGTCCCGATTCTAAATAAGAAGTTTATTTTTTCAAATTGAATATATAAAAGTGTAAAATATTGGATTTAAAAAGGTTTCACCATTAAAAGGTGGTAAATTTTCATTTTTTGGAAAATACTTCCTTTTTCTGAAAAAATGGATTTGTTCTTATATTATGTCTATGAAACACATAATATAGATGTTAAAATTTTATAGATTGTATAAAATTCAAATTTTAGTTAATACTTTTCATAACTGCTATTGAATGCCTAGTTTGGTAAGTCGTCGTGCGCTCGAACTCGGTGTTGTGTGAGGTGCAAGCTATTTAATTACTTTAAAGAGATAAGGTACTATGAAACTTTAGGGTGTTACATTTTGCTGCCAAAAATCAGACATTGTAAAATTTTCATCTAGTTTTTTCTTCCTCAAAATATTGAGAATAATTCTCATGTAATCATCACACACTTAATTTCTCTTTGAATATATAATAATATCATCTATAAGTACTACCTAAAACAGATCGAGGTAATATTTAAATACTATAATAATTAAATCCATGAAGATATTGGGGGAATTAGTAAGACAAAAAGGAATCAGAATATATTTGTAGTTCCCATACCTTGTATGTAATTTCATCTTGGGTATATCGTCTTTATTGACACTCAATTTTTGATATCTATAATGAAGGTCAATCTTGGAAATTATTTATCTCTACGTAGTTGATCAAACATGTCTTCAAAATGGGGAATGGGATAATTTTTATTGACAATGATTTTGTTCAAATCCCAATAATCTATGTAGATTCCCACCGATCCATCTTTATTATTCACAAAAAATAATGGGTTCACGCCAGGGTGAAACACTTTCTTGAATTAATCTATTATCATGGTTTTCATGCAGTTTCTTCTTTAATTCAAGAAACTAAATTAGGGAAATTCTATAAGGAGTCTTATTAATTGTTGTGGAACCATGTATTATTTCAATAGAGAACTCAACATCATGTTTTAGTGGAAGACTAAGATACCATTTCAAAAAGACATCTAATAATTATTGAATATTAGGAATATCATTGATTAAATTTTTCTCCCCAACTGGTGATAAAAGACTATTATGAATGGGAATTAAGACCCATACACTTGAATTAATCTCCATAGGAAGTTTATAATTATCATCACAAGGATGTATGATCATAGGAGGGTTTGAATTATCAAAAAAACTTCTCTTCCTTGACTACTGATATGGTATTTATGTAAAGAGATTGAATATATATCTAAGATGATATCAAATTAAACAAAAGAACGAATGAAAAGATTTTCTGGAAGCTCATTACCAAAAAAATCAAACTAAAAGGTGTGGTGGGATTCAGATGAAAACATTATATCATTATTGCTTTGAACTGCAAATTCCACATCGATTTTTTTTGTGGAATCAAAACACCCTTTGAAAATTATATAGATATGAATGATTTGGTAGATACATAATCAAATATGACATTAAATGTTCTAGAGTGTATTGAATGTGTAGCTTTCATCACATCATTATTGCACCCCTCATTTGAAATTTTCATTTCATGAGATTTCCCATTGTCCCTCAGCTTAAGAGGATGACGACGTTATTCATTATCACTATCCCCTTGTTTTGGGAACTGATTAGAATAAATCCCATTCTCTAAACACTTGTAGCACTAAATCACAGTACATGCATTGTGTGCCATTTTCCACCATTAACGACTTTAGATAACTTCTTCCCACCACTTCGACAATCAAATGACAAAATGACATCACATACAAACTTAAATAATTTATTAAAACCCTTAAGGAAATTTCTTCCATTGTTTTCCAACACAAATAGCATAAATATAAGATCATGTTATTCTCTTCATGGATTTATATTTTACTTTAAACATTATCTTCTTTTTCTTATCAAAATCATGAAATTGATATGGGACTCCAATATACATTTCATCCTTGACTACACAACCCGCAATACATTCATATATTCTGAAGTCTCTTATGTCTGACTCCCTTCTAAGACTTTTCATTAATCCACGAATGAACCTATCAACTCTACTATTGTGTTGGATGAAAATTCCAAAAGCATACCTCACATGTATTATCATATTATCCTCTTACAAAACAAAAGTATAATCATCTATTTTATTCAACATAAGGAACTATTTATCAATCTTGGTATGAAGAATAAGAGGAAATTACATATGAAAAAACATGTTCATGAACTCATCTCATTCCATAGATTCAATTGTATATTGATTCCTTATATTATAAATTAGATCCCACCAATGGAATGCATCCCTTTATAACCGATAAATAGCTAGAATGACTTTATCATGATCCAAACACTATAGAACAAAGAATATATTTTCAGTAGTATTGATCCATTGTTCAATAACAAGAAGATCTGAAGATCCTATGAATGAAGGTGTACATTTCTTCATGAAAGACTCAACAGAATGTTGTTCCATCATTCTATCATTTGAACTCTTCCATTATTATAGCTTGAAAAATCTATGTGGGTATAGAAATGAGGTTTTTCATTCCATCTCCCATATAATTCATTTTCTCAGTAAGAAAATCTTTTCATTATCCATTGTAATCACCATTATTTACGTACCTTTGGGGTCTATAAACTGAATAAAACTAGAATCATAGAGTATGATAAAGTTATCATATTTAGGGGCCACATAATCATGAAAAGTCACATATATGGTGTCTAAACTATGAAACATTCATTAATCTATCACACCTTAGGTTAATATGAGGTTATTCATAGCCAACATATGTTTAGATTCTTCATGATGGATTGTAAAATTTTTGTGAATTTCTAAATCATGTACACTGAGAGTGTCAAACCACATGTGCAGAAAGGATTATTGTCACATAATAGATTACCCCGGGTCAGGATCATAACTTCTTGTTAAAATTTTTACCCCAAGGTACATTTGTGCTAACTCCCCATCCATGCGTATTATTCAGATATGTATTTATTTCTAGGAAACCACTCATAATATCCTTTACCAAAATTGTAGGACATTTTACTATACTTTTTCATATCCTTAAACATATACTTAGACATGTCCTTAGGGTAATCACTATTTATTTCTTATACAAGCTTCCAAAGGTTAACTAAACATTCACTCTAATACCAACTATAGATACCATCTATTTTAATACATTAAAATTAAAAAATGATTTTGGAATACTTAAAAAATTATTCAAAGTGAAACCCAATGTCTATAATACTAGTATTCTGACATTGGAAATATGGAAACATAAACAGTGATATGTAAGTAAGCTAAATTATCTCCTGTGAGGTTCTTCATGTATAAAAACCATCTTAGAGACATCAAATATAAAACATATCTTCATAACATGGGAATAAAACATAAAATGTGTGAGATGAAATTATCAATACGAGTAAAAATGGGAGATATATAAGTATAATCATGATAATAAGGGTTTTAGAATACAGTCATGAAAATAGAATATCATTCCCTCCATATCAAAGGTCATATACAAAAATAATTACATAAACATGGCATTTCCTAAAACATAAATCATAAGGAAATAAAGAACATAATCCATGAAATCATAAAATATTAACAAAATATGGAATTTTTTCAAAAACATACACATATATAATATGATTTACACATTATCCATGTAATAAATGCCAACAAAATCATAATATTACAATATTACTCCCCATACCATCTTGGTAGTCATGGTTTAATCTCATGGCCATCTTAGTAGCATGAGTTCACTCCCCAAGTCATCTTGGTTGGCATGGTTCACTCCCATGGCCATATACAATGTTATGTTTCACTCCCAATACCATCTTAGTATATATCATGAGATATAAATACATACCCAAATCATTATAGGGGGATATAGGTCTCACCCATCTCATAATGATATCACACATACATGTGAAAAAAATCATAAACAATCATATCATGACACATAAAATGAAAGGAGTATCAAAAAAACATAATCATATCATAAACTATGAAAAAATATAATGGTTTCATAATTAATTCATCAAAATCCTAACCCATGGAAGAGAAACAAATTTATAAACATATAACCCCTGGAAGAGAAATAGATTTCATAAATGTATAATCCATGACTGTGAAATGGGTTTCATAAAGACCCTGACATTATGCATAACCCTTTAAGATAATTAATATGAATTGAACCATTAGATAATTTTCTATATTGGAATTAGTAACATCAATAAATATTCTATTAGATATAAAATAATTTTGAAATATCATTAGAAATGTTTCCTGAGGAAAATCTTCTTTCATATTTTAAAAACAATTTTTAATACATAAAAAATTTTAAAAACATTTTTTTAAATAGTTTTTCAAACATATAAATTAAGGATTTAAACCTAAAAAACGTTTTTATAATACTTTTCCACCTTGAAAATAGGCTTCAAAGATCTTTTGAAAATGTTTTTGAATTCATTTTTTTAATATAATAGACTTCTGACATAAGAGAGATGTGATTAAATTTTAATTAAAAAAATTGTCTTAATAACAAAATAGTGTAAAAATGGTACTAATACATGATGATTTCATGACTAACTAGATGAGAATAAAATTCATCAGTATTCATTAGATATGAATTGCGATATTTCATTGATTGAAGTACAATCAGATACAATCTCGGAAAGAAAGTAGATTGTTTCAATAAACACTTATCTCTTGGTAACTATGGATCATACTATCCTTGTAAGAGAATTTAATTACATGAAGCTCTAAATATCATAAAAATATTTATATTCAAGATATAATACACCTCAAAAAATAATTTAGGTTTATAAGAGAACATGAGTCCCAAAGAAGCCAAATTGAGACAAAATTATTCTACTAATTTGGTAGCTTTTGAATCCTAAAACCCATAAAAAACGATAATAAAATGGTTATGTTAATACCCATAATTTTAATTATAAAATTCACATAATAAATTAATCAATTGTACATACCCCTTACAAATGTAATGAGTGGTGAACTTAACATTTATCTCACATAAATAAAAAGTGAGATGAAATCCCCTTACTTTGTGTCGTAGCTCTCATCATACTCGTTCAAAACACATGTATAATAAATATAAATTTATTATAAATACATTATAGAACCTTATTATTATATCTAATAAAAAATATGTTTTTATTTGACCTCTGATTACCCTTTCTTTATCAATTCTATGTTAAGGATTGCCTTTAGGTAAAATCCACAAGGTTTTTCACAAGTAACTTAATTTGTTATATATTTTGTCCTTATAATTATATAATTATTCCATAAGATTAATAATTATATAAATATGATTTATATTAAGTATATGTGTATTATTAAAATCTATAGAATATATAAATATGAAACTTAATACACCATTAATGGAGAGAGTAAGTCATACATACGCATGAATGTTGTTTCCATTTTTATTTCATATTGAAAGAACGGAAGAACACTTCATATATGTATATATTTGTATAATATAATTAATGTATAATTATAATGGTATATATATCATATATGTTCAAATATCCCATCCATAATATATTCCATGTAGTGTGCAAACGAATCACATCACATTGAAGGGTGATAGTCCACACTTCCTCAAAACAAAATTATCGGATTTACACTAAAAGGAAAGTAATAAAGTTATGTTTTGTAAATTTAATAAATAATATTAAATAAATAATAAATATAATATATAAAATATATAATTAAATATTTTCATTCATAATGTTCACCATTAAAGGTAATAATGTAAAAATGAACAATCATCATTTAGTAAGACGGTAGTTCGCCATACACATAAACAGCATGTTCGTTACCCATTTTATGGAAGTGCGTGTAAGTGTAGGTAGATACCATACATAAAAACGTAATATTATATTGAATATATTAGTTTTTTATACAATTATTCAATAAAATGATTGTAGGGGTGGGAAAATAGATTGAAATAAATGAGAGTGAGAGAAGACGTTTCCTTTTAATCAGGTTACTCTTTTGGTTTGTGCCAAAAGAAATATTTGGATTTATTTATTATCAAAGGGAAGATTATAGATTTAATGGAGGGGTTTCAGATGTGTAATGGTTAGATATTGGATGGACCTATCCATTCTGAGAGGTGTGAACAATTGATAGAGTTGGTGGCCTTTTATAGGAAAAGAAATGACACACTTGGAATTTTCTAAAACAAGTTCGGTGTAACTAAATTCTTACGTAAAAAGTCATTAAAAAAAATAAACCAAGAGTATATTTTCACTGTATCAATAATGAAAAAACAACTTGTTTTTGGAATGTTTCTATAATTTTGTGGGTCTTAAATTTAAGGTTTAATACATTGTTAACCTAATTTTTTTTTTAAAATATTATATAATTTTATTTAAAAAACTAAGAGGGCCATATTAAAAATTAAAATTTATTATTATTAAATATATTTATTACATTTATCCCAATTCTAATCACATATGGGGAAAATAATAATTTTAAATTAATCCTGCAGTCAGGTGGACAATGTGGTGTTTTTAAGAAAAAATATACAAAAGATAGATAAGTTTATATACCCACGTTCAAAGTGAAAATGATTTGAATGATTTAAATTTTACTAATTGATAATACTATTATCTAATTATACATTTAAATAATTTTAAATAAAATTTAACCATATAAATCAAATATATGAAAAATAAGTTCTGAATTAAAATCAGGTATTTTTCATTATTCATCCAAAAATGATATTTCTTAGAAAAATCAGATAACATATCCATACGATAATTTCGATATTATAAATTGAAAAATTAATTTTATTTTGTAAAATAAATTACTAATGTTTTAAAAATTCATTATATTATTGTTCATAGAAGGACAATAAAATTTCATCTTTTGAGAAAATGTTATTTTTAAACAAATGAGGACTTTATCAAAAATAATATCATTCATTATAAATATGATTTATTTAAATTAGCAAATTTAAAAAAACATGAATATTATCTATTACTATTCTTACATCTATGTGTATCAAATAGGTAATAATTATCTCATTTAAATAATTATTACAGTAAAATGATGTTTCATATAAACATTGGTTTTTCATGTAACTTACAACAAATTGATGTTCCATGTAACATATGCTGAGTAGAGGCATGGTGAAAAGAATGATATACTTAGTTCATTGAAATAAATAATTGAAAATTAAATTTATTTGAGAAAAAATGTCCATAAAAACTCGGGGTGTTACAATCCGAGTCAATTCAGCCTGATCAATCACCATAATGTCCAAATTCATGCCAAAGAAATTGAATTTAATTAATTTTATCTAAAAAAATTAATTGAAAAATTATAAGAAAGCACACAACCAAATATGAATGGGATATTTTTTTAAGACTCCCTAGGTATCAACACCTAGCTGTAACCACAACGAACCACCCATGGATAGTCATTACCATTATCAAAATATCAAAATAGGAAAAATACCTATCTTGTGGAAGAGAAAAAAGAAAATTTAATATAATTGAATTGGTATCTATAATATAATTAAACATGGTGAAGTTATTTAACATAAGCATTATCTAATGATGTTTTACCCATTCCTAGAACACTTTAATTTCAATAGAACTAACAAGACCCAACTCAATTCCATGATTTGATGGCCAGATCAAGTTAATTTGACCAAATTAAATAAAAGGTAGAAAAATAGACATACCTTAAATGGGAATAAAATCAATACCACACATTTATAATTATCATAATTCTTTTACCCATGTAGATGAAAATTAGCTTCATTATCAAAAAATTCCATCATGATATAGAGGAATTATCATCAAATATATAATCAAGTCCATTTCAAATATCTATAGATGATCTAGATGATCATATATGAAGTGAAAAAATATACAATTACGACACAGTGGTATCCCAAATGATATGACATGCCAAGAGTAATAATCAATGAGCAAAAGAATAATGATCTACCACCACACAAGAATGGAGGAGTAAATATCTAAGAAGAATTCAGGATCTCACATTGATTTTCAATTGGATATGACCTTGATTTATACAATCTAAAAGGGATCTTAGGAATATATGATTGGTGGAGATAAGGGAATAACTAACATAAAAAAATAAGCATGTGGGATAAGTATCAAGGGTGGCTCGTTGCCCAAAAGGAAAAAAGACCCCCACTTAAGTTTTACCCATCATTCCTCACTAGTTAGACAATCAAGGTCCAACTACTAGCCAATGTGCCACATGACACATGGTTTAGCCTCTCCAGCTTTCTGATGAGTCATTATGGGTAGAAAAAATACTTCACATCCCATAATCTTGCTGGCGGTAGCAGCATCAGCTCTGACGGCTCTGAAATTCCATTATTTATTACCCAATCTCTCATACAACAACCAAGCATCATTACATAATTAAAATGCCTCTTCAATGTGATTAAACATGAATCATCTCATTTAAAAAACTTGTTATCTAAATATCCATACATGGGATGAATATTCAAACTCCTTTGGAAATACATAAAACCTAATGGTATAGGTCATTAAAACATTCCCTTCTATCATGATTTATAGACAAATCATTTTGCTCATTAATTGTCTCATGTTTTCTAGTATTCATATGAATTAACTTCTTATTGAAATATTCTTAATTTTTTCATATACAAAGAATTTGTTCTCAACCATTTATTATTTTCTCCAATCCCGAGACTACAAATGTCCATATGACCTAGGATATATGTATATAAGGATCTAGTATGGTGAAATTATGGAAGTATAGCCACAAAAATATATATATAATTTTTAAAGACACTATATCTTTTTTTACTGATTGTTAATATTTTTAAACATATGTTTTTTAAGGATTCAACCTACATGGTATCAAAACCATATATTAATGTTTTTATTTTTAGAATATGGGCGAGATGTGTAGTTCTATTATGTATAATAAAGGATTTATTCTTTTTTCCTCAATATTCAGAGTATGGAATAAGGCTGAATAATTATCTTGGTCTAGAGATAATACATTGAGAATTTACTCATGTAGAGATTTCACATAAGGTGAAAATATTTTCTATAATAATATTATTTTCAAATACTCATTATATGATATTATCATTTATATAATGATATATGGACATAGGATTGGTAACTAAACAAGGCCCCTTATCCAATAAATTTATCTTTAGTGAAACCCATATTTAAATAATAATAATATTATTATTATTTCTTTATAATGTCCGTGTACCCTGATAATATAAATATGAATAAGTAAATTAATATTTATTCAAATTACACGCTGTATATCTCTTGCATTACCTATCATTATGATACATCCCACTAACCTTTCTCGGTATTTAATAATCATCGAATAATAAATAGTATTATTTAAATAATGAAATTTATATAATACTATTATTCTTATAAACAAAATTATTTTAATAATCAAATCATATAAAATTGTGAATAAATATTGTGATCAGACATAAATAAATATTATTCCTTAGTCTTATAAATAATATTTATTCCACTAATTAAATTAATTGTGAATTAGACTAATATTAATGGAAACACTAAGTGTGGGACCCTATTGTCCACTTCTTGAGTGGCATTAAGAATTCTTGTAAAATTCCAATAACAACATTTCACAAAATGCAATGTCACCCACATAAGAATAATATAGTATGAAAACGATAAAAAAACATAAAAAACACATTTTGTAATATACAAACTTATTATTGATATCACATTTTTAGGTTAAATGATCATGTAATCAAGTTATTATGTTGACATGTATTTATTTGACTATTTTAAATGATCTCTCTAATAAACCACTACCAAGGATTTTAGTTCGATAGTTATATTCCGTTCAAATGGGTGAGATATCATCTTCTATAAAAATACATGGTAAAATACTTTATAAATTTATTCATTAATATCATATCATAAGGGATGTACCCAATGTACCCGAATTCACAATGAGCATAATTCAACACTGTTTGACGAAATACATCAAAGTGAGAGACCCATGATATGAATTAATAGAAATATTAAAGTCTAAAGATCATTAAAAATGTTCGTATATAGGAACATCAAATGAATTTTAAAAATTAAATTCCTACTGGTGTTTCTATCCTCATGACCTCATATCTTGGAGATTACTACGAATAAACTTCATGAGATTATGTCCCAACAACTTATGAGTACTCTCACAAGATAATTATTATACTATGTATCCCTTTATAGAATATTATTCAGACAATAAGACATAAGTCTATTATTACAATCATTACACTTCAAGGTTCTCATCATAGAGGGGAACTATATTGAAATTATCAGTATGATATATACATTATAAAATTATCACATAATATTCACGCTGAAGAATAATCAATATGTAATAAGATATTTGTTATTATTCTTGTTTATGAAAATACATCTAATCTAAAGTACAATATACATAGTTTTAGGGAACCATGACCATTTTTTATGGGGTGATATAAAAATAAGTAGAATAGAAACATAAGGAAAAGCTACTCCAAAAATATAATTGTATACCTCGATAAAAACATGTTTAACCGGAGAAATATTAAAAAACTTTTTCTAGAATTATTCTTGTTCAAGATCATGTTAATTAGATTTGGTGACATAAAACCAACTAAATTTACAATATTGATGACTATACTATCCAAATACTATAATATTGATTAATTTTTTTATCACATGATGATTTTTCTTATGCATAACATTAATGAGATAATATAATTAGAGTGTTTTTTTAAAAAGGTTATAAAAGATATAAATCATTTTAATAACCCATATATTTTATGATAATATTATTAAATATATCTCTTATAGTCTAGTTAATTTATACTGAAATGGATAGAGATTATGTTTGGATATTATGTGTTGGAGGCTCATAAAGAATTGATACCTTTTTATCATGATGTTCACACATTGTAACACCCAGGGATGTTTTTCTAGGGATAGAACTTCTAATATTAACTCAACGTGTTATATGTGTCACTAGATATTTCAATCTATGAACATGTGTATTGTTTTGTAGACATATGATTATTTAATATATATATAATTATTCACGTAATTTGATGAATGGATGGAAACTATAATGACATATTATCAAAATGGGGCATAATAAGATGGGTGTTCCATATGTGATATATAATTAAATATGTATTTCAGAAAATATATTTCCCATATGAGTTAATGGAATAAGATATCTGAAGTGACTATTAGGATTATTTACCTCTACTGAGATAGAGGGTTGAATTAGGAGGACTATATTTACAATTTATTTTCAATAGAAACAGAACTAATAATTATTAGAGTAAATTAAAATACAAACATAATTGAATCATCCTTATATAATTATGAAATAAATAATAATCAAGGAACACCATTATTTATACATGGTTTAGATCAAGTGTGGAATCCTACTCCATATCATGGATAGATAATGCCACTAAAAAAATATTAATTGAACTATATACCCAAGTGAAATCCTCTTAAAATATTTAGCATCATCCCATCACGTATTTCATTTAATACATAAACATTATACAATATTTATCACATTAAATAACTGTATTTATTCAATATCATGTATTAAATGCAACACCGAGTTCAAATAAACTATGATTCACTATAAAAATAATAGTATTTTATAGTTATAATCTAGAATATAGGTTTGTGGTTATGAAAAGGAAAAATTAAGTTTAAATATTAGATATTCAATAAAATATTTTAATATTTTCCTAATATTTTTTCGAGGAATGAGAGAAGAATAAATCTGTTTTTATACTTAATTTTTTTAAATAGGTTTTATCTCATTTTGTGAGATCATTTAGAAATTAATTTATGGAATTTTATTACATTTTAATTGGAAAATATTATTTCATATTTCAAATCTTGGGATACAAATTTTTTTAATTGGTCTCTTATTTTTATATGTGTTTTGAAATATAACTATTGTAAATTTATCACCTTAGAATAAATCAAGTTAAACTAGGTTAAAACTATATGTTATCGTCACCATATTTCATATGTATTCTAGTTGGAGGAATGAAATCTGACCATTATCACCTTAGGATAATAATGTAATTGTTCTAGGGAAAAATTTCCCTGAAATAGGTTTATATAATATCTAAATCAAAAAAGATACAAATTTCCAGTCTCTTAGTTTTAACAAACTATTATGTTCCCACATAGGAGAAAAATAAAGTTGTGAAAAATTAAAATTAAAATTTGAGAATAATAAATTTATTTTAAATATTTAAATTTATTTATAAATTTTTTAATTATATAACAACCATAAAAGCTTTGGAAATTCGGAAAAATTATTTTTTCAACAAATAGAAAAATAAAATAAATGAATTTAGAAATATTATATTTAATATAATTTAAATGATGTATTGTGGTTGTAACACCCCGTGCTTCAACGATACTCCTCTCTTTCAAAAATGCAATAGCTTGCATTGTACGCAAGTTCGAGTTCTAAAACACCGCGACTAATCAAAGTAGCCGTTATGAATAGTAATAACCACTTTTTAAATTTATAGAAATTTTATATTTCAAAATGGACTTCATTTTTGTATTCTTAATATCGAAATTATCCAAAGTTGAATTTTTTGTAATTTTCTGAGAACTTCCAATTTTTTATGAATAGTGAAAATTACTTAAAAACAACTTTTTTAATCAAAATAATTTATAGTGATAAATTATACTATTTTTTGGTTTTAATGTATAATTAGAATATATTTTTACCATTTTATCCAAAGTTGGTCATTAGAATTAATTTAACATTGAAATTGGACATAAACAATTGCCAATCTTTTGATATAAATTGTTTCTTAAAAACACGCTATTTATTGTAACAGCGGGAATTAATTATAAAATTAATTAATGAAACTTATATGTTTGTAATTTTGTAAAATAGACATCATTTTTGAATTCAGAATATCAATTATAGCTTAGGGTAAAATTTTGGCTTTGTTCTGAAAAACATCAATTTTTGATGAATAGTGAAACCACTAAGTGGTAGTTAAATAACTGATTTTTCATTTAAATGAAATATTACCACTTCTGTGATTTGATTTTAAAAAATCTGACATACATGGTTGTAATTAAGAAGTAAAATGTGGTTCAATGAGATTAAAATAAATTTTTGGTGAATGGTAACTTTTAAGTTCTTAATCGCGATTAGAGGTAATTAGTGTAGTTTAAGGTACACATAATATTTTAATAATATGAGATGAGCATGAAACTTGTCCTACTACTATTGTATGAGTCATGGCCAACCAAGACAACCCATGGGTCAACATGGGTACCCCATGGAGCCACTTCAGTTGGAAAATGACAATAATATATATTTATTTAATGTTAAAATTAAATTGACACAAACATGAGTTGTTTTACTAAAACAGTTTTTAAATGGGGTTACACAAGTCCAAATTTTGATTATAAATATTCATTAGAAATATAAAAAGATTTACTACATCATAGTATTTTTTTTTATAATTTTTAGACATTAAATAAATTAAATTATTTATGACATCATTATGATGCGGCGATGACCTCATTATTTAACGATTTAAATAAAATAGAAAGATAATGTAAAATCCAAAGCGTACACTTGTCAAAAACCTATTGGATGAGTAGATTTAGAACCCTTATCATCTTATCCTCGAATTATATAAGTGTGGGACCTCTAAAATCCGAAACTCATTTTATAATAAAGTGACTTTTCTTTACTTTCCAAGAGTGCCCCTCCTCTCCACTTATAAAAGGCCCCCACCTCTCCCACCTCATTTACACTTTCAAGCCATTTGGCTCGGCCAAACTCTGACCAAATACTCTCCCAACTTCCCCCTCTTACTCCTAGAAGCCTCACTTTGGGCAGAACTATTTCCAAGTAAGTCTTTGGCTCAAATCAAAAAGAGTTACCCGATTTTGAGGTAATGTCTTCTCTAATGTTGTTTTGTTTTATTTTTTTTCTTCAACCCCCTAAACTCTTTTTATTAATTTATTTTGTAACAAAACCAGTATCCCCAATATACTATGATGTTTTTATAAGAAGGATTCGAGCTACACTTACACACACCTACATCTAATGGTTAAAGAACATACGGTTTCTGTGGATGGCGAATTTCTGCCTCACGAAACGATGATTGTTCAACACTCATATAACACCTTCAAAGGTGGCCATTAAGATGTAACTATATTTATATATTATATAAAATATGTTTATGTTTTACTTATGCTTCTGTATTTCTCATTTATGGCATACTTTATGACTTCCATTATGGGTAAAATGCGATAATTTCATTTTAGGAAGTGCGGACTACCGCCCCCTCAAAGTGATTTGAATCGTTAATGCCATATGTGGGATGTATAAAGGATGGAGTAAATGGTTTTATACACTAAATTATACTGGAATTATATTATAAATTTATATCATTATGATTTCGTTGCATTAAATATGAAATTGAAATGAAAGTAGCGTTCATGCGTACGTACGGCTTACCGTCTCCATGAACTGTGCATTTCATTTCTTACCTCTAAATGTTACGTAATATTATAAATGAATGTATATACTAGATATATGAGATATATATGACATCTAAATCATGAATATAATTCTATAGATAATGGATATTCTACCACATAAACAACTTGTAATTATAAGAAGTTTATTGTTGACTCAAGTACCAAAGATCGACAAAATGACCGTTATTAACTTAAATAATTACATAATGTCCATATCATTGTAATAAGTTATATAATAAAGATAATGAAATTGAAAATGGTTATTAATAAGGTATATATTAACTCTATTTTATTATTCAGGAGGTTAAAGAATGGTTGAGTCAAGTCAGACACGAGATAAGGGAACTTCTTAACCCAATTACCATTCTTTGGGTTAATCTCCTACTTTCAAATTATGTCATGATATTATTATGACATATCATGTATTTGTACTTTCTTTATGTGTACTTATAGTGAATACACATAATAGATCTATTTTATTTTAAGAAATGATCTTTTACGGACTTCGTCTCAATCTCCTTTCATTGAGGCATATTTGGTTTTATACATAATTTCTTTTATACGGTGTACAAACCCCTTTGACTTTTACGTTTATTCAAAAGGAATCTTTTTTATACGAAGCGTTTACTAAATGACAAAAGGGGATGTTTTTGTCTTACGTATGCGGCGACAATGACTTCTCCGCCGCCGTGACCATTATTTGAGTTTCGACTTCCTCTACAAGCCATCATTTTTTTAATGAAAAATAAATACAAAGTTTTAACTTTCTTTTATTTTGGTATTGAAAATGGGTTTGAAAGCGTTTTTATTATATCAATGTGTTGTATTGATATCTTTTGATTGAAATGTAGAAATGTTATGTTTCCTTTATGCATGTTTTATGTAATACGATTATGTTATGGTTTATGATATGTTTAAACCTATTCATATGAGGAATGTATTGGACTTAATAAGTGACGGGTGGAGCCCGCTATAGCTCCTCGATGCATCGGTAGGTCTCATGAGACAACTAGACGTGGAATTGGCCGAGGCCCTTTCCCAATTTGATTTATGGTTTTGGCCGAGGCCTTAATCATTTTAGACGTCTTGGCCGAGGCCTTGATAAAGTGTTTCAGAATGTCTGGCATTATACATTCCCTCATTATGAAAGTGGTTATTGATATTTCACGTGATTATTCGTCTAGTAGAATATCCATGTGAGTAAGTAATGGAATTATTTTATTTTACTTTTGCCATATTATGCTGATGTTCAAGTTCAATAAGGCTTTTGTTTTAGTTATACATATCTTTAAATGCTTATGTTTTCTTATGAAAGTTTCCGCTATATTGTTATCCTTATGGAGCATTTGAGCTCACCCCTTTCAATGTTTTAATATTTTCCAGGATGTGAAGAATTATTTTATTAATGACCTGCAGGGATTGTGAGAAGAGGATATGAGTGTGGACTATGGATACTTTGTTATTGTAGTTTTTCACTTTATGATGTAATGTAACGTTTATTAATGTATCTAGTGTTTCCAAGGCTACTAAACTAATCGGTCTTTCGAGACTTGATCTTTTGTGATCATGCCAATGTTACGATGTAATGCACCGACTCTGGGTAGCTGGGGTCGGGGCGTTATAGTTGGTATCAGAGGCAGTTTAGTTCTAACCTTGGAAGATAGATTTAGATAAACTCTGATTAGAGCACATTGCCCAAAGATAGACTTTGAGGATTAGTATAGAAGAACTTCCTAGAATTTTGTTATTATAGAGATTTTGTGAGTATTCCGAGCAATACATCCTTGTCTAGATACGAGCAGGTAGAGGCGGCTCTGGCACAGATGTACCTAGGGGTAAAACCCGAAAACACCGCTTTGAGCTAGACTCGAACGAGAACTGGTGCACGACAACGGGCCTTGCGGCACTCTTGGTTACGACACTCCCAGGGGATATGATTAGGATAATTCTCATTTTCTTTACAAATCATTATAAAGGGTTTATGAGTATATACTTCCTCAAAGAAAACATTTTTATGATTATGGATTATATCCATAAATAGTTCAATTTATGTTAAGTGTTTTATAAGTATGGGATTATGTATTTTGATTCATAAACTGATCTAGTTTATGCCATTGTTTAGAAATGACGCCTAATGGAAGAAATGGAAACTGTATCAATGCACTCACTCCATGTAGGGATTTCCCTCCTGCTCAAGATAATTATAGTGGGGCTGGTGATGCAACTGGTGCCGATCAGCTAATCACCATACTGGGAAAACTTACTCAGGTTATGAATTATAACCTTACTCGTATGGAGCACCCTGATCCGCAACGTGGTGGATCAATGCTAGAAAGTTTCATGAGGTAACAACCACCAACATTCAATGGGGTTACAAATACGTTAGTAGCTGAGCAATGGATAAAATCCTTAGAGAAAATATTCCACTCCTTGGGGAGTAGCGAAAGGGAGAAGGTTATCATGGCAGTTTACCGCCTCACTGGAGATGCCGATCAATGGTGGTCATTGATTCAAAACACAAAGGAAGATGAAGAAGTATCAAATAGGGAATGGAGAGAGTTCAATGATCTTTTCTTAGAAAAATACTTTCCACATGACCATCGAGCAGATATGGAAAGGAAATTTCTAAGTCTGAGGCAGAAGGTGGATGAGAATGTCGCAAAGTATGTGGCTAACTTTACAAGGTTAGCGAGGCATGATGCCGATTATATACGTAACCCAAGGAGTAAGATTGATCATTTCTTTTATGGGTTAAAACCATTTCTCCATCGAGCTTTAGTATCACAATCCTTCTCATCATACGAAGATATTGTCTCGTGTGCTATCAAGACAGAAAAGGAATTCTCTATGTCTTATGACAACAAAGTAAAGCAAGAGAAAAATAGAACGGTGGAACAAGAGACAGATAAAGGGAAAAAGGGAAAGAAGGATTTTCTATTATGTGATAATTGTGGGAAGAATCACCCTGGTACTTGCCGAAAAGGAATGGGAGTTTGTTATAAATGCGGAGAAAAGGGTCACCAGGCTCGTGATTGCCAGGGAAAGAAAGAGGCTATCAAAGTTGAATGCTACAATTGTAGAGAAATGGGTCATTATGCAAATGAATGTCCTAAGCGTCAGGGAAACTTACCTCAGAAAAGGCCAAGGGATCAAGGACAATCTTATGCTGTTACTACAGTTGAAGTAGAATAATTAATGTATTGGTGCTTTTGGACTCATGGATTATATTCTGGTTATTATAATAATGTGATATATATATAAGGATTGTACTTCAGTAATTGTTGATTTCAATAAGGTTTTAATATGATGACGGTAATTATATTTTTTGTATGTGACAATAAGAGAAACTTTACTTTGTTTGGGGAATCTGGTAAATTGATTTTGGAATTAAGAGACCTTTTAGAGAAAGTCTGGACAGAGGTATTCTTTGGATAGTATTGTTTAAGGTTAAAAAATTTATGAAGATTATTTTTAGAATATTATGATACTATAGTTTTAGGAAAAGGACAACCTGCAGGGTGGGGCATAACCAGTCGCGTCGAACAAAGCTGCAGGAATCGAACCCACAATCATAGTGCGACAGGCCTTTATTTCCTACCACTAGCCTACAGGAAGTCCCTGGTTATTACAAAATAATTTTACTAATCTAAATGGTATGTGTCAACATTTGGAACCTTATACAATTAGGATAAGTATAATATTTTTGAGTTCTATTATCTTTTTGAGTGAAAGATGAGTTGAAGGTTGAAACTCTAATTGTCAAGCATAAATATATATATACCTATCTCTTATTCAATGAATAAATTAATTCTTAAACATTAGTAAAAGGATATTAAAACAAAAAAATGTGTTATCCTAATAACTTATGTATTGTTGAAATGATGATATTTTAAATCAACATAGATTGAAGGCTTTGAGGCCCTCAATTTGACAGTTGATTGTAATTGATGACCTCAATCACTCCCTACAAATATTTACGTTTTTCCTCCAATTATATGTCTCTAATTTCCACCAATGTTCTCCTTATCGAGATCATAATTTGGTGGTGACTTTCTTATTTCCATTTCCCTCTTATTAAGGATAAATTTTATTAACCTTATTTCCGATGTGGGTTTTCCACAAAGGTATTTTCTATTTTAAACCTTTTATTTTCAAAGAAAAATATCAAATTGCGAGGACGCAATTTATTGAAGGAGGGGAGAATGTAACACCTCGAGCTTCAACGATACGCCTCTCTTTCAAAAATGCAATAGCTTGCATTGTACGCAAGTTCGAGTTCTAAAACACCGCGACTAATCAAAGTAGCCGTTATGAATAGTAATAACCACTTTTTAAAATTATAGAAATTTTATATTTCAAAATGGACTTCATTTTTGTATTCTTAATATCGAAATTATCCAAAGTTGAATTTTTTGTAATTTTCTGAGAACTTCCAATTTTTTATAAATAGTGAAAGTTACTTAAAAACAACTTTTTTAATCAAAATAATTTATAGTGATAAATTATACTATTTAGTGTTTTTAATGTATAATTAGAATATAATTTTACCATTTTATCCAAATGTGGTCATTAGAATTAATTTAACATTGAAATTGGACATAAACAATTGCCAATCTTTTGATATAAATTGTTTCTTAAAAACACGCTATTTGTTGTAACAGCGGGAATTAATTATAAAATTAATTAATGAAACTTATATTTTTGGAATTTTTTAAAATAGAAATCATTTTTGAATTCAGAATATCAATTATAGCTTAGGGTGAAATTTTGGATTTGTTCTGAAAAACTTCAATTTATGATGAATAGTGAAACCACTAAGTAGTAGTTAAATAACTGATTTTTCATTTAAATGAAATATTACCACTTCTGTGATTTGATTTTCAAAAATCCGACATACATGGTTTTCATTAAGAAGTAAAATGTGGTTCAATGAGATTAAAATAAATTTTTGTTGAATAGTAACTTTTAAGTTCTTAATCGCGATTAGAGGTAATTAGTGTAGTTTAAGGTACAAATAATGTTTTAATAATATGAGATGAGCATGACACTTGTCCTACTCCTATTGGAAGAGTCATGGCAGACCAAGACAACACATGGGTCAACTTGGGGACCCCATGGATCCACTTTAGTTGGAAAATGACATTAATATATATTTATTTAATGTTAAAATTAAATTGACACAAACATGAGTTGGTTTACTAAAACAGTTTTTAAGTGGGGTTACACAAGTCCAAATTTTGATTATAAATATTCATTAGAAAGCTAAAAAGATTTCCTACTTAATATTCTTTTTTTTTAATTTTTAGACATTAAATAAATTAAATTATTTATGACATCATTATGATGCGGCGATGACCTCATTAATTGACGATTTAAATAAAATGGAAAGATAATGTAAAATACAAAGCGTACACTTGTCAAAAACATATTGGATGAGTATATTTATAACCCTTATCATCTTATCCTCGAATTATATAATTTTGGGACCTCTAAAATCCGAAACTCATTTTATAATAAAGTGACTTTTCTTTACTTTCCAAGCGTGCCCCTCCTCTCCACTTATAAAAGGCCCCCACCTCTCCCACATCATTTACACTTTCAAGCCATTTGGATCAGCCAAACTCTGACCAAATACTCTCCCAACTTCCCCCTCTTACTCCTAGAAGCCTCACGTTGGGCAGAACTCTTTCCAAGGAAGTCTTTGGCTCAAATCAAAAAGAGTTACCCGATTTTGAGGTAATGTCTTCTCTAATGTTGTTTTATTTTAATTTTCTTCTTCAACCCCCTAAACTCTTTTTATTCATTTCTTTTGTAACAACACCAGTATCCTCAATATACTAGGATGTTGTTATAAAAAGTATTCGAGCTACACCTACACACACCTACATCTAATGGTTAGAGAACATACGGTTTCTGTGGATGGTGAATTTCTGCCTCACGAAACGATGATTGTTCAACACTCATATAACACCTTCAAAGGTGGCCATTATGATGTCACTATATTTATATATGATATAAAATTTGTTTATGTTTTACTTTTGCTTCTGTATTTCTCATTTATGGCATACTTTATGATTTCCATTATGGGTAAAATGCGATAATTTCATTTTAGGAAGTGTGGACTACCGCCCTCTCAAAGTGATTTGAATCGTTAATGCCATATGTGGGATGTATAAAGGATGGAGTAAATGGTATTATACACTATATTATACTGGAATTATATTATACATTTATATCATTATGATTTCGTTCCATTAAATATGAAATTGAAATGAAAGTAGCGTTCATGCGTACGTACGGCTTACCGTCTCCATGAACGGTGCATTTCATTTCTTACCTCTAAATGTTACGTAATATTATAAATGAATGTATATACTAGATATATGAGATATATATGACATATAAATCATGAATATAATTCTAGAGATAATGGATATTCTACCACATAAACAACTTGTAATTATAAGAAGTTTATTGTTGACTCAAGTACCAAAGATCGACAAAATGACCGTTATTAACTTAAATAATTAAATAATGTCCATATCATTGTAATAAGTTATATAATAAGGATAATGAAATTGAAAATGGTTCTTAATAAGGTATATATTAACTCTAGTTTATTATTAAGGAGGTTAAATAATGGTTTAGTCAAGTCAGACACGAGGTAAGGGAAATTCATAACCCAATCACCATTCTTTGGGTTAATCTCCTACTTTCAAATTATGTCATGATATTATTATGTAATATCTTGTATTTGTACTTTATTTATGTGTACTTTTAGTGAATACACATAATAGATCTATTTTATTTTAAAAAATGATCTTTTAAGGACTTCGTCTCAATCTCCTTTCATTGAGGCATATTTGGTTTTATACATAATTTATTTTATAGTGTGTACAAACCCCTTTGACTTTTACGTTTATTCAAAAGGAATCTTTTTTATACGAAGCGTTTACTAAACGACAAAATGGGATGTTTTTGTCATACGTACGTGGCGACAACGACTTCTCCGCTGCCGTGACCATTATTTGAGTTTCGTCTTCCTCTACAAGCCATCATTTTTTTAATGAAAAATAAATACAATGTTTTAACATTCTTTTATTTTGGTATTGAAAATGGTTTTGAAAGCGTTTTTATTATATCAATGTGTTGTATTGATATCTTGTGATTGAAATGTGGAAATGTTATGTTTCCTTTATGCATGTTTTATGTAATATGATTATGTTATGGTTTATGATATGTTTAAACCTATTCATATGAGAAATGTATTGGACTTAATAAGTGACGGGTGGAGCCCGCTATAGCTCCTCGATGCATCGGTAGGTCTCATGAGACAACTAGACATGGAATTGGCCGAGGCCCTTTCCCAATTTTATTTATGGTTTTGGCCGAGGCCTTAATCATTTTAGACGTCTTGGCCGAGGCCTTGACAAAGTGTTTCAGAATGTCTGGCATTATACATTCCCTCATTATGAAAGTGGTTATTGATATTTCACGTGATTATTCGTCTAGTAGAATATCCATGTGAGTAAGTAATGGCATTATTTTATTTTATTTTTGCCATATTATGCTGAAGTTCAAGTTCAATAAGGATTTTGTTTTAGTTATACATTGACTTAAATGCTTATTTTTCTTATGAATGTTTCCGCTATATTGTTATACTTACGGAGCATTTGAGCTCACCCCTTTCAATGTTTTAATATTTTCCAGTATGTGAAGAAGTATTTTATGAATGACCTGCAGGGATTTTGATAAGAGGATATGAGTGTGGACTATGGAGACTTTGTTATTGTAGTTTTTCACTTTATGATGTAATGTAACGTTTATGAATGTATCTAGTGTTTCCAAGGCTACTAAACTAATCTGTCTTTCGAGACTTGATCTTTTGTGATCATGCCAATGTTACGAAGTAATGCACCGACTCTGGGTAGCTGGGGTCGGGGAATTACAGTGGTCCCTGATTTTTATAAATAGATATTACATATTATTGTTTAATTAACTTTTTAAAATTTAATTCAAATTAGGTTTTCTCGTTTAAGTCAAATTTAAAAATAGTTTGAATATTGTTGTTAATAATATTTTATCAAAATAATAATTTAAACAATTATTTAAACATCGTAAAAATCATTAAATATAAAAAGAGGGTTATTAATTGGTCTAATCATTCACCAAATGGAATTTAAATACCAATTCTTACCTTATATTTAAAATATACTATTTTATGTGTTAAAAATATGTTACTAGAGTTGATGTTAAAATAAGATAACTATGGGGTTAAACCAAAAATATTTTTTAAAACACCACATAAACATATTAAAATATTATTGTATGATCATATTTATACCCTATAATTTAAGAAATATAATCCTTTACTACGTGGAATAATTATTATAAAGAATTAGATTATTATATTTTCTTTTGTTATGCGATTATAGGAATGCCTCTCTCCTCAATTATAAAACGGTCCCTCTCCTTTCTCCTCATTGAAAAACTTTTATTCTTCTAGATACTTAAAACCCAACAAATATATATTATAAAATCCAATATATATATTCTAGATGTTATTTTCTACCAAAATGTCTAACCCTAGGGTCCATAAGAGGAGATCTAGAGTACTAGTTTCAAATAAGAGGTTATCACCTTAACCAACCATTTTATTTTTAATTATTATTTTACCTCATATAAATATATAAAATTATTCATAACATAGTAGATTATTTATCCTAAGTATTCATTAATGTTATTATGATAATTAAAAAACTTCTATTCTCTCTGTGTTCATCAAATGGAATGTGCAAGTGTCAATTGTGCGTATGTACGGCTTACCGTCTTTATGTAGAGATACAATTCATTTTCTATCACCAAATTTCATGGATGGTTACTATGATGGGTTTAGAGTATATATATTATATTTATGAAATATATTATTATTTCTAGATTATAATATCACTAATAACTTTTTACCTAAAAAAATTTGGTTAAATTATAATGTCCCTCACATGTACTTGTAGACTACCACCACCACGAAGTGATGTGATTCATTTTTTTTCAATTTTACTTTGATGGTAATAAGAATGGATTTAATGAATATATATGGTAAATATAATAACAATGATTATATAAAGTTTAATTATTATTTACCATTATTATTTTCCACTCATCAATATTTGAGAACATCTTTCATGCAAACGTACAACATATCGTCTCCATGAATGATGTATTTTATTTTTCTATCTCAAATTTTTTGGAATGACTATAATTATTTATTCAGTGGATATATTTAATATTTATAACATTGTTAAAATTATTTAAATGATTTAACCAAGATAAATTTATAATTACTATAAATACCAAACCAGAATCCTCATGAATAATGTAATAAATATCACTTAGAATGGATTGTTTTAACAAGCAATTATTATTAAAAGAGTGATAAAATGTTATAAAGGGACCATATGTGACACTATAAGTATTTAATTTTGGTTTTTATTCAATAATAATAAATTTAAATTTATTATATAGATGGTCAGATAGTTTATGATAAAATTCTAACTCTAGGTAAGGGATTAATGTTACAAATGCTTTGTATATTAGGATTGGTTATAATTATTTTTATGATGATAAACTATTTTCATTAATTTGTTAAGAAACCCATGAATTTTATTATAATATTTTTATTACTTGGAAATTCATTTTTTTTCATTTCATTTTCCACTCCATTGGTTTTAAATTGATCAAAAATTTGTTATTTTAATAAAATGACATTATATCTCTCATCGGTCGAAGTTCATATTTCATTCGAAAACTTGTTTAATAAAAAAATTCAAAAATGTTTTTCATTTTACCCTATTATTTTTTAAGTTTATTTTTACCAATGATTTATGTTTTATAAAATATTTAATAATTAATAATATTTTATTTTTTTAATTAGATACTTTTTTTTATAATTTTTTGAATGAAATGATTCATTTTATATTATAAGGCTTGAAAATAATTTCCATCTACCATGATGAATAAATAATTTTATCCATACTATATATTTTTTCAATGATTTTTTCAAATAAAATGATTTCATAAATATTTTTCAATTTTTTATATTTTAATTATGTGATTTCAAAGTGGAAAAGATATTTTAGTTAAGAAATGATCCATTATTGTTTTGAATGTATTTTCATCCACGGTATCATCCTTGGTGTCACTTATGATTTAATAGGGATATTATCCAATTATATAATCCATTTTATTTAATTTTATGGATTATAATGATTAGTATTTAATAATTATTGAATGAAACTATCCTCTTTCACACAAGTTACTTTTATTATGAAAACGGTTTTATTTCCACTGGTCATGATGCGATGAAATGTTTTTGAAACCATTTTCCTTTTCACGAGTTATGACATTATGATTGTATTATGAACATGTGGAAATAATAATTATGAATGTATTTATTTTATGGTTGGGAACACAGTTAAATATTTCTCTAATGAATTGGGTAATTTTGGATATCTCATGAGATAAATAGGACTAGAATGTGGAGTGAACCAGTTATAAGGCCCCAGCCTTAAAACTTACTTAATCTTGAGTTATTACAAGATTACACATTGAGGATCTTTTCAGGTTTAGAGTTTTAGAGAATTAGATCATGAAACTTGCATTACATTCCACATTTAAACAAAATGGATTACATAAAAGACAATATTCATTCTTCCCATCAACGAGAACATATTTAAAATAAAAAAATGGATTCTCTCTTAACACATCCTTGACTCTAACGTCTTATCATGTACCTTTCCTCTTGACCTGAAAAACATTTCAGAAACTTGGGATGAGCATAAAAAGCTCAGTAAGGGACATAAAAATATGGAAAGGAAACATGAGTTCATGTATACATAAAGATGAAATCATAATTTACCCATAAAACATAGGCACTTTAACCTAACTCATCAAAACATGAATAAAACATAGAAATCATAAGACATAAAGGTAACTTGAGGCATTCATAACATTCTTACGTAGGGAGTAACCCTCTTGGTTACGTTTGGAATACCCATCACAGTATATTCCCTAAATCTCTTCGGAGAAACCTTAACGTTTCACTCCTTCGCGTTACCCAATGCATTGGAGAGCTATAACGGGCTCACCCGCCCGTAGTTTATCACGGAACCACCCGTTCTTCATAACAATGCCCAAGAACCATAACATACACGTATCACATAAAATATTCATAAGGAAACAAAACATTTCCACATTTCAAACACAACATAACATTTTAGTATTTTGAAATAATGAATCCATATAAAAAGAAACCATTTCCAAAACCATTTAAAACATTTAATAAAGATATTTTTGAATCAAAGTGTCCCATACCACCTTGAAGCTTTTAAAATTTTAAACCATTAATATCCATATAAATAAATTCTTAAAACCACTTTGAAAACATGGATATTAATAAGAACGAATAATTAAAACATTTAAAATGATATTTTGGTTAAAGGGGTTTTACCAAAATTAGAGACACTTGAATACAATAATTGAGGAATAACGTTTAGTCAGAACTTTATAATATCATGAGAATAAATGGATTCATGATATAATACTCCAAAGGACAGTATATACACCATATAAGAGTGAATTGGTGCATAACAACAATGAACCCTCAATAGAAATGTCAAATGTGATGAAATCCCTTATAAAGAAGGTATCCTTAAATTAAGGACAAATCAATCTCAAAAATATGTGTGAAGAATATAAATACACCCAATATAAGTGGATATTAAGTGTAAAACAATAAAATGTCATTCACACATATTGAATGGATGACATATTCAATGACTACATGTCGAACCCAAAGAAATCGAAATTGGGTTAAGAAGTTCCCTTGACAGCCTAACGGCGTCACATCAAAATGAGTTGATGAGAGATAAAAAGAGTATCTCATCACTTGGACACAAAATTTACATCATTAAGGATACATGAGAACATATCCCAATGTATCAATATGTAAATTAAAAGACCCAATAAAAGAAGTCTTTTAAAAAGAGGGGGGTGAAAGGTTCCCTTACCGACTTGGGTATCTTTCAAAAAATACACCCCATGAAAGAGGGACAATAGATCATTTATGTAAATACTCATAAACGAAAGTATTTTACACAAAGTGTAGAATAATGGGCAGTACATACACCACTCAATGAAATTTGTGGCAAAAGTAGCGTAAATCTCACGAGAATAAAAGTGAGATGAAAAATCCCTTACGAGAACTCGGCAGCCTAACGGCGCCACACAAAACTTCCAAAATGGATTGATGAGAGAGAATAGGGTCTCTCATCACATGAACATAAAAATTACAGTATGTTTAATATAAAATATCATCCCAATAACAAGTAATATGAGCTTAAAAAGGAATGACATAAAAGTGTATACTTAAAAAGAAAGAGAGGAGTAGGATCCCTTACCTCGGGTCCGACTTGACTCGATCGTTCTTTAACGTCCTGAATAATAAACTTGAGTTAATTTCTATTTGCTTAAGAACCTTTTCCAAGTTCATTATTCCTTTTATATCAATTATTGACATGTTGTGAACATTATGTAATCATTTAAGTTAATAATGTTCATTTTGTCGGTATTTGGTTCTTAAGTCGAAAGTGGACTTCTTACAATTACATGTTGTTCATGTGGCCAAATTTTTATTATATCCAGAATTGTATTCATGTTGTAGTTATAATATATGTCATATATATCCAGTACATTCATGCATTTATAACATTACATAATCATTTAGAGGTAAGAAATGAAATGCACCGTTCATGGAGACGGTAAGCCGTACGTACGCATGAACGCTACTTTCATTTCTATTCGTATTTTATAGAATGGAATAATAATGATATAAAGGTATATTATAATTCCAGTATAATATCATATTTAATATCATAGTTCCATCCTTTATATGTCCCACATATGGTATTTAACGAATCAAATCACTTTGAGGGGGCGGTAGTCCGCACTTCCTTAAATGAAGATATCGTGTTTACCCATAATGGGAACCATAAAGGTTTGACCAAAATGTAAAAAACAGAATCTTAAGGAAAACATAAACATACTATATATCATATATAAAAATAGTGACATCATAATGGCCACCTTTGAAGGTGTTAAATGAGTATTGAACAATCATCGTTTCGGGAGGCAGAATTTCACCATCCACGGAAACCGTATGTTCTTTAACCATTTGATGTAGTTGTGTGAGAGTGTAGCTTAAATAAATATTATAACAACATCCTAGTATATTGAAGATACTGTTGTTGTTACAAAAGAAGTAAATAAAAAGAGATTAGGGGGTTGGAGAAGCAAAATAAAACAAATGAATATGAGACAAACAATTACCTTTAAAAGTGTAACTCTTTTTGATTTGAGCCTAAAGTCTTCCTTTGAAAGGATTCTTCCCAAGGTAAATCCTCTAGGATGAGGAGAGGGATGTGGAGAGAGCAAATGGGCAGGGGTTGGCCGAGAAAAAGGCTTTTGAAGTGTGTGAAATAAGGTGGAGGTGGGGGCCTTTTATAAGAGAAGAGGAGGGGCACTTTTGGAAAGCAAAGAAATATTACTTTATTTGAAAATGATTTTCGGTTTTAAAGGGTCCCAAATTGGTAGAATTCGTGGATAAGGTGATAAGGCATCGAAATCCACTCATCCAATTGGTTTTGTCCATGTGTATATTGTAGATTTTTCATTATCTTTCCATTTTAATTAAATTGTCAAATAATGATGTCATCGCTGCATCATTATTATGTCATAAATAATTTAATTTCTTTAATGTCTAAAAATTATAAAAAAAATACTATGATATAGGAAATCTTTTTATCTTTCCAATTACTATTTATAATCAAAATTTGGACTTGTATAACCCCACTTAAAAATTGTTTTAGTAAAACATACTATGTTAGTGTCATTTTCACTTTAACATTAAATTAAAAGTATTTTATGTTATTTCCCAACAAAAGTGGATCCATGGGGTCCCCAAGTTAGGCCATGGCTTGTCTTGGTCGGCCATGACACAACCAATAGGGTTGTGACATGTGTCTAGGTCATTTCATATTTTTAAAGTATTATTTATACCTTAAACTACACTAATTATCACTAATCGCGATTAAAAACTTAATAAGTTACTATTCACCAAAAAATTATTATAATCTCATTGAACCACATTTTACTTCTTAATGACAACCATGTATGTCGGATTTTCAAAATTCAATACACATTAGTGGTAAACTTTCATTTAACTGAAAAATCAGTTTGCTTGATTATCACTTAGTGGTTTCACTATTCATCAAAAATTGAAGTTTTTCAGAAAATTACCAAAAATTCACCCTAAGCTATATTTGATATTCTGAATTCAAAAATGAAGTCCGTTTTACAAAATTCAAAACATATTAGTCACATTAATTAATTTAATAATTAATTCCCGCTGTCAGAGCAAATAGCGTGTTTTTATAAAACAATAAGTATCAAAAGATTGACACCAGTTTAAGTCCGATTTCAAAGTGAAATTAATTCCAACCACCACTATTGGATTAAATGGTAAAAATATTTCCCAATTTCACTTTAAAACCAATTCAAAAGATAATCTAATCATATAAATAAATTAGATTAAAAAGTGGTTTTGAATTAAAATACAACATTTACACTATTCCTTAAAAAAATGAACTTTATCGGAAAGATACCAAAAATTTACACAAAGTAAATTTTGATGTCCCGATTCTTAATAAGAGTTTTATTTGGTCCAAAAGAATGTTTAAGAGTGAACAAAACTATATTTAATGATGGTTCAACATCAAAAGGTGATAAGTGAACCTTTAGTGAAAACTAGGGCATATACGCCTAAAATTGAATTCTTTCCGTATTTTAAGCCTCTATTCTTTATTGGATAAATGTAAAAACAATTAAAAACATATGAAATCATATTTTAGTTATTTCTATCCATTCCCGCCAATACAACGGCTACATGTTAACTATCATTTAAAATAATATTATTTTATTATTAGAGTGCAACGTAAGATTCCCAAGAAACTCGTTGTTGCGTGTTGGGTACGCCATCGAGCATAGCGTCCCCTTTAAAGTCATATTAATATTTTATTCACAAATATGGATAAATACAAAAATGTCGTATTCTTTATTTACCTGGGGTGTTACATCCTTCCCCCCTTTTGGGAATTGCGTCCGCGCAATTTTAAAATTGGACTTGGAAACATCCTTGAAAGTCCCACATCGGAACAAGAGTTGGTAAAACAATCACTTTAAAATAAAGAAAGATAAGTACAAAGGTCACCCGAGTTAACCCATACTAGGACTCCAAGTATGAAAATATGGACATGGAGGAAAAAAACAAAGGGTCATGTCCTGATGGAGAGTGTTAGAAAACATGTTTAGGAGAAAGTTAACCACGAGAAAATCACAAACTTGTGATGGGTTAAACGGTATTCGATTCCCTAGTAGAAAAAGTTAATAGACAACATTTTTGTTTTAAGTTACATTTTATTGAGGAATTTTATTCATAAGGAAACATAATCACTTATCATGTTGACCTTCAACTTTTACTAGATTCCTTAATCAAACTCATATTTTTTTCAAAAGACGAGTATTTAGGGAGACTTGTTCGCATTCAGAGTACCATAATCAACTCCTAGAGAATCACCTAATCCACAAAAGAGAGCTATATACTTCCCATGTCTTTAGACTTTATCCAAAAACAAAACCAAAAAGGCTAGTACAAGATCGGATAATCCAGAAAAGGATAACCCTTTATAAAAATAAAATCTATTCTTAACATCCAAAATTTGTCAAACAAAACCCAATGTTCAACAAGGATCATTCGATAAACAATTTGTCCATAAAATTCTTCAAAGTAAACCAATATAAGATCGAAACCCAAATATTTGAAAGATTTAGTCACATAGTCTTCCAAGTTAAATCGTAACATTTATCTCCAAACAACATCAGTTGCTCCTAAAGTCACGCATTGAAAAGTAATTATCCCAATCACATATCCTCCATGATAGGGTAATCATTTTAATAAATAACCCAAAATCAACTTACTCTTAATTCATAAAATCATATAACCAAAAGAATCAGTCAAACTAACCAGGGACTTCACGTAGTCCAGTGGTAGGCGATAAATACCAGTCGCACTTTGGTTGTGGGTTCGATTCCCGCAGCTTTGTCCGACGCGACGGGATGTCACACGGTCTGCGTGTTGTCCTTTTTCCAAAACTATATAATTCTTAAAACATTCCCCAAAACGAGATAAAATCTTCAAAATAATCATAACACATTTTAACCTCAATTTAATCTCATGCCCTCCACTTCAATCATAACCTTTAGTAACCCATAATTACCTCAAAAGTAAGGATCATATAAACCCAAGTGGTTCTTTATAACTATGTCCACAAAAGAAAAGGTAACTATTCCTTGGATAAAATTTGCCTATATTAATCATCAGGGTTACACATAATATAAAAAGTCTTCTAATGTAACCCCATCATCAAAAGAGACATAATACTCTTAAGAATTTCACCATAACTCTTGAAGCCCTTATATGTTGACATCTTACTCATTCAACATTCTTCATGATCCATTATCCATTCCTTTCCAACCTATTCCGAAATACCTCTTTCCTACAAACAAAATCATGAATCATATCCTAAGATTTCAAAATAGGAAAACAACAGTCATGAAATAGTACATACCTTTGATTGGTCATTGTCAGTTTCTTCATCCTCAATAGGAATGGCATTAGGTATTGGTAAACGAACATTTGTACGCTCTTGGTGACCCCATTCACGATACTTCTTCATAGAACATGTGTTTGCATAATGACCATGCACACCACATTTAAAACATTCAATTGATCCCTCAGAAAGAACTTCTTTCTCTTTCCTCGAGTCAACGGGATGCTTCCTTTTTCCATTACAGGTTCTTGCTTTATGACCTTCATTTCCACATCTATAGCATATTTCTGTCCCTTTGAAACATTTCCCTAGGTGTTTCTTTCCACATCTCTGACACATAGGTCTTTGAACACTCATACCTTTATGATTATTACCTGCACTTCCGTAGGGATTTGTTTCTTGCATATTTGATGCCTTAGAGAAAACTCCAAGGTTTAGGTGGTCAATCATGACTCCAGATAGTTGGTTGAGGATAATCAGAAGAGTTCTCATTGCAGCTCCCATATCATTCAGTTGCTTGCTCAAAAGACTATCACAATTTCCTTCACATCCACTGTTACTTTGGTGCCTGCTAGATCCAGCCATTTACTAAAACCAAAAAGGTCAGTGTGAGTATATCAACAAAACCATCATGTACTAATGAGGAAGATAAACACTAATATACACTTACTCATTCACTTTATCTAAAACTAGGACTCTTTCTGAAATCCTAACCATTATGGTAATGTCACTTATGCTTAAGGAATACCCTAACCTCTAAAGTTATCTAAACCGACCTTTGATACCAACTATAAGGCCCCAGCCTTAAAACTTACTTAATCTTGAGTTATTACAAGATTACACATTGAGGATCTTTTCAGGTTTAGAGTTTTAGAGAATTAGATCATGAAACTTGCATTACATTCCACATTTAAACAAAATGGATTACATAAAAGACAATATTCATTCTTCCCATCAACGAGAACATATTTAAAAATAAAAAAATGGATTCTCTCTTAACACATCCTTGACTCTAACGTCTTATCATGTACCTTTCCTCTTGACCTGAAAAACATTTCAGAAACTTGGGATGAGCATAAAAAGCTCAGTAAGGGACATAAAAATATGGAAAGGAAACATGAGTTCATGTATACATAAAGATGAAATCATAATTTACCCATAAAACATAGGCACTTTAACCTAACTCATCAAAACATGAATAAAACATAGAAATCATAAGACATAAAGGTAACTTGAGGCATTCATAACATTCTTACGTAGGGAGTAACCCTCTTGGTTACGTTTGGAATACCCATCACAGTATATTCCCTAAATCTCTTCGGAGAAACCTTAACGTTTCACTCCTTCGCGTTACCCAATGCATTGGAGAGCTATAACGGGCTCACCCGCCCTTAGTTTATCACGGAACCACCCTTTCTTCATAACAATGCCCAAGAACCATAACATACACGTATCACATAAAATATTCATAAGGAAACAAAACATTTCCACATTTCAAACACAACATAACATTTTAGTATTTTGAAATAATGAATCCATATAAAAAGAAACCATTTCCAAAACCATTTAAAACATTTAATAAAGATATTTTTGAATCAAAGTGTCCCATACCACCTTGAAGCTTTTAAAATTTTAAACCATTAATATCCATATAAATAAATTCTTAAAACCACTTTGAAAACATGGATATTAATAAGAACGAATAATTAAAACATTTAAAATGATATTTTGGTTAAAGGGGTTTTACCAAAATTAGAGACACTTGAATACAATAATTGAGGAATAACGTTTAGTCAGAACTTTATAATATCATGAGAATAAATGGATTCATGATATAATACTCCAAAGGACAGTATATACACCATATAAGAGTGAATTGGTGCATAACAACAATGAACCCTCAATAGAAATGTCAAATGTGATGAAATCCCTTATAAAGAAGGTATCCTTAAATTAAGGACAAATCAATCTCAAAAATATGTGTGAAGAATATAAATACACCCAATATAAGTGGATATTAAGTGTAAAACAATAAAATGTCATTCACACATATTGAATGGATGACATATTCAATGACTACATGTCGAACCCAAAGAAATCGAAATTGGGTTAAGAAGTTCCCTTGACAGCCTAACGGCGTCACATCAAAATGAGTTGATGAGAGATAAAAAGAGTATCTCATCACTTGGACACAAAATTTACATCATTAAGGATACATGAGAACATATCCCAATGTATCAATATGTAAATTAAAAGACCCAATAAAAGAAGTCTTTTAAAAAGAGGGGGGTGAAAGGTTCCCTTACCGACTTGGGTATCTTTCAAAAAATACACCCCATGAAAGAGGGACAATAGATCATTTATGTAAATACTCATAAACGAAAGTATTTTACACAAAGTGTAGAATAATGGGCAGTACATACACCACTCAATGAAATTTGTGGCAAAAGTAGCGTAAATCTCACGAGAATAAAAGTGAGATGAAAAATCCCTTACGAGAACTCGGCAGCCTAACGGCGCCACACAAAACTTCCAAAATGGATTGATGAGAGAGAATAGGGTCTCTCATCACATGAACATAAAAATTACAGTATGTTTAATATAAAATATCATCCCAATAACAAGTAATATGAGCTTAAAAAGTAATGACATAAAAGTGTATACTTAAAAAGAAAGAGAGGAGTAGGATCCCTTACCTCGGGTCCGACTTGACTCGATCGTTCTTTAACGTCCTGAATAATAAACTTGAGTTAATTTCTATTTGCTTAAGAACCTTTTCCAAGTTCATTATTCCTTTTATATCAATTATTGACATGTTGTGAACATTATGTAATCATTTAAGTTAATAATGTTCATTTTGTCGGTATTTGGTTCTTAAGTCGAAAGTGGACTTCTTACAATTACATGTTGTTCATGTGGCCAAATTTTTATTATATACAGAATTGTATTCATGTTGTAGTTATAATATATGTCATATATATCCAGTACATTCATGCATTTATAACATTACATAATCATTTAGAGGTAAGAAATGAAATGCACCGTTCATGGAGACGGTAAGCCGTACGTACGCATGAACGCTACTTTCATTTCTATTCGTATTTTATAGAATGGAATAATAATGATATAAAGGTATATTATAATTCCAGTATAATATCATATTTAATATCATAGTTCCATCCTTTATATGTCCCACATATGGTATTTAACGAATCAAATCACTTTGAGGGGGCGGTAGTCCGCACTTCCTTAAATGAAGATATCGTGTTTACCCATAATGGGAACCATAAAGGTTTGACCAAAATGTAAAAAACAGAATCTTAAGGAAAACATAAACATACTATATATCATATATAAAAATAGTGACATCATAATGGCCACCTTTGAAGGTGTTAAATGAGTATTGAACAATCATCGTTTCGGGAGGCAGAATTTCACCATCCACGGAAACCGTATGTTCTTTAACCATTTGATGTAGTTGTGTGAGAGTGTAGCTTAAATAAATATTATAACAACATCCTAGTATATTGAAGATACTGTTGTTGTTACAAAAGAAGTAAATAAAAAGAGATTAGGGGGTTGGAGAAGCAAAATAAAACAAATGAATATGAGACAAACAATTACCTTTAAAAGTGTAACTCTTTTTGATTTGAGCCTAAAGTCTTCCTTTGAAAGGATTCTGCCCAAGGTAAATCCTCTAGGATGAGGAGAGGGATGTGGAGAGAGCAAATGGGCAGGGTTTGGCCGAGACAAAGGCTTTTGAAGTGTGTGAAATAAGGTGGAGGTGGGGGCCTTTTATAAGAGAAGAGGAGGGGCACTTTTGGAAAGCAAAGAAATATTACTTTATTTGAAAATGATTTTCGGTTTTAAAGGGTCCCACATTGGTAGAATTCGTGGATAAGGTGATAAGGCATCGAAATCCACTCATCCAATTGGTTTTGTCCATGTGTATATTGTAGATTTTTCATTATCTTTCCATTTTAATTAAATTGTCAAATAATGATGTCATCGCTGCATCATTATTATGTCATAAATAATTTAATTTCTTTAATGTCTAAAAATTATAAAAAAAATACTATGATATAGGAAATCTTTTTATCTTTCCAATTACTATTTATAATCAAAATTTGGACTTGTATAACCCCACTTAAAAATTGTTTTAGTAAAACATACTATGTTAGTGTCATTTTCACTTTAACATTAAATTAAAAGTATTTTATGTTATTTCCCAACAAAAGTGGATCCATGGGGTCCCCAAGTTAGGCCATGGCTTGTCTTGGTCGGCCATGACACAACCAATAGGGTTGTGACATGTGTCTAGGTCATTTCATATTTTTAAAGTATTATTTATACCTTAAACTACACTAATTATCACTAATCGCGATTAAAAACTTAATAAGTTACTATTCACCAAAAAATTATTATAATCTCATTGAACCACATTTTACTTCTTAATGACAACCATGTATGTCGGATTTTCAAAATTCAATACACATTAGTGGTAAACTTTCATTTAACTGAAAAATCAGTTTGCTTGATTATCACTTAGTAGTTTCACTATTCATCAAAAATTGAAGTTTTTCAGAAAATTACCAAAAATTCACCCTAAGCTATATTTGATATTCTGAATTCAAAAATGAAGTCCGTTTTACAAAATTCAAAACATATTAGTCACATTAATTAATTTAATAATTAATTCCCGCTGTCAGAGCAAATAGCGTGTTTTTATAAAACAATAAGTATCAAAAGATTGACACCAGTTTAAGTCCGATTTCAAAGTGAAATTAATTCCAACCACCACTATTGGATTAAATGGTAAAAATATTTCCCAATTTCACTTTAAAACCAATTCAAAAGATAATCTAATCATATAAATAAATTAGATTAAAAAGTGGTTTTGAATTAAAATACAACATTTACACTATTCCTTAAAAAAATGAACTTTATCGGAAAGATACCAAAAATTTACACAAAGTAAATTTTGATGTCCCGATTCTTAATAAGAGTTTTATTTGGTCCAAAAGAATGTTTAAGAGTGAACAAAACTATATTTAATGATGGTTCAACATCAAAAGGTGATAAGTGAACCTTTAGTGAAAACTAGGGCATATACGCCTAAAATTGAATTCTTTCCGTATTTTAAGCCTCTATTCTTTATTGGATAAATGTAAAAACAATTAAAAACATATGAAATCATATTTTAGTTATTTCTATCCATTCCCGCCAATACAACGGCTACATGTTAACTATCATTTAAAATAATATTATTTTATTATTAGAGTGCAACGTAAGATTCCCAAGAAACTCGTTGTTGCGTGTTGGGTACGCCATCGAGCATAGCGTCCCCCTTAAAGTCATATTAATATTTTATTCACAAATATGGATAAATACAAAAATGTCGTATTCTTTATTTACCTGGGGTGTTACACCAGTTCACTAAAGGACACCATCCACTATTATATTTGTCGGTGACCCAACTACTATGACAATTTGGATAGTGAATATGATCCACTATAATAGTCTTTAATGTGAACCTTGTTTACTAAGTAAACGATTATATATGATTTTTTATATTCTACAAATCTGTATCTTACATAAATGTTATTCCCTCTGGGATGGTGTTTTTGAATCCTTTATGATTCATATCTATTGAACTAAAAATATTAATTCCATGACTCAAGATTATGATATATAATATGAACAATATGGGTTTTCAAATTTCTATCTTTTGTTCTCATATTATTATGATATTATTATGTTTATATGATCATTGAAGTCTCACTTGTAGTCCCTCACTAAGAATCATTGATCAACATTTCATATGTTTCCATTCCCAATGTTAGGAGGAGAGATTGTTTGTTTGATATAACAATTAATGTTCATAGTTATTAATAATATAAAAGTAAACACTTGTGAATATAATTCTTATATGTCCATGTTTCCAATGAAACTATAACTACATTATTTCAGTGTGAATTATAATCTTATAAAAAAAATATTCATAAAATACAATATAATATATATCTATGAAAATTATGGGTGAGTATATTTTTTTATTAGACCAAGGTATAGTTTCCTTAAGAAAATAGGATGAAAAAACATTATTAAAACCCTAGGGAATAATTCTAAATATAAGATAACATCAATATGTTTTAGTATTTTTTATTTATTACCTATGGTGAAACTATATAATATTATTGTTTTAAATTGTTGGGTATTTATTTTCACATTAAAAATAATAATTTTCATCATTTTTTCATTTCCCGGTACGTTTTTTATTTCACACACAAATATTCTTGTATTTAATAAATTTTATGGACATGAAAGAATCATGTTAATGGATAATTTAATATAGAATCCAGTGATATTCCCCCTGATAACCCAATTGTTATTGAAGCCTAAATGAAAAGTCACATTGTTAAGATTATGAAAAAAATTCAATTTATGAATCATAGTGAGATTACAGACAACAAAAGGAGGTCAAAAAATTATATTGATTTATTCATGATTAAACACCCATATTCTTTCAATGTACCTTTAACCCATCAGTTTTCGGGAGATGGATCTGTACCACTAAAAAGACATTTACCATTCTATAGTGTTTTAAACCTTAAAATATTTCTTGGTTTTTTTTCATTTGGATGTTGAAATAGAAAAATGGCGTTATCCTATCATGAACACGAGAAAAATGTATGAAATTTAGTCTATAGAGTGGGATGAGTTTAAGAACTTATTTTACAATAAGTAATTTCCTTATATTTTTCTTTCTAAATTGTCTAATGAATAATATTATCTAAATCATAAGTATGATTAATATGTTAGTTCCTATGAGGAATAATTTATAAAACTTTTATTTTAGAGTTCTAGTATTATCAACTTACCTAACATTAAGGATGATAAATTCTTCAGTGGCATAAAACCTAGTCGCCAAAAGGAATTATACAAAATATAATTTATTATCTATAAAGAAATATTTTGATGTGATATCATGTTAGAAATAGATATTGTCGTTACAAAACCAGTGTAGAGTATTGGATGAAAAGAAAGATTAAATTGAATGGATATTCATAAAATAATGGATTGAAGAAGACGATCGTTCCTTAAAACAAGAAAGTGTTGAGGGAAATATGTTTGAAATTGTCTTAAGGGGATTGGTATTTTTTAACATTGGAATGGAATGTAATTGAGAAATAAAATCCCAAATTAATGTGAAGAGAATATTAAATGAAAGGAATAATGAAACCATATAATAGAATGATCCCCACACATTTTAGTGTCTCAAATAATATAAGTAAGGAAATCTTGCTGACCAATTCCCAAACCCAAAGGTTAATGATGATGATCCACATTAATAACCACTTCATCCATGAGGCAAAGAGAAATATAATGTGATAACTATTAGGAATATGTAGTACAATAATGATGTGATGAATTATATATTTACCATCCCCTCTAGATGTTCAAATGTACTATTTTATTTTAGATCCAGCAACTCTTCCATATCAAATTTTATTATAGGATAACCATCCCACCTCAATGATAAAATGTTGAATTAATATTGAAACTCACTAATGGTAGGATTATTGCATCTCATGTATATGGTTCTTCAATATGTGATGTTTTTTGAATTTTCCTCCTTAGTATCTCATTATTTTTACTCTATATTAATTCAATGTTATTTTGGGAATGTATTATCTTTATTTAAAAAAATATCTCATCAAATCCTAAGGATAAAAAGTTATGATTGATATTATGAATCAGATAATGATCATCTACCACTATGATGAAAAATATGAAAATCCAATGGACATTATATCCACTGTATGGGTTATGATTTCAATTATAAAGGAGTGTAAATCTTAGATGGTTGGGAGAAACTCAACATCTAAAATATGCCCATTGCATGGGTGATTTTTTATATCTTTCAAAAATATTTTCATGGGATTTACCTGAATCAAGAAGATGAATTTTCAATATAACTCAAACATGGTTCTATACCTATTTCAAAAAATCCAAATAGAATATCCCTAATTATGTTAAAGGAATTGAAGAAAATCCTCTTCGAAAATCATGAAAATGGACTTATTCAGACATGTTCTTTACCATGGGATGCTCCTGTTATTTTTGTTAAAAATAAATATGGAATAATATTGATCTGCATCGATTATTGAGAACAAAACAATACAATTATGAATACATTCTAAATATTCAATAGAAAGAATCACAATGGAATAAATACTTGAAAAGGTGTATTACCTTCCCAGCAAAATCAATCGATCAAATAATTCTGGGTCTCATGGGCATCAAAGGGACTCACGATTATGTGAAAATTTCAAGGTCATGTGAAGACTATATTTGTAGATGATAGCCTACGGAAAATCCAATAAATCCCTCCATCACTGATCCTTGTTACCCTGTGAATGCTCGCCATAAAACCAAATGATTTCCATAGGCCACATGGGTTTTCATTTGAAATAACATGAAAACCCATATGATATTCTTCCAAAAATAAGGAGGAATGATTTCCAAATGGAGATACCCACAATGTTCATAAAACTCATGTGCCATGTCAACTTTGTGAGGAATAAAATTCCTTGATGATATCCAAGAAAGAACAGAAGACCCGAGAAAATTTGAATATTAAAACAATGGAGATAAAGGTGAGGTGGTGATATGTACTCGTGGTCACTAAAAGACATATGACATGCCCTTGGAGACCCAAAAGACACAATAAGATGACAAAAAAATTTCTGTCACATCTCACAAAATCCCATTAGCTAGTCAACCTCACTATGTGGATGTCGAAGGGTATTTCTAGGATTTTTTGTTTATCACCTTTGGCACTCTAAATTCAAACAAGTTTATTTTCCCACAACAAGGGTTCACATCCTCATATGACACATACTGGTCACACAAGAACTCATCAAAAAATCATTTAAATATCTATTAATTACTCATTAAAACTCACATAATCTATTTACATTGTAAAATAAAACAAAGGGGATAAAAAGGGAAGACAAAAAGCTCTAGAACTCACTAAAAGACTTGGGACACACTCATAAATCCACAACATGGACTCATAAGGCCTTCTGAAAAGTCAAATAGATCTTGTGAAGACACATGGACAACCCAACCATGCCCCATGAAGTATTTATAAAATGAAACAAGCTCTTATAAAGGTCCACCGGCATGTCCATATGTAAAAAAAATAATTTTACATACTAGCCTAATAAAAAATGTCTTCAAAAATAAATAATAATTCGATAAAAGTTTAATTGATGGAATAGACTGAGGACCGCTGAAAATCAGGCAGCACTCGGAACAACCCATAGAAAAGGCTCGGAAATCCACATGGCACCATTTTTATTTTTCAGACCCAAGCTTATTTTTTTCTAGATAAACTGCATGAATTTGTGAAAAATAAATGTGGGGAGGCCTATAAATTCCCCACTCCAAACTCAAAGAGGGATTGGGGTATTTATCTCAGATCTCACTATGCATATTCAAAGAATAAATCTACTAATCCCTTCCCTAAACAAGGGTAGATTTATTAGAGAAACCAATTATGCAGCAATATAACCATCCATCGAGTAATATACTAGCGGGAAACCAGAGTAGTCATGTTCTAGAAATGAGACACTTTGCTTGATCATTCATAGAAAATGTGAAGGGTCTGTAGTGGGATATGCGAAGAGCATCCTACATCATAACTATATCAAATGGAACTCAATAAAAAATAAAATTGATTAAATCCAAAGAATCCATATGTAAAATGATATAATAAATAATAAAGGTGAAGATTTAAATCAGATCATTTTTTCCAACCCATGTGTTCTTTTTGTGCGCCTACCAAAAACACATGATTGTACTGGGACATGTCTCATAGATCTCATGATGGTCCTTCAGCAAGATACATGGGTGATACGGAGCACTATAGACCTTTAATGGAAAACTTGCACAACCCATTTGAACATATCTCCATAGTCTAATAAAGTTCCCCATGGATGTGTCGCCCAAGCCTTGGGACATCCTTAGAATTCATTTCCTGACTCATATAATGGTGCATGCTCGTTTCCTCCAAGTCTCACGAAGCCACCTGTGCATTTCCATGAGATATCATGACATCCTCTAGAAATATTATCCAGGACTCGTGATACCCTCTAAGGAAATTTTCCAATACATGAGACATCTTATGGATAGGTAAAACAAGTCTCCTGGGGGAATTGGGGATATCAATGGGCTCCCCTGACATCCTCTAGGAATATTGACCAAGACACGTGACACCATCTCAAATGTCAGTAAGGATATGTGATAGATTCTGATGGAATCCATCTGGTTCTCGCGATGTCCCCCAGAAAGGTCAACTGTGTCATGTGTACCCTTCATACAAGTAGGTCTAGTTCATCATGGAATCCTATGATATGATTGTCTCATCCATCTATGATGCGTATGTATTGAATATAAGGGAAACTATATAGTGTACATCCTGATCAAGGGAATTATGAAAAGTTTGATTCCTTCCATATTTAGCAGGTGTAGGGAAGCTATTCCAAGTCAGAATTTCATATTGATCATCCAAGGTGATCTGAGTATCTAAGCCACTTATCCCAAGCAATTACATTGACCACATTCTACCCCTTGTTTCTCCCAATGAGAATGGATCACATGGGATTAGGGAGTTTCAATAGTCATGTCATTTTAAATATAAACCCCAGTGTTTAAAGGTCATCCTTGTAATATAATCCCTAAATACCGACAACATATAGAATGTCCTTGATCAATTGGGATTACACCTTGTTGTAATCCCCCATCATTCCTAAAACCTTGAAGACTATCATAATGTCTCCGAGTGTGATCATACACCAAAAACTATCAACTACTTAATGGATAACTGATTTATGATGACTCTGATTCCGATAATACTATGGATATATTGGATGACTTCTCAAGTCTCTAACACTATACCAAGAACCCCTATGACTATCCTAGTATGTAATTCCCACATCTACATTTCAGAAGACTGGTTATATATTCCCTCTTTTTTCTCACACCATGATGTTCGCATGTGGTCGTAGGTAGATGAAATGGAAACTGCATTAGGCATTGTGAATTTACACTAAGTATAGAATTCCCGTTATGTAATCCCCAATGAGTGTCATGGTACGAAAACCCCTCATATAAGGGTATAATGCTTTGGTCCAGTACTGAGGGCATGACAGAACTATGTTAACTCTAATTCCTTCCATAACCTGGATACGTACGACATCTCCCTATGACCCAAACTCAAAATTTTTGTGTCTTAGTACCCCCACATATTTCCTCTCCATAAGATGCTATAATTCATAGGATTAATGAACTATGTGTTTTTTGATTCCTACAATAAATAAGATACATAGAATTCCTCACAATGGCTCAGTTCCCTCTTATGAATATTAGGAACTTATTCACATGGAAGTGAATTTTGAAGCATTTGGTCATACAAATTCAATAAAAAAAGTAGCTAATCACTGTTAATAAAACAGAAGAATTACCTAGAATACATATATATGGATTCACTAATGAAAATGCACTCCCATCAGATCATCAGTGAGGCTCCATTTCTTTATCTAATGACAGAATTATCTAATGGGTCATATTGTCATGGTAATCTGTCACATATCTAAATTAGGAAGAGACTTGAGAACCTATCTTAAATCTGTAGAGAGTCATAGAATAGGAAAAAATCCCCCTCTAAAAAGGTTTCATGAGACTAACCAGCCATATTCTTAACCAATGAAAGTCACCAAGAGTCGTTGGGCCTGAAACCCGAGATGACCACCGACCATGAGAATGTAGGTCATTACCTAGATTTTGATGGGGGGAACCATTAGGAGTATCATGGAAATGTGACAATGGTATCTCAATGAGATAACCCCATTTCTCATCTCAAAAACCTGCTGAAAAAATGGTGAACCAATGTGAATCTACTCAATGATAAATTGATTGATTATTATTCATTAGGCCATTTAGTTTTCCTCCATATGCAAACAAAGTGGTAAAACATACACGAATCTCTTTAAAAACAGAATTATTGGGTTATAATGTTTCTGAACACTTTGTTTTGATAACCCTATACAAATAAATCCATATGACCCTCATAATCTCATATATTCTCCTTTTTGATTAGGGTTCACATGAAATAATTCCATACTTCATTTGATTTGTCCAAACGAGACGAATAGTTGAATCATTTGAAAAAAATAAAATGATGATAATAATGAATATATGATCAAGAAAATTATACTTATGGTATTGTAATAATTAGTAACCATGTTCCTTTTTTTCTTCATGACAACAAATATTGATAACATCTCAATTTGAGATAATTTCTTCATCATCCAGCAGTCACTACAATAAAACATCCATGACTGAAACCTATGCCAGTTGCAATATAATTTCACCACCACAACAACTACAGTGATAGGTAGAAAATAAAATTGTATGAGAATACCATGGGTAAATTACAATCATGACTATGAATGGTGTTCATGAATTTTTATAAGCATGATGATAGGCGTGTCCACATCGCCCAGGAAAGGTTGGTGCCAAGCCAGTAGCCCTTATTTCTATGACCAACATCATTGGAATCTTATCCCAAGATGGTGGAAACTTTCACATTCAATATATGATGAATGTAGACTTAGAGTACAAATACAGATCCCTTTTGGTTTAGGTTCCCCCATGGAGGGAACCTATCAACCATCGTCACCAACACCATCCTGATGGTACCCATCATTCGCTTGTGGAGGGCACCATTCGAAACACATTCACCTCTAATACCCATGAATGGGAGAAAAATAAAGACTTGTTAAAGGAGAAAGTAATTGGATATGTGGGAGAGGGTTCATATTCCTTATCATTCTAATAATGAATTCCATTATACTCAAGTAGGGACCATCATGTAAGATCATAAAGATGCATGTTTGAAAAAAGTCTGTGTGTATATCCCCTCAGTAGGAATGGAGGAGGGAATAATCCAACCCATGGGAACGAAGCCCATCATCACATTCCTTTGGAACATGGATGAATGAAGTGGTAAAATATCCCCACTATAACTAAATATGTAATTCTATTTATCATGGAGATAGAAAATTCATAGGCTCATATCCCAGCACACACTTTTCTAAAAATTCCAATATATTTTAGCAATAACTGAAGGACTCTACCAGAATATTCTAGAATGGTTGTAGATAAAGAGGCATGTGAAAAATTCTATCCCTACAACTAGGATAGCTCAACACTCTAATCATCATGAACAATTTTCTATACTGGAGGAAGAACACACTCTGGCTCTCACCCTTGAGGTGTATAGGAATATTATGATAAAGGGAGAGGTATTGGATCGGGTTCATATTCTCATTCCAACCAAGGATCACCATGTGAGAGTAGAACATGACTTTGGAAAGTGGTGCATGCATGCTGATGAAGTCTGTTGACATATTATAATGGCCTATGATTGGGCTCATATCCCCATTCTTTCAAGGGATCACAACTTAAGATTGGAACTTACATCGGGATAAGGTCATATTTCTATAAAACATGTTTAGTGGGATACTTAAAAGGTCCAAGATCAGATCCATATCCCCATTATAACTGGGGATAACTACGTGAGAATGGTATAAGCCTTAGGGTAGGCTCACATTCTTATCAGGGAATCTACCAAGCATATTCTAGAATATCACAGAATCTAGATGCATATTCATACTTCTGCCTAAGAATAACCCTGACAAACATCATTCCAAAAAATTATAGGGGTAGGCTCATATTAATTATCCCATTCTAGAGGTTTTATTTTTATATAATGATGGGTAAATATTAAACAAACAATGATCATATTTCTGATCCAATCGGGGATTACCAGGTGAGAGTGGAACATTACTTGGGATAAAGGCACATGCCTATCAATGAATTCTGATGGCATGTCACAGTGGCTTAGGATCAATGTCGTATCCCTATCCTATCCAAGGCTGAACAAGTGATAATAAACCATGCCTCAGTTCTGGGTCACATTACTTTCAATAATGATATTGATCATTAGAATATTCGAATAACCTTTTAGCATTAGTCTAATACTCTTGCAAAACTAAAAGTTATATACAATTAATGGAAACTGTAACACAGTAGACACATATCCAAACAAAATTAATAATGGAATATATAAATTTTATGACCATGATATAGAACATGATCTATACTCATAATATGATCAATTCTAGTGTCCTTGAGTTTTTTCAAGACACATTCTGAACACCACAAGGGTCTATCGACTCATTAATCGAAGCATAATAAGAAGACTACCAATACCATGATATTCCTCCACATGGTAGTGTATAGATGGATTACAGGGACCTTACTCCTAACATCCCTCATGGACATCCTCCCCATGATGATATCTACCATGGGAAAGAAAATCCTAATTCCTTTTCCCAGAAACCTCTGTATATAGAGGTCTTCAAAACCCTGATACCTTGATATTGAGTGGTGATTTAATCATCATGTTCAACTGTATATGGTTCCCCCCATAAAATTCTAGCTACACCCCACTCCCATAAACATGGGACCATCAGATCCAATTTTGTTGTTCTGATCGGATTGTGGCATATAAATATGTTGAGGGGGAGGATGACATTCATATATGGTTAGTGTTATCAAGAAGCAACTTCCCTGTTATGTTCTGTCCCGTATCTACATCTAGATATGAGATCCCATATGATCTAGAAAATGAGTGTTGGACTTACCAATTCTATAATATCTATTGTCATTATCAATGACAGATGGTTTGAAATCTCTCTTATCTAGGATACAAGTGTCATATTCCAAAAATCAATATACTTTATTGTGAGATTGACCTATTGCTTTTCTCCATGGATTGAGATAAAAAACTAGAAAAGCATAGTGAAAATATGCAGCACACATCCCACCATTTTATTACAAATCTTCAATATCTAATCTCTGAATCCATGTTATGCATCTGTATTGGATGATGGGGAAAGTGTGAAGTGTTACACTTATCAACCCTTATAACAATAAACCCCCTCAAATGTGCCATCATGCAGTGTTATAGCCTTCAATGAAATAAGGGGACCATGTAACGCTCAACCTAGTTGGTCACTAAAATAGAATGACCCCACTTCAATGATGCCCAGAATCCACAGAATGGGAGAGAGGATAGCCAATAGGATTTAAAACTCGGCCTATCAAGAAAATAGGATGATATTCCAAACACAGATACTGAATTTTTGATAACCTAGACAACTTCACATGGAGAATGGTTCTCACCATGGACTAGCATCACACCCACCTCTAAAATGATCATAGATGTGTGGCATCACATGCACTGCAGAAGTAGCTACCATGGAATCTAACTAGGAGAGAACTCGACCCCCTACACTAGTATAATATCTTCCAATCCCTCCACCCCTTAGATCATCAATACTTGATAGGATTTGGGACATACCATCCACAACCATAGGTGAAACCCAACAAACTATGATAGAGTAATTTATATCTCAATCACCATCACAAGTTTCATCATCTCCTAAGTGGACCCTGGAGACATCATTGGTGATTCCATATCACACCCAACCCACTACTATGGTGGTAGTTATATCATCGTGGTCATCCTAGGAATCATCAAGTCAACTACTAGAGTCATCAAATCCTCAACAAATTCACTAATCCATGCCAATTGTGGACACAAATGACCCCCAACCCACAATAATGGGGAAAATTTCGTCATCATAACCACCATAGAGGGAATAATTCTTCAAAAGGTTGGGAGGAATCAATCAATGGTCAACATTCCACCAACTACATCCATCATAATACAAACACCTACTAGTTGGGGAATGTTTGAAAAATGTGAATGGAAACTCCCTTAGATTATATGTTCATAGAAAAAAATAAGAAGAATTTATTTAGAAGACAACTAGACACCGCTGATTCCATGAGGAAAAATGGAACAACATATCAAAGAGTTATAATAATGACCCTAATAAGACAGTACAAAATCATCTTTTTACATCAAGAGTATTTGAAAAACTACCATTTAACAATATAACTATGAAATATTTATCACTATAGACATGGCATAAATTTATCAAGAATAAAGTACAAAAGGTCTAAACATGGAAAACATGCCTCTGGAGAAGGGTGATAGGATGCACCAAATGAGGTTGCACGCACTAGGAATCAAAGACGGCCCCAAAACGAGGCACCTCTAAATATCTAGTTTCCACCTACATGACATAATATAACTGTGGTAATGGTACATACACATCTTGATCACCTCAAAAATGAAATGGGATTCATTCCCTAGTGGAACAGTTTTCAAAGTACGAGAGAGAAAAAAAACTCTCGGACAACTAAACGAGGAACTATATAGAGGAAATATTCTAACAAGGTTTCATCTTTAAGAAAGGATGAATACTATTTCTCACATTGACAATCCACCATCAAGGAAGGTATATGAACTTCAATTTTTCTATGGATCTATACATCCAGTCCCCATAAATGAGGAAGTCCAAAATGATCATGACTTACATACATTGGAATAACATACTCTCCCTCACCAGGACAACCATTCAATCTCAAGATAAATAAAAATTTTTTAGGAGATTAATTTGGGGATACCTTTTCAAACACAACTAAATCTTGTTGGATGGGAGACAAATCAGGAAATTGTTACCCCAGTTCTTTTTATTGACATTGAGTCATAGGATACTCGGATGGTTTTCATGGAAGGACAACGCGAACCTGTTCCACCTGAGGGCAAGCCATATCCCAATTGGGTGTACGAAAATTTTCCTCCACCCAATTTTGGTAATCCTACATTCAATAAATTTTATTTTTTGGGTTACCCTGAACAAAATTTCACACACATCATGTCCTGATATTGGATGATGATGGGCCCTAAAGATCAATATGAGGGAAAAAATCGGTGGTGTTTTGTACATACTCTGAAAAGTCTAGAATTTGTTTTTTATAGAAGTTTTTAGTAGGAATCGTGTCAGGATATAATGAAATTAATTGTACATTCCTTTATCAATATAATTCTACAACATGGAAGAAAACAACATCAACCTAATGAACTAAAAACAACTTAAATATGATACGGTTTTTGACTTCATAGTAAGGAGTAGTGTTTAATCTACTCAGCCAGCTTCCCTATCACGAAGGAGCAGTTTTTGGAAATATTTTCAAAAAATATAAGGGATGAGTTGTCGGTGCCTCTAATCCTAAGAAATATATAGGTGGATTCCAGGAGTTTACTAAAACGTCCCAATGTCTAGGATAAACCATCCAGCGGATATGATTCAAAATTCAATGGATGCCCCATGGATAAGGACAATGGTCATCCAGAGAAATATTTATATTTGTCACTCTCAAGCCAATAGAGGTGCCCAGCCGAATAACAAGGCATGCCCCAAACTGCCCAGCACCTCTTTCCCACTGGAAAAAACCACAGAATCTCCTTCGGCTAGAAGCATTGTGAAATCAGGGACATATGGGATTTGAAGAATAGATTATTAAGGTGTAATCCTTAAATAATGAACAAGTCCTCAGTTATTTATTGTATTCTGATTACTACAGCCTTCCCATACACAAGAAACCCATGAAGCCTGCTGACGTCAACCTTAATGACTAACCTGATTACTTCCCTTTCTATAGAAGGATGGGTTATAATACCTAGAACTACTTCGTAGGCAAATGCTTCCTTCTCTGCATGATAGAATCCAGAAAAGTGGTGTTAGGTAAATCCCTAGATTATGTGAATTTCTTAACCATGATCCATTTAGAAGAAGATGATGATTTGAAAAATAGTCTCATCTAGATGTGCACAAACATTTGGAAATTGGATGTCTCAAAACACAGTTTATCAATCCCAAGACACTCTGAGAGAATAGTTGTGAAAACATGAAATAACTCAACCACTCAAGAAGGAAACACTAAATGTGCCTCCCAATAGTGGGTGTAACAACCAGTAGCAGGACATAATAAAATAAGAAGATTCATATTCTCCTACAAAGTGAGCATTAAATTTACTGACTTCTTCCCTATATTATGTGAAATATGGGAACTAACCACCATGAAAAAACACTCATTGGACAAACAAATCATATTGGGTTCTCGCGACATGATACACTTGAAAACCCCTTTCTCTATTGATGAGTTTTCCCCAGAGCATGAGTTTCCCACAAAAACAATAGAGGAACTATAGGATGAATGTGTAGGAACTGACGAAAAAAGGACAACACGAGTTTGTTCAGACCCAATATTTTGGAATTTTTCCCATGGAAAATTCATATGCAGTTGATAATCACAGGAAAGAGCTCTAACAAGCATAGAAAGGACAGGGAGGCATCTCAAACCCGTCCAACAACCATCTGAACCTGATTTCATTGCATGACAGCTTAGTATAGGTTCAATCATCTAATCATCCCAAAAAGGGGATGGCCATAATGACCCATGACATCGATAGGGGATTCTTCCACAACCCTAGTACAAGGAACCAGTTCATCCACCATAAATTACACTCCTCCACATCCTCATATCCTGAAGAAAACCCATATCCAGAAGTGACAACCTCTAGAACACACGTGAGACATTATTAAATATATAGTTGTAATCCTAGTGAAGCAATTGGTCTTTTATGATCTATATATTTCAAAAGAACTCAGGGAGGCACTTGTTGAATCCCTCAAGAGCCCAGGAGAGTTCGAGATAGAAGTATCTGTAGCTGAGGTCAATGAAGTGGAGACCAGGGAATCAGAATTTAACATCTCTATCTCATTCATTAACCAATATTAGTAAGAGGCCATTTAGGGACCTATAAGACTGCTTTATGTCTCATCCAGACTATATAATTTCATCATACAGATATATCTAATATAAAACAGTTCTTGGTTCAATCTTATCCCAGTCTAAAACCTCGAACATTTGACATATAGTGAAGGTTATGTTTATCCCACTAAACTAACAATAAAAGGATATGATAATTTTAAGAAAATAACTCTCAGAAAGATCAATGTCGAAGCCCGGGTTGGGGATCATACATCAGAAACTTAGTTTATTATAATATTGCAAGAAACCATGTATAACATCCCACTAGGAAGATCCTAACATTATATCCACCTGGTGATACCCTCAACATTCCATGATTGTCTGAAGTATCCCATAAATGGAAAAATCATCATAATAAATGGTGACATTGGTCCCTTAGAGACATGTGGGGACATTATACTGAATCATATTTATATAAAAATTGATGAAAATGAACAATGGAAGAAGATGGGGTATAGTTTCAGGCCCCCAATGGATTGGGGACATCCTCTTTGAATCCTTGGAGAATGATTGACAACAACAATGTACTCCCTGTAAACCAGGTTGAGGTCATAGATAAAATAACGGTGTTCTAAACGATCCCTTTCACCAGTGACAGCATTGATGACTATCATCCCTGTAATATCATTCCAATGCCTCAGTCAACAGGGGATGAAAATTTCTTTCCTCATCGATGAAAATTCCAGTTTCTAAACCCTTTCATTCATGGATTGGTACTTAGGGTACAATTAGATAAATATGGACCCTGATGATGAATAATATGTTGCCTTTAGAGAAACTTCGGGGATCTTTTTTAATTAGTGCATTTCCGTTGGTTTAAAAAATTCTTGAGCCACATATCAATGTGCCATGCAACATATCTTTAAGACATTCTTGGGAGAGATATTTGAATGTTATGTCAACAACATGGTGGTTAAATCTCAACAATGATGTGATCACTTTATGTGTTGAGTCAATAAGGTTTTCCTTATGAATTTTCCATTCCTTCTTGTTCTGAAAATCACAAACACCTTATCTTAAGGAAAATTGCTTTCTTAAGGAAAATTGCTTTTATAAGGAAAATTGATTTTATAAGGAAAATTGATTTCTTAAGGAAAATCGCTTTTATAAGAAAAATTATCCTTATCATATTTTCATCCATATTTTTCTTAAGTATGAGATTCGGATTCATTTTCTCGGAATCGTTGAAATTTTGATATAAATCATTCTGTTTTAAGGTTCGGATTCTGGACAAGAACTATAAGGAAGTTTCATTCCGAATTCCGGATATGAACTCTGACTAAGTTCTATTCCAGATTCAGGATACGAATTCTGAAGAAGAATTCTCATTACGAATTCCAATGAAGAATTCTCATTACGAGTTCTAATGAAGAAATCTCATTCCGAATTCCCATTAAGAATTCTGATGAAGAATTCTCATTACGAATTCTGATGAAGAATTCTCATTACGAATTCTGATGATGAATTCTCATTACGAATTCTGATGATGAATTCTCATTACGAATTCTGATGATTAATTCTCATTACGAATCCTGATGATGAATTCTCATTACGATTCCTGATGACGAATTCTCATTATGAATCCTGATGATGAATTCTCATTACGATTTCTGATGACGAATTCCTATTCTGAATTATCATTACGAATTCACCTATTAAACAGAATTTGAGTATCTTTGTTTTATACACTCTGAATTAATTCAGACTCCGAAAAATATATTTGTTAGACTCCGAACATTTATATTGATTACACTTCTAAAATTTGTCTACTCTTTACTATTGTTCTTTACACTCCGAACCTTCACTCCGATGTTTTCATTCTGAACTTTTATGTTAGAGTTTAAAACGATGTCGTACATTCTATTACACTTGTTTTGTTATAAAACAATGTCGTCTGTTTTGTTATAAACTAACCATTGTCTAAGTGACATGTGTACAGGTCCCTCCGATCTTTAAGGAAAATATGACCATTAGAGAAGGAGCCGACCTTACCTATAAATAGGAGCTCATTTGAAAGAGCTCAAGGCTGCTGATAACTGATGACAGATGAACAACTTGGTTTTGTGAATACATGTTGTTGAAGTGATTTCTAGAGAGAGAGAATCTTATTAACTCTCAAAGCTTCGTGCGACTCCGAATGTTGGTGATTACATTCGAGGGCTTCCGGGGATAGGAATACAGAGGTGCCGACTACCTTAAAGTTCGAGGGCTTTCTTGCTGAGGAAGACTGAGGTTTCCAACTACCTTGAAGTTGAGGGCTTGCGGGGATAGCAAGACAGAGACTCTGATCTTCGTATAAAGGGCTTACCCTGGTGTGGGTAAGACAGACTTTCTTGAAAGTATAAATCAAGGGACCTTTATCCAAGGTTGTTGGATACCCTTCTCTTTGGGTTAAAAGACTTATATCTTGTTACTAGTAGTTCTACTACTTGTTTCTATTCCGCTGATTTTTGTATTATAAGGAAAGTATAACTTTCTTATACTTTCTTATTTGTACTCTGTTTCATTTAGATTCTATATGCTTTAAGGTAGAATCTCATATTTTAATCATTTATTAAGATTCAATTTCCGGAACCATATTTCTGGAACCCTCATTCGGAATCTCTTTCCTAGTTTGCATTCGGTGTTAGAGGTGTTGTGAATTTGCTTAGATTAACTTTTTTAAACTTAGACTTTTCCTTTTCTTAAGGAAAACATAGTTATTCTTAACTAGCTTTAAAGGTTCCAAAGGAATTTTTAAAGTATACAATTCACCCCCCCCCCCTCTTGTATATTGAGCATCTACATCACTATTTCGATCCTACAATTGGTATCAGAGGTTGGAAACATCTTAATCTATACCAATCATACATTTGGTATTAGAGGAGGTCTCTGAAATACTTGTACTCATATACAAGTTTTTCTTGCTCACATTTTCATTCCGAAATTTTTAGTATTCCGAACTTTTCCCATTCCGAACATTGTTATTACGAATCATTACTACTAACAAGTTTCTGTGCAAAGTTATCTTAGTATGGCAGGAATTAATGTTGGGTCAATTGATAATCTGAATCCTATAAGACCACCTATATTTGATGGTAATGACTATGAATACTAGAGAGATCGTATGAAGACTTTTGTTATCAATACTGGAGTAGACAACTTTGTTATGCTTACTAGTGATTATAAAATTCCGGACAAGGAAGTCAGAACCTTCACTAACCAGAAAAATCAAGAATATCAACTTAACTATAAGGTACGCAATACTTTACTATGTTCAATGACCAGAAATATATATAGCCAAATTTCTTCTTGTGAAGCAGCTAATTGTATATGGAATAAGTTAGAAGTCACACACTTTGGGACTTCTAAGGTGATTGAAACTAGAAGAGCTATGCTTAGAGTTGAATATCATGGCTTCAATTTTTCTTATGGAGAACCTATCTGTAAAGTTCAACAAAGATTTATGACTATCGTCAACAGTCTACAATCCATGAGAGAGAAAGGTTTAGATGATGAAGCTCTTGTGGACAAGATAATTGATATTATGCCCAATGAGTGGGAATCCAAGAGAACAGCTATAGATGAGAACAGGAAGGTAACTCAAATGACTCTTGATGAGCTTTTTGGAACTCTTCTACAACATGAAACAATAATGAAGAGAACCATCAACCAATGGGATGATTATTACCCTGAATCTTTAGAAACTCTCAATAATTACCTATTGCACCAAATTGTCCTGATTACTCTAGTGTAAGGGGGGCACTCATAATATATGTGGCTTCCATGGAATGATCATTAGACACCCTCCTAATATAAAATATTGATGCCGGATGTGATAAAAGTCTCTGTCACATCAGTCATACTATAGTAGGTAGTAAGATACGTCACATTGATATCGATGTAATCTTCCACACACTCAACCTCTAAGTGAAAATTGTGGGGCATTAATTGGAGTGTCATGTAGTCAATTGGTTTCACATATCGATCATATCAATTACATACATGTTTTTCTGTTTCTAATTGGGAACTTCGTCCGATGAGTAGTTATAATTTAGTAATATGAAATTTAGTTTGTGTCACAAATCCCTGTAAAAGGGAACTCCCTAGATAATTTCCGTGCAGTACATCATGCCCTGGAAAATATGCGGGAAAACAACGATCTTCCAAATGAAGAGGTCTTTTATGCCTTTGACACACCCAAAACATGGGAGATGTATTTTGAATGGGCACCATGATGTCTTATCAGATCAAGGATTGAAAACCCAAGGATCAATTGGGTCGGTCTGGGGATTGTTCTTGTATCTCCAAATAAAGCGCTTACTTACTACTTTGTCTCAATATCTAAAGGCTTTACGAATAATGAGGATGAATACCAAGCCCAGATCATGGGCTTGTAATTAGCCATACAGCTACTAATAGCCTACCTTAACACCAAATGGTGTTTATATTTAGTGATAGTGTGAGTCAATGGTGAATACACCATAAAAAATAAGTAATTGGACCATCTCACAGGATATTTTAGGGGACTTATTGCAGAATTATATTTTTATTCCTCATTTTTTCATGTTTCTCGATCAAAGAATGCTTATTTAGACACATTGGACAATGCAGCAACAATCTTGTCCAACTCTAATCAAGAAGAATAAATCATCCATGTTACACATCAGAGAATGGTCTTGGGAATCGTAGTATGTGGTTTGGAAGAGATAAATCAGCTCAAAATCACCCCAGAGCATGATGAACCAATAATAACCCCTAAATGGATGGAGCGCATAAATGTCTATCTTAAAAATGGGACACTCCCAAGGGATAGAGATAGATGAAAATAGATTCATCATGAGGAAATGAACATTACAGTGCACGATGACCAGAATGGGAAGAAAAAACCTCTATAATTGTGGCTTTGATGAGATCCTCCGCAGATGCATAACAGAAGAAGATATTTCCTCCATCATGGATGTAGTCTATGCTGGATCTTGTGGCACCCATAAAACTAGGACTATGTGATCCCATAAGATTAATAGTTTAGCATATTACTGAAAATACTTGACATAGGACTGTGTGGAATTCCCTAATAAATGTCAAGCACGCAAAATCCCTAAAAACATAATCTATTAACATCCCAAATTTCTATGTACCACGAAATATTCTTGGCATTTTTCTGTTTGTGGTATGGATGTCATGGGGCCATATCTCCCTACCAGTGCTAAGCATTTCATGTAAATCCTTACAACTACTAGATTATTTTCCAAATGGGATGAGGTGATACACCTCAAGGAATTCGGAAAACGGAATATCATAAACATCATAATGTACCATATCATCATCTGCTTTAGGATCTCTCACAAAATATTGACACACAATTGTTTCAACTATTGTTGTGCCAATTTGATGTATCCATACCAAGTGTTCAATATTGAGTTGAAGTAGTAATATTTTTATCATATAACAAAAAATGGATAGATAGAGGCTTTTAATAAGACTCTTTAACATATACTCCAGAAGATAGTGAATAAGGATAAGAATTATAATCTAGAAAAACTCATTTATGATTTATGGGCCTACCATACTACCATATGTACTACAACACAAATGATACCAAATTCACTGGTTTACGAGACTAAGACAATGTTACCCATGTATGTCCATCTTCCCTCGCTATGAGTAGCATTCTTCAGGAAACTCTCAAATTATTAGAAATCACAAAAGTGACGAGATGAATTGAAATGGATTGAGGAGAATAGGATGTGAACACTACGCAACCTTGAGGCCGACATGAATTTCATTGCACGAGACTTTAATAAAACGTTTTACCTCTGCCCATTAATACAAATGATACCTGAAAGGAATCCCTAAAATCCATAAACCAAATGAGAAGGGCCTTACATCATACATACGGTCAACAAAAATAGGGCTAGATCATTGGCCATAATAGATAGAGAGTGGGTCACAACTCCGACCAATGCATGATTTATCAGAAATACATTTTATAGTCGTCAGCACTAGGGCCTCCACATTAGTGTAAATTCCAATTATCATCTTAACCACATGATGTCAAACAATATGGAAGACATCCAAACCAAATAATGTTAAATTTTTTGGAAGTCATCCTGAAAGTATGTTGTTAAGCTGCATGACATATTTCATCCTAACAACATGATGTTAAACTATATGGAACTTATCCTAACAACCTGATGTTAATATATATGGAACTAATCTTAACCAAAAAACATTAAACATTATGAAATTCATCCTAACCACATTATGTTAAACTGTATATAATTATTCCTTAATTCATGATGTTAAACTCTATGGCCAATGTCCATACAACATGATAAAAAACTAAATGGATTAGTGATATCTATCTCTATTCATGTTGATTCACCTATGTCTTTTTTGTATGATGTTAAACTGAATGTTTCATCTAGAACAAAATATGGATGGACTCCCATATGTATGAGATAGGTAGGGATGCCTCGATACTATATAGGTGTCAATCAACTACATGATAAAACATTCCACTGTTGTACCCTCAACTATCTCTTCATTTTAGGGAAACCCTTTATATTCCTTGTTTCTCACAACAAGGATAGCTCACCTGAGCTTAGGAATTGTGGCAGTGGATTACCCTCAAATGAAAATCATAAATGTATTAAATAGGTCCATTATAGACTTGAATGAATTCCCTTAAAAGGAATACCTTGATTCATCTCCATATGACGTCAAAATTCATGGTGAATGTACTTTTTTCAGGACAGAAAATTGCTTAGTTCTTCCTAACTATTTGTGGTTTGATTTTCATTCTCATGAGATCCGTAGTGACTCCCAAACATCCACCCTTTGGACCAACTGAAATACTCCCATAAATTAATATCGGTTTTCCTTCGTCCCCACCACATGATGTTAAACTGCATGGGATTTCAACGAACTATGTATGGTTTCAATCATATTCTCATGAGATACATAGTGATGCGTGGACATCCATATTTGGTCCCAAAAACAACATTTCCATTTATTCACATTAGTTCACCCTCGTCCTCACCGCATGACATAAAACTGCATGGAAATCAAGATCTGAATGTAGCATGATTCTTATCATCACATGTCTATAAAATGAGGCATGGATATCCAATCCCTATCCCAGCTATAATGGTCATCATAATTAATTCCCAAATATACATACAGGTCAGACTTGCGTAGATTATTTCCCATTTAAGAACTACTTGTGACATGATTAATTCTCTCATAGGATATGAAGTGACACTTTAATTTCCAATACCAATCCTAATCAAAATAATAAAATATAAAAATTCACCATCCTTACATATGGGTCAGACCTATGTAAGATAATTCAATTAGAACTACGTGTTGTTTGTTTATCATCCTCGTGAGATAGGTAGTGATGCTCGACTCTCCAACTTGGGCCCAACCACATCATTTCTACACTTTCACATCAGTTTCTACATCCTTAACACATGAAGTTAAAATTCATGGATGTATATCTTTACCACATGATGTTAAACTACATGGCTTTATATCATTACTGCATGATGTTAAACTACATTGAAGTATGTACTTACCATACTACGTTAATCTACACGAAAGAATTTTCATAACATATGACATTAAACTATATAGAATTATTTCCATACCCAATAATGATAAACTATATAGAGTCATTTATGTCCCCCAAAAATGAAATTAAACATGGAAAAACTTCACTCATCATCCTTCCATGTGAATGGACCACAAGATAATTACCTCAGAGAACTAGATAATGGGGTGCTTCCACATTATTTTAAATAAACATGTGACATGTACTACACCTCATGCCTTGAGCTCCTCTGGTTTCTATAAACCTTACCTAGTCCATAGAAAAGATATATTTCATGAAGGGGGAATTTTCATTACAATTCAGGCATGCCTATGGAACCTGCAAATGCACCTATGGTCATCAACAAAATGCATCCCTCTGTAAAGAGGATATTATGATCCTTGTGACCCCAGAAATTGATGTATTAGGAATAAAAACATCACTATGATATGAAAATCTCCCCATGTGACTATCACATATCATTACTTATGACCTGAGGAACTCGATCAATGATTTACAACATTTGAATCTCCTACATAGAAGGATATTGGTGTACTTTTGGCCTTTGGAATCCTAACTAGGATATTTTGTGTCATCCTCCATATCAATTCCATGTAGTCATGACAATTAAATTCATGCACATTGGTCAAGGATGCATGACCTTAAATTATTAGCTATAGTAGTTCAAATCAGAGGACAGTAAACTATTAGCGAAAGAGACACAAAACATTTCAGGTTGAAAACTCACAAAGGTTTTATTGATAAAATGTAATGTATTTTCTCACTAAACTCCTCAACATTGGAGTTTAGGAAATAAATTAGGGTGAAAACAAATACTCCTTAAATCTGATAGGGTATACATTCTTCTCTTAGTGAAATCCATAATATTCTAGTAAGTCCTTCCTTTTCTAGAAAAAATGTTAGAGTAGTGGTTTGTCCCATCTCCTCACCATAAGAATATGTTCATTAGGTGGTGGAACAAAATTTTGGATGCTAAAAAATCCTATGATTTTACACTTTTCCAAGACCACATATCATGAATTAGGGTATCTTGGATCACTATAATATTTCATAGACCTTGGAAAGGATATTCAGCTTCATGGGACCTTTTGTTGACTCTGCAAGCATGCATTTGTATCTTGCATATGCGCCTATGGTCATCAACAAATGTTTTCACTATGAAAAAGGACATTTAAATCCTTGTGAGCCCTAATGTCATTATGAATGCAGTCAACACATTAGTGTGTCTGAACTAATCATTGTTTGATTGTTTAATATTGTTCTTCTTACATGAGAAATCTGGGTCATGATTTATAATTCGCACAAAAAACTATCCAATTGGATTTAATATTCTCAATGTTACATCATCATGTTTTGTATGCTTTCTAATGGATGAATATCAACACTTCATTCCCAAGCCTTTGATATCCCAAACAATGTGATTCAAAACCACATGGCATAGGGTTCGATATTTATGATTTAAGAGAAAATGTCTATATGGTTCCAAAACTCTTCCTAGATAGCCTTCCTGCCATACCCAACATCATCATCTGGGTTTTTGAGTCTTTACAAACCATTCAAGGACCTTGTAAAGGAGTGGAGATCACCATTCACAAAGAATTCAACCAACACATAAGGGCCTTGATCCACTAACTGAAGCTATCTTCTTCCTTCCAGAAAGGATCTTCAATGCTTGTGAGCCTTAGCAACACTGCGGTGGAACCTGACATCTCATAATGTTAAGGGAAATCCCTGTCAAGTCTGAACCATCTCATATTCAAAGTCTCATACTTACTGGTTATGATTTACATGACCCACAATCCAACTATCCAGGTGGACCTACCTTCCCTAATATATCATCGTTGACCATATTTACTCCATAAATCTTCAATAGCCCTAGGAAACAATACCCGATTTCGAGGAACCTTTTCATGGAATTACATGCATGCCTATGGACCCTACATATGCAGCTATGGATATCATACAAATGCATAACATCACAAAAAAGGCATTATAATATTAGTGAGTCTCAATAACATCATGATATACCCCCACACCTTATAGTGTTTTAGTTCATTTCTGGCATGTATGCACCATATCCCAGGACCTTATCAAAGGTTCGAGATAAAAGACCCTAAACAAAAGAAATTAGAGGTCCGAGATAAAATACCTTAAAATAGAATAATAGAAGGTCTGGGATAAATGACCCTAAAAGAATGAAACAAATATTATTAGTTAAAAGGCCTTAAACTACATCAATAGAATGCCCGATCTAATAAAATATAAAATAAATTCCTATTAGGTATGAGTTACAATACCTTAAACTAAAGAAAAATTAGGTTCTAGATAAAATACCGTAATCCAAAGCAATAGGCGGTCTATGATATAAGATGTTATACTAATAAAATTAAAGGTCTAAATTAAGGACCCTAAAATAAATTAATAGAAGGTCTGAACTAAAATACATTCAAATAAATTAATAGAAGGTCCATGATAAAATACATTAATCTAAATCTATATTAGGTATGAGCTAAAATACCTAAAACTAAAGAAACATTAGGCCCAAGATAAAATATATTAAAATAAACTCATTGAAGGTCTATGATGGAATAACATAAAATATCACATTATCATGTCCATGCTAAAAGACCATAAACTAAAAGCAAAATTATGTCCTAGCTAGAAGATCCTAAAATAAAGCAATATTATGTTTATGCTAAAAGAGACTAAACTAATGAAAAATAGAAATTATATCTACATAATATTAAAAGTCTCACCATGTGACCATGAGAATGATGATCTTCTCATTAATCATATTAGCCTTAGACAAATGGTAGAGCATTTTCCCCATGGATCAAACATTTAAAAGATAATTAAATAAGATTTATTAGTAAGGGACACCATGTTAGTGAACATTCATGAAAATTTCCTGAAACCAATATCTATAACCAGAAATTCATACATTCTTGATTTTATTCAAGGTATGAGTATCATGAGTGATTCACATAATATCAGAATAATGTTTTGATGTGCGTATCATAGGCGACGAATAGTCTGACAGAAAAATTAATATTTTGGAAGTTATGTTTATATTATGAAAGAGGGAGGAATATCAACATTTTAGAGTCTCTCTAAATCGTCAACCAAAAAATGATTCATTACAAGGGTCGAACTAAAAAATGTCGATCAATTGTGCTTGAATGTTCAGTAAGACACTTACAAGAAGCATCGATAGAACGCTGGGGTGCTTCTCCCCCACTTCTTTATCTTCTACTCTAGGATGAAGTGTGTAGAACAATGTAGTCAACTCTTCAACCACATTTAGAGAATCATCCAATGAGGATGAATATTGGAAATTACCTGACTTCAAATAAGAAATGATTTTCTTATACCTCCATGTTTTAATGGTCCACATGTCCATCTGAGCTTGAAATTTATAAATCAGTTGATGACCCTGATCGACTGCCTCTGATGTCTACCTCAACTAACTGGTAAGGGGAGAATCATCCATAATGTTATACAAGTTTCTTCCACTCATTCCCATATCTCACATAATGAAAAAAAATTTACTTAATAATTTCGTATAGAGGTTGTGGTAAAAACTATCCACCCCAAGTCATGAAATAATTATTGAAGGGGTTCCCCTTGGTCATGAAAAAACTCCAATGTGGTTTTAGTGATCAATTCATGAATCTGTTTCTAGATCAACCTATGTCTCTCTTAATCTCCTACAACCAAAGGAGTAGGATGGGTGTATGGAGGGATAATTAGCCAATCCAATGAGAAAGTAGGAGATAAAGCCCCATAATCTATTCTATCAGATGGTGTATCATTCATATCGTGTATTATAAAATTGATATCCTAAATAGAATCATATCCATTTTCCAAGTAATGTTCATTGTAGCATGTTTTCATCCATGAAGGATCAACTAGGTATTCAATAAATTCCATCAACACCACAAATAAATGGGTTTGTTATGAAAAAGGCTTGTACTCATTATGACCCATTTGGTCAAACACAATATTTGGATAAACTGTTACAAAAGCCTAAGAATAATCCTCGGTAAGTGAAGTAGAATAATAAGTAGGTAGGAGAATGATCACAACTTTGGTATATTCATGGGATATAGTCTTCTAAGAAATATAAATGACTTATGGATTTCATTCCCCACATACTCTATCCAATGGAATGAGAGAAACTATATGAACACAACCAAACTATCTACTGAATCGATACAGTGTATATAGATCACAAATGGTGAGTTCGTCTACCCTAGCTACAAGAACCCCATTCCAATGGGAGATCATATAAGATATTTCAATAAGAGAACTTCTATTTTTATCACCAATTGGACAACCTGGTGCACAGAAAGAAGCGAAGACAAAACTTTTAGATTGGCATAATGAGCATTCAAACTCAACAGGGAATAACGACATAGTCCCAACCCACTAGATATTTATCAATCTATGGTGGGATAGGGAATCCATAATCCTAGAATAATTGGAGTACTCATAATAATGGATGTTCTTTCATAGGAATGTGAACATGAACTGGACAGGAAATCTGATCTTGTATGGAGTCATGCCTTGTTTGATATGGCGTAACATCAAGTAGAGGCATGAATGGACTGGTAATTATAGGTTAGGGTTCATCACCATAGGATGTCACACAACCATCACCAATGTGATTACATGTATTATTGAGCATGCGTACAAATCTAGAAAAAGCCACCCATTCCAGAACATAGCTTCAATACATACCAAACATAAGGCATGGAGAGACCTCCAGGGTCTCCATATTACTCCATGAGTTAGAGTCCCAATCTTCTATAATGGATCAATATGAGGATGTATTATTTCACTCTTTTTGATAAGTGCACCAATTGAGATGAATAATAGTTGTTTGAGTCTCACTACCAAATAGGAAAATACTGATCTATTATATGAAATAAATAATGGAGCACACGTTCATCTTATTCATTAATTTCTATTTTAGGATAATGATCACATCCATCACCAAGACTGGGGTCTACATGGGATCATCCCAAATTTCCATCTCAATAATTAATTCATCATGAATCTATCCAAGAGGATGGATACCACCCATTTGTTGAATTTCCCATATGCTGATACCCACCTCATGATGATGAAGATTGAATGTGTTGGTCCCAGAAAACTAGGGATTAATCATTTCCGGGAGGAGTCAAGGTTCATGGTATATTATAAATTGAGGGATCCACATAGAATTGTTAAGATAATCCCTATATTTATCTTCACTAAACTCCTAACAGCTTTTCCTTATCGAAAATGGCCATACCCATTCGAAGGAAAAAATTACCATAGGGAGGAGATCCCATTTTGATTACCATTTGCCACCGGAAGTGTCTAGATAAGCTACTTGTATACATGAATAAATTTGAGAAATGTGTTTTTTATTGAATTCATAACCATATAAACTCAGGAACGATTTTACCAACTGATAATACAAACCCTGAGTTTGATATATAACCAGTTGAACATCCTCAGTAATTATCATCTCTACATAGTAGGAGGAACCTGACACCAAACACGATGGTAGATTAATGTCTGGGGGAGTTATGTTGTAATCATAAACCAATAAAAACTCAAATATATGGATTTGATGTGATAAGGGTTGTCCCGAAATCTTTGGAAAAAGAATACCTTTAGACTGTCATTATCATTATACACATGTTAAAGGGAATCAATTTTATAAATTCATGAAATCATGGAATTTTGATTTGAAGAAACTGGGGGACTTTGATAAGGAATGTAATCCATCTAAAAATAATAATTTGTCACATATTAGATTAATAAAACAAATATAGTTTAATATTGACAAAGACTAGTTGTCTCAGGCCCATCACATAACTAGGAAAAGGGTTCAAAAACCAAAAAAGAAGTTCACAGATCGCCTAACCTCCAGAGGATGGGTGAGTCTCATAAACCTTAATGCAGAGTCATGGGAACCAGATTTCCCCCATGGAGGCACATGATCGAATGACCTAAACATAACCACACAATTCACCAATGTTTGAATGATTTAGTAAACTACACTCACAAAGTCCTCAATTCCCTTATAGATAATGTTTGATAAGGTACAAAACAATTATTCATAGTTTGATCATATGAGAATCTAAGTGGGAAATAGTCTTTTGGAAATGATTTTATGAGATGGACTTGTGGCGCAGACTCACGAACAAGGATCAATATTAGGGTTCGTGGCACAGTCAGATGATGGAGGGAAAACAAGAGCGTTTTGGAGAAGGGGTGAAAAGAAGAATGAAATTTCCTTCACCCCTATGTATAAAACATTTCTTGGAATACCAAACATTTCCTCATAGAATAAATTTCACCTACGATAACCGGTTTTCAGAACCACCAAAGGCTTCGCAATGAATTAGTTTTCCTCTAAATGAAGACATTGTCCCATAAACGTTGCTCATGAGGGGAGGGGGTTGTTGTTGATTCCCTCTATATAAGAATCAATAAAAATCAGAAGGTAAAAAATAATTAAATAGGGGTATTTCCTTCCCCAAAAATGAAAAGGAGATAGGACATGAAGATCTCATGAGTCTCCAAAGGACTCGTGATTTCATGACCATTTCAAAGTCACATTAAGACTCCACACATAGCACATATCCTCTAGAGATTCCCATAGATCCCCATCAACGAACCTTCAAACTCTTATGAAGGCTCTCTAGAAAATTGAATGTGTGCCCCCATTACACATGGTTTTTCATTGTAAATTCACTAAAAACCCATCCAAAATTCCTAAACAATTATGAAGAATGAAGTCTAAAGGGAATGACCCCCAGTTTTCATTAAACCCATGAGCCATATCATTATTTGAAATAATAAAATTAATTGATGATTTCCATGAAAACATGAAAGACCCATAAACCATTGTAGTGTAATAAAAGGGGATAAAGGGTAGGAGTCGAGAGGTACTTGTGGTCATCTAAAGACATATGAAATGATCCAAGAGACCTGTAAGATAATGTAAGACCTCAACAACAGATCTGACTCATCTCATGAAATCCAATTGGATTTTCAGTCTGACCACACAATATTCATTGGGTTTTCCCTTTTAATTTCATGCTTCACCTTCAATTCTCTATGGATAAATGTATATATTCTACCACAAAATTCTTGGGAATCCTCATATGAACAATATTGGTCATGCTAAGAATCATAAAAAAACTATGTAAATATCATTGACATTACTCTTGAAAACACACATAATTTATGGACTTGTAAAATAAAATAATGTTAATAAATAGGGAAGGAGTGAGAGATCATTTGGTCATTAAAAGACATGTGATGTTTTGGGATGTCCAAAGTGTGGCCTTGAGGGACCTCATGACAAGTCAACCCGATCTCTTGAAGATTCCTAGACAATCCTCCCTTGCCCCATGAAGTATTCAAGGAAAGGAATCGACTCCTCAGGAAATCCCTTAGAGATGTATACAGGGAATACTAAAAAGTCATTTGACATTCCTGTGTGACCAAGAAAGATTTCATCAATTGGTAAAAATCATATAAAAGAGTTGTTGATGGAAGAGACTCGCAATCACTGAAAATATGAAGACACAGTTGGAATGACCCATAACAAAGACTCGCAAATCCTTGTGGAGCCATCCCCTTCACTGAATCCATCCTAGATTCATGCCAATATGTCGTGTGAATCAGAAAAAAATTATATTCGAGAGGAGTATTAATTCCTCTCTCCAACATCAAAGAGTCGATGGATTTTTTATCTCTAAGCTAACAGTGACTACATACGGAAGAACTCATGGAGACTCATGTAGGATCTAGATCATATTTATCATAATTAACGATTAGGTGATCGACCATCCTTACATTAGGTAATATACTGGTTGGAATCCAAAATAGTCATGCACTGGGTATGAGAAACATCACATGATCATTCATAGATCGTGTGAAGGGTCTCTAGTGGACTATGACAACAACACCCCGGACAAACACTAGATCCTACAAGACTCAAGGTAAACCGATATGGAATAAAACCAAGAAATACTAAACTAAAATTACATAATAAAGACTAAAGGTTGAATAATTAAATAAAAACATGTTCAATATCCTAGGTTTACTTCCTATGAGCCTCCCAAAGACACATGAAAGCATCGGGACACATCACCCAGATATCACGATACTTCATCAGTATGATATTTGGTTCATATGAATCCCTCTTGACATGTTAAATAATAGTCACAGGGTCCATTTGAATGTATAACCATAGTCCTATGAATGTCCCAACATAAATGTCTCCCAAGCCTCACAAAAACCTTTGGATGTATCACCTGACTCATATAATGGAGCATGATCATGTAATCCATGTCCCACGATAGAAATTTGGCATAACCATGGTCTCTCGCAACATCCTATGGACATATTATCCATGAAATTTGATTCCATCAATAGAAATCAACCATGAAAGTTGACATCCTTTGGGCATGTCATCCAAGTCTCATGAGAGCATCAAAGAATATCAATGGGATTCCATGACATCCTTCGATCACATCGACCAAGACAAGCGACACCTTATAGACAAGTTATAAAGGATATGTGTTTTGTTATGATGTAAACCATATGGATCAATCGATTACCACTATATATGTCAATTGGTTCATGTGACACCATCCCAACAAGCAGGGCCAGATCATATGGGCATCTCAGGATTTGATAGGCTCATCCATCCCTGATGTGGAAGCTCGAATAAAAGGGAAACCTCAGAGTGTACGCCCTAATCTAGGGAACCTTGATGATTCAGATTCCTATTATATTTAGGATATGTAGGTAACCTCCTCAAGTTTCAAGTTCCATATTGATCATCAAGGGTGATCCCAGTATCTAAGCCCTTTATTTAGAGAAATGAAATTGATAACTTGCTAAACCTTATTTCTTACAATAATCATGGATCACGTGGAATTAAAAAGTATCACAGGTAATTTCATATGCACTATAAAACCCATCGTTACAATGCAATCCTGGGAATGTAATTATAAGGCCCCAGCCTTAAAACTTACTTAATCTTGAGTTATTACAAGATTACACATTGAGGATCTTTTCAGGTTTAGAGTTTTAGAGAATTAGATCATGAAACTTGCATTACATTCCACATTTAAACAAAATGGATTACATAAAAGACAATATTCATTCTTCCCATCAACGAGAACATATTTAAAATAAAAAAATGGATTCTCTCTTAACACATCCTTGACTCTAACGTCTTATCATGTACCTTTCCTCTTGACCTGAAAAACATTTCAGAAACTTGGGATGAGCATAAAAAGCTCAGTAAGGGACATAAAAATATGGAAAGGAAACATGAGTTCATGTATACATAAAGATGAAATCATAATTTACCCATAAAACATAGGCACTTTAACCTAACTCATCAAAACATGAATAAAACATAGAAATCATAAGACATAAAGGTAACTTGAGGCATTCATAACATTCTTACGTAGGGAGTAACCCTCTTGGTTACGTTTGGAATACCCATCACAGTATATTCCCTAAATCTCTTCGGAGAAACCTTAACGTTTCACTCCTTCGCGTTACCCAATGCATTGGAGAGCTATAACGGGCTCACCCGCCCTTAGTTTATCACGGAACCACCCGTTCTTCATAACAATGCCCAAGAACCATAACATACACGTATCACATAAAATATTCATAAGGAAACAAAACATTTCCACATTTCAAACACAACATAACATTTTAGTATTTTGAAATAATGAATCCATATAAAAAGAAACCATTTCCAAAACCATTTAAAACATTTAATAAAGATATTTTTGAATCAAAGTGTCCCATACCACCTTGAAGCTTTTAAAATTTTAAACCATTAATATCCATATAAATAAATTCTTAAAACCACTTTGAAAACATGGATATTAATAAGAACGAATAATTAAAACATTTAAAATGATATTTTGGTTAAAGGGGTTTTACCAAAATTAGAGACACTTGAATACAATAATTGAGGAATAACGTTTAGTCAGAACTTTATAATATCATGAGAATAAATGGATTCATGATATAATACTCCAAAGGACAGTATATACACCATATAAGAGTGAATTGGTGCATAACAACAATGAACCCTCAATAGAAATGTCAAATGTGATGAAATCCCTTATAAAGAAGGTATCCTTAAATTAAGGACAAATCAATCTCAAAAATATGTGTCAAGAATATAAATACACCCAATATAAGTGGATATTAAGTGTAAAACAATAAAATGTCATTCACACATATTGAATGGATGACATATTCAATGACTACATGTCGAACCCAAAGAAATCGAAATTGGGTTAAGAAGTTCCCTTGACAGCCTAACGGCGTCACATCAAAATGAGTTGATGAGAGATAAAAAGAGTATCTCATCACTTGGACACAAAATTTACATCATTAAGGATACATGAGAACATATCCCAATGTATCAATATGTAAATTAAAAGACCCAATAAAAGAAGTCTTTTAAAAAGAGGGGGGTGAAAGGTTCCCTTACCGACTTGGGTATCTTTCAAAAAATACACCCCATGAAAGAGGGACAATAGATCATTTATGTAAATACTCATAAACGAAAGTATTTTACACAAAGTGTAGAATAATGGGCAGTACATACACCACTCAATGAAATTTGTGGCAAAAGTAGCGTAAATCTCACGAGAATAAAAGTGAGATGAAAAATCCCTTACGAGAACTCGGCAGCCTAACGGCGCCACACAAAACTTCCAAAATGGATTGATGAGAGAGAATAGGGTCTCTCATCACATGAACATAAAAATTACAGTATGTTTAATATAAAATATCATCCCAATAACAAGTAATATGAGCTTAAAAAGGAATGACATAAAAGTGTATACTTAAAAAGAAAGAGAGGAGTAGGATCCCTTACCTCGGGTCCGACTTGACTCGATCGTTCTTTAACGTCCTGAATAATAAACTTGAGTTAATTTCTATTTGCTTAAGAACCTTTTCCAAGTTCATTATTCCTTTTATATCAATTATTGACATGTTGTGAACATTATGTAATCATTTAAGTTAATAATGTTCATTTTGTCGGTATTTGGTTCTTAAGTCGAAAGTGGACTTCTTACAATTACATGTTGTTCATGTGGCCAAATTTTTATTATATCCAGAATTGTATTCATGTTGTAGTTATAATATATGTCATATATATCCAGTACATTCATGCATTTATAACATTACATAATCATTTAGAGGTAAGAAATGAAATGCACCGTTCATGGAGACGGTAAGCCGTACGTACGCATGAACGCTACTTTCATTTCTATTCGTATTTTATAGAATGGAATAATAATGATATAAAGGTATATTATAATTCCAGTATAATATCATATTTAATATCATAGTTCCATCCTTTATATGTCCCACATATGGTATTTAACGAATCAAATCACTTTGAGGGGGCGGTAGTCCGCACTTCCTTAAATGAAGATATCGTGTTTACCCATAATGGGAACCATAAAGGTTTGACCAAAATGTAAAAAACAGAATCTTAAGGAAAACATAAACATACTATATATCATATATAAAAATAGTGACATCATAATGGCCACCTTTGAAGGTGTTAAATGAGTATTGAACAATCATCGTTTCGGGAGGCAGAATTTCACCATCCACGGAAACCGTATGTTCTTTAACCATTTGATGTAGTTGTGTGAGAGTGTAGCTTAAATAAATATTATAACAACATCCTAGTATATTGAAGATACTGTTGTTGTTACAAAAGAAGTAAATAAAAAGAGATTAGGGGGTTGGAGAAGCAAAATAAAACAAATGAATATGAGACAAACAATTACCTTTAAAAGTGTAACTCTTTTTGATTTGAGCCTAAAGTCTTCCTTTGAAAGGATTCTGCCCAAGGTAAATCCTCTAGGATGAGGAGAGGGATGTGGAGAGAGCAAATGGGCAGGGGTTGGCCGAGACAAAGGCTTTTGAAGTGTGTGAAATAAGGTGGAGGTGGGGGCCTTTTATAAGAGAAGAGGAGGGGCACTTTTGGAAAGCAAAGAAATATTACTTTATTTGAAAATGCTTTTCGGTTTTCAAGGGTCCCACATTGGTAGAATTCGTGGATAAGGTGATAAGGCATCGAAATCCACTCATCCAATTGGTTTTGTCCATGTTTATATTGTAGATTTTTCATTATCTTTCCATTTTAATTAAATTGTCAAATAATGATGTCATCGCTGCATCATTATTATGTCATAAATAATTTAATTTCTTTAATGTCTAAAAATTATAAAAAAAATACTATGATATAGGAAATCTTTTTATCTTTCGAATTACTATTTATAATCAAAATTTGTACTTGTATAACCCCACTTAAAAATTGTTTTAGTAAAACATACTATGTTAGTGTCATTTTCACTTTAACATTAAATTAAAAGTATTTTATGTTATTTCCCAACAAAAGTGGATCCATGGGGTCCCCAAGTTAGGCCATGGCTTGTCTTGGTCTGCCATGACACAACCAATAGGGTTGTGACATGTGTCTAGGTCATTTCATATTTTTAAAGTATTATTTATACCTTAAACTACACTAATTATCACTAATCGCGATTAAAAACTTAATAAGTTACTATTCACCAAAAAATTATTATAATCTCATTGAACCACATTTTACTTCTTAATGACAACCATGTATGTCGGATTTTCAAAATTCAATACACATTAGTGGTAAACTTTCATTTAACTGAAAAATCAGTTTGCTTGATTATCACTTAGTGGTTTCACTATTCATCAAAAATTGAAGTTTTTCAGAAAATTACCAAAAATTCACCCTAAGCTATATTTGATATTCTGAATTCAAAAATGAAGTCCGTTTTACAAAATTCAAAACATATTAGTCACATTAATTAATTTAATAATTAATTCCCGCTGTCAGAGCAAATAGCGTGTTTTTATAAAACAATAAGTATCAAAAGATTGACACCAGTTTAAGTCCGATTTCAAAGTGAAATTAATTCCAACCACCACTATTGGATTAAATGGTAAAAATATTTCCCAATTTCACTTTAAAACCAATTCAAAAGATAATCTAATCATATAAATAAATTAGATTAAAAAGTGGTTTTGAATTAAAATACAACATTTACACTATTCCTTAAAAAAAATGAACTTTATCGGAAAGATACCAAAAATTTACACAAAGTAAATTTTGATGTCCCGATTCTTAATAAGAGTTTTATTTGGTCCAAAAGAATGTTTAAGAGTGAACAAAACTATATTTAATGATGGTTCAACATCAAAAGGTGATAAGTGAACCTTTAGTGAAAACTAGGGCATATACGCCTAAAATTGAATTCTTTCCGTATTTTAAGCCTCTATTCTTTATTGGATAAATGTAAAAACAATTAAAAACATATGAAATCATATTTTAGTTATTTCTATCCATTCCCGCCAATACAACGGCTACATGTTAACTATCATTTAAAATAATATTATTTTATTATTAGAGTGCAACGTAAGATTCCCAAGAAACTCGTTGTTGCGTGTTGGGTACGCCATCGAGCATAGCGTCCCCTTTAAAGTCATATTAATATTTTATTCACAAATATGGATAAATACAAAAATGTCGTATTCTTTATTTACCTGGGGTGTTACATCCTTCCCCCCTTTTGGGAATTGCGTCCGCGCAATTTTAAAATTGGACTTGGAAACATCCTTGAAAGTCCCACATCGGAACAAGAGTTGGTAAAACAATCACTTTAAAATAAAGAAAGATAAGTACAAAGGTCACCCGAGTTAACCCATACTAGGACTCCAAGTATGAAAATATGGACATGGAGGAAAAAAACAAAGGGTCATGTCCTGATGGAGAGTGTTAGAAAACATGTTTAGGAGAAAGTTAACCACGAGAAAATCACAAACTTGTGATGGGTTAAACGGTATTCGATTCCCTAGTAGAAAAAGTTAATAGACAACATTTTTGTTTTAAGTTACATTTTATTGAGGAATTTTATTCATAAGGAAACATAATCACTTATCATGTTGACCTTCAACTTTTACTAGATTCCTTAATCAAACTCATATTTTTTTCAAAAGACGAGTATTTAGGGAGACTTGTTCGCATTCAGAGTACCATAATCAACTCCTAGAGAATCACCTAATCCACAAAAGAGAGCTATATACTTCCCATGTCTTTAGACTTTATCCAAAAACAAAACCAAAAAGGCTAGTACAAGATCGGATAATCCAGAAAAGGATAACCCTTTATAAAAATAAAATCTATTCTTAACATCCAAAATTTGTCAAACAAAACCCAATGTTCAACAAGGATCATTCGATAAACAATTTGTCCATAAAATTCTTCAAAGTAAACCAATATAAGATCGAAACCCAAATATTTGAAAGATTTAGTCACATAGTCTTCCAAGTTAAATCGTAACATTTATCTCCAAACAACATCAGTTGCTCCTAAAGTCACGCATTGAAAAGTAATTATCCCAATCACATATCCTCCATGATAGGGTAATCATTTTAATAAATAACCCAAAATCAACTTACTCTTAATTCATAAAATCATATAACCAAAAGAATCAGTCAAACTAACCAGGGACTTCACGTAGTCCAGTGGTAGGCGATAAATACCAGTCGCACTTTGGTTGTGGGTTCGATTCCCGCAGCTTTGTCCGACGCGACGGGATGTCACACGGTCTGCGTGTTGTCCTTTTTCCAAAACTATATAATTCTTAAAACATTCCCCAAAACGAGATAAATTCTTCAAAATAATCATAACACATTTTAACCTCAATTTCATCTCATGCCCTCCACTTCAATCATAACCTTTAGTAACCCATAATTACCTCAAAAGTAAGGATCATATAAACCCAAGTGGTTCTTTATAACTATGTCCACAAAAGAAAAGGTAACTATTCCTTGGATAAAATTTGCCTATATTAATCATCAGGGTTACACATAATATAAAAAGTCTTCTAATGTAACCCCATCATCAAAAGAGACATAATACTCTTAAGAATTTCACCATAACTCTTGAAGCCCTTATATGTTGACATCTTACTCATTCAACATTCTTCATGATCCATTATCCATTCCTTTCCAACCTATTCCGAAATACCTCTTTCCTACAAACAAAATCATGAATCATATCCTAAGATTTCAAAATAGGAAAACAACAGTCATGAAATAGTACATACCTTTGATTGGTCATTGTCAGTTTCTTCATCCTCAATAGGAATGGCATTAGGTATTGGTAAACGAACATTTGTACGCTCTTGGTGACCCCATTCACGATACTTCTTCATAGAACATGTGTTTGCATAATGACCATGCACACCACATTTAAAACATTCAATTGATCCCTCAGAAAGAACTTCTTTCTCTTTCCTCGAGTCAACGGGATGCTTCCTTTTTCCATTACAGGTTCTTGCTTTATGACCTTCATTTCCACATCTATAGCATATTTCTGTCCCTTTGAAACATTTCCCTAGGTGTTTCTTTCCACATCTCTGACACATAGGTCTTTGAACACTCATACCTTTATGATTATTACCTGCACTTCCGTAGGGATTTGTTTCTTGCATATTTGATGCCTTAGAGAAAACTCCAAGGTTTAGGTGGTCAATCATGACTCCAGATAGTTGGTTGAGGATAATCAGAAGAGTTCTCATTGCAGCTCCCATATCATTCAGTTGCTTGCTCAAAAGACTATCAAAATTTCCTTCACATCCACTGTTACTTTGGTGCCTGCTAGATCCAGCCATTTACTAAAACCAAAAAGGTCAGTGTGAGTATATCAACAAAACCATCATGTACTAATGAGGAAGATAAACACTAATATACACTTACTCATTCACTTTATCTAAAACTAGGACTCTTTCTGAAATCCTAACCATTATGGTAATGTCACTTATGCTTAAGGAATACCCTAACCTCTAAAGTTATCTAAACCGACCTTTGATACCAACTATAAGGCCCCAGCCTTAAAACTTACTTAATCTTGAGTTATTACAAGATTACACATTGAGGATCTTTTCAGGTTTAGAGTTTTAGAGAATTAGATCATGAAACTTGCATTACATTCCACATTTAAACAAAATGGATTACATAAAAGACAATATTCATTCTTCCCATCAACGAGAACATATTTAAAATAAAAAAATGGATTCTCTCTTAACACATCCTTGACTCTAACGTCTTATCATGTACCTTTCCTCTTGACCTGAAAAACATTTCAGAAACTTGGGATGAGCATAAAAAGCTCAGTAAGGGACATAAAAATATGGAAAGGAAACATGAGTTCATGTATACATAAAGATGAAATCATAATTTACCCATAAAACATAGGCACTTTAACCTAACTCATCAAAACATGAATAAAACATAGAAATCATAAGACATAAAGGTAACTTGAGGCATTCATAACATTCTTACGTAGGGAGTAACCCTCTTGGTTACGTTTGGAATACCCATCACAGTATATTCCCTAAATCTCTTCGGAGAAACCTTAACGTTTCACTCCTTCGCGTTACCCAATGCATTGGAGAGCTATAACGGGCTCACCCGCCCGTAGTTTATCACGGAACCACCCGTTCTTCATAACAATGCCCAAGAACCATAACATACACGTATCACATAAAATATTCATAAGGAAACAAAACATTTCCACATTTCAAACACAACATAACATTTTAGTATTTTGAAATAATGAATCCATATAAAAAGAAACCATTTCCAAAACCATTTAAAACATTTAATAAAGATATTTTTGAATCAAAGTGTCCCATACCACCTTGAAGCTTTTAAAATTTTAAACCATTAATATCCATATAAATAAATTCTTAAAACCACTTTGAAAACATGGATATTAATAAGAACGAATAATTAAAAAATTTAAAATGATATTTTGGTTAAAGGGGTTTTACCAAAATTAGAGACACTTGAATACAATAATTGAGGAATAACGTTTAGTCAGAACTTTATAATATCATGAGAATAAATGGATTCATGATATAATACTCCAAAGGACAGTATATACACCATATAAGAGTGAATTGGTGCATAACAACAATGAACCCTCAATAGAAATGTCAAATGTGATGAAATCCCTTATAAAGAAGGTATCCTTAAATTAAGGACAAATCAATCTCAAAAATATGTGTGAAGAATATAAATACACCCAATATAAGTGGATATTAAGTGTAAAACAATAAAATGTCATTCACACATATTGAATGGATGACATATTCAATGACTACATGTCGAACCCAAAGAAATCGAAATTGGGTTAAGAAGTTCCCTTGACAGCCTAACGGCGTCACATCAAAATGAGTTGATGAGAGATAAAAAGAGTATCTCATCACTTGGACACAAAATTTACATCATTAAGGATACATGAGAACATATCCCAATGTATCAATATGTAAATTAAAAGACCCAATAAAAGAAGTCTTTTAAAAAGAGGGGGGTGAAAGGTTCCCTTACCGACTTGGGTATCTTTCAAAAAATACACCCCATGAAAGAGGGACAATAGATCATTTATGTAAATACTCATAAACGAAAGTATTTTACACAAAGTGTAGAATAATGGGCAGTACATACACCACTCAATGAAATTTGTGGCAAAAGTAGCGTAAATCTCACGAGAATAAAAGTGAGATGAAAAATCCCTTACGAGAACTCGGCAGCCTAACGGCGCCACACAAAACTTCCAAAATGGATTGATGAGAGAGAATAGGGTCTCTCATCACATGAACATAAAAATTACAGTATGTTTAATATAAAATATCATCCCAATAACAAGTAATATGAGCTTAAAAAGGAATGACATAAAAGTGTATACTTAAAAAGAAAGAGAGGAGTAGGATCCCTTACCTCGGGTCCGACTTGACTCGATCGTTCTTTAACGTCCTGAATAATAAACTTGAGTTAATTTCTATTTGCTTAAGAACCTTTTCCAAGTTCATTATTCCTTTTATATCAATTATTGACATGTTGTGAACATTATGTAATCATTTAAGTTAATAATGTTCATTTTGTCGGTATTTGGTTCTTAAGTCGAAAGTGGACTTCTTACAATTACATGTTGTTCATGTGGCCAAATTTTTATTATATCCAGAATTGTATTCATGTTGTAGTTATAATATATGTCATATATATCCAGTACATTCATGCATTTATAACATTACATAATCATTTAGAGGTAAGAAATGAAATGCACCGTTCATGGAGACGGTAAGCCGTACGTACGCATGAACGCTACTTTCATTTCTATTCGTATTTTATAGAATGGAATAATAATGATATAAAGGTATATTATAATTCCAGTATAATATCATATTTAATATCATAGTTCCATCCTTTATATGTCCCACATATGGTATTTAACGAATCAAATCACTTTGAGGGGGCGGTAGTCCGCACTTCCTTAAATGAAGATATCGTGTTTACCCATAATGGGAACCATAAAGGTTTGACCAAAATGTAAAAAACAGAATCTTAAGGAAAACATAAACATACTATATATCATATATAAAAATAGTGACATCATAATGGCCACCTTTGAAGGTGTTAAATGAGTATTGAACAATCATCGTTTCGGGAGGCAGAATTTCACCATCCACGGAAACCGTATGTTCTTTAACCATTTGATGTAGTTGTGTGAGAGTGTAGCTTAAATAAATATTATAACAACATCCTAGTATATTGAAGATACTGTTTTTGTTACAAAAGAAGTAAATAAAAAGAGATTAGGGGGTTGGAGAAGCAAAATAAAACAAATGAATATGAGACAAACAATTACCTTTAAAAGTGTAACTCTTTTTGATTTGAGCCTAAAGTCTTCCTTTGAAAGGATTCTGCCCAAGGTAAATCCTCTAGGATGAGGAGAGGGATGTGGAGAGAGCAAATGGGCAGGGGTTGGCCGAGACAAAGGCTTTTGAAGTGTGTGAAATAAGGTGGAGGTGGGGGCCTTTTATAAGAGAAGAGGAGGGGCACTTTTGGAAAGCAAAGAAATATTACTTTATTTGAAAATGCTTTTCGGTTTTAAAGGGTCCCACATTGGTAGAATTCGTGGATAAGGTGATAAGGCATCGAAATCCACTCATCCAATTGGTTTTGTCCATGTGTATATTGTAGATTTTTCATTATCTTTCCATTTTAATTAAATTGTCAAATAATGATGTCATCGCTGCATCATTATTATGTCATAAATAATTTAATTTCTTTAATGTCTAAAAATTATAAAAAAAATACTATGATATAGGAAATCTTTTTATCTTTCCAATTACTATTTATAATCAAAATTTGGACTTGTATAACCCCACTTAAAAATTGTTTTAGTAAAACATACTATGTTAGTGTCATTTTCACTTTAACATTAAATTAAAAGTATTTTATGTTATTTCCCAACAAAAGTGGATCCATGGGGTCCCCAAGTTAGGCCATGGCTTGTCTTGGTCGGCCATGACACAACCAATTTGGTTGTGACATGTGTCTAGGTCATTTCATATTTTTAAAGTATTATTTATACCTTAAACTACACTAATTATCACTAATCGCGATTAAAAACTTAATAAGTTACTATTCACCAAAAAATTATTATAATCTCATTGAACCACATTTTACTTCTTAATGACAACCATGTATGTCGGATTTTCAAAATTCAATACACATTAGTGGTAAACTTTCATTTAACTGAAAAATCAGTTTGCTTGATTATCACTTAGTGGTTTCACTATTCATCAAAAATTGAAGTTTTTCAGAAAATTACCAAAAATTCACCCTAAGCTATATTTGATATTCTGAATTCAAAAATGAAGTCCGTTTTACAAAATTCAAAACATATTAGTCACATTAATTAATTTAATAATTACTTCCCGCTGTCAGAGCAAATAGCGTGTTTTTATAAAACAATAAGTATCAAAAGATTGACACCAGTTTAAGTCCGATTTCAAAGTGAAATTAATTCCAACCACCACTATTGGATTAAATGGTAAAAATATTTCCCAATTTCACTTTAAAACCAATTCAAAAGATAATCTAATCATATAAATAAATTAGATTAAAAAGTGGTTTTGAATTAAAATACAACATTTACACTATTCCATAAAAAAAATGAACTTTATCGGAAAGATACCAAAAATTTACACAAAGTAAATTTTGATGTCCCGATTCTTAATAAGAGTTTTATTTGGTCCAAAAGAATGTTTAAGAGTGAACAAAACTATATTTAATGATGGTTCAACATCAAAAGGTGATAAGTGAACCTTTAGTGAAAACTAGGGCATATACGCCTAAAATTGAATTCTTTCCGTATTTTAAGCCTCTATTCTTTATTGGATAAATGTAAAAACAATTAAAAACATATGAAATCATATTTTAGTTATTTCTATCCATTCCCGCCAATACAACGGCTACATGTTAACTATCATTTAAAATAATATTATTTTATTATTAGAGTGCAACGTAAGATTCCCAAGAAACTCGTTGTTGCGTGTTGGGTACGCCATCGAGCATAGCGTCCCCTTTAAAGTCATATTAATATTTTATTCACAAATATGGATAAATACAAAAATTTCGTATTCTTTATTTACCTGGGGTGTTACAGTAATCCTCAACTATCGACATCATATTGTATGTCCCCAATCAATAGGAAATCCTCCTCGATGTAAGCCCCTATAATTCCTTAAACCACAATGATGATTATAATGTCCCCGAGTGTGATCATCCACATTAACCTATTAGTATGATGAAGTCCATACAAACTATGATGAATCTGATTTCATACATACTGAGGATACATAGGACGCCTTCTCAAGGACTTCTCTCTATTCCAAACAACCCTAGGACTGTCCCATTACGTATGTCCCATATCTATACGTCATTAGATTAATCATATTTCTCCCCATTTTTCTCACAACAAGAATATCTAATGTATGATTAGGGAGAAAAAAATTACACCACATTAAGAATAATGAAGTTCCACTAAACATAGAGGTCCTATTATGCATTCCCTGATTAGTGTCATGGTATGAACAACCATCATATAATGGTATAGAACTTGTGGAATTTCCAAATGTGATTGATTTAAATATGTTGAATCTGAATCCTAACATAACTAAGATACCTAGGACATCACCCAAAGAACCGAGATCAAGAATTTGTTGTCTCATTACCCACACAAATTTCCTTTCCCCATGATGCTAAAATACGTAGGATTAATGAACTATGTGGGTTTTTATTCCTGCAATAACCATGATATATAGGATAACTAATAATAGATAAATATCCTCCTCCAAATATTAATAATTTTTTAACATGGTAGTGTATAATGAAGCATTATTCGATAATGTTTTAGCACATAAAGAAGCTATTAACTATTTGGAAAATGGATGTAGAACCACAGATACATAGAGATGGATTAACAAATGAGACCTCACTCCCCACGGTTCATCAATGAGACTCCCTTTCTTTTTAGGATTATGTAATTAACCAATGATTTGTTTTTCCTGGTAACCAATTTTTTATTGGGATTATGAAGATATTAAAAAACTTATCTTAAATATATAATGAAGTGTATGAATATGAAAATATTCCCCTATAAAAAGGGTACAATGAGCCTAACCTCCCATCCTCTTGATCAATGCAAGTCCCCAATAGTGGATGGGCCTGAAAACCCAGATGATCGCCGACCATTGGAAAGTAGGCCTATACCAAGCTACTGACGGATGATTATTGGGATATTCTATGAAATGTTACAATGGTATCTTGACAAGAGTAACCCATTTGATGTGTCAAAGTACTTGAGAAAAATTCACTATAAAGAACACAAATCATTTTCCCGTTATGGATAAAATATTTGATCAAATGCATGGATCAAAATACTTTTCTATGATTGAACATCATTCTGGGTATCAAAAATTGATGTTAATGAAAGATGATATACACATGATGAAATTCCATACGAGGTATAAAAACTATAAATTTATATTGATGAATTTTTTTTATAATAATTTTCCTGCAATCTTCATGGATTTATGTAAAATAGTTTTTATAGATTACATTGATCATTTTTTGTTAGTCATTATAAATTATATTTTTATTTATTAAACAAGTATTGAAAAGAATGAAGATAATTTACGGATTGTTCTAAATACCTTGGGGAAGGATAAGATATCTAAAAATGTATATAAGTGTGAATTTTAGCAATAGATTGTTTCATTTCTAGGTCATATATTCTCAAGAGAGGGTATATCAGTGGACTCATAGAATTCTAAAGCTATATAAAATTTACAAGGACCAACCACTTTGACTGGGATCGATAGTTTTCATGGTTAGAATATATATTTTAAAGATAGTTTTGATTATTTATCATAGGTGATTTATCCCCTCAACATGTTAACTCGAAATAGATTCAAGTTCATTTAGACGTATGAAGGTGAAGGGAATTTAACTGAACCTAAGATGTGGTTATTTAGTGCAATTGTGATTACATTACCTAGTAGTGGAGAAGGTTTTATAATGTATGTTTTTTATTCAATTAATGTACAAGGATGTTTTCTCTTGAGCAATGATATGGTGGTAGATTATTCCTTAAAGAAATTGATTGTTTATGAGAAAAATAATTCATCTCGTAATTTTTAATTAGCTATGGTAATTTTGTAAATATTTGGAGGCATTATATTTATGGAGAATGGTGTGAAATATATAATAATATTTTATTTTTAATTTATATATTCACTCATAAAAATTTGAATATACACTAGATAAGATGTTAATATTTGATTAATGATAATGACTACACAATACATTACCACTCGGGGTAAGTGAAAATGGTGGAAGATGATCTAAGTTGAAAGAATCATGAAAGATTACCTATGATGAGAATTATAAAAGGAATAATAGTTTTGGATTCAAAATGGGTAGCTCTCTAAATTTTTATGTAATTGTAGAAATGTAATTTTTCTCAAATGAGTTATCAACCATCAATCCATGTGAAGATTAAAGAGGCACAAAGAAGTATATGTAGAACTCTAGAAGAAGCTCATTAATGTTATTAAGGTCAACATTCATTACGAGGGGATTATAATGTTTTGAAATTGTGTATGTGACCTATGAATACATTATTTAATGAATTATATATTGGATTATTCTCAAAGATCATCATTCTTTATTCATCGTCGAATTAAATATATGTAAAGAGACCTGAAAGAGTATTTTTATTTGGAAAACATGAAGATTGATTTTATAGAGTATATATATTCAAGTGTGGTATGTCATCTCATTATGTATAATAAATAAAATTCAAAGAATATGTTATAATCATTACCCATACATGAATGGAAAAGGAAAAACATCACCCTGGACTTTGCCATTAGACTCTCTAAAATATTAAATGGGCATAATGATAATTGGGTTGTAGTTAATGACCATATAATGGCATAACACTTCATTATTGTTAGATAAGATTTATCTATTGATCATATTTATAGGATAGACATTAATAAATTTTTAAGGTTTCATAGAGTACTATATTCTATTGTATCTGACCAGGATCTGAGGATTACCTCAATGTTCTAGAAAAGTATTTATTAGGCTTTGGATACATAGATATGTTTATGAAATACTTATCATCCATAGATAAATATTCAGACTAATATAACATTTAAATCCCTATAGAATGTGTTGAGAACTTTTTCACTTTATTTTAAAGTAGGTTGGGATCAATATGTTCCACTTATAGAGTCTTCTTATAACAATAGATTTAACCCGAGAATGTCGAGGCTCCTTATGAATAAAACTATAATAAAAGTTTAAAACTCAAATATAATATGTTGAATTTGGATACAAAGATATATCTAGATCTGAGATTTAAAATGAAATGGTTGTGAACGTTATATCCCTTTGATAGTACACTAATGAAGCTCAGATTAACAAAAATACCCTAATAATAAACAGTGAGATCTAGAGTTCAAATATAGCAAGAATATTCTTCTATGAATTTATCCTTAAGAGAATGTTTTTATATTTTAAAAGTGTATAAATTTGGACCTTAGGTATATTCAATTTTAATCAATATTTTTTGATTAGGTATGGTAGTTTATTTTTTCTCACTTCCACATTAACTTTCCTAGGTTCATGATGCATCCCTTGTATCTCTCCTAATGATGTTCATAACTATTCCATCATATTTTATAAAATAAATGTTTTTTATTTTGGGGAATGATATTTTATATTAATAAAAACCATTATAAATCATGGATTGTGGGAATAATGTGCTATAGAAGAAGAATACTCACCATGTGACTGTTTATTGTTGGAATAGAAAACTCAAAGATGCTTCTTGGGACCCCAAGGATGTAATAAAATTAAGATATACTATTTTTTAGTTGTAATGATGAAATTTAATGATGAAATTATTTTTATTAAAGATATAATATTTCACCCTACGTTTTGAAAATATTTTTATATTTAAATAATTATATTTCTTTGTTAGCGTGTGTTATACACAAAACCCAGTTTATAAATACCATGATACATTATTAAAATAATAGTATTTTATAGTTCTCTTCAATAAATTATATTAATTGGTATGAAATGGAAAAACTAAATTAAGAATAATTTATGATTTATATTCCTATAAAATGAATTATTTTGTTATAAATGTTTTATAGAAACAAAAGAAACCATTCGAAAAACAGATATGTTTTTCCATAAAACTGTTTTTAGGAACAAAAAAGTGTTTCTATCATAATAAATTAAATTGGGGATGGAGTCTTGGGATGGATCTCAACTCGTGACGCTCGGAAGCACTGCTCAAAAATCCTAATCATCGCAAATGCATCACAACCTGCTGATTCGTTCCATTTCATGAGTTATGTCTTCCTCCGATATCATCTTGGACTGACATGAGAAGGAAGTGGGGTATTTACTTGAAAGAAGAACCACTGAGCGTTTTTCATCGACAAGAGAAAGCAATTTATTTTCTCAAAGCCCTGACGGGTACAAACTCCCTCAAGACGCATACCCCGAAAACTTCTAGGATGAAATGATTGGAATATGGAGTCTTCTTTGTAGAAGAAGACCCAGATGCGGTATTCCAAAGAGTGTAAATATGTAATTTTTCCATAATTGCTTGAATCACATATATCAAAGGTAAAAAACCCTAGCCTTATACTGATTTGAAACTGAGAATTGTTGCTTGCTGTGGATTTTCTTACTAGAAATTAGTTCCACTTGGTAATGGGTTTTTTCATATATTATTTTCTTCACAACAGGACCAAGAGAGGGCCTAGAAAACTGGTAAATTGAATATCAAACTGGGGATTCATCGCTTGTATGAATGGGATGTTACTTTCAATCAATTTTTAGATAGGAATAACACAACAAAAGTTTGGGTTAGATTCCACAATCTAATTTGGTTTTACTGGCACCCACAAATTCTCAATGAACTCACATCCTATATTGGATCCCCACTAAATGTGGACCAAAGAACATTAAATGGAGACCTTGACCTCTATGTTAGAGTGCTCATAAAGGTCAATCTTGAGAACAAAATTCCTTCCTCAATCAATTTTGATGTTGCTGATTATAAAACAGAAGTAAAGGTAGTGTATGAGAGGATTCCACCCTACTGAGAGTTCTGTAAATTGGTTAGTCATACTATCCATAATAGTATTATTTTGAAAAAACATTCACCTCTGCAGAACCCCAATGAATGGATAGAGGTTAGGAGAAAATCTAGGGGAAATGAAAATGTTCCGTATAAACCTGAATCTCCCAAAAGGATAAAGGAGAAATGGGTTGTCAAAAAACCCCATTTTAGCAACTTATTCCTAAAAAAAGAGAATCTAGGGATAATATTGTTGATGAACAAGAGTCTGAAAACCTTGAATAGATACTTCAAAATGACATTTATGCTAATATATTTGAAATTGTATCACATCCCCAAGCAGCCCTTGGAAAATATGATTCCCATTTAGAGGATACTATCCTTATTTTAGGCACACCAATGAAGGAAACAAACTTGGACACTGCTGAACAGACCCCCAGTAGATACCCTAGCTTGAAGTACATGGAAATCACATTACCTTTGTGGAATACTTAATACGTAACAAAAAAATGACACCTAAGCACCGTAATAGTTTAGTGTCTTTGGAAACTCGGAACATAATCTTCTAATCATGGTAAAATGTCTTTGACGTCTCCCATAAAGATCATCCACTTTTGTTTTCGTACCTAAAACCATTCTTTATATCCTAGGAAAAAAACATATAAAGGGTGAGATCAAATGCCCAGTAAGGGTAAGCATGGAGAAAATAAAACAAACTATATAAATTTAAACAAAAAAACATGAACATAATGTTTAAACATTAATATCTTGAGTTGTGAAATAAATATTGGAAATACGTAAGGAATAGATGATAAAGGAACATTAATCATGATAAAATATCATGGTAATAAAACATTTAATTGTAGAAATAATTAATCACAAGTCATTATTTCCATACTAGCCAAGGCATTGCTGCAAATACCATCATAGTGGACAAAGTCCATTATTGAACCAGGTTTACATGTCGTTCCAGCCCTTTATTACTGAACCAGATTCACTTGTTGTTCTAGCCATGACAATCTAATGAGATATAAATATTTATCCAATGCATTGGAGGGAGATAAAGGTCACACCAATCTCATAATGTAATCATTCTTACTTGCAACACAAAATAAACATAAAACATTCATCATAACCCAATTAATAAAATGGGTTTCATAAACATCATCCCATCATAACGTAATCCATATAAACAAAATGGTTATAATTTCATCATAAATAGAATAAAAAAATTTAAGTAAAAGAGACATTATACTTGAAACATAATCATAATAAATAATGTCATCTTATATGGAAAATAGTTCTGACAAAACACTTGAAATGAATTCTTGAGGAAAATATCCTTTTTTCTCCAAAATCATTTTTTTCACAAAATTCCATTCAATTTAAAATAAAAGTATTTTGTAGAAAATAATCTTGAAATATTGTAGATGAAGCTTCCTAAAAATATGGCGTTATGAAATCGTAAAAATCCATTGACGCTGTATAAGTTAAAAAAACATTCTCCTCGTACTTTTACAGAATATGTCACAATGTTCCTCGTATGGTAAAAAAAAGAAATATTCCTTCTATAAAAAAATGTATAAGTCAAATGTGAGAAAAATGACTTTAAAAATAAATTTAACAATGTTAAAAACTTTATGAAAACATTTTTATGTACATGGATGAAAAATATAACCCCAATAAATTCTTACGTATAATAAATCTCGGTTAAATATGAGATTTGAAAAATTATCCCTTACCGTATGTCCAATTTCTTCTATATGTACCTGTGACTCCTGTATATTGGGTTTAAAAATTTTATTAAATTGTAACATAACAATAATAATATTTATGATATCATATACGATTCACTTTGGACTTTATATTACCCATTCTTTTGTAAATTCCTTATTAAAGCAGCATTTAGGGTAAAATCGTTTCATTTATCATACGTGTTTTGACTTGTTGTTCGTGATATTATTTCATATATCCTGATTTAATTAATTAAAGAATGTATAAAATGATTTATATATAATATATATTCATAATAAAAATATATATTATAGATCGATAAATGGAATGAAATACACCGTTAATGGATATGGTAACCGTATGTACGCAGGAACGCTGTTTTTGTTTCCTTATCGAATTGAATAAAATTATGTAAATGAAACATATATGTACATAAATCTAGTATCATTATTATGTAATAAATTTCATGATTATTTATTATATATAATTTATAATCATACTTGAATGGTTAATCACAGAAAATGAATCTCATCGCGTTCGTGTAGACGGTAGTCTGTACGTACGCACGAGCGACAATATCATTATTTTGATATTAAAATCATATATAATTGGATGGTATATAATATATATAGAATAATAATAATGTTATATTTATTATTTATATCAATTATACTCATTATTATACCCATCCAAATTATTAAATGTTTTAATAACAAAATACACCACAACGTGGAGACGGTAAGTCGTATATACGCACGTGTGGTGAATTTTTCATTTATAGGATGGATAAAATAACTAATATGGTTGTAAATTTTTTATAATAATATCACAGTATATAGAAGATAATGGATTTATTATTTTATAATGGAAACATCAATGAAGGAGGAAGTGGAAGAAGAAACGAACTTGAAATATGTGGTGAGATATTTATCTTTTCTTCGGGTTCTTCCTTCTTATTTGATCAAAAGGGCTCCATAGGTTGGCTTTCTGACTAAGGGAATTCCTATAGGATGAAGGTAGAACAGTTTATAGGGTATTTGGGTAGGGTTTGGCAGATAAAAATGGCTTTGGAGGTGTGAATTAGAGAGAAGGGCGAGTTCCCTTTTATAAGAGGGGTGAGGGGCACCTTAGGAAAAATTTAAAATATTATTTTATAATAAATTCATATTCGGTTTATAATGGCACCAAAGTGACTTATTTCTAGGCTACAGTGGTAATGGGTCTAAATCCTTTCATCCAATATGTTTTAGAAAAGTTTAGGTTACCATTTAACCTTATCATTTAGTTTTAACTCTAAGTTAAATAATTTATCTTTTACTGTGTCTTCTTGTATTCTTACACTATATGGTTAAACAAATTACTATTAACTGAAAATAGAAACAAAATTGGTTCAATAATGTCATATATATTATTATATATGTATTTTTGAAAATCCCTAGTTTTTTAGGACCATTATAAAATTTATTTATATAATATTTGTTTTAAAAACTATTTTATGTCAATTTTGACACTATTTGGTATTTTGTTTTTTCTAAATTTATAACATCATTATTAATTCTAAAAAATTCATCTAACCAACCCTAATATGTTATATTAACCTAGAAAATTATTTTAATTCAAAAAATGTCTCAAATTACATTTTTTGTTATTTATAATATCAATTATGTTAATATTTCATTGAAATGGTAATTACGGCATCATCATTGTGTCATAAATAAATTAAATTATTTATTGTCTAAAAAATATAAATAAAATAAAATTATTTAGGAAATCATTTTGTAGTTTTAATGAATATTTATAGTCTAATTTATCTTCTGTATATCCCTATATTACAAATGTTCTAGTTATTAAACATTGATTTTAATTATTTTAACTCTTCTTTAAATAAAATAATAATAAATGTCCAAATCTAATCCAAGTGGAACTAAAGGGATTTTTTTTCCAAAGTTTTTTTTGGTCTAATTAAACTTCTCCAATATAATTAGGACATTTTATAGGATAATAATAATATCATTTTTACCCTTAATTACCCTATTTACTTTTAACGGTGGTAAATAAAAGTTAAATGTTACAATTCTACAAAAATTATTTTAATCTTATTGAACCAAATATTACTTACTGATATAAACCATGAATCTTGGATTTTTAAAATGAATTTCACAGAAGTGGAAAAATTATGTTTTAGGTAAATTTTCAAATACTCCTCGGCGGTGGGTAAAAGACGATAAAAACTGCAATAAAATTTTTATAAATTCAAAATTATTATAAAATAACTCCAATGAATTAAATTGAACTTATATAAGTATTATGTATCATTTTTCACCTAAAATAAATTCAAATAAAATAAATAAAAATTTAATTAAAAATTTGGTTTTAAACTATAACTCGGTGTTTTTCACTATTCATCAAAAATTGAATGTTTTCAAAAAAATACCAAATATTCATCCATAGTTAATTTCGATATTCCGAATCCAAAAATGAAGTCCGTTTTGAAAGATAAAATTTATAAAATTTCAAAAAGTGGGTATAACTATTCATGACAGCTTGTTTATATAATATTTTAATAACATATCGTTGTTTAGTGAAACTCATTATTGCGTACAATGCATGCTATTAAGGAAGGTTGTTCTTGAATGTAATGCAATCCAATAATACTATTGCATATACTAAAAGCTAATATGGTGTTGTAAAAACCCGTAAATTTCAAGGAATTTTTTTTCATAAATTCTTTTGGATTTTATGAGTATGCAGTTTCTGACGGCACCTGATTCCGAGGCCCGGTGTGCCCAGAATCAATTTCCGAAATTTAGCTCGGGTACGTTCAGTGAACGAATGAGCGGGTTTTTCTATCTTTCGGACCATTGCTCAGAATCATAATCTGAGGGCACCGATGAAATCTAATCGACGAGAATTTCTTAAGAGGACCTTTCCCGAAGGTGCGTTTGCTCGGTAGGAGATGTTAAAAAATGTGGATTAAATGTAATGTGAAAATAAAATTGTGTTGAAATTTTATTTCCTTATTCTAAGTGGTTTAATCCTATGTGTGGGAGTTGGGGTGGGACCCACCAGCTACTAAAAACCCTTGAGAGGATAAATGTGAGGTGGGTCCCACATGAGCCCCACCCCTTCACATTCTATTAACTCCCTTACTCCCCCCTTTATGTGAGTAACTCCTCCCTCTCACCCTCATTAAGCTTGCCACCTTAACACACCATTTAATTAGACAACACAAGCTTAATCAATTCGGTGAGTTATGTGTTTGAATTTTAAAATTGAAATTCATGGCTTGAAGTAATAAAATAAGATACGTCTTATTTTATTTTGGGGGTTAGTTTTTGTGTGATGATATTGGAAGAGGGAGCTTTAAACTCCTGAAGAACATCATCTTCATTGCTGAAGAACGCGAAGAACATCGGCGCCAACCTCGGCTTGTTTCTTCACGATGTTGACGAAGCGACACCGTCATTCCATGGAAACATCAACGAAAGAATCTCCATCCTTCATCAAGCGATCAACCTTCTTGAATTGAGGTAGGGGTTAATTCTTCATTCAAGTATTATTTAATGATCTACATTGTTAAATGGATGGATTCTTTTTATCGATATAATGGGAGGATATCGGGCCGCACAAACACGGTTGATCCTCCTCCCCCTTTATAGTTGAACATCATAGTGGTTTGAAACGAAGGCGACGCGGTGCCATTGCACCGTGTAGGGATGATGAATACCGTGGCTAGATTGGGCCACAGTGATGGTGCGCTGCACCGTCACGCCACGACGGTGAGGCCGAAGGAGGCCACAACCAATAACGGGCTGCGGCAGAGGGGCATGGAATCGTCGCGCAGCGCCATTCGGGGAAGAGTTGTGGCGATTGTACAGGTGGCGGCCGACCAAGCCGACCGCCAGCACTCCAGAAGGCGGGACCCCCGCGGGTCCTGCATGGCTCAACCGGCTAGCCATAGTGGTCTGCTATTTCCAAGAAGATCGGGGGTTTGAAACCCCCGACCAGATCACTAGGGCAGACCCCACGAGTCCACTATTTCGAGACAAGGGGCGGCGCCCCCTTCACGCCCCGCTGTGCCATGAGCTGAGCGCCCAGCCGTGGGCCAGACCGCCCGCGCCGGGCCGGACCGCCAGCGCTGGCCGAGCCGCGCTAGCCGGCCCAGGCCGTGCCGGCTGGGCTGGGCCACACCCAACTAAGCCGGACATAGACCCGGGTCGGGTGGACTCAGTTCGGGCAGACCCAGGGGTATTGGGACGGGTCTGACTAGGCCCGAACCCCATATTTTCAGGAAGTTTCATTCAAATGCCCATATCATGGGCTACAGACCTCTGATCAACACATCATTAGTTGTGTTGGGATCCTTGTATCGAGGAAGTCATTTCAGTATATTACACTCAAGGTTTGAGAGAACTTTGTGTACGGCTGGGTTGGTTCGAACACGAAACCAACCGGACCCTAGCAGCAGAAACACTTATAACTTGAGCTCCAAACGTCTAATTGACGTGCTGCTAACATTGTTGGATTCCTCTTAGTGAGACGGTTCTTTTGGCTTACTCCGCTCGAGATTTGGACGCAGCTAGAGTACGTTGGGGTAGGTTTTAGCTTAAAAACCAACATGGCCCCTGGGACGAAAAAGCCAATAACTCTCTAACCGGGCATCCGATTGATGCACCTTCTGTTGTTTTGAGTTCTTATTAGTGAGACAGAACGTTGGGATACATCAACTATGGGCATCGTGACAGTTGATGTATCGACCCCTTGGCTCGTGGAGCAGACCCTCCTGGAATTGAGCGTGCCATGTGCGGGAACCCTAGAGCTGGCTGCGACTACGATGACAATGACAACTGTACATGGATTCTACGTGGTTTCGGTAGCCAGGAAGACTACACTTGGATCCTACGTGGGTTCGGCAGTTATGGAGACTGTATTTGGATCCTATGTGGGTTTGGCAGCGATGGTTACTGTACTTCGATCCTCCGTGGGTCTGGCAGCGACGACTTCTGTATTTGGATCCAACGTGGGTTTGACAGGGGAGATGATTCAGAGGCTACATCTATAATCTGCACCCCTCTTCATGAGTAGTATACCCGTGGGATCTGAGTCTTGACTTTCAATCATTATCTTTGATATGATTGACGTTTTATCCTATGTTTATTGGGTTGTGCTTTCCTGTGTGGATTGGGTGGTACCTTCTTGTGTGGACTGGGTGGAATTTGGGCTCGTGAGTTAGAGCAGAACTGGAATTGATGACTTTGGTATATATATGGGAATATACCTATGTAGAGTTAGTTGATACTTTGTGATTGTATCTATCCTTTTTGGTTTATCCTTCATGAATTCTGGGCGACCTTCAGGAGTCTCAGGCTCCCTACTAAGTATCATATTCTCACACCTACATGTGCTTTTCCTGCACTACGTTGTGTTGGATGCAGATGACGGACAACGCTGATCGAGGTGGAGGCTCGTCGATCTGGACTATACCTGGAGGTGGAACACGGGACAAGACGTACACGGAGCAGACTGCTGTATCCGAGGAGCTAAAGAGACTATCTATACCCACTGTTTAGTTAGGATTTCTAGTGGACGGCTCGATGTTGCTGATTTACTTTTCTACTACTATTATTTCTTTTCAGTTGTACTATACTTTCAGTTGGGTTTGTATTCTGGCCCATTTACTTTCCAGAATTTTCTTTTGTACTCATTTTACTTAGTGTTTACATCATCTTGCATACTATGTGGTGTTTTTTTACTTTATAAAGGCAATTCCTTCCCTTTCATCGGGATTTACGCCTTTGGTGCTAGTCGCTAGCCCCTGGCCTATAGAAGACGGGCTTGGGGTAGACACGGCATGGGCCCCGAGGATGGGCCGTGATAGGTTTTGCTTATAGCACAAGATAATCTTGGTGTAGCATACAAAACAAGGCATCAAAAAAATAATATTTCTCATAAAATATCGAGGTGCTACATTCTACCCACATTAAAATGAATATCGCCCTCGAAATTCGTCAGGGTTATAAATGGTTTACTTCTTGAAAGTTTCATTCCTAGAAACCCACATCTTAAAAAGGAATACTAAAACTTAATTTTAAAAAGAAACACAACAGTTACCCAATTTAACTTATCACTTGGTTTCCACATAGAAAAACATAGGTGAAAATATGGATATGGAAGAGAAATCATACCATCATGTTCTGATGGAGAGTGGTAGAGAACATTACTATGAAAATTCCTATAATAAAAAAGCCATAAATTTTTGATGATCTAAGGTACCATCTAGGAAAATGTTTTCGGTTTTCAAGATCATTCCCCTAAAGTTGAAAAAATTGGAAATAGAAGAAATACTTAATTTATTTTGGTACAATCTCACCATTTGTCATTCCGTGAATAATTTCCACTTCATCTCTTAAAGAAATGAATTTTAATTTCTCATTAATGAAATATTAGTAAATCAAGCGATAAAATGATAGGTCATTCCATCTGTCTCAAACAAAAGGTTAGAAAAATATATTAAATATACATAAGTCAATCTATTGTGATATTAATCGTATATGGTTCCTAAAATGGACTTATAATTCATATATCATACCACCTAATAAAATAGAACTAATTTTTACTAACCAGGGACATCCTGTAGGCCAGTGGTAGGTGATAAAGGCATGTCGCACTTCGGTTGTGGGTACGATTTCTGCATCCTTGTCCAACATGACGGGTTTTCACCCATCCTACGGGTTGTCCTTTTTTAAAACTATAATATTACAACATTCTGGAAAAAAAATTTAGCCTTAAACAATATTATCTAATGTTCAACATAATCCATTCAATTCATTAGTCTTATCTAAAATACTTCTATCTAATCTCATAAAGAAAATATTACTAGAGTGGTCATCTACCATGCATGTAAATACCATCATTTATCCCCCCCCATATATCGTAAGATATATCTTGTTGGTCACATTAAAATCATGTGAATACCTTAATCATGTATTATCTTGTAACATGAGTTACCATAGAACCTTAGTGAAAACATGAAAGATGTCAAAAGTTAACTCTTTCCACATACCAAAATCTCAAAATTTCTAAACACTCAAACCATGATATCACCTTGTCAATATATGAGTTGTGAGCTCATTAATAATATAAAACATATTATTTTCTCATTATCCCTTCATTATGCACATATCAAATTCTTTCCAAATAAATTTCAATCACTTTTCATGGTTACCAGTACCATATAATTATTGAAAACCAATACATAGATATTCCAAAATTCCATGACACTATAAATGATATTCCATGATAAAATTTTAAAATCCCATTACATAAACACTTAGTCATTCCAAAACATCATTCTCATATTCAAAATCGCCAATAGTGATCACATGTGACTTCCCTTTTCCCTTTTCCTTAAGAGGTTTCTCATGTTGATAATCATTATCCCTTGGATTAGAGAATTTATTAGCATAATTCCCCATTTCCTTACACTTAAAGTACTGAAGTGTTGGTGGAGCGTTCTCTGTAGTCTTTTCTCTATTCACGCCATTAGAAACATCATCCCCATTACATCGGCACTCAGCTGCTCGATGACCTTATTTTCAACACTTGAAATATTTTCTAGTACCTTTTAGATGATCTCCACCATGTTTCTTTCCATAATTTGAGCATAAAGAAACATTCAACTTCTATTCACCATTGTTCTGAGATTTTTCCTTGAACTACATCATTCATTTCTTTTCAAAACCATGAGATGGATATGTCACAACAACTTCCATTTCTACCTTCATATAAAAACACACAATTTATTCATAGCTACTGAAGTATCTTTTAGCTAATTCCCTTCGAAGACTTGGTATTATGCCACTGAAGAATTGATCAACTTTACAACCAGGTTGAATGATAAAGCCAGATGCATACCTTGAAAGCCTTGTAAATTTTTCTTTGTATATACCAACAGATTCATCAACCTTTTTCTTAAGCTTGAGGAACTCCTTTTCTATCTTTGTTCGAAGAATACGAGGGAATTACTTATTAAAAAAATGTTCTTGAACTCGTCCCATTCAATGGATTCAATTTCATATTGGGGAATTGTATTTTTAACTTGCGTCTACCACTGGGATGCTTCACCTTCTAACCCGTAAACATCCAAAATGACTTTTTTGTGCTCTGAACAGTGATGTATCGAAAATATATTTTCAATGGTACTAATCCATTATTCAGCATCATGTGGATCAGAAGGCCAACTGAAATAAGGTGGATGTATCCTCATGAATGACTCAATAGAATATTGTTCCTTTCTCTACTCATTTGGAAGTCCAGATTGATTCATAGCTTGTGTAAGTATAGAAATAAGATTTTTCACTACATGTCCCATTACATTGGTTTATTCAGGATTACATTCATTGCATTGTCCATTACATTGATCAACACGGTTCCTTCGGGTTCCAACCATCTTCTAAAACCCAGAAAGAATAGTGTAAGAGGAAAAAATCATGCTAAGAAAACAACATAATAATGGGGGAGTACCTTCAATATATAACATCTTAGGTTTAATTCTAAGATCATTACCGTAATTCTTGGATTGTAACCTATACTTATACTTAACCATAGAGACATCCCAAGATATACCTTATAATTATATCTAGGGATTTCACTAATATTATCGCATCCTAGTTTCAAAAGGTTAACTAAACCTTTCTTCTAGTACCAACTATAGAGACCCTGGATTGAAATCAAAGGAAATTACATTACTTTTGTGGAATACTTAATAGATAACAAAAAAATTACAACCAAGGACCGTAATAGTTTAGTGTATTTGGAAACTCGGAACATAATCTTCTACTCATGCTGAAATTTTTTCAAAGTCTCCGATAAATATCTTCCACTTTTGTTTTATTACCTGAAACCTTTATTTATATCTTGGGGAAAAGAAAACATATAAAGGGTGATTTCAAATGCTCAGTAAGGGAATGCATGGATAAAATAAAACAAACCATATATATTTGATCATATAAACATGAACATAAAGTTTAAACATCAAGATATTGAGTTGTAAAATAAGTCATGGTAGTGTGTAAGGCATAGATCATAAAGGAACATTAATCATGATAAAATATCATGGGAATAAAACATGTAATTGTGGTAACCATTAATCACATGTTATGATTTCCAAATTAGCCAAGGCATTGCTGTCAAGACCATCATAGTTGACAAAGCCCATTACTAAACCGGTTTTACAGGCCGTTCCATCCATTTCTATCTCATGAGATATAAATCATTACCCAATGCATTGGAGGGAGATATAGGTCCCACCCATCTCATAATGAAATCATTCTTACTTTTGCAACAAAATAAACATAAATCATTTATCATAACCGAAAGAATAAAATGGGTTTCATAAACATCATTCCATCATAACGTAATCCATATAAAACAAATGGATATCATTTAATCATAAGAATAATCAAACCATGTAAATAATTGAGAAATTATACTTGAAACATAATTATACTAAATAATTTCATCTTAGATTGAAAAATAGTTTTGACAAAACACTTGAAAGGAATTCTTGAGGAAAATATCCTTTTTTCTTCAAAATCATTTTCATTTTCCAAAATTACATTCAATTTTAAAAGAAAAGGATTGTGTTGAAAATAATCATGAAATATTGTAGATTAAGATTTATGAAAATAAGGCATTATGAAACCGTAAAAATACATTCACGTCATATATGTTAAAAAAACATTCTCCTCATACTTTTACCAGAAATGTCAAAAAGATCCTCGATGGTAAAAAAAGAAAGACTCCTTCCATAACACAATGTAAAAGTCAAAGAGGGGTAAACATGACTTTAAAAAAAATTATGAATATTAAACACTTTATGAAAACATTTTTATGGACATGGATGAAAAATATAACCCTAGTAAATACTTACGTATAAGTAATCTCGGATAAAAATGAGATTTGCAAAATTATCCCTTACCTTATGTCCAATTTCTTCCATATGTGACCGAGACTCCTGTATAGTGGGTTTAAACATATTATTAACTCGTAACATAACCATAATAATATTTATGATATCATATATGATTCACTTATGCCTTTATATTACCTGTTGTTTTGTAAATTCCATGTTAAAGCAACGTTTTGGGAAAAATCGTTTCATTTATCGTACATGTTTCGACTTGTTGTTCTTGGTATTATTTCTTATATCCCAATTTACTAAATTCCAGAATGTAAAACAAAATTTTTATATAATATATATTCATCATATAAATATATATGATAGATCGATAAATGGAATGAAATACACCGTTCATGGAGACGGTAAGCCATACGTACGCATGAACGCTATTTTTGTTTCCTTATTGAATTGAATAGTATTAAGTAAATGAAAAATATATTTACATAAATACAATATCATTATTATGTAATATCATTCATGATTATTTACTATATACACTTTATAATCATACTTGAATTGTTAATCATGGAAAATGAATCTCATCACGTTCATGGAGACGGTAGTCCGTACGTACGACGAGCAACAATATCCTTCTTTTGATATTAAAGTATTATATTATTGGATGGTATATCATATATAAATATTCATAATAATGTTATATTTATTATTTATATCATTTATACTCATTATTATACCCATCCAAATGATAAAATATTTGAATAACAAACTACACCCCAACGTGGAGATGTTAAGCCATAAGTATGCACGTGTGGTGACTTTCATTTATAGGATGGATAAAATAAAAAATATGGTAGTAAATTTTTATAATAATATCCTAGAATATAGAATATTCTGGAGTTGTTATTTTAGAATGGAAATAACAAATAAGGAAGAAGTGGAAGAAGAAAGGAACATGAAATATGTGGTGAGATATTTACCTCTTCTTTGGGTTCTTCTATTGATTTGATGAAAACTACTCCATAGGTTTGCTTTATGACTATGTAAATTCCTCTAGGATGAAGGGAGGACAGTTTAAGGGGTATTTGGGTAGGGTTTGGCTATGTTAAATGGATTTGGATGAGTGAATTAGAGAGAAGGGGAGTGCTATTTTATAATAGGGTTGAGGGTCACCTTAGGAAAAACATAAAATATAATTTTATAATAACTTAATACTTGATTTATACTGGCTCCTATGTGACTTATATCGAGGTTAGGGTGGGGATGGGTCTAAATTATATGAACCAAAAGGTTTTAGACATGTTTAGGTAACCATTTAACCTTATCATTTAGATGTAACACTAAGTTAAAAAATTTAACATTTACCGTGTCATCTAATATACTTACACTATATGGTTAATAAACCTACTATAAATTGACAATAGAATCCCAATTGTTTCATTAATTTCATATATATTATTATATAAGTTTTTTGTACGATCCTTAAATTTTTAGGACCATTATTTCAATTAGTAATATAATATTTTTTTAAAAAAACTTTATGTCAGTTTTGACACTATTTTGTATTTTGTTTTTTCTAAATTCATAACAGCATTATGACATCGAAAGAAATTACTCTAACCAACCCTAATATGTTATATAAACTTATAAAATTAGTTTAATTCATTAAAAGTAATAAATTACATTTATTTGAGTATTTATAATATCAATTATGTTAATATTTCATTAATAATGTAATTACTGCACCATCATTGTGGAAAAAATAAATTAACTTATTTAATGTCTAAAAAATATAAATAAAATACCATTATTTAGGAAATCTATTTAGATTTTTAATTTATATTTATTGTCTAATTTATCTTATGTATAACCCTATAATAAAAATGTATAAGTTATTAGACTTTGATTTTAACTATTTTAACTCTTCTTTAAAAATAGTAATAATAAATGTACTAATCTAATTCAAGTGGACCTAAAGGGTAATTTTTTATTCCTAAGGTTGTTTTTGGTCGAATTACACTTATACAATAGAATTACGACATGTGTTAGCGTAATAATAATATCATTTTTACGCTTAATTAGCATATTTACTTTTAACTATGGTAAATAAAAGTTTAAAGTTACCATTCACAAAAAAATATTTTCTTCTCATTGAACCACATATTACTTACTGATATCAACAATTTCAATTTTATTTTTGAAATTCAACTCACAGAAGTGATAAAATTATTTTTTATGTAAATTTGCAAATGCTCCAAAAAGTTGGGTAAAATACTGTAAAAAGTTCAATAAAATTTTTATATATCTAAAATTATTATAAAATGACTCCAATGAATTAAATTGAACTTATACTGGTATTATGTATCTATTTTGACCTATAATAAATTTATATAAAATAAATAATTATTTAAATAAAAATTTGGTTTAAAACTATAACTCGGTGTTTTTCACTATTCATCAAAAATGGAATGTTTTCAGAAAAATACAAAAAAATTCACCCTAAGCTAATTTTGATATTCCGAATCTAAAAATAAAGTCCATTTTGAAATAAAAAATTTTTAAAATTTCAAAAAGGTGGTATTACTATTAATAGAAGCTTGTTTATATAATATTTTATTAACATATCATTTTTTAGTGAAAATCAGTATTGCGTACAATGCAAGCTATCATGGAATGTTGCTCTTGCATGTAACACAAGCCAAGAATAGTGTTGTGTATTCTCTAAGCTAATACAGTGTTGCGTATAGCACAAGATAATCTTTGTGTAGCGTATAACACAAGAAATCAAAAAAAAATATTTGTCATAAAATCTATGGGTGTTACACCACATGGTGAACATAATGCACTCTGTCACACTGGGCACTCAAGACACTACTGAAACCGATAAATCAGCACCAATTAAACAAGGCTGAAAGTCTGACAGGTTGATTCAGGTACCCCAAATGGCTTTTTTTTCCTCCCCTTCTCAGGTCAAGGATGAAAAAACTGGGATGGATAGATCCCCTCTTCTTGATGAACAAGCCACACTACAGGAGGCTGAGAACAAAACAGCTGCACTATCTACAACTCCGATTGAGCTAGATGCTAACAAGAATGATGATTCTAGGGAGGAAATTGTTTTGGTTTCTACTAAAACCTCTTTGTCTCTCCCCCTCTCAACACATGTTGAACACTGTAATAAGCACAAGAACAACACCATGGGAGTTGCAACCATATCAAAGGCCACAACCTCTAAAAAGAAAGGGGAAAACCCCACAAAAAAGAGGTATAAATGAATGTTCTTTTCGGGAACTGCCAAGGGATAGCAAACACTAACACGACCAACATTTTGAAAATATTTATTTTTAATCACACAACAAAACTGTTTTTTATCTCTGAGCCCAAAATTAATTTTACTTCTAGATTTCAGCATGCATGTCCCCCAGGTTACTCCTTAGTAGGGGTTTGCACTAATCCCATCCATATTGAATCCTTATGGCATTTTTCTAACTCCTCCCTTCAAAATATCAATGTTTTTAGAACTTAAAATCAATATTTTACTTGTGATTACATGTTTGAACAAACACACGACTTCACTAAATTTATCTATTCTTATAATAGATATCAGGATAGAAGGTCTCTTTGGACTGAACTCACCTAAATCAGTATCCTGATTCAAAAACCCTGGTTTATTTATGGAGATTTTAATTCCATTCTAGATGCTAGTAAAATACTGGGCCTGCCACATGCTTCAATTTCTGCAATAGAATTCAATGAATGCACTGAACATAATAACATTATAGAGATCAATCTAAGCGGTGATAAGTGTACATGGTATAGACATCATTATAATAGAAGTGTGGCTAGAAAACTGGACAAAGCCTTCTCTGATGATCTTTCTCTTGGTAAATGGGACAACATTTCCGGTATTACCCTTAATATGTTCAGTTTTGATCACCCCCCCCCAATTCTAGTTAGTTTCTCCTCCAACCGCATAAAACCTAGGTATCCTTTTAGATATAACATTTCCTGGTCATATGACATAGACTACACTAAAATTATTAAATGATCTTGGACTAACATGAACACTAATAATGATCCATTCTCTTTTCCTATGAAACTAAAATTACTAAAACAAATCCTCAAAACCTGTTGTAAATCAAAATCAGACAAAATAGATAATAATATTTACACTCTAGAAAATGATGTTATTAAACTTGAATATCATACCACCTCACCTAATTTTTCCCAAAACTCCCAACATGAAATTAATATTTCTTCCCATTTGATTACTCTCCTAAAAATTAAAGATAACTTAAAGAAGCAAATCTTTAAAACCAAATGGATAAATGATAGGGATAGAAACACAAAATTCTACAATTCTCTTCAAAGAGTTAAAAAAGCTTGTAAACCTCTATCCTATATTAGGGAAGGGAGAAATTTTTGACACTGATGAAAGTATTACCAACCATGTGGTCACTCACTTCCCCAATATCTTCAATGGACCTGATATTGATAAAGTTCTTATACCTAAATTTATTCCAATTATGGTCATAGATGTGGATAATCTTATACTCAAAAATGTCACACTAGATCAAGAGATCAAGGATGAATTATTTAGTCTTAACAAGAATGGTGACCCCTATCCGAATGGATTTAATAATGGTTTCTACCCGCAACAATGGGACCTTATTTAGGATGATATCTTCCAAATTTTTAAAACTTTCATCTCTCGAGGAATTCTTCCTCATGGTCTAAACAATCAATTCCTTATCCTAGTTTATAAATCGGATAATGCTGACGAAATCAATCATTTTCGACCCATCGCCCGTATCAATTCGCTTTTTAAGATTATCTCCAAAATTGATTTCCACCCGTATCTCCAATATCAGAAATAAAATTATACCATGGAATCAATTTGGTTTTATTAAAGGCAAATATATAGAAGATTTTATCTGTTTAGCCTATGAATCCACTAACCAGTCGAACAAAAAATCCAGAGGCGGGAATGTGGCCATTAAACTCGATATAATGAAGGCCTTTGATAACATTGACTAAAAATTTATCTTTAAAGTGATTAGAAACTTTTCTTTCAATGAGGCCTTTATCATCAAAATTAGCACCCTTTTTAATTAGGCTCGTATCTCTATAATTGTAAATTGTATGCCTAGAGTCTATTTCAATGGTTCTAAAGGGGTCGGGCAAGGAGACCCCCTCTCTGCTATCCTTTCCTCCACAATCCTTTTTTATTATTTAAAAATCCACTTTTAATGTAAGTGGTAACCATATATAATCCACCAGTACATGAAAATCCCACATAACCTTAAACCACAACACACCACATTCAAAAATTGAAAAATCAACAAAATGTTAAAAACCACCATGCTAGATACACATTTCGAAATTCAAGTTTCAAAAAACCATCATACCGAGAAACCGTATCATCGTACTACCAACCTATCACCTCCACCTAGCTGCCATAATCACAATGTAGACCTATCATCATCATCGTCAGCATTGCTTCCCCTTTGTCAACACCATCATCATACATCATGCCTGATCACCGTCTTCATCGAAGCTTTGAGAAAGAAACTCAGACATCGCAACTGCCTTATCATCGCTAGAGTTGATAACTGGAGCCACCTAAAACACAGAGACCCCATCATGAATGATTCACCTTCACTGAACAACCGAACTATGTGCTCAGTCCCTAGAGAACTGAGAAATGCCTGATCACCACCTCCTAATGCTCCGATGAACCATTGCTCCCGACCGACCCGGAGAGGAGAAATGGAGCTCAGGGCCAATGAAGGGTTTAAGTAGCATAAGCATCCGACAAATGAGATTTTGGCCAGGAACAGACCCAACAGACCACACTAAACAACAACACACCAAAAATTATTGCCATCCCAGTATAATCATCGAACCAAATCAACACCAAAAACAGAAACCACCAATGTCATCTACCATTGCCAGCACAAAACGAACCACCGCCATTGGAGATGACCCCATTATCGCTAGAAACACCATAACATTGAAAGACAATATGCACAACATCGAAAAAAGAACCAATACCAACATTATACAACTTCATCAATCTTTGTTGAACCATTACGAACACTAGGACAGAACTGCCTGCTGGATCCCCAAGGAAGGAAACGATGGAAAAAAACCAAAATTCAGAGAAACGCCTTCCAAAGGAAATGATCCCACCACACTTACTCCATGAGAGCTTGATGAATAATTCAGTCATAGCAGGGAAATATAGGATGATACAAAGCCTCTCAGGTCTAGAAGTACCACCACCATATCCGTAAGGGGCCCCCAGGAATGGGATCTGAAACAATCGAGACAGAGGACCGCGACCTGAGGATTGAAATCTGAATTAATCAATACAAGAGGAGCCCGAATGTGGGTGGTATGACGAGTTTAAAACCCAAAAAACAAGATAGATGGGGAATGAAGGCATCCAAAAAAATGAGATGTAGATGGGAGCCAAGAAGTGAACAATCATGGAAAATCATGGTACGGAGCCGACGAAGCATGCTGATGAATAAGTGAAAAAATATGAAGAGGACCCTCCAAAAACCAAGGTAATGATGTGAGGAAACCCTATGAGCCAGCAAAAACTGAGACGAGGAAGTGAGGAAACCCTAAGAGCCAAGAGGGCATCCTTGTTAGTGGGGAGCCATTCTGTGGCTATCCAATTCTCTATAGCTGAAGACTACCTTAGTAGATTCATCTCTCAATCTATATTAAATGGTAATATTACGCCCATTCCTACTTATAGAAATGTGAATGCCCCTTCCATCTGTTATATGATGATGACATTATCCTTTTATTAAAAGGGGAAAAAAGAAACCTAAGTAACCTTAAAAAGCATAATCTCTCACTACAATGAATTCTCCGATCAACATATCAACTGGATGAAATCATTTATTTACTTTGGAAAAAACTACCCCCTTGGGCATAAAAGTATCATTACAAATATGCTTGGTATGAAGGAGGTCGTTCTCCCTTTAAATTTTCACGGTGTTCCCATTTTTTGGGGTAGACCCAAAGCGATTCATTTATCTACCATTGTTGATAAAACTCTTCAACACCTCTCCTCTTGGAAAGGAAAAAATATCTCAATGTTAGGGAGAATTTGACATGTTAAATCCACAATTGTTTCTTAACTGGTATACTCCATAATGATAAATAAATAGTCGTCTAGCCTCTTAAATCACATCAACGTTTCCATTAAAAACATTTCCTGGATGGGAAGCACTCTTGAAAGGAAATTAGTTACCATACCTCGGTCCGTCTGTTGTAAGCCTATTGAAACAGGAGGTATTGGAATAAAAACATCACTAACTTTTACTATGCCATCCATGCGAAGCTCATGTGGAATCTTATTTCTAACAATTCACCTTCCATGGACTTCCTTCAGGCTCGTTTCCTTGGAAAACTCCAGAGAAAAACACAAAATAATCTCACGTCCTCCATATGGCCATCCATTAAATGTACCTTCAACTACATTGTGTCCAATGCTAGATGGATGGAAAACATAGACTTGAATTTGAATTTTTGTATTGATAAATGGACAGGAACACCCTTGATTTCCTCAATTTCTTCCTCACAACTCCTTGTGCATATAAGTGACACAATTAAAAACATCATGAACATGTAAAATACTATTTTTCCTGAAGAGATTAAAACTATTGTCGATAATTACCGTATCTCTGTTAATGAGGATTTCCAGATCTGGGAACCTTGACATAATGGGATGCTTGAATCATTGAGTTTTTACAAACATTTGTACACCAATGATATGAAAAAAATTAGCTGGTTTGACAAATTTAATAAATCCTTTATTAAACCATCAAGAGTTACTATTGTTTGGAATATTGCTCATTCTATAATTCTAATGGAATTATGTTTACAAACTAATTGAATCAACATTTTCTCTAAATATTATATGTGTAACCAAAATCATGAATATATTAACCATCATTTCCTTTCTTGTGATACTGATACTGCTCTTTGGCATTATATGTTTGACATATTTGAATGAAACTAGTTGTTTTTTAGCTCTGTAATTTCTCAGCTTCAAAATTGTCTGGAGAAATCTAACTCTCAACAAATGAAGAACCTCTTTGTGGTGGAAATTGCAGAGCTTCTAGATGTAATATGGTATGGTAGGAATGAATATACCTTTCACAATAGTTCTTTCAATATTAGAGCAGGAAAAATGAGAATTCTTATCACTACCCAAGAGGCGGCCTCGATACAGAAGGATCATTGCAACAACTCGGACAATGATTTGGTGATCCTATGACTCCTTGAGATTGTAGGTAAATATCCTCCCCCTAAATTCATGCATGAAGTATTTTGGAAGCCCCCCTACAGGATAGATCAAAATAAATGTAGATGGAGACTCTAAAGGAAATCCTGGCCCAGCGGGATGTGTATCAATCTTAATAAATCATTTGGATCAAGTTCTTAGTTGCTTCTATTGATCATGTGGTATTGCTACCTCACTAGAAGCTGAGATGCTCAGTGTAATTCTTTCGGTCTCTTTTTCCAAGGTTCAAAACTGGAATAAGATATGGATTAAAAGCGAATCCTCCACTACCATCCACGAAATCTGGAACGGTACCATCCACCTAACATGGATTCTCACTTCCTGCTGGATTGATAGTCTACACTCTCTCTCCTCCCTCAACTTCATTTCTAGGCATGCTTACTGGGAAGCGAACAGAGTTGTTGATGCCCTTGCCAACATGGGAATTGATAAGGACACTGCCTAGAGAGATTATCTTCCCCCTGAGCATCTTCCTCTTTATATGCGGATGTAAACAAAATACCTTCCTTTAGACTTATGTAACCCCTTTCTCCTAAATAATAAATTTCGTGTTGTGGTCTTTGACCAGAACACTACCTTTAAAAAAATCATACTAAATTAAATTGGTAACCATTGGACATTTATTTGTATTAAATTTACCAATTATTTATTCAAACTAATTCTTTAAAAGGTAATTAATAATATTTATATAGGAAATGGATAAGAATAAATCCATTTATATGTTTAAATATGAATTTTTTTTAAAAAAATTTTTTTAAGCGTGTTTTGAGCTACTATTTTTAAATTAAGTGATCCCACATAAATAAATTGAATTTGATAAAGTGGATTTCATATCTTGAATTATTAGGTCCAAATTTGTTAAATAGGACTCTTTTACTTATAGAACCAATGAATATTAGTCGTGCAAAATTTATCACCTTGGTAATGGCTAAATCGTGTTAGACAAGGTCAAAGCTAAATGATGAGGTCACAATTTTTCATAATATTTCCAACTGGATTAAATAAATTACAACTTTGTGGAACTATTTACTAAATTTAATTTTATAATGGTAACTTTTACCTAAAAATGACTTAAATGATATTTAAATTAATGAATGTTACAAAATGTTAATATTTATGATTTAAATATCTATTATGTGTCCATATAGGGACAAAAAAAGTTATTAATGAATTTAAATTTTTATTCTTAGAAAAATTAAATAATTCCCACGATGTAAAATTATTTCCACTTTTTAGTAATTATATAATTACATTAAATTCATATGCCACATAGATGAACTATTTTATAAAATAATAAAATAATAAAGGAAATTATATAGAAATATTAATAGTAATAAAATTTTTTATTTATTGTGTTATAAATTTTTTTAGATGAATATGAAATAATAATTTAGTATTAAATGATTATAATTAAAATCTAAAATTTTATTTCTGTATTTTATGTCAAAATAAGTGAATAGTATCCAAATTAACAATAATGTTTTTTTTGCAAAATAATACATAATTAAGTAATTTAAAATTCATAAAAATATCTAACTAAGAGAAGGGGATTTTTATCTATAAAATTTCATTCCTTAATGTTTTATAAATTAGTTTTGACATCATACCTAAAATTATAATCAGTTAATTGTGAAAATTATTTTACAACGATTAATGATAAAATAGTCACCATGGGTTTAATCCAAAATATATTTTTTAAACCACAACATAAAACTATATTTTTTTAATTCTATTTATAAACCATGATAAATTTTATCTAATCCATATACATTAAGAATTAATTTTCAAGAGAATAAATTAATTATATTTTGAATATTTTAATGAAATTCCAAGAATTCCCCTCCCCTCGCTTATAAAAGGTCACCTCTTATTTTTATTATTGACACAACTTTTAGAATTCTATATTGACCAAAAAATACAAAATTATATTCTAAATAAAACTATATACATTCCAGAGTATTTTTTATTCAAAAATTTAAAGCCCTAGGGTTCTTAACAGGAGATCTAATGGAGTTGTTTCAATATAGAGGTCATCTCCTAACCCGACCATTTTTTAGTTATTATTTTACACCCTATAAATATGGTTTATTACTATTAAAATAATAACTTCAGTATATTAAATATATTTAAATGTTATTATTATTTGGAGACCATATTAATTCACCATATTTCCATCAAATTGAATGATAAAGTACAATGTGTGCATTGGTACATATTATTGTGTCCATGTAGTGATATAATTAATTTTTCATAACCATAAGAAATGGATGGTATTTATCATGGGTTTAAATTATAAATATTTTATTTATAACTTAATTATAATTATTGAGTTACGATATCATAACTACATTATTACCTTCCAAACCATTTGAAAATTATAACATCGCTCATTCGTACGTGTGGACCACAACCTCCCTGAAGTGTTAGGATTATTTTTTCATTTACATTTTACATGGATGATAATATAGAAGTATTTTATTATTATATGTGATATAATAACTATTTTATTTAGGTGAATTATTATTTACCAATATTTATTTTAACCATCGATAAGTAAAAACTGTGTTCATGTGTTCATACAGCCTATCATCTCCATTAATAGTATAATTCATTTTTCAATATATACCTTTCTTGAATGATTAGATATAAATATAATGAATAAATATTATTTTTATAACCTGATTTATACTAGGAATATTATGTAATCATTATCAAAGTACAATTATCAGAAATACCAAACCAAAATTCTCAAGAAAAAATAGTTAATATATGATTTGAATTAAAAATTATTAATAAAAGGGTATTGAAATTTTATAATGGGATCAAATATAATATTATAAGTATCTAAATAACCATGGTGTGGAGTTATAATAAACTGAAATTGTTATATAGGATTCTATAGTTCCATAGAATATTGTGAAACTGAAGGTAACAGATTTATTTTGGAATCACATTGTTTATCGGGATTGTTTATGATTATGTTTAAGATGCTAAAATATTATCATCTATTTTTATATAATGTTATGAAATTATCTATCCTATAGAAATTTATTGAGAACAAATTAATTCCATTCATTTTCCTCAAATTTAGTTCAAAAAAGACCAATTTGTTTAAGGAATGTTTACATTATTTCACTCTTTAGTCAAAAATAAATTTTCATTAATATCCATGTTTTCTAGAGAATAACATAAACATTTTTAATAGTATCATATGATTATTTAATGTCATTTTTAAATATGGTTTAATTTTTAAAAAATAGTTTATAATGATTTTTCTTTTAATTTTTGAGATATTTTATTTTTTACTTCTCACGAAATTATGAAAGGTATGTTTTCATTTGAATTTCACACCATCATGACTAGTAAATAATTTGAAACGTACATTACAATTTTTCAAGGTTATTTTCAAAGAAAATTTTTTCCTTAATATTTTTTAAAATTATATATTTAAACATGTGATTTCAAAGTGAAAGACTATTTTCTTTAAGAAATGTTTCAATTATGTTTTTTTGTAACATTCACCCATGATAACATCCTGGGTTTTAGTTATGATTTTTTCCGATATAATTCAATGATACCAAAAAAATAATTTGTCTAGATTTTTTATAATTATGGTGATATAAGAATGATTCTATGAAACCCATCTCTTTCCCACTGGTTAATTATTTTATGAAACTTGTTTCTTTTCCATTAGTTATGCATTGATGAATTTTTTTTGCAACCTATATATTTTTAATGTGTTATGATATGATGATATTTTATGATCTTATAAAACACATATTTTATTTAATATGTGATGGGTGGGAATGTAATTTTATATCTCTCCAATTTAGTAGAAAAGAGTTATATATCAATAGATTAATAGGTGTGGAATTGAATGTAAACCCAGTTCCATAAGGAACTCTATCCACTGTGACTATATTGGTAGTGAACAATAACTACTACAATGGTTTTTAGAGTGAACCTGATCTGCTACAATAGTCTTGTAAATGATTGTTTTCTATTACGAAATTATTTTCTATACCTATGTTTATGACACAATTCCTTGTATTATGCTAATGTTATTCTCCCATGGATCATGTTCATTGATTTTATTAGGATTCATGTCAATTTAACTACCATGAATTATGTTGGGACACATTATTATGATCTATGATATACAAGGTATGAATTTTCTAAATAATGTTTCATGTTCTCATACCACTATACTAATTTTATGATTATGTTAATATATATATCTACCTTGTTTACTCTTATAGAGAATTTGAGCTCACCCTTTCTTAAGTTTCCTTTCCAAAGGTTATGAAGAATGATTTTACGTATGATATGTGTAATAAGGGTGATGGTTATGAAGAAAATAATGATATAAACTTATTAACATGTTTTTTATGTGTCTATTTTTCAAAATATATTATACATTTATTGGTCCATAATGGATATTAATGTTATGTAATGAATATTCCTCAAATAAGATCTAATATTTTTATATGAAATTTATGGCTCTCTATATGATTGGAATGAAACCCAACATCATATCATAGAACTATAAAACCATTTATTTTTATACAAAATAAAAATAACACCAAAATTAAACTAGTTCTATTAAGAAAAGAGGGGTGTATATATTATTCTAAAAGCCTCTAGAATAGGATTAAAATCTTATCCCCTAGTGAATAATTGTATTGAGTTGCAAAAAGACACTCAATCTAAAAAAATATAATTCATATAAATGATTCATTATATGTTGATCGCTGAAAAGACAACCTCAACAATGTACTTCTCTATGTTTTCTGTTTCCTCATAATCAACTCTATTCCATGATTTAATTGATGCACCCCCTTTATTTATTTTCTGTTAAAATATCAACTCTCTAATGTGAATAAATAGGGTCTGCCTTTTTATTTCCAAAAAAATACAAATATCAAATCCCAATGATCATTATAAATATTGGCAACAATCGAATCTTCATATTGTATTTATAAATTGACGCCTATGATTTAAGAGGAAAGAAAAATGGTTCAAAAAATACAAATACCTAAGAATGAATTAATACTGAAAACTTGTATAAATTCAAGACAATAACAGTGATGATTCTTAATTGACTATGTGGAATAATTAAATATATGGTTCTTAATAGAATTTAGTTATCTAATATTTTCTCATATGTTATTCGTAATAAAACTACATTGAAAATTGGCTATGTGAATCTTAATTTTCTATGAATAAAATATTGTACATGAAATATTTTGCTACGTGCATCTACAAATTGGATACATAGATTTTTTTAAAATGAAACAGTTGGTTTGTTGGGTGAATTGATTAAATCATACTTCTACATTGTGAAAATCAGCATATGAAATGCCTATATTAGTCTTCCCTCCCTTATTTGGAAACATTTCATAAATCACTACCTGAATATTCACATTAGGAAATTGGATATCTGGATTTTGAATCCTTATAAAATTAACCCTAATTGATTCAACTCATTTCAATTCCACCTCAAAAAATACTTTCTAGCACCATGGAAATTCCTTCCTTAATATATAAGAATATACAAACTAGATCTAGAACTATATTACTTATGATATCCTAAAATAAGGTATTCAACACATACAAAATTCCAAAATCACCAAGAACCAGTGGATCTTAATGATTTATAAAACCAGAATACAAATACATGGGGTGAAACAATCCACCTATATTCATTTGTTAAAAATAAATGAAAAACACATTTTTATATCATACCTTAAGCATATACATGGTTCTTGAACTAATAGAACCATTTTATATTCTCAATAACTATTATTAAACCCCAATACTTTATATCCCTTGGTAACTATCTTCACTACCCCTTGAGAAGAATTATTTTAAGACCATTATGAAAACTCTAGTGTGTTATTTTTTTATTTTGTCTCTTGAGAACATTTATTAGAGAAAACTAAAATATCCCTTCCACCCAAGAAGCTTTCAACCTTCCCAAGATTATAGGTTACATCCTAATTACCATCATTATGTGCCTTAATGATTTATCATCATGAAAAAAATATTTTTATTTGAAATATATTATAATGAATCCCCAATATAACTTAAACCCCCTTAATTATTGAGTTTTATACCAATTTGGTGACATAATCAATTCGAGTAGGGGGATGTCCTCAATGAAACAAAAACATATGTGTTCAGGGAAGACAGAACTTTAAAATTAATCCTCAATTCTAAAACAAGTTCACCTAGAATAGATTTTGTAAATATATCTGCAAACTATTATTTTTGAAAAATATAGAAATGTTTGATTTCACCTAGAGGCCCATTTTCCTTCTATAAATTATAATAAAAATTAATATGTTTTGAAAATTATATTTAAACAGTATAGTTTGGATTATCCATAATGCATTGGTAATGATAAAGAATCTTCACTAATCTCTAAATATCAACCATCAAATTTTTATGATGAAAATATATCTATAAATAAAGTGTAACAACATGTAAAGAGACAATATATTCTTATTCTTCAATACTCATGTTCACCATGACTTACCTTTAACTGTACCAACTAACACAACCTTACCTATAAAGAATACATAACTAGTTTCAGATTGTTGATTTTTAAAGTCACTTATCAAATATGAATCATTGTGTATAAGTAAACATATATTCTCACTAATTCTATATAGAATTACATAATTCACTTTTCATTTTACATAACTTAGAATAATTTTAACCACATGCATGTTAGAATCCTTTTGTTCACTTTGATACCATGAAAATAGAGTCTCCATATAGAACATGCTAGGACTAGACACTATAAGATACATGTGACATCCAATTATTCATATAAATTTCTTCTTAACAACATATATTCTTTTCTTATCATTGAGAATCATTTTTAATACTAACTAAGTGTATAAACCTAATTGTCATATTCAATTCCAAACATTCTAAAATTCTCTTTGATAGTTTTTTCTTACACGAAAATGCAATACATAGAAATTTGATCAACCTGTAATACTAGATTGTAGTCTAGTTCCCCCAGAAAATATATATCAAACTACCTTTTCATTTTGGTATATAATATCTCACATAATAAATTCTCATTACTAAAAAAAATTATGACAACCATATAAATTATCAGCAACAATGCGTTTGAGAAAAACTGTTCACATAAACAGTTTTTTCATCATTTCCTTTGAAAGAAACTATTATTATAAAGAATGTATCAAATTTTGAACACTATTCACTTGGAGCCTATTTTAAGACACATATAATTTCAACAATCATTGAAGCATTATTCAATCATTAATAAGAATTAAAACTATAGGTTATTCAATATATATTTCTTTATCAATGTGACCATTTAAAAATGTATAATTTAAATCAATTTGATAATCTTTGTAAAATTTATGTTATTCGACTAGATAGAAAATTATTTTTTAATAAAGAATCACAACGAGAGAAAATTATCTTAAATTTTATGCCTTTCATTTATAGAAAACCTTCTCAAAAATATCTATCATTTTTTCATATAACATCAAATTTATCATTCATTTTGTTCCTGAACACCAATATTATTCCAATAATTTTTTTATTTTTGGTCATGGAGAAAACTACCATATAGAGATCTTTTTAATTTGATTGAGTTCTCCATTTATAGATTCACTAATCCCTCATGACTTAAATACTCTTCCATGATTCCTTATTCAACATTTGATACAAGAGATACCGTATTTTATAATATTCATATTCATATTTCGTGATACGGTAATTCTAGTATCTAATGATATTATAAATATCAACACATTTATATAATCTCTATAACTAATTACTATTATCACTAAACTTTATTATTTATAACATCATGATTTTGAAATAAAATTAAGTATTTGTTGATTGATATCAGAATTTTTTTTAGAAATTTCTTCAAAAATATAATCAAATATTTCCTCATAATACAAATAATATGATTAAATCTATTTACCCATTTTCCTTATATTATCATCAATTTTCTCTTTTTAACATTAAACAAGTGTTTGAAACCTCTAATTCAAGTGTTTGTATCTATCCGCACTAGATAAATTTCCTATAAAACACCACTATCATCCTTTTCTTAAAAGTTTCCCAAACAACTTCCATTTATTCTTATATAATATGCTATTCTAAAGACCAGGAAATTATTCACTATATTTTTCATTTGGTACCACATCTCATATAGAGTAGTATGTGTTTTAGGTCTCAAGAGATATCTATTCTGAATATGCACCATAACAAACACTTCTTCTCTCCATAAGTATTATGAAATATCATTCTCAGTTAGTATATTTCTTCCCAATTCCACAATTCCCATATTCATCTTCTATATAAATCCATTATTTTTTGGTGTATATAGTGTTATATAACGATTATCGATTCTATTTTTTATAATATATGTTTCAAAGGAATCACATGTGTAATATTACCAATTATTATATATTAGTTTTCTAACATACAAACACATCCATTTTCAAACATGTATTTTTTATATATTGAATATCATAACGACTGCATATTTATGATTAATAAAAATAAAATTGGAAATTTGTGTGAATTAAACTATAAATGTGATGAAATAAAGAACATCATTACTATAAATCTATCTCATTATCCTATAATTTTCTCTATGGACAAATTCCAATGATCTTGTGGAAGTAATTTCCCCCATCTAGTGTGTCTTTTAAGTAATCATTAACTTCTAAAATGCTCCAAATAATTCTTCTTGATCACAATTCATATTAGTAAAATCTATTATCACTTCTTGTTTTATCATATTTCTTAATATTCTTTTCTTATGATTCTCTATTCATCTATTCCATAATAAGTTCTCTTAATTCATGCTAATGTATAATGTGTTGGTTGGATAACCAATCATAAATAAGATTCCATTAGTTATATTGACTTCAATAATAGTTCTTATACTACATGTTCTTTTAATAATACATTTATTACTGTATAATGATAAGTAAATAACATTATCCTAAATTTACCATTCACTCAAAAATATGTGTTTTATAATGTCAACACAAATAAAAAAAAATCTTGGTTTAAATTATCATTTTCAAAATGAGGAATGAAAATAACTTTTTTAATGAGAAGTAACTACCAAATGTTACTGTGGACCCTTCATGTATCATAATGTTATTTAAATAAGACGATTCATGTGGGAGGAACACCTTCTATCATGTACACATTCCATTTTATTTTTTACATTCCTTGAATCTGACATTTACAATGCATAAATTTTATTCATTATGCACATGAATTTATTTTCATTTATATTCAAGAAAGAACATACCAAATAATTTTGTAATGAATTTATATACAATATTCCCCTTTTTATCAAACCATATACAACTACTCAAGATGAATAAATCTATTTTGTGTTGTTTGAATTTAACCATATTATTTTTTTGTCTGTGTTCTTCTAGAATCTGAATTCTTCTCATTAGAACTGCTCTACCTGGGTTCTTTCATTCACCCTTGTGATGACATGTTATAGAAACATGAATATTATTTATGTATAGTTATTCCAAAACCACTTAGGTAACCATAAATTCTGAATTTTATTGAAAAACCAAGGTTATATCCAAAAATTTTCTACTCAAAATGTTATCTCTTGTGAGTTATTTGTATCTGTTTTTATATATTCCTAGTAAATGAGGTTTCATTAACTCATATTATATTATCATGTACTTTTAAAATTAAATTATCATCATTTTAATTATTCAAAATTTAACAATAATGGTGATTCAACTGGTATTCTTATTGACAATAGATCAAAAAATAGATTCTTTCAGATTAGAAAAGTATAATAAATTGTTCAACATCTTTAGAAGATTCTACATTGACATTAATAAATCATATGAATTCATTCATAAATCATCTAGATAATTCTCAGTGTGAGGTTATTTTTATCATCTCATTTTTAATTTTTCATATTTAAAATAAATTTTTATTAATATCCTTCATCAGTTTGTCATGTCACATAGTATTAAATATAATAATAGAATTTTATTCTACAAGAGATGTCCTTTTCCTTTCTCAATTATTTCATAAATCAGTTTCCCATTGAATCTTTCAACAATATTATTATATTTCTTGACCATGGGGTTTTTATCCATGTGTTATTCAGGTTTTTATTTAAGAACATACCCATAATGTGTTGGTCCTGAGTCATCCTCACCACCATTAGACGAATCAATAATTTTATGAACACGTTTTTTAAATTTTTTGAATATTTATTCTTTCTCTTCATCTGAATAACTAAATAAGATGGGATCATCTCCAAATTCATTTATAATAATATTTATAATATTAATTATGTTATGTATATTATTCTTCTACCAACCTGTTACTGTTATTTTTAAATTTTTTTCCCTATTTTAGTCCTTTAGTATTTCAATCATTTTCCTATTCATAATAGGCTACTTTATCTATAGGAAATTCATTTCATAGTTTCTAAGACCATTGATTTTATAACATCGACACAAATAGTATTGGGGTTATTACATTTTCCCGGATGAATTGTTTTTCAAATGATTTAAAGAACACTTTGATATTATTTATTGTACATAGAATAACTTTTTTTAGCAACAACATCATTATTATAAATTTTAATTTTCCTCATAGATTCAAAAACTATATATTAGTTAAACTTTTTATTTAAGGGGTGAAGTATAATAATTTCATAACCAATGATAATATTTTTTAGCTCATCCAGAAAAATATATTATCTATCTTCAGTTGATGAAATTTTGGGATCAAATATATGTGAAAATAATTATCAACAGTTTTTTCCACAAATATTGAATCATAAATATTCTCACTATAGCCTCTAATATTACTCACAATTTCATAAAACAAGTATACTTATTATTGAAACATTAACTATCAACAATTTTCAAATTTTCTTATTTTATTATTTAAATATATAGATTTGTATCTTTGAATTTAATATTTCCTTCAAAAATGATCTCTAATTTTTCTCATATTACCTTAGTAGTTTATAAGAACCTAATGTTTTTTTAAATAAATTACCATAAAATGATATAATACTACCATTCCATAATTTTCCATCCAATTCCATTTCCGTCTTATAATAAATTAACGTCTGAAAATCTTTTACGAATGATAGAAACCCCGCTGTCACTACATCCCAAACTTCTAGACCCATAAGTAAACAAAATAGAAGCATTTTATACTCCCAAATATGATAATTTTATCATTAAATTTTAGGAACACACCTTCTATTAATGGATCATATAATTCCCTTATCATGAATGACCATTTATCAGAACCTATAGAGGAAACTGTCCCCTATGATTCCAATTCAAGTGCCTCTCAAAATCAATTACAGCCATAAAAAATGGGTGGTTGAATCATTAGAGGGTATTTTTAAAATTTTATTTTCAATAGAAATAAATATTTATTATGGGTTATTGTAGGATCCACTAGAAAATAATAACTCATTCTCACATGATTGTGATGTAATAGAAAAGGATGGTTCAAAATAATTCTTACAAGCTTCAAAACTAGTGTGGAATCCAACAAATTTTGTTGCTGTTTGTTACCCCCACTAACAATGAATTACTTTCACTCTATCACCAAGTGAAATATTATTACAAAATATTGTGCGTCATCTACCCAGACATGTTTGGAGTAACAAAAAACATCAATGCTTTATGATGTAGTGAAAAATATAATTACAAAAATGACAATGATCCCAAAATAAACCTCATTTCATAAGAAATTAGTTACATAGATTCCCTTCCAAGATCTTCCATAATATTAAATAAAGAGTCTTGCATATTTCAGACTGGTATTTCACTGCATATAATCTCTCAATATCAAAAATGATATCTTAATGACATGAGAATCATCAGATGTTGTTCACTGATGTTCCAAACTCTACATTGGAATTGTCTGTAATGTTTTTGGTTTTCTAACAATAAAATCACCAACATTAATTTATTGACACATCCCCATAATGTTTTTTCTATTTATTATCATATCTCTATAGTGGTTTAATATGGTCAACCATTTTTTTGAACAAAAAAAAACAAAAAAAATTAAATCCCATTGATATCTATAACATAATTAAATAACCACATATTCATTGTTTCATTATTAATTTATATATAATATCATTATATTTTAAATGAAAATTATGTTCAATTATTTATACAACACGCATCACGGATCTTAAACAAACAAATGAATATTCTTATATACTTACAATCGTTATAATATAGTCATTGAATTGGGGTGAATGAATAATATTAATGACTTTAAGAAATATATTTTAATTTTATATCCATTAAAAATTTATTTATTAATTATTATTAAGAGAACAGTAAATTATTTATAAAATTAATTATTTGTTCAGAAAAATTATATTCTTGAAAAAATTTGTTTGTTATATTTTTTGAAAAAAAATAATTATTTTATACACTTTTAGAATTTATTTTGATTAACATAACTTTATTATTTAAAATCATTAAATCAAAATTATCATAGGGTAATTTTTTTATTTTTTTTGAAAAGTTATTATTTTTGATGAATAGTGAAAATTTTGTATTTTTATTAAAAGATAATTATTCATTTAAAAATTATGAAAATGTTAATATTTTTTATAAAATTAATTTAAAATGTTAATTATTTAATTTTATCATTATTAATACAATTTATTTTATTTGAATAAATTTTAAATTTCAATTTTATTTTGGAACATTGACTACATGTGAAAACATTTCTATAGAAAAACACTTTCTCTTGTGATTGCATGTTTAATTTAATATTAATTTATTCCACTTAAATTTATTTAATTTTATAAAATGGATTCCTAATATTCAATATTAGTAATTATTATTAGATAATAAGGTAAAATTAAGGTTTTTCATAATGAATAATAATAACAGTAAATTTTTTTTACCACTATTAATGTTAAAACTTGCTTTAGGGGTTTAAAATAAAACAGTAAGTTTTCAACGGAAATAAAAAATTGTTTAATTTTTATTGTATAAACATATTTCAACATTATAAAATATAATTTCTATTAATGGTCTTTTTTAGATCCTTTTTTCTAAGAACCAAACTTGAAATTTTTATAAAACTGTTAAAAATTCCAAATGTGTCACTCACATCAATTATAAAAGAGAAAACCATCTACTCTATTCCTAACACATAAAAAATAATTTTGGTTCCATCAAGATCTTCAAAATCACATTCTTTACAACATTACCCACTTCATTGAATCCATTTATTTGATTAAAAATCCAACCTATCAAGGATTTTGGTATGATCATAAAGATGTTGTTTGAAGAAGAGGTGTCATTTTTAATCAGGTGTGTTTGATTTATTTATTCTTCTATATCATTAAAATATTATTCTACCATTAGAATATTATAAAATCAGTATATAAAATATAATTATATGTAATAATGTTAATTTAATGACCTATATCCTCCATCTTATCCATCAAATGGAAAGGGAACCATAATTCGTTTGTACGACGGACTATCGCCTCACGAACTGATGAAATATGTTTTAAATCGCCTATTCTAATTTCAATTTATGATGATGGATTTAATCTATATATATATATATTATATTAATGATTTATTTGTCATTACCAAAATATAATATTAAAATTAACTTCATACACTTTCAATAATTTAATATTGAAAATGGTGTGTTTGTGTACATGTGGACTACCACATCCACGAAGTGATGTGATTCATTTTTCACCAACACATCACATGGATAGTGTTTAAATGTTCATTTTAAGGAAGAAATAAATAAATAAATATATTATATAATTATCATATCATAATTTTAAAATAATAATCAATTCTATTTTATCAGGTCTATTGAAAAATGTAAACATTAGTCATGAGTATATACGACCTACATTCTACATAATTGTGACATAGTAAATTTATAATAACGATCATTATTGATTATTTTGAAAAGAATAATTATTGTATAAATATTCTAATTATGACCTTATTATTATTATATAGATGATGGAATAATTACCTCATTGACCATAATCAACCTACCAAATTTATTTTAGACATACGAACTGAATATCATCAAAACATATGATGTGAAATTAATTGATTATGAAATTAAATATAACATGATAATACATAAATAAAAATTAATAATATAATTGAATGGGTTATTAGTAAATTAAATAATTTTCATAATTTTTATATTTTTAATTATAAAGAACATGCATGATGATTTTGATGTGAGGTAACATAGTTCGACTAAATTTCCACTCTATTAAGACATATTGGGTAATATATACCTATTCACATTTAAGTGGTGTATATAATTAACCTTTGAAAATATATATTAATTCTTGATTTTAAATTATTCAACTAATGTTACTCTTTGAAGATATATTCTTTATTGAAAATATGAACTTATTTCTCCTTTTGATCGGTATATTTTTTTCCCATTAAAATATTTTTCAAAATTATTTTACAGAATTCCATTTTATTTAGTCACATATTTTATTAATAAATTTTTTTGTTATCCTATAATTTTAACTATTTTGAAATTAATCATAATAAATATTTCAACAAAAGATTCATTTTCAAAAAATTTATAAAAAGTAAAGAGGAATGTTTTTCTTTTAACATATATATTGTTAATAAACATTCCCACTATCATAACCATTTTAAACCCTTTATATTACTCCATAATATATTAATCATTTTTTAAATGAAAAATATTTATTTAATATTAATTTATAATTTTCATTTATAATAAAATATATTATTTTCAATATCTAATTTTAATGAAAAATTATACCTTTTTATTGTCATCCCTTATTTCCTTTTTTATCTTCTAGACCTTAACTTTCTATTGAAACTTTTAATTTCGTATGATCAACAGAAAATAAATTTATCTTAAATATATATATTATATATGTCATGGAAATTATTATTTCCTAAACCATATACCATTTATAAATATAGTATTTTTTATTTACTTTTTTATATATTAGGTAATTATTGAAAATTAATATTATTTAATAGTTACAAACATTTATTGATAAGGTATATTGTTTATAAAATAATGTTGATCAGTCAACATTTTGGGATTGTATTTGATATGAGGTTATTGGTGGTGATTTAATTTATATATCTCCTTGATGAATCAATTGGTCTCATGAGTCAAATTAGTAAGCTGGCATTAAATGGGTTTCTAGTGTATAACTATTGATCGAATACACTATGATGGCCTAATGTCTTAATGGTATAGATATCATGGAAAACAAATTATGAAATTACTTTATAGATAATTTATTTATTATTATAAATGATATTTATTTCTTTTATATTACACATTTATGTGGTTTGTGTTCATGTTATTTATTAAATATTATTTTTTTCACAGTTTTTTACCTTTCCACAATGATTAAAACATGTTAATTAATGAAAACATATGTTATATGTAACTCTTACGGAGTATCTAATCTCCCAGTGTATTTTATTCTAATCTACAAGATATAAAGAAGAAATTTATGAAAAATAACAATTATTTAAGAATTATTTTATGATATATTTTTTATATCTCAAATGTAATATCATAATAATGTATGCATCTGCTAATCTCATGACTACTAAATTGATCATCCCTTTCGGATTATATCACTTATATCCCTGAATATGTAAAAAAGTTTGACATCGAATATGGTTTACGATATTTGGTTTTTTTACAATCAGTATCAAAATGATTTTTTTTTAAAAACCATGGTAACTATATTTTAAATTAACATAGATTGAATAAGAATTATGATAACACCTTATAATATTTTTGAATTGTTATTATTTGAGAAATTTTTATTTTATCGATCAATATTCATGATTATTTTGAAGTAAATTAATGTGTTCCATTATTTAGTGACGAAGCCAAATGGATGAAATGAAATCAAAACACTTACTTAATATAGATATCACCATTAAAATAAATACAATACTGTTGGTGTTGGAACTATGATGATCATGATCATATTAGGGAATCATAATTAGTTAATGAAAAACAATGTTTCTCAAAGAGTGAATCTTATTGTTCCATAACATTATTCTCATATATAGGATTGATTCATGTGATAAAATATTTAATATTTTAATAAAAATACTAATCCCTTTGTAATTAAACAGTGGATTTAGTCTCTTGAAAAGATATTCCCTGATTTTGGATTTGATGATTGTGAAATGGTTGTTCTAGATGAGTATTGATTGAATGGAGACATAGATTGATGTTGGACATTAATCCAAAATAATAAAGAGGGTGCAGAAATATATATCCTTATATGGAGAACATTATTTATATTTTTTAAGATATAATTCCATTGATAATAAAAAAATTAAATGTAGATAAAGTTCCTCACTTTAAAGAATAATTAAGAATAATATGTGGCAGAGTATGAGGACAAATTTATAATATCACATAGGTATGCTTCAGACTACAAACACAATCAAAAAATAAATATTAATTATATCTTTGACTGGATTAAGTCAAATCTACCATGGGAACTATTTTCTCAAATATTATCATCATATTATGATATAGTATCAAGTTAAATTAAGATAGATACTGAATTTTAAAGACCATATATTTTCAAGGGAAATAAATAGAAGAAGTGGTCAACTAAAACCAAAAAAGGGAACACATCAAAGTATAATAATACGAAGAAGATATTTACATTATGTTAAAAATTTGGAATGAAAAATATTGAAAAAACCACGAAGGGTAGAGAAAATTATTTCATGTGTGAATAAAAGCGTTGTCTAGAGAATTAATGTATATAAAAGAAATATATCACTACTATAAAAAGATTCAAATTAAAAAATAATAATTATTGAATCTAATATCCGATGAGAAAATTATATCTACCACAATAGAGGCTTAAGGGAGATGTCCAATATTATATGATCACAAAATCCAAGGTTGATGTTACTCAAGATGTTTTTGTAGGTACATTAATCATATCCTAAATTTCAATAATTATTTTCTTATTTTAGAGCCTTTCACACTTTTATGTCTACCCAATTTCAGGGAAAACTAAATTTTACCTATCACCATAATAAGGGTGTTTTCAATAATAAATCATAGTGAAAATATCACCACAACAATTACGTGTTAATAGGTTTCCATTATGAAAAATATATGTCCTCCATTTATTGACTTTATTATTATACATATGGTTTATTTTGATATAATAATTTAAATTGATTGAATCTAAAATATTAAGTAGAATTTTATTATAATTAGATGGAAATTACAATTAGAATTAATGTTTTGAAATTCCTTATCATTATAGGGGAGAATTCATTGTATGATTTATGTATAGATCCACACCCAATAACTCTTATATGATAGATTCTCTGGGAAAATGAGTAAACAGAACCTATGAATTGAAAATGATGTCTTTATGTTGAGTATTTTAATATTTTAAATTAATATATTTATGTACTTCCTAGAGAATATCTTTAGAATCCACTAGAGTTTGATGTATGGCTTTACATTTATTTGATCACTAATTCGAGACCTATTTTAATCAATATTTATAGAATAGAATCTATGGAACTTGTGGAGGTTAAGAAATAACTAGTGGAGTTGTGTGATAAAGCATTTATACACATTATTCTTTCACAATGGGGAGACACTATTATTTTCATTATTAATAATGGTTTATCTATTATTATTTTCAATGATTATAGGAAAACCAATGCTACTAATGTAAAGAAAAAGTATACTAAACCCGCAATTGATATATTATTTTATTTAATTTATGGGAATCAATAATTTTCAATGATTAAGCTTTGATATGGGTTTCATAAATTATATGTAAAGAAGTATTATATTTCAAATATATAATTAAAAATGAGGCAAATAATAATAAGAGTTTACTATAATTCTATTTGGATAGAAAAATGAACCCTCTATTTTTAAGAATATAATGAATAGAGGATTCAAGTAATACCTTAATAATTTTTTGGCATTTATTAATAATATATTGCGGTAGTCTAAAATCTATAAGGATCATTATAATCACTTTTATATAATTATTGAGATTCATATATGAAAATAGTTATATATGTAAATTAAGAATTGAAAATCATACCATCAGATTGTTTATTTTATTAGCCTAATTTTTTGAATATATGGAATACTTGTTCATCCTTTAAATAAAAAATAAATCAAAGAGATGAATACAATAACTAACATATCTGAGGTACCCATTTTTGTTGTTTGGGAAGGTTATTATCAATTATATATTCAAAAAGATTTATTATTGATAACCAAGTATCAAAGAGTATATGTAAATTTATTTTGATCATATGGACTATAGAATTTGAAGAATTATTTATACAATTGGACATGTTATTAGTTAATGATCAAAATTTTAATCTACCATCATGAAATGATTTATTTGTGATATATAGTGATGCATTGGATAACAGAATTGTTAGTATATTTATATAGAATAATAATCTCATTTCCTATGCATTAAAGAAGTTAAAGATTAATTAATAAAACTATCTAAATCATGATCTTGATTTGGTATTTTTGGTTTTATATTTAATGATATAGAGATATTGGGTATATAGAAAAAGATATAAGATATACATATATAATATTTTTTATAGATATATATTTTAATAGAAAGATCTCAACATCATGAAATGATGATGATTCCAATTACTCAATGGTTACAGTTACACAATACCCTTCCACAAAGGTATGGAAAATATTTTAGCAGATGTACTAAGGAAGAAAGATCATGGAGTTATATCTAAACTGTGGATTAACTAAGATCATATATTCATAGATTTAGTAAATATGGATACTGGAATTATTAAGGAAGGGAAAACATCACTACATTCTGTAATGATTGGAAAATCATAATTATTATATAAGATTAAAAATTCATAATGTGATGATGTGTTTTAAAAAAACTAAATATTTTAATTATAGACAATTGGATGACTTTATATATGAAGATGGCGTACTAAAATACAAATAGACATTATGTAATCCATATATACCTGATCTAGAAATTAAATTTTTATGTGATTATAATAGATTGAATATCTATATACAACCTACTATCACTAATGTGTATAGAAATTTAAAGGGAAAAACATTAGGTAGGAAAATAAAATCTGGGGAATTGCATATTATGTGTCCAGATATATAGTTTTTAAATATGTACTACTGAGAGACAACATCCAAGAGGATTCATGTAACCTCTACCAATTCATATATATAAATTATATTACATTAATATGATCGTTTTAACTATATTACCAAAGGCTCATACAAAGAATGATTAAATATGGGGTTATTATTGATGGTCTAACCGATTCAAAATTCAACCAAACCGCACTAAAGTAAATGACGTGTTCCATATATCTTTATTAAGGAATTACATATGAGACCCAACACATGTTGTCCACTATGAAGAAATATAATTAGAACAAAAAATCTTACTATGAAGATCCTGTCCATATTCATTGAAATAGAGAGAATGTGTTGAGGAATTGGACGACTAGAATAATAAATGTACTTTAGTGATTTTGTAAAAAGAAGAAGAAATGTGGGAACAAGAGGATATTGTAATAAATAACTAACCTCATTTTTAGAGTATAAAATTCATGATAATTATAAAGGATTATATTTTTTAAAGGTGGAATAATTTAATATATTGATGTTTTAAAAGAACAGCATGTTTGATAATATATGCAACACATAACAAAGAGTATAAACAAACTAAATATTATAATTTAAAAATGATCATAATAAACTAGCTGTTGAATTGGTTCGTATAAAAAGAAATAATAATTTTATGAAATATATATAATGTCCTTGTTCAATTAAAATTAATTTCTAAAATATTTGGATATAAACAATCAATTATTTTAATAGTCATTTTATATTTTAGAAAAATACATTTTCTTCAAAAATGTTTTTATTAGTTTTAATGATAACAAAATAAAATTAATTTTCTCTAATTATAAAAAATTTCTTCAATAAGGTATATATATATATATTTTTTTTAAGTAGAACATAAAAATTTTATTATAAGTAATATTTGGGATTTTTCTAAAAAGTTTCATTTTTTAATAAATATATAAAAATATTCATTTTTATTTAAAATCATCTTTTGGTTTCTATAATTTACAAAAAAAATTATATATTTTATAATGTTTAATTAATTCATAAAATTTAGGATTAATTCAATTTGGGTCATTATATCTAATTCTATGGTGAATTTTATATAAAAACATTGTATACTTGAGAGAAAATTTGTTTGGGAAACCACATTTTCATCACAATTATGGTTTTAATTTTAAACTAAATTATTTACATTATATTAAATTACATGGATAAAATGGATTAAAAATTGAATATTACAATAATTAATTATATTTAATAATTAAAGCTTAATTTTTCTTTATAATGAACAATAAAAATATTAATAATTTGTTACCATGGTTAAGTTTAAAATAGATTTATCATGGGGTTAAACTTAATTAATAAGGCTTTAAAGTAATTATGAATTTTTATAATTTATATTGGGTTTCCATATTTTGAGAATACCAGATATATTTTTTCCTAAAGTTATATTTTTTTCTTTTTCCAAGAAAGTTACTGGGTATTATTTTAAAACATTGAAAAATTACCAATGTCTCTCTCCCCTCAATTATAAAGGGGAACATCATCTCCCCTTTTCATCAATGTCAAATCCATTTTGGTTTAAAACCACCTAAAAAATACCAACCTTAATTCCCCTAATCATATCTTATACTCATTGTTTCTTTCATAAATCCAATATATGGAGGATTTAGCTGTGAACTTAAAGAGGTTTCCCAAGGAAGCGGTTTCATTCTTATCCAAGAATTTTTGTTTTATTTATTATTAAAAATTATTTATATCATATTCAACCATGACAATATAATAAAACCATAATAAAAATATATTGATATTATATAATGTTAATGTAATAACCTACTTTTTTTCCTCTTCTATCAAATGGGAAATAAATCAATTATTCTTGTATACAACATAATTCCTCCATACAAATCGACTTAAACTATTATCCATATCTTATAGTTAAGAATGGTTGAAATGATGTATTTAATTTGTATATTTAATATTAATTATATACTTTCACTTATTTAAATTTAATAAATCATTTAATTTCATATATTTCAAATTATTGAAAAATTATATCTTTATTGTTGCATACATGTAGACTACCACCTATATGAATAAATGTGATTCATTTTTTACCCTTGAATCACATGGATAGTTAATATTTGTTTATTTAAAGAAATAATATAATTTTATAATATCACTAGAATTATTTATTTATATCATCTCACTGACTTGTTATTCATCATGATCATTAAAAAACGGAATCCTTGATTATTTGTACGCATGTCCTACCATCTCCATGATTGAAATGTAGTTCATTTTCCATAAAAATATTCCTTGATTGATTTTAAAAGTACAATTGATAAATAAATATTATTATTATGATTTTATTTTTATTTTGGATATTATATAATAAATACTCCATTAACCATATCCAACCTACTGATTTCATTTTGGACATACGAACCTAGTATCATCAAAAAATCCAATTTGAACCTAATTGATTAGGTAATTAAGAATTACATGATAATAAATAATATAAAAGGAATAATAAAACGAAAATTTATCTTAATAAATTAAATAATTAAAATACATTTTTTATTGATGAAGAGAAATAACATATCTGATATTTTGGACATGAGGTAAGGGATTTCATCTCCGTTTCTCATCCGTCGAGACATATTTCGAATTATGTACCTACTTGTATTTATGTAGTGTATATAACACCCCATTGAGGTATTTAACCTGAATATATATATATTTATTATTATTATTTATTCAATTCAAGTTACTCTTTCAAGATATAAATTGAAAAGAAAATTCGATCTTATTTCTATTTTAGGTTGGGTATAAATTTTTTACATGTTATTATTTTTCTAAACTATTTAAAAAAATCATATTTATTTACTAAAAAAAATTAATAAAGAGATATTAAGTTATCATTGAATTTTAACATGTTTAAAAAGAATATTTCTAATGTTTTTACCAAAAAAATCATTTTTATCCTATTACAAAAAGTCAAATGTAATGTTTTTTAACGTATATGGAGTTAACAGACATTCCCACCATTACAAATGTTTTACACCCTTTAGATTCTTCAATAATATTTTCATGGTCTTTTGAAAATTAATATCTTTATAAAAAAAAATTTAAATTTTTTATTTACATTCTCATATATTCATTAAAACAATTTATTTTTTTTAGTAAATGTGAGTTATCCAATGGTCATATCTCATGTCTTGATTAATATATTGGACATTAATATTATTTTGAAACATTTAATTTCATAGGATCATTGGACATAAAATTTCACTTAAATAACAATATTTTTTGTGTCATAGATATTCTTATTACCTAAAACATATATCATTTCTACATATTTTTTATTTCTTTGAATGTTATTTGATGTACTAGCGAATTATTGATAATCCATATTATTTACTCAATATAGAAATTTTTTATATAGAATATTGCTTATGAATCTAAATTTATCATTCGACAAATGAGTAATACATTGGAGATGAAGTATGGGTGGGTATCAATAATATATATCCCCTTGAGGCATCAATGAGTGTGATGTAACAAATTATAGAATTAAATAGGTTTTTAGTGTATACACACCCATATATTAAACTATCTCTGTGAAAGGACATAATGATATTGATATCATCATGTCATGAATCATGATGTCTAATATTAATCATTTCATAAATAGAGAATTCATTTATTATTATCCACAATATTATTACAATGATATTATCCTTGGATGCTTTTTATGCTCATGATATTGATTAAATGAAAATTATTTTCAGTTGTTGACCTCTTTATATTTGTTTTACTTCATTGATTCATTATAGATTCTTATTTATGTAACTCTTACTGAATATCTAAGCTCAGCCTTTATTTGATTTCATTTCTCTTCAATGAGAAGAAGGATTTCATGAATAATATCAATGGTGAAAGAATGATTTTATACTATGTATTTTATATTTACAATTTAATATAGAAATCATGAATGCATCTTGTTCTCTCAAGACTACTAAAATGATTGGCCTTTAAGAATTATATCCTTTAATTTTATGCCAACGTAAGGATGATGAAATAGACTACATGTTACTAGAGATTGGGTTGTTACATTATTCCTATGATTTTTAAGGCATAAAAAACCATCCAAACCATTCAATAACTTTAGAATAAAGTAATTCTAAAATCTTATAGAGACTAAATCTATATTTAGTGACAATTATGAATTGAAAAAATGGAAAAAATAGCTACATGGTTCTTAGAGGGAGTTATTTATATATCATATTATCCTATGTGATTCATCATTAAGCTACACCATAAATCAACTATGTGATTCTCAATTATCCATGATAAACATTTGTTTATGTGGATCTTCAAATAGGTTATGGTAATCATTTTTCAACACAACACATTGGGTTATGTGGATGAAACACTAATTTATTTTTTAATATGATAAACATGTACAAGTGAATTGCATATATAAATCTCTTTTGACCAATTAATCTATGTAACATAAATAAATATGTTAATATTACACTTAAAAAATTGAATTTAGTGATTCATAATCTACTTCCACATAGAAAAAATATTATTCAAAGGAGATTTATTCCTTCTCAAATAAACATTATAGCGACCTGAAACTTCCCTAAAGGTTATATAATTCCATAAAACAAGATCATGATCTATTTGACTTATGAGTTCCCTAGAAAAAGTTTTAAAAAATAAGAAAACCCATAATCACAATAAACCATATTATATATAATATTTCTCAAAATCAGCCACAAATTCTAGTGGTTATTCGATATACCTCTTAGTATTTATTGACTATCAACTAGAAACCACTTTGTATACCATACCTCATGAAAATAATTATTTCTTGAAGAACTCGATCCTTTTCACCATATTCAGAGAAATTGTTGAAGAAAACTACACTATCACACCTGTTAAATACCTTAACATTTTCTAGGGAAGACTTGTTTAAAAAATCACAACGGCTACAATGGGTTGTTATATTAATTTCAACTGTTGGGAATAATGTTTCAAGACCACTTAAATATACCCTTATACATATTAGATTACTACGTTCCTAAAAATACTATATACATCCTTATTTCATTAATCATGATCATCCTAATAATTTTTTCTCTTTGAATGAACATAGTTTTTATCACCAGATTTTGTAAAGAATCCCCAGTAACTTCTAGTCACAATTCATTACTGAATTTTCTCCCCCTTTAGAAATATAAATTAGAGGACCAGGGGGTTCAACTAAGTAAAAAAAATATATGTACGTTTATGGTACGACATTCAAAATATTCCACAATTCAAGAAAAAATTATTTTTGTATATATTTTGTAAATATGTCTATGAGATGGTGTTTTCTTTTGAAAATATAGAGAATATTGATTTCATGCAAATCCAAATTTTTTAAATTGAAATGATAATGAATATCTATATGTTTAGATCAAGAGTGTTGAAAAATATTTTTTTAAATATTAATATCACTTTGATTTTAATAAAGAATCTGTAATATTCTTTGAATGTCGACTCTCAAACTTTCTAGTCGAACCTGTATCCATAAATATTTTTTTATTTGCATGTGTAGCCACCACATACTCATGGTCAATAAAATATAAATCTCACTCTATCACCTAAAAAAAATATTACCAATGATGAATACTTCAACAAATTTGGCTAAATGTTCTATACATTAACCTACCTAATCTATATCAGTGTATGAAAACAAATCTAGATTATCTATAAATTTGATGAGTAGACCTTAATTTTATAATCTTTTACAATTTTCAAATTTATTTTAACTTATTCTGTGTGTGATTCATTTTTTTCACATTGATACCTTAAATAAAGAGTCACCACATAGAAAATAAAATGTACAGAAACTCTGAGATAGAAAATAATACAAACCATGCTTTTAAATATCTTATGATCAATGTTTCTTCCACGTTCATATTTTCTCAGCTTCAAGCCAACTGATATCAGTGTAGAAACCATATTATATTCTTCCTTACAAAATTAAACAATTAATATTTTCCATTATTTTTCTTTGAATTTCATATTTTTAATCCTAAAAAAGTAGGATTTAATTTTAAATTGACACATCTCATGATTGTAGTGGTACTTTGATCTTGATCAAAAAATTGAATATTTTGGATTTTAAGTGTTTTACATTATTTTTTTATTTTGTCCATAAAAATTTCAATAATTATCGAAACCGTGAAATTATTTTATTTATGATTCTATACATCCTGGGATTCATTTCATTCTTTGGGACCTAAAGCTAAATCAACAATTTAGAATCCAAAATCAAGCTCACAAGTTGGGCCTTGAAAACATTTCACAGATCTGGATATTTTTGATATAGGGAATATAACTCCTGATTAGACTAAAAATATATAATCTAATGTTTAGGGGATACGTGAAATAAATTTATTAAAAACATTAATGAAGGAATAAACTTTTGAATCGGTCGTTTTCAAGGACATCTATACATGTGAAATTGAAGATATAGAATATGGAGTGTCTATCAGGTTTGAATAAATTCTCATAGTAAAATGAACATAACTCTCTACACATATCAAAATTTTCTAAAATTTTAAGGATATATGAGAAAGATATTTATGTAAATCCTTTATGGAGACACTATTTCTCAATTAACTATTTAGTTTGGATAACATGTAGAACACTTTGAAGGAAAATTTCGTCCATTAAAATGAGGGAAGCTGCACCTTTCAAAAGGATCTCATAACATTAGTCGACCACCAAGGAGGAGATCACCAACATAGAGTCAGATTGTACCATCCTCTTCCTCCCCCACTTTTTCTCCTTCTTTTTTTAGTTTTTTTATTCTCATTTAGTTTTCAATTTTTATTTTGATTTTTAATAAAATAATTCATTTAATTTAAATATTTTCGCCTATTTCATCAAATTATCTAATTCATATTTTTAAAATATTTTTTTTTGGAATATTTTAATTAATTTCATTAATTATTATAATAATATTATTATTATTATTATTATTGTTATTTTGAAACTGCTATATAAAATTCAATTTTATTGTTTTGTTATTTTTATTCCTTCTCTTCTTCTTCGTCAAAAATAAATTATTCTATAATTGATAATAATAATAATAATTTTTGTTATTATAATTTTAAGTATATTTACAAGTAATATAATTTTTTTACTTCTTTTCGTATTATCTTCTACTTTTTTTATTTTTTAATACATATCTCTCTTTCTCTCTTTTTCAATCCCATACACTTTTTATTATATACTATCATTTTATTACCCACGTTATTTTTATATTATTCATATTTATTTTCTTATATTTCTTATTCTCTTCGTTATTTCCATTGTTGTGATCATATACTATTAGAAATGAGAGGTTGATCCCAAGGATTGGTATGGGGGAGGTCAATGTATTATTGAATTTTTCCTCAAATATTATCATATGTTTGTGGTAGATTCGATTATAATGCATTGTCATGTGAATGTACCTAATTATGTGATTTCCTACAAATGCCATGAATCTTAATCTATTTCTATTTTTTATGTAAAAATATTTTCCCTCTCTAAATTGGTTAACATTTCACATGTTGGATTATAGTTAATAAATGAATGAAAAAACATTGGTATATCAGAATCCTATTAGATGGAACAACCTAGGCCAAGGTTTTTTATTATCCTTGATTATTTGAGGATGTAGAACTACAATTTTATAGGCTCTCAAAGATGCCAAAAATTTATAAATAAAGAATAGTATTTAAAACATGAGATTTCATGTTTGTATTAAAAATCAAAAAACATATGAAGTAGTATGGCGATAAAATATAATGTTAAACCTCAAATCCAGTCCTTTATTTCTTACATTATTATATTTATATTTTCATGTTTCTATAATTTAGATATTTCATGTTATTAGAAAAGTAATCAGATACCCAAAAAAATTATCATTTTTCCCTTAAGTTATGAAAACCACAAAAAGAGATAGCTTAGTTAAAATAGAGTAAGTGAGTGAACCCAAATGGGAATTCTCCACACATGAGATGACCCTAGTCAACCACTATGATGAACTAGGGAAAATTATTATTTATGTTTACCATGACTTGTGACAGGTGTTCATTAAAACTGATGTCATTTCCCTTGACCCAATCATATGTTTTCTTATATGTTTCTATTAAACATTTTATAAATGATATAATTGATTTTAATTAAATATAACATAAAAAACTATGTTTTTTCCATGGATCATTTCTTCATTTCCTGGAACAATTACTCTCGGATGCAAGATCTAGGAGCTGAAGCACACATGTTTGTAGAAGATGGTGTTTCATTATGGGATAGACAGATTAGGTATAAATCCACAATCATAAAACAATACAAAATATTGATATAAGTAAATAATTTGTCTTTAGTTCACATCGAGGATATTTTTAGGTTTAGTGTTTTAAATAATTAAGCTGTTTTTAATACAACACAACTCAAATATTACTCTATATAGACTTACACTCTATACAATTTTTTCACAATAATAAAACACCATAAATAAAACAACATGAATTATTTCATTGTTAAAAATAATTTAGAATTATTCCATTCCCGTACCCTTATACTTTGTGAAAAAACATTTCAAAAATATTGGATGAGCATAAAAAGAATAGCAAGGGTTATAAAATAAATAAAGATAACATTAGTCCAAGAATACATACAAATCAATGAAATCAAACATTTCACTCATAATTGATAAGATCTTTAAGATACCTCATGAGATGAAAAGATTTATGAATAACATAGAGAAATGAAAAACCATTACGATAACTTGTGGCATCCATAACATACTTACATTGTAACTTTCAAAGATGCATAGGGAGTAACCTTTATGATTACGTTTGGAATACCCACAACAATATATTCCCTAAATCTAATAGTAAAAACCTTAACATTTACGTCATTCACATTACCCATTCCATTAAAGAGCTATCACATGCTCACCAGCCCTCAGTTTATCACTGAACCACCCATATACATATGCAATTCCCAAGAACCATACACTAAAAAACATTGGTTTATTCCAAAAACAATTTTGTGATAGATAAAACATATGTTGGTAAAAATAATTAATTCCAATAGATATAATTTTTTGTTGATATTAATTGTAATTACCAACCCTTGTTTTTACCAACAAATGCATCTGTCGATATTAATTGTTTAATACTAATAAATCTTTTACATACTATTGGATCTGTTACTTTATCAAGCTTATACAAACATTTGTTTTCAAAAAAATAATTTTTTTATAATCACCAATTTATTTTTCAATTTTACATAACATTATATTTTTAATAATTATTAAAAATAAATATTTAATTGAATAGTTATCAAATAAACCTTATAAAATAGTAAAGACCCAAAAATTAATTAATGAATATTTTCTTGGTCTATTTAAATGAATTTATATGGTTATATAAAACATATGCAATTATTTGGTTCTATGTTTTGGATTTTAAAATACCGTTGGGAATTATGATCGTTGCTAATATAGTCGTTGAATAGTGATCACATGATTAGTATAAATTTAGGGCTTTAACAAATCTAATTTACTCCGACAAAGGTAGTGATGGCCTCATCATGTAGACATTCCATGAACAAAGCCCCTTTGTTTGAGCTTGAAAAGGATTTTGTTTCATTGGGCTTCACAATTGACCAAGCCCAATCCAAGCTAGAACATGTTATGTTTGAATAGAACCACCTACGGGAGAAGTGGAAGTTCATAGAGATTACCACCCAAGCGATGTTATCCGAGCCACCCCAAGAGTATGTACCCATCACACACCTTACCCAACTATCTTATTCGGGTGTTTTAAGAGGTTATGTAACAATAAAATACTACTAATATTATTTACATTGTTCTTTTATAGAGAATATACATTTTTTTATTATTTTTTCTTTATAAACAGCTTTTAAAGCACAAATAGTATTTTTAGATAATATTCAACTAAGAAATATATTTTGATGCATTAAAAGATTTTAAAAATAAATAATATATTAATAATATATTATTATTATTAGGTTAATTTTTATTAAATGTAAAATATCTTATAATTTTATGAATGTAATTGTAATTTTTATTAATGTTTGAATGCTATTTTTGTCAAAACCCGTGAATTATTTATAAATGTTAGTTTTGTTTTAAATGTAAAATTTACATATTTATAAAATTATTTAGATAATATTAGTATTATTTTTGGAATCAGGACTTTGAAATTATTCGATAGTAAATTTTTCATAATTTTCTATGACAGTCAAATTTTGGGGTAAAAATTAAATACAGTTAAAATATATTATGTGTTTTATGACATCATAATGACCTAATAAAGATGTAATAAAATACTATAAATATTAATTTTGGCCAATATATGTTTTACCATTAAAATAATGTGATTTTTGTTTTGTTTGGTGTATTTTACAGTGCTTTAGTAGAACCATCAAAGCTTATAAAACATTTTGTTTGTTTAAATTTTGTTCCTTGAGAGTGTGACACACCTCCATATAATCAACCAAATTATTTTATGAATTTAGGACATTGGCCTTATAAAATATTGTTTTCCACCCCCCTATGGAAACAACTGTGGGAAAAAACCATGGTCTGGTTTGTGGTTTTGATTAGTTTAATGTGCGGTGTCGCAAACCAAAATAATAAAAATTCCCTCTCATTTCCTATATAAACCCTCCCAAACTTCCACTTCCTCTTCACTCAATGACATTGTAGTTCGACTAACCCCTTCACTACTCACAATATAATCCTTACAAGGTTCCCCAATCTACCAATAAATCACTTCCAAGCCCCTCCCTAGCCTTTGGGTTCACACTTCCAAGTAAGGGATTCTCACTCTCCTTATTCATGTCCATGTTTCCTTATATTGTTATGCCCTTTTAATTACAATTATAAAAGTTTGAGAATTATTTCACACCTCCAACATACTTCCCTATTAATTTTTGAATTATTAGATGTCCCCTATCTCTCTCATTAACTCCTTCCATGTATAGCTGCTACCATGCCGAAATTACGAATGAAATTTCTCTCTCCGCATTTACATTCATATAATTATTTTGTATATTGAGTCTAAATTCAATTAAAATTATTGGGACATGTATCTATATCACTCCCTTAATATCCATTTCATGTACATATTATGATACACAATTTTCTCTCTAATGAACCATTTTTATGATTTCTTATGTCACACTGTTACGCTACTGAAATTGCACCGTGATTTTCCAATCCAAAGTCATTATGTAGTGAATACCATGCCCATTTCTCTATCAAGGGTATTAACATTTATGAACATTTAATTATTGTTTAAAGAGTTTCATATGTTAATTCTCACTCTTTAATTGTTTAAAAAATTATGATTTTTAATGAATCAATGCTTTAAGATCCATGTGGGACACTTATGCATTAAATTAAATGTTTAATAAGGGTGCACCCTATAAGCGCCCTAATGCATTGGGTAAAGTATAGTATCATGATACATTATTTAAAATGGGTTTTGACTCAGGATAATTCAAGTGCAATGAGGGTTTACTCATGCTTCATATGAAATGATTGTTTACTCATGCTCCCTGTGTAACGAGCCATGTCTCATGATAATTACATGTTAAGTGTTGTTTCCACATTAACTTTTTATAATTATCATGATTTATCATGCCTTTATGTTCATGTTTCTTTTTTGATACATTGATATTCCTATTTTCTAACAAAAATTGTATTCCTCTTGTTATTAAATGTTTATTCCCATTCTATGCTTTATAGCTCACCCTTTTCTTATACATGTCCTCAGGTTATCCAATGCAATGTTAAGTACAAGGGAATGTAGTTGTCATGTAAAAGATGTTTTAAGTAAAGATGTTGTATTTCATGTTTTAAGTTGTTATTTAATGATTCTAATCCCCAAAGACACTATATCTCTCGATCTTAATTTTAGTATCAAGTGTAGTTTATGTAATAAATAATGTTTTAGTTTGTAATAAAGAGCGGGGTTATCATAGTTGGTATCAGAGGAAAAGTTTAGTTATTTTTGGGATTAGGATTAGATAACCCTAGTGAAGCCTTAGAGACTAGAATAAGTATAATTAAAAACATCCCTAAGATTCTGTGAGTATTATGTAAGTGGTTTATCATGAAAATACATCTCTGTCTAGATACGTGCAGTTAGAGGCGGCTCTGGCACATATGTACCTAGGAGTAAGAACTCCAACAAGGAGTTTTGATCTTAACCCAGGGTATCCAAGTACACGTAAACAGGACTTTCTTCACTCTTGATTATGACACTCTCAGGGGATATGATTAGGTAAATACACAATATTTGTATAGACAGTTATTAATGGAATTTTAAAAAATTCCCCTACGAATATATGTTAGAATGTAGATCGTGGATAACTTAGATTAAATCCTAGAGATTCACAAGATAATGAAATAAAAGTTATTTATAATCATATATTTTTTCCTTGGGTTTCCCTTTATGCGTTACACCTATATTTCATTTTATTACTGCCAATGACTGGAAATAGGAGGACTCCGGAAAAAAACCAATATGAAGATCAATTTGATGACTATGCTAATGAGATGCCCAATCTGATGGGAGAAGGAATCATGAACATTGTCGCGATTCTCTCTTAGTTAACTCATGCTTTGAACAAAAACATGGGTAAAGAGGAACATTTAACCCCCCCACCCCCACAAAATAAAGAACAAGCCAGTATCAAATGCTTCAGGATACAAAGTCCTCCTAGTTTTAATGGATCATTTGATCCCTCAATCGGAGAACAATGAACCAACTCCATTGAAAAGATCTTCTCCATCCTCCAATTTTCCAAAAAAGTGAAGGTTATCCATTCTTCTTATTATATGGATGGTGAAGCTAATCAATGGTGGACATTGATAAAAAATTATGAAGCCTAAGGAGGAGATCAAGGTGTTGTAATGGAAGTATATCTAGAAGATGTTTTTTTTAAAATATTTTTCGCAAACCTTCCAGATTAAAATGTAAAGGGGATTTCTTTACCCAAAGAAAAAAGACGATGAATCCATCAGATCATATGAGGAGAACCTCACAAGGCATGTAGGATATGCCACTTGCTTTGTCATTTCCCTCGAATGAAAGGATGACCGCTTCATTGGTGGGCTGAATCATAGCCTGCGGAATGACCTCACAATCCATGACTTCGACAGCTATAAGGAAATTGTACAATGTGACCTCATGGTAGAAATGATGATTAGCTAATACTAGGGGAATCATGGTGATAAGAAGAGTAAGTTGGATTTCAATTCTAGCAGTCTGATGGATAAATCCAACGGTGCTAAGAAGACCCAGCACCCCACTTTCCAATGGTTCAAAAAGAATCACCCCTAAAATTCCTTGAAGTGCATGAGGAAATGCTTTTGGTGTGGAAGAGAAGTATACCTAGCTGTTATCTGCTGAAAAAAACCACACGACTACGAGAAAGGAGAGGAACTCTTCGTTCAACTCTCAACTCATTGTTCATTTCATCAACTACAAAAAACCATGGAATATTACAAATCAGTGCCTTAATCCATGGTTTTCATAGGCAACCAACAACCTCCAAGGTAGTAAGGGTGAGATTTGTACATCACTACGGATGAAGTGAACCCCCACAATGATTTGTTGATAGGTATAATATTTATTCATTTGTGAATAGAAAACATAGTTTTTTATTCAGGTTTTATGCATTCTTTTATATCCCAAAAGTTTGGTAGAACATTCCCAACACCACCACAAATCAGGGAAGTAAAGATGTCGGTTAGTACGGAAAATGGTGCCATCATTTCATACCATGAATTTAACTCATCCCCTGTCATAAATGGTGGATGGAAATTCTTGGAGAACCTCATCATACTCTGTCTGGTAAAATTTGATGCAATTCTTGGAATGGATTTTTTTTCTCTATATAGAGCCATCATAAATTGCTGTGAGCGGGAAATCACTCTCCATGTTCAGAATCAACCCCCGCTTCTATACAAGTAGAAGGAGGAAGATGAATCTTATTTATCTCTATCATCTCAAGCATGGATATTACATCCATATGAGCACACATATCTAGATCAGATGATTGAGTCTAAGGAGGAAACCATTGTTGAAGACATGCCTATTATGAGGAAATTTGCTGAATTGTTTCCTAAGGAATTGCATAGCCTTTCTCCCAAAATATATGTTGATTTCTTAATTGACCTTATACCTAGAGATTTTCTAATATTAAGGACTCTTTATATAATGTCTATTCTGGAGCTTGAGGAGCTGACAAATCAACTACCGGATAATCTGGATAAACGGTTTACACACCCATGTGATTCACCATGGGGTGCACCAGTCCTCTTCCTTAAGAAAATGTATTGGTCAATATGCCTTCTCATCGACTATCATGTGCATAAAAATAATCCTGATAAAGAACAAGTATCTTCTACCACAAATTTATGACTTGTTCGATCAGCTATGTGGAGCACATTGCTTTTCCAAGGTGGATTCGTGGTTGGGATATTATCAAGTAAGGGTGAAGAAGGATGATATCCCCAAGATTGATTTTCGTACTAGGTACAAGCACTATGAATTCATAGTAATTCCATTCAGACTCACTAATGCCCTAGAAATATCCATGAACATGGTGAATAGAGTCTTTAGATATAACCACAAAAAATTTGTTGTATTCTTTATAGATGATATTCAAATATACTCCAAAACCAAAGATAATCATGAGGTGTACCTAAGAACTATACATGATACGTTGTAAAAGGATAATCTATATGAAAATTATAGTATGTGTGAGCTGTGGTTAACAGAGGTATCATTCTTGAGCCATATCATCACAAGCAATGGGATATCTATGGATCCCTCCAAGACAACTTCAATAGAGGGATGGATGATGCCAACATCAGTAACGAATATCCATAGCTTCTTGGAATTTTCTGGATATTATCAATGTTTTTTGAAAATTTTCTCAGGATTTTCTGACCCTCTATCAAAGCTAACTTAGAAGTGAGTAAATATTTCTTGGAGTGATGAATTTGAATAATGCTTCATGGAGTTGAAAATGAGGATTATCACTATACATGTGCTCACATTACCCATAAGTGGAGATTTTTTTATTGTATTCAGTGATGCTTCGATGAAGGGCATGGGATGTGTGTTGATGCAAAATGACAAAGTCATTGCCTATACTTCAAGGAAATTGAAATTTCATGAGCAGAATTATCCAACACATTATTTGGAGTTGGCTGTGGTGAACTTTGCTTTATTAATTTGGTGGCATTATCTCTTTGGGTAGAATTGTGAAATATATACGGACCAAAAAAGACTCAAGTATATATTCACATAGAAATATTTTAACATGTTCCAACAAAGATGGTTAGAGCTGATCAAATACTATGACTGCCCAATCAATTACCACCCCAGGAAAGCAAAAAAGGTGGTAGATGCTCTATGTAGAAAGGAATCAACAATTCTATCATTGATGAGAATTGGGAAGGATCCAATATTTATAGATTTTATGAATATGGACATAAGAATCATAACAAATGGAACATAATCAATATTTTCACTAATGATTTCTCAACCTTCTCTTTTGGAAAGGATAAAGGATGCTCTAAAGGATGACGTAAGAATTCTGATAAATGTGGACGCTATCAGTAAAGGGAAATCCTCAGAGTTCAATGTTAATTAATAATGAACTGTGAAAATTGGGAAATGTATATGTGTTCCATAAAGTCTAGAGCTGAAGATGGAAATTTTGGATGATGCACATAGTTCACATTTCTCTATTCACCCAGGAAACACAATGAAGTATCGAGATCTCAGAGATCATTATTAGTAGGATAATATAAAGAAGGAGATCATTTAGTATACATCAAATTGCATGGTGTGTTAGTAAGTAAAGACAGATAGTAAGAAGTCTAAGGGGATGATGCAACAACTACCCATACCCGCATGGAAATGGGAGAACAACACCATGGACTTAGTCACCGGACTTTTGAAGACATACAAATAAACAATGCAATCTGGGTCATTGGGGATCGTCTTATAAGGTCTGCACACTTCAATGGAATTTGGGATGATTTTTTATTGGATTAGCTGGTATAGATATATATATCAGGGAAGTGGTAAGGCTGTATATAGTACCATTATATATTATATCCGATCGATATCCATGATTAAACTATATGATTTTCAAGAGTCTTAAACATGCTCTGGACAGTGATCTGAACTTTAGTATGACCTAGAATCCTCAAAATGATGGCCAATCTGAGCGAACTATTCAGACACTGGAAGATATGTTAAGATAATTTTTAATGGACTTTACAAGAGGATGGTATCAATGTCTTCCACTAGTTGAAATCTTATATAATAATAGTTTCCACCTGATCATCTGAATGGAGCCATATGAAGCCCTATAATTAAGAGGTGTAGACAACCGGCATGTTGGGATGATTTCGGTGATCGTAAAATTCTAGGACCAAAAATGGTTGAAGAAATGATGGAGAAGGTGAAACCCATTCAGCAGTATATCAATGCAGCCCAGAGTTGATAGAAGAGTTATACAGATAACTGTTGACGAGACCTTGAGTTTAAAATTGGAGACATGGTATTTTTATTCATATATCTATAGAAGAAGTTCATTAGATTTGGAACGAAAGGGAAGTTAATTCCATGAAACATCAGCCCCTTCGTGATTCCTGGTCATGTTGGGGTTGTGGCCTATTGACTAGAACTTACACCTACCATGGCCAAAGTACATGTTATACTTCATGTATACCTCTTAACAGAGTACATAGAAGACCCTTTACATGAACTCTCTTCAGAGGTAGTACATATAGATGATAATCTTTTTTACAAGTAGAAACCAGTGAGGATCCCATATCATAGAGAAAAAGTTCTATGAAAAAATACAATTCGCCTCATCTAGGTGTTGTGGAGAAACCACAAGTTTGAATAAGCTATGTGGGAATTGGTGGAAGTGATGAAGTAGAGTTACCCAAATTTGTTTTAGTGTGGGAAAATGAAATTTCAAGGTTGAAATTTCTTAACGGGGAAGATTTTAACGACCCAAAAATTTAATAATGATAATTCCTCTTAGTCTATTTAAATGTATTCTTATGGTTATGTAAAACATATTCAATTATTTGGTTCTATGTTTTGGATTTTTAATTACCGTAAATAATTGTGACCATTGCTAATATAGCCATTCAACAGTTAACACATGATTAGTATACATTTTGGGCTTTAAGAAATCCAATTTACTCAGAAAAAGGAAGTGATGGCCTCATCCAGTAGACATGCCCCATACGAATCCCATTTGTCTGAGCATGAAAAGTAGGTGGGGTGATTGGGAATCGCTCTTGACCAAGACTAACCTGATCTTCAACACAATAAGCTTGAACAGAACCGCCTATGAGAGAAGTGGAAGTTGATAGAGATTACAACCTGAGAGATGTTTTCTGAGCCACCCCAAGAGTCTGTCACCATCGCACACCTTACCCTATGGTCTTCTGTGGGTGTTTTAAGGTGTTATGTAACAATACCCTCGTACTACGATTACGTACATTATTCATGTATAGATAATATACATTTATTTATTATTGTTACTTCATAAATAGTTTTTAACGAACAAATAGTATTTTTAGTTAATATTCAATTAAGAATTTTTTTTTTGAATTAATGGATTTTTGAATTAAATTATATTTTAAAAAATATTATTATTATTGAATTACTTTTTATTTAATACAAATGATCTTATAAATTTATGAATGCAATTGTAATTTTTATTAAGGATTGAAAGTTGTTTTTGTCTAAACCCATCAATTTTCAATAAATATCAGTTTTTATTTTAAAATTAAAAATACACAAATTTAGAATATTATTTAGATAAAATTAAAAAAATTAGAATCAAGATGTCAAAATTATCCAATAGTGAATTTTTCATAATTTTTTTAGAAAGTCTAATTTTTGGGTACAAATTAAATATCGTTTAAATATATAATGTGTTTATGAAATAAAAATCACTTAATGGTGATGTAATAAAATTCTATAAACATTATGTTTATCCAATATAATTTTACCATTAAAAAAATGTGATTTCGGGTTTGTCTTATTTATTTTACAAAGCATTAGTGGGCCCTTCAAGGATTATAAAACAGTTGGTCTTTTTAAATTTTTTTCCTTGAGAGTTTGACTGACCTCCACATAAGAAACCCTATTATTTCATGAATTCCAGCCATTGGCATTATAAAATATTATTTTTCACTCCCCTTTGGAACAAACTATGGGAAAAACCATCAGATGGGGTGTTATTTTGATTAGTCTAATGTGAGGTGTCCCAAACCTAAATAATAAAGAATTCCCTACCCTTTCCTATATAAACCCACCCATGCTCCCCATTCCACTTCACTCAAAGCCTTTGGTGTTCAACCAACCCCTGAGCTACTTTCTCTATAATCCTCCCAAGGTGCCCCAAGCTCCTAAGTAGTCTCTCTCAAGCCCCTCTAATGCCTTTGGAATCACACATCAAAGTAAGGTATTCTCACTTTCCATATTTACGTCCATGTTTCCTTACATTGTTATGCCCTTTAATATTCAATTATAAATGTTTGGGGTATGATTTCACACCTCCCCCATAATACCCTCTTTATATTTGAATAATTAGATATCCAATTCATCTCTCATTAATTAATGGGACATATATCTATATGAACCTATTACTGGCCATTTCATGTACATATGATGAGACATCCCTTTCTCTCTATTCAACCTTTTTATTGTTTTCTTATGTCACGCTGTTAGGCTACCGAAATTGAACCATGATTTTCCATGCCAGATTCATTGTGTAGTTAATACCATGACCATTTCTCTATCAAGGGTATTTACCTTTATGCACATTTACTTACTGTTTAAAGAGTTTAATGTATGAATTCCTCACTCGTTTATCGTGGAATAAATGATGATGTTTAAGGAATCCGTGTTCTCTAATCAATGTGGCACACTTATTCGTGATATGAAATGTTTATGAAGGGTGTTCCCTAATAGTTCTCCAATGAATTGGGTGATGTATAGTATCATGATACATCATGTGAAATGGGTATTGACTCAAGATAATTCAATTAAAATGATGTTTTACTCATACTTCATGTGCAATGAGGGTTTACACACTCTCCATGTGCAATAAACCTTGGCTCATTCTAATACCATGTTAGGTGTGGTTTCCACATTTCCACACTATAATTATCATGCTTTATTATGCCTTTATCTTCATGTTTCTTTCGTGATCCATTGATATTCCTATTGTCTAAAAGGTATTGTATTCCTCTTGTTATTCCATGTTTATTCCTTTACTGTGCTTTATAGATCACCCATTTCTTTTGAATGTCCTTAGGTTATCCCATGTAATTCTAAGTATGAGATAATATCATGGTCAGGGAAAGGAATTTTTCAATAAAGATGTTGTATTTCATGTTTTAAATTGTTATGTAATGATCTTAAGCCCCAAATCCACTAGAACTCTCAACATCAATGTTGTATCAAGTGATGTTTATGTAATAAATCATGTTTTAGTGTGTAATAAAGAGCATGGTTGCTATAAAAACACTACCTCGCACCCTCGACTTTGCGCCCCCAAAATTTTCTATCATAGAGCACATGTACAGGTTCGAAGGGTTCGATGGGTTCAAAGGGTTCACAAGTTTTCTATTCTTCTTTAGGTCACCATTCATTTCTCTGTAGTCCCCCCTGATTATGTCACCACTAGTTCGACGCCATGCCACTTGTTACAAGGTATTATTCCCTTCCCCAACCACCCCTTCGGTTCACCGATTTCGTTCATTCTCTGTTTTTTGTGCAAATCGTCGCATTTGGTATAAAATCTATATTTCTATAATCATTTTTGTATAATACACTCAATTTATTGATTAAACAAGTGAAAATATTAATTTTAGGTAAAAATTAAATGATTTAGGTTGTGAAGAACTCATTGGAGGAAAAAGTGAAATTTCTATTGCTACTTCCCAATTTCTGGATGTGAATTCCGAGTGAGTGCCTCTATTGTACATTTCATACTTCATAGATTAAATCTTTTTGAATCCATCTATGTATTATCAAAATGATTATCATGTGCATTATTGGATTCTGTAAATATCTTTCCATAGGGAAGCCCTATTTTAGGTTTGGAAAAATCTTTAAAGATAATTCACTAAATCTATTTCCATATGGTGTCTTCTCCAAGATGGAGGTTGTACAACCACTCTTTAGATAACGCTTTAGAAAATGCAGGTAATACTCTCTATTTATCTTCAAACTATATGACACCTCATGTATTCAATGTTACCCACACAATAGAGAATATATTGATGTGTTTGTTCAGATCCCCTCCTATATGGACACTAAAATTAGTCACATGCTGAATTAATCAAATTTTCAGTTTAAAATGTTCATTCCAAGTATAATATAAAATCTAGTAATTTTTATTTCAGACATGTTCTATAGATAAATCTCATAATGTTAAATTCATTGAAATTTTGAATTGAATTCACAATTACAACATTGTGTTACAGATGACCCATTCAATGAAATAAACTATAATTTAGTGAGTTGAATGTAATTTTATCTCAATTATTTTTATTTATTTAGAATGGTTCTATCATTATCAATATCATGATTAAAAAATTTTCCATAATGATAATAGGTCATGAAAGTCTAAGATAATTATTAGGTGATATGAAATTCAATCCATAATCCCATTATAATGGTGTTAGTGATTCAGCATAGGAACACCATATAATGAGGTGGTTGAATAAAAAATAGAATATAAAGTTAAATATAACGTATTTGGATGTTATATTGTAACCATAGAGGGTTGAAATTTTATAGTTATAATTAATTTTAGTGTTAAATGGGTTTTTTTTAGTTTTTAGTGAAATTGATAGAAGTATGATGTTGTAAACTTGATTAACAATTAGATGATAGATTATTGAGTGCAACTGTACTAAAAAAACTATAAGATTATTGGTTATTAATGTTGTGGGTCTACTAAGTTGTTAATGCAGATGCTAATGTCTTTGTTGTTGAATGTGTTATGATATTTTATTAATATGCACTACTTTTCTAAAAATCAATATTTTTAATTTTTTAGAACAGTTTTTCATGCATTCCATATTTGATGCTTTAAATGTGTGATATGAAAGTTTCCATTATGGAATTCATATTTTTATCATAGTTTGATTATATATTATAGTAGTATAAATTAATTTTAGACTATCTAAAAAACATTTAGAGACATGGTGATGAACAATTGAAACTGAGATATGAAAAAAAATATTTAGCATGGCTTCTTTTCACACCAAATATTTCCATGGAGGATTTGGGGACCTCAACTCCTTCACCTATTAAAATTATGGTGGCATTTTAAATTGAATTTAACAATGGTTCTTAATGTTACATATTATTTTTTAGGATCCTCATTGGTTGAAACTAGCTTATTATCTATAATTTGGAAGTGTGAATTACTTATGGATGAATTCAGAAGTCTAAGAGGCACTTATTAGGGGAGTTGTTGTTTTAATTCAGAACATTTTTTCCGTGCAATTACTCAACTCTAGGGCTTGTTGTTTTTAATGGGATTATATACAAAAGTTAGTTTAAAGGTTATTTTCCATGCTGATTTTAATTGTTGACTATGAAATATTTTTGAAAATTATTCTAAAATCATGCACTACCATGAATTAGATGATAAACCATTGACTGATACATGCACTAAATGTTCCAATGTTATTCTATAAAAATTAGTAAAATTATGAACCCTTTCACTATATCTTGATTAATTAGAGGTTCATTATCAAGATACTCTCACATTTGTTTTCTAGTTTTTTGGAGTTATATAATGACAATGATCACACTATGCTAATTTGATCAACTTTTGAATAAATATAGTAGAGAATAATTATCCAATCCTTCTATAGAGGTATCATCTTTATCTATGAAGGAACATCATGATTAGAAGACATTGGTCATGAGTATATTTGGGAGATATTTTTCCTTCCACACATGTTCCAACATTCACCATCCACTTTACTACCCTATCGCTTATATAACATAATATTCATCATTTATTGAATATAGGAAGAAAATTGATTAATAACTAATGTATTAAATAGACAAATGAAATGAAAATTTATCTCAATCACATTCAATAACATATCACTATATATAAAGTAATATAAGTCAATTAAGAAATATTAGAAGATGGTTTTGGAAAATAAGGTATAAAAAGTCTCTCCCACACTAGATTAATCACTGAATAATTCTCAATCTCTCAATGTGATAGATCAAAATCACAAACATCAAGATATAAAGACTACAAAAAATTTCCATCCAAAAGACAAATAATGGAACAACAATACTCCGTTAATGACGATTTTTCCACCTCTTATTTTATTTCCCCACATCCTAGGTCATTATTTGGTCCATTGAGATGCTACTATTTTTTACACATGGATTAGGTAATTATCTATTGAATTATTAGGTAAAGTGTTCACACCTATCAATTCAATGAATTTTATATCTCTTATAAACCATCTGTAACTTTCATATTGCATTATCTAAATTTCAAATAGTGAAAAATTATTATTGAATATTCCAATTTTCCATGTATCATGTATTGGATTTCTATATGCACTTAATAATGATTAATGGATCTTCTAGCATAATGTCATTCATTTCATGCGTTCCTAATCAGACTAAAATAGGTTGTTAACATGGTCTACATTGAGTATGAATATTCGGTTGTATGTCAATGTTGTCATGAGAGTCCATTAAGAAGGACTCTAAAATATGAAGTAAAATAGATAAATGTGTTTTGTAGAGTATAGATGTCTTGTCGACTTCCTACCAATCTTTTGGGCATCACATTATATCGTTATATAGGCACAGAGACCATTTCTAGTTGGTTAGCCAATGATTAAAACACAATGAAAGTGTTGGATTCATAATTAATGTGAGGTGATGGTCAATTTTTTTTAATCGGTAGTAATACACTTTGTTCTAAGATGATTTCAATTAACAAAAATTCCTTTTATTATAATTCTCATTACATTTACCATCCAGAAGAATCTTATGTGACATCACAACCCTATGTTTAGAAGTGTATAAAATCTAAGGTAGTAGTATGGAAATTCATTTAACATAGAATACATTATATTATACTTACATACATTAGACACGTGATTTTAGGGAATATTTGATTGACTTGGGTCCAAAAGTGATATTACATTAGACAAAGTATCATAAAAACGTCAACTTTTTCATTACATTTCTGACATATTACCATGGGGAAATGCCAAAAAGTGTTGGAACATTACATAGTTATAGTAGTACGCATAAAACTGAATTAGATTAACCATATATTATACTGTAACAAAGGAAACATTATCCTTCAAAGGTTATATGTATTTTAGAACGTATTTTCTTCTTGCTTATTCAAATATGAAAATCCTTCCTACTCAAAACACATTATGTGATCACATTTCATCCAATACATTAATAAATTAATTTATGTCTTATAATAAACCATTGATATTATTCACATTAAATTATTAATCAATTATATTCATAGGTTTCTAAATATAGACATATTCACAACATCTAAAAATTTGTGGTGTTATACTAAAAACATCATAGAATACACATGAATAAAATGTGTTGGGAGATAAAATAGTCTATTATGTATAATATATTTTGATATCAGGGGTTTCTTCGGCATGTTATTACATCAAATGAAATGCGATTTCTAAATTATATATATATATATATATATAATGTTTTCTTTGAATTTTTATTTCACAGTTGTGTAGGTACAACTTTTAATGAAATACTGAATGAATTTCACCTCTACCTTTGTCTAAGGATAGGAGGATGTTAACCATAATGGAAGATCCATTTATAGAAAAGAAGTATTCAATGAATGGTCTCTACCTTTCCATTAAAATTGAAATTTCTATCTTTATGAAGATTCCATAACTCTAAACTTTGACTAGTGATGTCTTTACTACCATAGATTACTTTTTTCAAAATGATAACTTATATAGTGACATAGAATTTCAGTTATTCTCTATTTATTTTTCATAATGCATTGGATTAATGGGTTTAAATTAAACAGTGTAGTTGAAGGTTCATATTCCATAGTTTGTTGATTTTTTGTGAATTTTCATGTTGTGAAATGCAAAGTTGTTATGTTGATTGAACTGGTTTTCTTTTGTAGAGAACTTTTCTAGGGATTACATGAAGCTATCTTGGATGGATGGGTCAAGGATGATCATTGTTAATTAGAGCTGGCTCATTGGCATTGTTGGGCTGCTGTTGGAGATGACTTGCTGTAACTAATGGGTCACTGGTGCTGCTCACTAGCCTGGATGGGCTAGTGCTGGATCAATGGATTGGATAGTGTTAGAGAAGGATCGTTGGCATGTATGGGAGTGGGAACACTAGCATGGACGAACTAATTCTCCCTACTAGGAAAATGTCTTATAGCCACGGACATATAGCAACAATTTTCTAAGTCTATGGAAATAGATTAATTTATAGCCACACCTAACATAAAACCCATGGAAATTATGGTTTGATCCTTGGGTGTTTCCTATTCTCTGTGCAACGCCCTCACATTACCCTCACCTCTACACGACCATCTTTCCCCGATGGTTCCCCTCGCGAGCTCTCTTTTCCCTCAACCCTCCTCCCACAATGGTGCCCTAGCGATCTCTCTTCTTCCCCAACCCTCCTCTCCCAACGGTGCCCTCGCGACGCTGCCCTAGCAACACTACCTCTCGCGACAACCCCACCACAAGCTCTCATCTCCTACACTCCTCCCCGGATGCTGCCACCAAATGTGATGTTGCCCTCATGACGCCGCCCCTCGCTGCAACCCCACCACGAGCTCTCATCTTTGACCCTCCTCCCTTGACGCTGCCACCAAACACGAACAACTCACCTCCCCCTGCCAACGCTGATCCTAGGTTTCCATCCCACCTCCTCCTCTGGAACTCCTCCGATGCGGCCACTCCCTCATGGCGATCCTCCTCCTTCTTTCGGATCACGATTGGTCACATCTCGAGAATTCACTTACCAACAAAGGTATTTAGGGTTCTATCTTCTATTTTTGGTGCCTCAGATCTCAATATATCTTTTTATCTATCTTCTCACAAGTCATACTCATGTAAATAAGGAGAGACGGGTAATCTTAGAGAACCCTTTGTTTTTGGGAACATACAACCTGTTAATCTCCATGATGGACTAATGAAACCAAATAAAGAATATGTATAATAACACTTTGTGAGAAGTTTATACCACATGGTAGAGATTAAAAAAATGTAATGCTGCATCACGATGATATCTGTGTGAGGATATGATTATGTGACCTCGTGATACAACCATATTCCAATAGAAAATAATGCTAGTATAATGTGAATGCATGATTATCATTCAGAAATGATCACACTGACTGGTCTTGTTCAAATATATCATGTGTATGTGTCTTGTATAATTAATTTAAATGGAATTTTCATATACTATTTCTTATCTATCGTATGTTATGATTGAAAAAACAATTTAAAATATTAAAAAATAATATATTGAGTTGTTTTGAAGGATATGTTTCACATGATTGCATAAATTATTCAATGTTTTTAAATGTTGATAATTATGGAAGAATTGAATGATGATCTGGGTGATAAATTCTTATTTTTAACTGCATTTTTTTCTATGCTAATATGCTCTTTTTTGTTCCAGGATTATTATAATTGGTCTATAGCAATATCTAATCAAGCAAAAATGTGTGGCCAAACTAAAGAGGGTGAAGAGTTTTGGAAATATGTTGGATGTTTTAAGCATTTTTTTCTTTGGATTAAACTCACATAAATGTTATATAATCATTTTTGATTTCTACAATGACACAATCAGACCTCATATCCAAAATATTTTTTTTATGAAATATATTCTTTGTGTACCAGGGTATGGGTACAAGCATATACAATGAAGGAAAAGAATACTTTAGTAAGCTTCAAAAGCACAAGAAAGAATTTTTATGGTTGACGATGAAGATGTAAAATGAAATTGATATTACATTCAGAAAGAAAAATATATCAGGTAGAAAGAATTGGCTTCAGCATTTTGAGTTTTGGAATTGACTTTGACAGGTGATTTCAAGGGATGTATTCATCTTACCTTATTATATTATCTATTTCGGCAAGTTGGAACTTACCTTGATCAGAATCCGATGATTATCAAGTATAGTAACATTGTGAACAAAGATGTGATAATGTTTTAAATGGCGGACCTTCAATGGTCAATTTTTTCAATAGTTAATGGCTTGAAGTCGGGAAAGGTAGATTATATTCTGCTCATTCAAGAAGAATTTTATAAAGGAGGCAAAGGTTTCCCAATTCCCGGGTTATCTATCAGGAGAGTCATATTATCACCATGGGGAGACTGGCTTTGAAGACACCATAATTCGAATGGAACAAAAAAAATTTGGGAGTAACTACATTATAATTATTCAACCAAATGGTCAACTTGGTACCATACACCAGGTAAATATTTTCCCAATTTTACTTCATTTGTGCTAAGAATCTTCCCTAAATCACAATTTATTATACTTGTCAATTTTAAATAGGGAGGCAAAGACCATTCCAGTGCTAGATACATCTACACTAGACTATCTCCAATTACAGATTTCTTATTCCCAAAGGATGATGATATTCTCCTCAACTACTAGAATGAAGATGGACATTCTATTAAACCCCATTGGTTAGTGTGTGATTACAGTGTTGTTATAATGATTCTTCCTTACTTTCTTATGGTACTCCTAATGTATATACCAGAGATACCAATGGTTCTAGTAAATGGTAGTGAAGGGGTCAGTGCCGGGTGGAGATCCTATGTCCCAAATTATGATCCCAACATTTTATGAAATTTGAGATGCATTATAGATGGAGAAATGATGGAGACCATGAATCCATGGTACAATGGATTTCAGTGGACTGTTGAGAAAATAGGAAGGTGGGAAAACCAACAATATCACTGGAAATGTAGAAGAAGAGGATGAAATGACCGTGAGGATTACAAAGATTCCCATCCGATAGTAGACTCCAGATTAAAAGGTTTTTTTTGAAATCTATCATGATGGGGAATAAAAAAATCATGTATCCTTTAATTAAGGTGGACATGACCCATCATATGTATCTCCTTTCATTATCCACAATGTCTCTAACAAATTTTGTTTTCTTAAAATACAATATTACAAGGGGCACAATAATGACACCACTGTATATTTTGTGGTCATCATGTTCGAGGAGAACCTTTTCATGGCATGGCATGAGGGTTTGTTGAAAATATTTAAACTCACAACCTTTATCATAATAAATAATATTCACATGTTTGATTCAAATGGTGTCATTAAGAAATAAGATACACCAAAGTGAAGTATGCTCACCCTCAAATCCTATTTTAAAATTTTCAATGATGATTTTCAGGTATTTACGTTACTGTTTTTCATGTAGTTCATGAACATTTTGTTAACCTACGACTTGAATTCTGTGAGAAGAGAATAGTAAGCTCACATCCTATGAAGTCTTGTTTATATATAATGGTCATCCTTTACTGATATTTTGTACTATTGAAACATTGCAGAGAGTGATACTGGATAATCTTGAAATGGATCTGTTGAAATTGGATAACAAGGTTTCATTTATTCATGGGGTGGTGAATGGGGAGATCATTGTGAGAAACAATAAGAGAGCAGAAAATGGGTAAATAAATAGTGAATCATATATGTATGTCATATTTGTTCTAATTCTATTTCATTTTAGTTTTGTGTGTTGAGGTTGTGTTCATGTTTATCATGAAAATCTAATGGGATTTCAACTTATTATATATTGGTCACATGTGGAATCCTTTCATGGGTTGAAGGAGTTGGTGGCTAATAAGATTTAGGGATATAAAAGGAAACTTTTATCCAAGGAGGGGAGGAGAATTTTAATCAACACAATTTAATCGTCTCTTTATATTTTTATTATAACATGAATCCTTATTTTATTACATATGTTTGTGATTTTTTTAATTATTTGATTTCTAACTATTTGTGGGGTGGAGAACAAGGTAGAAGACCACTATACTAGGTTATGTTGGAGGTTATGTGTCATGATATGTATTGTGGGAGACTTTAAATGAAAGATATTAATGCAATTAATCTAGTTATTTTGGATAATTAAGGATGATTTCTTCTGTATGATCCAAAAGACCTTTGGTGTAGATTTTTTAAGGGAAGATGCTTTCTATGGAATAATTTAATTTTAGTACATCTCAGGCTAAAACCATCATATGTTTGTATGGGGTTGATATAGGCTCACGCGATCCTTAAAAAAAATTTGCTGGAGGGTGGAGTATTGATGTAGTATTCATGTATGCAATGAAAAATAACTTATCTTTGCAACTATTTTGGGTGATTTTTCCTAGGGGTGGTTCTAATAGTGACATAAGGGTTTTAGACCTCCTCCACAGAAATGATCACTAGAATTTTTTCTCAATTATCAGTATCTTTTTTTACCATGTAAGGATAGTTAGATAATTAGTATTCCTTTTCTTATTATTAACACCACTGACACTTGGATTTAGGATCCTTATTCCATAGTGTGTTTTTTAGTTAGTTCTACTTACTCAATGGCCACGAATATGTAGCATCCACTCGATCCAACATATAAATTCCACTTGGGATGAGGAGATGGAAAGAGATATAATTTAGGGATAGCTACCCAACTATTCAGAGGAAAATGTGGTCAAAATGTCATTTTATTAATAACTTAAACATATTAACTTACATTTAAAAAACTGGATAGGAAGTACATTGTGGTGTGACTCATAGTGCTCACGACATAATGACGTTGCAAAACCCACCTTGTTATAGGGCCCTTCGAGTCATGTCATGACAAATATCCCCTACAAATAACCCAGGAACATAACTCCACTACCTAGGACCATGTTACTACATGATCCTTCCATTCACAGTTTAACCACTCTTTGTGGATAGGGCATTATAAAGAAACACTATGGGTCACGGTGTGATCCACCTTTAGATCAACAATGTGACCTTACATTAAAATAATTTATTCTCATGAAAACAATCATAATTCTACATGGTCTGTGGTTAGAGCATGGCCCTTCACCAGCCTTAAAAAATATATTATTATTATACTACACATCATGTCATGGTTCCCCTGGCAGTGGTGTTACCATTGAATTCTTGTAGAATTTTAGCCATGAGACCTATCAAAATTCATAAAATTAGACTCTTTGTCTATTCTAACACCTCTAGAACTTCAAAAAGGTTCAAATACACCTCTAAAACCTCACAAATGTTTGAATACACATTGTTAGTCTAAAACCCCAAGTTTTCTCTAGTAATGACACCGACCAACCTCAATAGAAACCATAGTGTCTTCTACACAACACTCCCAAAATATCACGCTGATGATGAACAAAACTATATACCCATAGTCACATTAAAAATTAGATATTAAAATACTAATTCCAACCACAAAAACTCCCAACTATAAGAGTCATATAATAGATTTCATCACCACTTACTACCTGACACAGTGATGGGATCATACCTAATTTCCATCCACCGCTACATGCATCCTATAACTATTCCATGTTTTATTTTATTTTGTTAATCAATTTTTTGACAAAATTTTTCTTATTTTTCGCCATGAATTTTTTTCAAAACCATTAATTAATTAATTTTTTATAACCAAACACTTTCATTTCATACATTTTATGTTTTCATAAATCACGGTAACATTTTTTGATGATTCATTATGGTTAAACTTATAGTTCTGGATCATCCAATACTAAATTTTTTTGGTGGAACATTCTGAATGATGAGCTTCAATCTAGATTTAATGATTGCTAACTGCATGCTCAATAATGATCTATCATTACAATGTGCTACTGAGTTGTTAGAAAATATGACCAGCAATGCATTTATGAAGTTATACTCTAGTAACCATTCTAGAGCCCCTTTTTGTGTGAGTTCACTTATTAAATCATCACTAACATGGATGTGAGATTACATACATTTCAAACATAGGATTATTTATTTCTTAATAACAAATAATGGAATGATCTTGTTGTCTTTTCACAAGTGAGTTGATTTATTATCTTTTCACTAGTGGGTTGATTTATTATCATGTCACCAATAATCAGTGTGACCTTACATCCATTTATCAAGGAATAATATTACATTGAAATACATGTGATAAGATTCATATTTATTCTTTTTAAGGGGTTACATACATGAAAAATGGTGTTCCATTATATGTTATATAATCAATGGAACATTGTGCCTATATTTTATGGTTCCTTAGTTGAATTTGAGAATAATTGTAAGGATTTGAACATGACTGTTGTGTTTTGGTGTACATCCCACCCCCAACCAATAATATTTTTAATTTGTGGCCATCAAATCACACACTTGTATGGGCCTTCAGTTGTGATTATTTACTTGAGATGCTTACTGGGGATGCCAGTGAATGGTGAAGCTAGAAAGGGATGTCCAATTGTTCCCCGTCTCTGCCCTCGATAGGCTTTTTTCATTAGACACAATACTTTAAATTTCCCCCCAAATTGTAGATAACCTTTTGAGTTGATGGTGAGGGGAACTATTAATTCTTTTAGAAGAAGTATCAGAGAGAACATCAGTATTTTCTACACTCGTCACATGCGAAACTTAATACTTGTAGCTTCTAGCAAAAACTCTATGCTCATATCCAATTTGAAAATATTTTGTGGTAGATCCGAGGTCACTTTAAAAAACACTAAAATTAATTTCATATCTTTACTCCTATGTTATTAAATTTTGTGAGTCGATTATCACAAAGAAAATGATCTTCCCCCTCACTAAATTCTTCGTGTCTTGTTCTCTTATAATGATGAAACATTCTACATGGTCACAGTTAATAGTAGGTGAGATGTCATCCTCTAATCCATGGAATTACTGTATAGTGGAATGAATGTTTTGACTCACCACTTCTATAGAAATTTGTTCTATGTTTAACTCTAGAACTAACTCCTACATAACTCGACATTGATAAGATAACCCAGTGAGTTATTGTACCTATTTCTACATGTTCTTCTACTGATCATGGTAATATTCATGCACCCATGAAATGGATTTAACAAATGTTAGTAGTTATTCAATCTTGACCACCTATTCATAGAATAACTACTCCAACTATGACTACTCTATAGAAACTATAGAAACTATACTAGTAGGAACACTTCAAAAAAATCAGAGGCAATCATCTTGAAATACTACAATACAACAATGAATTTTTTGGAAATTCCTACAAAAAATCTTATCAGCACCGATGCCTCTTTTTATGTGGTAAAAAAATCACATAAAGTTATCAAAACATCCACTCAATGATTTTTAGTCAAGATACAACACACAAGAAAATTTCTGGAGTCATGACTTTATTCCAACATTTGGCCAATATAGAAGATGTTTGGTTGAGAGTATAGAACTTCTTGCAAGTTGACACTGACATGGATGACATACAATGATGTCTTTGATCACATAATCTATTAGAATTCAAATATAAATCCATTTTTTTAGTTTCCAGTAGTGATCATGTGTGATCCAATAGCAAAAATGGCCCTCCAATTCATTTTTCTAGAAATAACATTTTCACTAGGATCACATGCACTCAAAAAAAGTTACATCTCATCTACGATTGATCTTTCACCATGAGTTCTACATCCAAGCATTATCATAAATCCTTTACGATGTCAATGAAATCGCCAAATTGTTAGGAAATATAAAAAAATGGACACACAATAGAAATAGTGTAAAAGGAAAGAAATTTTTTTGTATTCACAATAATGAAACCCTTTTAAGCTAATTATTGTCTCCAAATGTCTAATATCAATGAGACATCATAATTTTATAATTGTTATATATTATACCATGTTTATATTATTCAAAAAAAATATATTTTTTATTATAAATAAGAACACTTTTAAGGAGAAAGTGTGAAACCCACAAGTACATCCTTGCTGTCAAACACAAATACACATTACCAAATTCGTAAAGACCAACTTAGAACTAGTAGACCTACTATCCTTAAACAATTTCTAGAAGAGAGATGTTACCTCTTTTCTAGGTTCAACTATGATGATTCCTTTGAAATGATATCCCAACTTACACCATGCTCAAATGAACTCCTCCTCATATACTTTCTTTTTGTTGAAACCTCTAACTAGGATTTGGTGTTGTTTTTAAATTCACTCAATTTCTTAAATGATATGTTTTAAATATATGATTGATTTAATATGGAATAGATAACATTGCAATTATTTTAGGTAATTTTATCCTTAAAATTATATCAGGTATATTCTATACCATTGCATTCTTCCGACCTCATACATTTGGAATTGTTAACATCATAAAGATTGACTGTTTCCCTTTGTTCACTATTTTATGATTTTAATTTTCTAATACCCAATTAATTTTTTTGTTAATTTTGACCTTTTATATTTCAATTACATGCACTATGGCATATTTATGATCATAATGTATGCATAAGTTTACAATGTTTTGATGATATCCAAGAGGTTCTCTTTTCTTATTTTCTGATATATGAATTAAAGCTTTAGTAGGTAGCATGGCATTTTTTCTGTTGTTTTTTTTGTGTTTTCGCAGGGAGAAGGAGGTAGGAGGATTGAGGTAGGGATCCAGGCATGTAGGAAGTGGCAGGGAGCAGGGAGCAGCGGTTGAGGTAGGAGTAGGGGGTAGCGGGAAAGGGAAATGGCCATGTGGTATGAGGTAGGAGGCACTAAGATAGGGGGCAGGGAGCAGCATTAAGTTAGGGAGAAGGGATCAGGGAGCAATGATTTAGGAGGGAGCATAATTGTGACAGGGATCCACAGAGGGATAATTCCCAAAGGGAGGGAGAGAGAAGGGGACAGGAGCAGTTTATGTTTTTTTTTTCTGGAAACACGGTTATTATAGACTGGATTTTTGTGTGGTAGTACTATATTTTTTTCTGTATACTCTATAATGTAGCCACAGTTATAAACTATGGAATAGGGTTATAGTCAATATTATAAACAGGTAAATAGGGTAATGGACACTCAAAAACCATGGAAATAAATCTACGTGGTAGAGTCTATAGCCACGGTTCCAAATCGTGGCTATATGCCAATTACCACGGTTGCAACCGTGGATATAGGTCTATTGCTATGGTTTAAGCTGTGGAAATAAGTCTATATCCACATATGGAACAATGTCTATAGGTTTTTTCATATAGCCACCGTTAGAACAGTGGCTATAGGTTTTTCCATATAGCTACATAAATATGTCCCAAAGTCGGTGAAAATGTGGAAATTACCTATACCAACAGTTTCGATGTCTATAGCGACAGTTTAAAACCATGTCTATAGCCTTGTTTTCTCATAGTGTCAATGATAGCATGACATGGATGAATCACTGGTGCTACTCGTTAGTCGTTCATGTAGGAGATGGTTCCATGACATGGATGGGTTACAAATGTGCTGGCATGGATGAGTCTTGGGAGGGGGTCTTGTTTTTGTGTGTGTAGGGTTTGATGGATCTTGTTTTATTAGATTTAATTATTTATATATATTTTTTCTATGATTGAACATGTGCTAAAATCAACCAATGATTTATTATAAATGATAAAATAATTAAAAAAGATAATATAAAATTTTAATATCAAAAAAAATTATAATTTTTAATTAAATGTAATTTATAAATATATATTATATGTTGGTAATATTATTACAAACATAAAATATATTCATTAGAACCTATTGTAAAAGATGTTAACCAATATATATATTATCTGTTGGTATTATTATAACAGTAACAGAACAATTTTATCTATCGAAAAAATGTTTAGCGGTAGAGTTTTTACCAACTGTTTATTAAAAAGGAAATACGTGTTGGTAAAACATTTTACTAGTAGAAAATTGTCATTTTCCAATAGATATTCTCCCATTGCGAAAAGTGAAATATTTTGTAGTTATAATATAATCATTACATATGATTAAGCGTAAAGGAAAAATAAAATTTCCAAATTTCAATCATAAGACATCATTTATAGATATTTATACAATCATTCAATTCTAAAATACATTTTGAATACCATAATACCTAAAAAGGAATATAGAATTTACTTTTCCTTTTAAAAACATTCCTCCTGTAGAGTAAGCCAAATATCAAAAAATGATCGTGGTGGTTGAAAGGTTGTTGTCACTACATATGTTAAAAAGAATCATTCAATTTTTCATTTATTAAAACTCATCATAAAAAATATATTAATTTTTAAAACTATTGAATTAAAAGAAAAATGTGTTGATTATACACCATATAAAATTAGGATGTATATAAATCCAAATATTACTCAATGAGAGGAGATTGAGATGATGTTCCTCACCCCAAGTACGACTTATCCTGTTGGTTATTTTTCTTTTGGTATAATAAATATAGGTTAATTTATAGTTTATTCAAAAACGTTTTCATTTTTTTTATTTCCATTACTTCACTTATGACCATGTTATAATAATTAGTTAATTATTTGATTTCATTTCGGATATTTTGTCGATAATAGATTCTTGAGTCGAAAATGAACATGGTATGATTGCACTGGTCCATGTGGTCATAATTCCATATTATATAGAATATTATTCATGACATATTAATCACTTTTACACAAAAATCATATTGTTCAATTTAAACAATTAAATATAGTTATGAAAACTGAACAATGTTATAATCATGGAGACAGTAGGCTATATGTACTTATGAGTAACGTTTCTATTTTTCGTTGATCACTATGGAAATAAAATAAATATCATTTTATATTTCCAAAATGATCATGATATTAATAAAATCATAATAGTCCTTTATATATACATATATATATCTAATAAGTGATATAATAAATAAAAATGAATCACACCGCTTCATAGAGGTGATAGTTCACACAAACGCACGAACGATGTTATCATTTTTATGCACATGGATGTAAGTATGTAATTGATATAATATTATATTATAATGATTATTATTTTATTCATATCACATATTAAGAATAATTCCATCATTATAACCAATTTTTAATATATAGTAATGGAAGGCAAACTAAATCGGTCTGTGGATGTGATAATTTACATGCTCAAACAAATGATTAATTCATTTCCCATTTGATGAAAGTATTGATATATATAGGGGAAGATATAAAAATAATAACATCTCAATATATATAGTATATTGGATTTTTTTTCTCATAAATGTTTTATGGAATTTGAAGAAGTGTAATGAGAAACAAAATAGAAATACTTAATGAAAATGATACCTCTTCATTATTTGATTGCCTTTGAAGAACACCTAAACACCTCTAAGAAGGTGGTTCTTCAAAAACATAGGCATAAATAATGTGGGGATGTATTCTAGGAAGATTCATAGAATGATCATGGATGAACTAAAGGGCCATGAATGTGTGATTAATATAGAGGTATGGGTTCCTTTTTCTAGGAGATGGGAGGGGTACCCTTGGAAAGTATTAAAATATAACATTAATATAAATTATTATTTTAATCCATGTGGATCCCACATGAGATATAAAAAAGATAATATTATTATAGATTGAAATCTTCTCATACTATAGTTTTTAGAAATGTATTGAGTTTCTTTTAAACCTTATCTTTTCGGTTTAAGCTTAATTATTGTCCTTTAATTTTAAAAGTGCAACAACATTTTAATTTTTAAAAAGATATTAATTATATTTATATGTGATAAAATTATATTATTTCAACACTTAATATGATTATAGACCATATCATAATAACATTTTTATTTTATAATATTTTTAGTATTTTTAAATAATTTAATAAATTATTATTTTATAAAAAATCAATTATGTCAATTTTTACACTATTCAATTATTGAATTTAAATAAACATCAAACCGAGAGATAATGTTGAAAAACACCATTTAAAAGACTAATATAAACTCTTATTAATCTATAAAATTCATGGATGAATTAAATTATTTCAAATATTTTTTATTTTATTATTTATAATATCATTTATTTGAATCCTTTACTAATAAAGAAATCGTTATATCGTCATTTTTTCATAATTAAATTTATTTATATAATATATAAAATTTATAAATAAAATTCCATGATGTATGAAATATATTTTTCTTTCTAATGACTTTTTATACTCTAATAGATCAGTTATGGAACCCCACCTTAAATTGGTTATGTAAAAAGATACATGTTTATATCATGTTACCCTTTACATTAATTTCTTTATTATAACATGTCATTCCCACACCAAAGTGGCTCTCAACTTCCATAGGTTATGGATATGAATGTTTTTGGAATACCATGACTCATAAAATATTATTAGGACACATTTTATGGTATTTTTATATTATTATATTATTAATTTTACCCTTATTCAAATAATTTACACTTTAACTGTGGAAAATAAAAATAATTACTAATGTTTCTATTCATATTATCCAAAGATAAAAGGTACCTATTTATATAATTTGGACCTTATCATTCAAAATATGTTATGCATTTTTTCAAAATTCGAATCACCAAAGTATCATTAATTAATTAAAAATTATTTCCCATTGTCAAAACCAGAAAGCTGGTTTTTTAAGAAATAAAACCTATCAAAATATTATCAAGTGTTTATGTCCAATATAAATGTAAAATTTATTACAATGGACAAAATTGGATTAAATTATAAATAAATAATACCATTACACATTACAACCAATAATAAATATAATGTAACTATATAATTAAATTCTATTAAAAGATAGTCTTGACAAAAAATGCGCTATTTTTACTATTCATTATAAATCAACTTTATCACAATATTAAAAACATATTTATCTAAAGTAAATGTTGATTTACTACTTATATAGAGGATGTTTATTTTTTTCTAATTGATCATATGTAAGTGAAAAACTATATTTAAAATGTTTTCTATATTAAAATGTGGAAAAACAACAATTTAAAAATATTACAGTTTTTTATGATTAAAATTGGATTCATCTTAATATTAAGACTCAAAAATTTATTAAATAAATGTAAAAACATTTAACAAACATGAATAATCATAATATAGTGTGTTCTATTTATTCCTTCCAATACAACGACTAGAAGTTAACTACCATTTAAAATAATAATAATAATTATTATTATTCATTTTGACTCAATGTTGTGTGAAAAATATGATTTTGGAAAATCCTATTTTTGCGTGTCGGGTATGTTGTTGTAAATATAATCCATTTTAACATAATATTAATATTACATTTCAAAAATATTAATTTATATGAAAATGTATTATTCTATAAATATATGGGATGTTACTTCCTTCTCTCCTTTTGGAAATTTCATCCTCAAAATTTTATTCACTTGTCAAATAAGTGGAGGTAATTATAACTCATTGAATTTTCAGATTCCCACATTTCCTATTCAACCATATAGTTTTTCCATAGAACATTAAACTTATTAATCACCTTATTCTGCATCACATTCTCCCTATGTTCAAGAATCTAGACCGGTTGTTCCTTGTAAAAAATATTCTCTTCCAACTGAACTACCTATGGACTCCAAACATGATTTGGATCTAAAAATTAATTTATCAAAATTCCAACATGAAAAACATTGTATACCTAGGATAAACATGGAGGTAAATCTTATTTTGAGGAAAATTATCCATCATTCACCAATTATTCAAAGTTTCAAATGAACCGCCTACTCAACATTACTATCTGACAAAAATTTATCACTCATTTTCATTGAGAAACTTTGATAAAGACTTGATCACCTACCTCGAAAGAAATATCCTTCCTCTATTTATCCGCATAACTTTTGTGTCGTCTCTATGATATACTCATATTATTTAGAGTATAATAAGCTTTTTATTCTATCTCCTCAATCAATTCTTGTCTCATAAACTTCTTTTCATCTACTTCATCCCAAAATGGTGGAGTTCGACACCTCTTTCCATATAATGCTTCAAATGGTGTCATATGTATAATGGAATGAAAATAGTTATTATAATAAAATTCTACCAAAGAATTATGTTCATCCAAACTTCGATAGTAAACCATTAATCAAGCATGTAGAATATCCCACAAGTTATAAATTGTTCATTATGACTGCTTGTCTGATTGAATTTGAAAAGGTGTACAAAAATTTTATTCATATCCTAATGACTTCGGAAGGTCTTTAAAAAAGTAATAAGTGAACCTCGAATCAGAATCAGATATAATAGATAGGGGAACTCCATTTGACCTAACCATCTCTTTGATATACAATCATGAAATATAATCTCGGGACTGTGTATCGATAATAGGATGAAAATGTCCATATTTTGTCAATCAATCAAAAATAACAAAGATTTCATTATTAACTCAAGATTACTTCGGTAATCCCACATCTAAGTCCTTGGATATATTTTCTGATTTCCATTCGAGTACTAGAAAAGGAAGAAGCTTCCCCTTTTTCAATTTTCATTCTAAATTCACCTAATAAAACGTAAAACACTTCACAGAAAAAGTAGCAATATCACTTTCCATTCAATCCCACCTGCAATACTCCCAATGATATTTGTACATTTTAGTTCTACTAGAATGAAAGGAAAATAGATAACTATGAGATTCACACAATATCTATTGCTTTAACATTTTATCGCAGGTCAAACATAATCTCTTTCCAATCATCAAAATGAAATTTCTATCAATATTAAATCCAATAAACATACCCCTATGAACCAATTATAACTTTTCTTATAACTCACTATCTTCCTTCTATATTTGATTTATTCAACCTACTATATACAATTGCACTAAAACCTAAAAAATAGGTGAATTTACTACACCAACAACTTCTATTATAATGTATCTCAAATAATTATTCAAAGGGTCATGTTCCAAATGTTACATGGTTAATGTAGCATTACTTTTCCTACTCAAAGCATCAACCACTTTTTTCTTTTTCCAAGAAGGTGATGAATTATGAATTTATAATACATAATTAATTCTACAATATTATATGTCTCATGTTCAATTAATTTTGAGTAAATATATAATTCAATATCTTATGGTTATTATATATTTCAAATTTTAATCCATACAGATGATTCCTCCAATTTTTAAAGAAAAAACAACCGCAGATAATTCCAAATCATATGTAGGGTAATTTAACTCATTAGAATTCAATTTACTTAAATCATAAGAAACTACCTAAACATTATACATTAGGACACAACCATGGCCTTTCAATGAAGCATCACTATAGATAAAAAATTCACCATTTCTTGAAGGTAGTGCCAAAATTGGAGCATTCACCCTTCTTATTTTCAATTAATGAAAACATTCATAACATTCTTTTGTGTAAATAAATTGAACACCATTTTGAGTTAACATAGTTAGTGGAATAGATAACCATGCAATATTTTTAACAAACCTCCAATAAAAACCATATAATCCAAGAAAACAATTAATCATGATTATATTAGTGGGTCATGTCCATTATTTAACAATTTTTTTTATCCTGGTCAATAGTTATTCCATCATTAGAAACAATTTGACAATGGAATGAAATTTATTCTAAAAAAAACTCACACATGCGGAATTTCCCATAAAGTTTATTTTCTTTAAATGTTTGTATGAAAACCCATAAATTAAATTAATTCTCTTATTTACATTTAGAATATACAAAAATATCATCAATAAACCCAACTAAGAACTTATCCAAGAACTCACAGAAAATTCTATTCATAAGATCCATGAATATAGTTGGTACATTGGTTAACCCAAAAGGCATAACTACAAGTTCATAATGGATATATCTATTATGAAATGTGATCTCAAGAATGTATGCTTACTTCACCTTCCACTGATGGTACCCTGACCTCATGTCAATCTTAGAAAAAAAATAGCTACATAGAGCTAATCAAACTTATCATTTATATGAGAAAAATGATACAAGTTCATAATAGTGATGTTATTAAATACTCTATAATCAATTAAAAGTGTCATTGAACTATATTTATTTTTAACATATAAGAAAAAACAACTCCTTGGTGATGTGTTAGGTCAAATGAATCATTTTTCTAATAACTCCTTCAATTGCTTCTTTAAATAAAAATGTTTAATTTGATCCATTCAATAAGGGGGTATTGAAATTGGCTTATCACCAAGAATGAAGTCAATAGTAAATTCAACTTTTCAATCATGTATTATACTAAGAAACACAATAGAAAAAAATTCATGAAACTAATTTACCACTGGAACATCATTAATTATAATAGTTCCTTTGTTTTTGATAATTTGTGTAAGGTAACATGTTGTTACATATTTTACTAGTTTCTAAAATTCCTGATATGTAATCAATAGTAAGGTTTTATTATTGTAAACAAAATGAAAGTATTTATTAAAGGAATCCTCTTTATCTATATAGTAAATCTTAGCATGATACATGGAAAGCCAATACATACCCAAAATTACAAAAAACTCAACTAGAGGAAAAAAATATGGTTTACAAGTAAATTCATTCCATAGATAATTATTGGAAGATTCTAATAATTTCTTTTTGTCTCAACATTACCCCTCATAATTTTATACCATATGTTTAGGATTTATTTCTTAAGATGGAAATCCTAATAAACTATAAAATTTCTCTGAAATGAAATAATGTGTAGACCTGGAAACAAACAACACATTGGCATATTCTAAATAAACAAACAATATACTTGACAATACTTCACTTGATGACCATACATCTGCTGAAGTAGCTACAATAGATTTCACCACCCCATTCTTCTTGTAGTTTGGATTCATTCTGTTATTTGTGTTCTTCCTCAGACACTAATTTTAATAATGAACCATTTAATTTCACTTAAAATATTAACTAAAATAAAATTATACTTTTTTTACAACTACCATGTCATTTTTTTTGAAATTATTAGCCTTATGTCACATTTTACCACATCAGAAGCACTTACTAGAATTAAAAAGTCAATCCCCAATGTTCATATTACCACAATTTTCACAAACTATAAAATTATGTTTCTTGCTACTAGACCTTTTTGAAGAGTTCTTCACATTCATTTTCCCCCTAGACCTCTTATTCTATTGTTTTTCAAAGAAAGCCCGATCATTAGAAAACTCAATTTTCACCTTCTATGAACATCGAACTTGTTTTTCATAACCTGTTAACTCATGAGAAGCTAATTACATTCAATAATTTTGATTTAATCATACGTAAAAACATTTTATTTCTCTATCATTATCCTATATGAAATTTGGATCATACCTTTCCAGTCGATAGAATTTTTCTACAAAACCAACCACTGAGTCATCATCTTTCTTCAGTTAAAAGAATATTTTTCCATTATAAGTCTAAGTGATTTAGAAAAATATTTATCAATGAATAAAACATTTAATTCATCCCAATAAAGATAATAAATATGCTCAGTATCCTTGATATTTTTAACCATTATCCACCACTGATCAACTTCACCTTCAAATTGGTAAATAACAAGAATAAATATTTGATGTTTTAAACAAACCATAATGGAGAAAATATATTCTAGTACTTTAATCCACCCTTCAACAAGAATATAGTCTTATGATCCTATGAATTATGGGGGGGGGTGTGTTTTCTCATCAAATGATCTACTAATGACACATTCCACTATGGTTGATCTGGATGATTATGAGCATGGATTCCACCACTATTATATCCTGAATCAATTGCAGCATTACTACAAAAAACTATTCAGTTCTAATTCCTACTATCTTTGGTTTCTGGTATGGTAGGTTGTATTCCTCTTGATTTCTCCCCATAATAACTTCCTCATTTCCTCTACAGAAAATCATTTGGAAACAAACGTATCATAGACTAAGCAACATAGTAATCATTAAATTCTTTATAATTTCAATTTTACAATAAAGCAAAAATAATTTATAGATATTCTATTAAAAATATCATAACCCTTAAAGATATCAAAATCAACCTTTGATAACAACTATATGGAAACATCATTAAATAAATACATAATCATGAGATAAGTCAATAATTTGGCTTTAATTCACATCAATGATCTTTTTAGGTTTTGAGTTTTAAATAATTAGTCCATTATTAATACATTACATCTCAAATATTAAAAATTTATACACATCTAATATATCCTATTTTTTAGAATAATAAATATCCTTAAATAAAAAATAAAGAATTATTTTCATTATAATAATCTTCTTGAATTATTCCTTTATCATAACCTTTCTTATACCCCATGAAAAAACATTACAAAAACATTGGATGAGCATAAAAATTTATGTATGGGTTATAAATTATGAAAAGAATACATTATTACATGAATACATACAAATCAATAAAATCATACTTTTCACCAATAAATCATATTATCTTCATCATACCTCATTAAATCTTAATATTTATTAATAACTCATAGGAGTCATTAATCATAAAGGTAACATGTGGAATCTCTACCATACTTACATTGTCTCTTTCACAACTTTATAGAGAGTAACTTTCAGGGTTACGTTTGGAATACCCATCATCGTATATTCTATAAATCTCTTATGAGAATCCTTAAATTTTACCATTATCATGTTACCCAATGTGTTGAAGAGCTATCACGGGCTCACCCACCATTATTTTTTCATAGAACAGCCCATATACATTAGTAATGCCCAATAACCATAAAAAATTCATTACATATAAACAATCATAATGGTAAAATAATATTTCCACATTGTAATAAAAAAGACATCATTCCCAAATAATGATATAATAAATCCATTTTCACAAATATTTTCAATAAAAAATACATAAAAAGGAATTTGGCAATTTTTTTCTTTTAAAAAAGTCTTACGGCCTCTAGAGGAAGCCAACTATCAAATAATGCTCGTAGCAACAGAAAGGTCATGTCACCATGTATGTTGAAAAGAAATATCCCATTTCTTCCTTTAGTTAAATGCTTCAAAAAATATATTTGTTTTTAAAACCATTGAATTAAATGTAAATGGTTTTGATTATACACTATATAAAAGAATGTTGTTTATAAATCAAAATATTCCACAAAAAACAGAGATTGAGATGAAGTCCCTTACCTCGAGTCCAACTTGTCTTGGTCATTATTTCTCTTCATAAAAATTAATATTTGGTTAATTTTGACTTTATTTAGAATCATTTTCATTTTTATTATTCCCATTACATCACATATGACCATGTTATAATTATTAGTTAATTATTTGAGTTCATGTCAGACGTTTTGTTGATAATCAATTATTGAGTCAATAATGAACATGGTATTATGTCAATAGTCCATGTGGTCATATGTAAATCATATGAATAATTGTATTCATGACACATTAATTACTTTTAAAAATAAATCATATTGTTTAATTTAAATCATTATATATGGTTATGAATAATGAACCACATCATAATCATGAAGACGATTGGTCGTACATACGGATGACTAAAATTTCCATTTTTCACTGGTCATTACGGAAATATGGTAATTGTCATTTTATCTTCCCAGAATGATCTTGATATTATTAAAATCATCATAATTATTTACATATAATTTTATATATCACTCAAGTTATATAATGAACAAAAATTAGTCACACTGCTTCGTAGGAGTTATAGTTCACATATATTCACGAATGGAATTATAATTTTTCTGCACATGGATGATAGAATGTAATTGATATATTATCATCTTATCATTATTAATATTCCATTAATATCACATATGAATATTAATTCGATCATTATAATTAATCATATTATATAGTAATGGAAAATGAACTAAATCGGTTCGTGGAGGTGATAATTCACACAAATGCATGAATGACTATTTCATTTCCCGTTTCAAGGAATTATAGATTTATTTAGAGGATTATTTTAACATAATAACATATATGTATATTGAAGACACTGGATTTTTTACTGCACCATTTTTGGATGAGATTTTATAAATTGGAAGAGGAAACAAAATAAAAACACTTAATGAAAATGACAACTCTTCTTTGGTTGATCACCTTTGAAGAACACCTAAAAACCAATGTAGGGTATTTTGCCTAAAATAAGGCTTCAGGAATATATGGAGGGTTTATAGGAAGATTATTTTATAGATACTAGATTAACTAAAAGATATTGGATGTGTGAGTAATAGAGAGGGATGGGTTCCTTTTTATAGAAGATGAGAGGGGTACCGTTAGAAAGTATTAAAATATTAAATTAATATTTTTTATCCAAGGGCCTAAAAATTGATATATATATATATATATATATAAGGTAAGATGATTATATATCGAAAACCTCTGATACAATTGTTTTTATACATTTATAGATTTTATTTTAAGCCTTGTCTTTTCGGTTTACCCTTAATTAATCTCTTTAAAATTTAAAAATGTTAATAACAATTTAATTGTTAAGAAGCTATTAATTTTACTTATATGGGGTCAATTTCGAATAATTATTCACATAATATACTTTTAGACCATATCATAATAACTTTTTAGTTTTAAAATATATTTAGAATTTTGAAATCATTTAATTAATTACTATTTCTATACAACCTCAATTATGTCAATTTTTATGATATTAACTTTATTGAATTTAAATAAAATCCAAATTGATAAATAACTTATGAAAACCCATTTAAAATTATAATAACATTCCATATTTTTCAATAAAATCCATGGATGACATAAATTATGTCATATAGTATTTAGTTTAATATTTATAATATAATTTATTTGAATCCACTATTAATGAAGCAATCAATGTATCATCATTGCATCAAAATTAAATTTACATATTTTATCTCTAAAAATTAAAAATAAAATAGCATGATTATGAAATATTTTTAGATTTATAATATATATATAGTCAAATAGATCAATTATTAACCCCACCTTAAAATTTTTTATGTAAAAAGATACAAGTTCATGTTATATTTCCCTTAAACTTTAAATTAGTTATTATAACCTGTTATTTTCACACCCATGTGGCTCCTAATTTCCAAACAATATAGATAAGTATTTTTATGGCCATCCATGAATCATATGATAAATTTAACAAATTATTTTGGGCAGATTAATATTATTATAATATTATTTTTACCCTTATTTACCTAATTTACCCTTTAATCGTGGTAAAAAAAATAATTACCTAATTTATTATTCCTAATATCCATGGTACCTATTTACATAATTTGGACCTTATTATTCCAATTATTTAATCCATTTTATTATCTTCAAAATAGAATAGTTTAATTAAATAATTTATAATTAATTCTCATTTTCAAAATGAGAAAGTGGGGTTTTTAGAAATAAAAACTATCAAAAGATTGACATGTGTTTATGTTAAATTTAAATGTGAAATTACTGGAAATGACTAAAATTGTTTTAAATTATAAAAACATTTTACAATTACACTTTAAAACCAATAAAAACGATAATCTAACTATATAAATAAATTTTATGAAAAGGTAGTTTTGACTTAAAATGCAGTATTTTTTCACTATTCATTACAAATGACCTTTATTTGAATATTACAAAAAATTCATCAAAAGTAAATTTTTGTAATTATATTCTATAGAAGAAGTTTATTTTGTCAAATATAACATCTTTGAAATAAAAAAATAGATTTAAAAATACTACTCTATCAAAAGGTAGTAAATCTACCTTTCAAAAATATTAAATTTTTTATACATAAAAGTGGATTCATTATCATTTTAAGCTACAAATGTTTATTGGGTAAATGTAAAACAATTTAACAAAAATGTGTAATCATAATGTAATTAGTTCTATTAATTCCCACCAACATAAAAATTTGGCATTAACTACCATTTTAAATAATAATAGTATAATTATGTTGGGTTTCGATATAAATTAGTGTTGTGTGAAATATACGATTTTAGAAAAACCCATTGTTGTGTGTCGGGTATGATATCATACATAGAATCCCTTTTAATGTAAAATTGATATTAAATTTCATAAATATAAATAGATATTAATGTTAATTATTTTATAATGACTTGGGTTGTTACATTAGTGGGGCCTGGATACAAATTTGCAAAGTGGTAGAATTCAAGGACTTATTTTAGGATATAACAGTGACCCTCGAACAACCAGTGGTTAAAGGATTAGTTATTGAACTCAATGAATTCTAGGATATATTCCAAAACATTTATCAAGTAGTGTCGAAAATACAAGAAGACTGTTCATTTTTTCTACTCAAATTTTTTGAAAAAGTATCCCTAGAATATTTCTAGGAGAAACTGAAAAACCAAAAAATCATTATTGATATACAAGGGCTTAATCAAAAGTTGAAAATTTTCTAATTCAAAATAGATTGGATAACTACGTACTTCCATGCATCATCATAATAACCAGAGTATGAACCAGAATAAGTAGAGAATGCATTTTTCTTACTTAAGGAGCAAATGAGGAATACATTCATGTGGAGTTACACATGGGATATCTACAAGAATTTGACAAATCATGGAATGAATGTGAGGAACTGACTGACCTTCACAAACCCCATAAATAATAATAGAAAACATTAGTGGAGGAATACACCACATATGTGGGGAATTTAAAATAAATATGGAGGAGCATGACTACCTACCTTCATCCAATAATAATTTACTCCAAGAAAAATTTAACACAGATTCATTGATTGAATTCAAATGAAATTAGGGAGTTAATATTTTTCTCATACTCTTTCTCTTCGTATTTTATTAATGATGAATTGTGCATCAATCCCTATTGTTTGGAATTTTTAGCTTCATATAATCATTTTAATTCCTTATATGAGAATTAAGAACCTGGCCAAGCACCTATAATGAACACATGGAAATCTTTGATTTCAATAAACATTCATTTTATAGGGGGAATTAAGTGATCTATGAAGCTAAGCCAAAGAAAATAAAAAAATATATTTCTCATATTAAATGGAATAATTACTAATTAAAAATTGAAATTGAAATTTTATTCAATTAAAAATACTTTTTTACTTCCCATTTGATCATTCATTTCATTCATCTTATATAAATCCATCACTGGAAGATAAAGAGGTTGAACAAGAAGAAACCAAGAAGGGGGGTGATTTATACGTCACCCTACCCCCTCCACAGAAGTTATACCTCATTGTGAAGGGGAAATATTTGGTGTAATCTATCGATGGATCATTCCTGACTAAGAAGGATGAATCTGAATTTGGGAAAAGAAATATGGGGTGGCTAAAATAAAATATGTTTCATCCACGATAATACATTGGATAACTTTTCTTATTGTCTTATGGAGGTAGTAAAAATTTAGGGCCCATGTGGGGGGGTTCATTCCAAGATTTCTCCCTTTTATTATCTTTCTATGAATTTAGAATTCAATTTCAGTCTTAGAAAATAGTGTAACAAGCAGCCCCACCCACTCAATATTTTTAGCCTTAACAATGTAGTCCTTGTGATTAATTATGTAATATTAATTTATATTTTAATAATGGAACATGGTAGTCCCCAATAGGGAAGGAGGAATGTGGAACAAGCATTCATTGGAATGGTAGTTCCTATTTTATGATTATATTTTAAACTCTAAATTTTTTTAAATAACATGTTTTCAGCATTAAAGATAAAATTGCAAGCCCATTTTTGAATTCCTGTTTTACTTGACTTATCTTGAAGATATGAGTTTCATAATAATATTGTGATTTTATGTTTTAAAATTCAATATTAATGAAATTTAATGAGTAAAATGGAAAATTGGATGATTAATGTGAATCATGGATATTAAAATGAGGACTCGCGATTTAAGGGAATTTGTTAATTAATGTAAATGAAATTTCCTAAAAAAATTCAGTCATTGTGTTTTTGTAGTTCATATTAATTGATTTATTATTAATATCCATTCCTTCAGTGATTTCTATAAATCATATATCTCTTCTTATGTTTATTTCAGGACTAATTACATTCCATTTTTCTTGAGTCTATTTATTGAGTGATCTTGGGACATGACACATACTTTAACTTGAATTTGAACATATCAAATCGATGACTGTATAGAAACACATGTAAAATTATTGAGGGGAATTTTTATAATCCAATTGTCCCTAAAATACCAACCTTATATCGATCTATATTTATCCCATATAAATATGAAATGACATTTATATGAATGATATATGTTTCATTCTATTTGTATCTATTTATAACCTCCACTAAGTATTTGAATGATGTTATAAAATTAAGGTTTTGGAGTGAATGGAGTCATTGTAGAAGGGATGAAATGAATTTCAAGGAAAAATTATGTGGGTGATATTTTAGGAAATAATAATGGTTTATGATTCATTTAATTTACATAATTGTTTTCACTTTTTAATAAAAAATATTTTAAAAAATGAATGTGTAGTGACATAAAAGAATAAAAAATCACCAACACTGGACGGATGATTTTTAGCATATATGGTTAGGTTGTGAATGTGAATTTTATTATAAGAATAACATTAAAAAAATATAAAAATAAATGAATTATACATTGAAAAATAAAAAAGGTATAAAATTAATGAATAGTTCAAGAAGGTGCACATCAGTCATTATGCTTTCATTATTCATGGCCTTTTTTGAATGTTTGTAGGAATAATGAGTATCCACATTGATGGGGAGTATTTCATTACACTATTATTTTTTATTTAATGCATTTTACTTAAGAAATAAACCTCATCCGGCTGACTTAATTTTTTTGAAAGAATCAAATCATATCAACCATAACCATCATAGTCATTAGAATCTTTTTTGAAAGTCCTCATGATTTTATATGCTTTTTTCATTAGATATTAGATAAATTAGTTCCTTTAAAATACTATGGAAAATATGAATGTCAACATTATATGAGCATTACTCTGCTTGAATTTTATCATAAGTGATGAGAGAAATGATTCAAAAGTGTTGTAGATCATGATTTGACATGTATAATAATAATGAATTTTTGATCTTAAATGAATGAAAGTGGTGGATCCATCATTTTTCAAAGGGGAAATATAAAACACATTATTTGACTATTTATTTGAATAATGAGAAATTTAATTAATATTTTATGTATAATTTGATAAATTTATTTTTCATTAATGGATTTTTAATTTTATTAACGTTAAATTTGAATATTGGTAACATTAGTGGCCTTTGATTTTCAATTTATAGATTTTATTTAGGAGAAAAATCATGGTTTGAGTATGGGGGATTGACATAAAATATATTTTGAAATATTTTACTTTGAATTTTAGTGTTTTTAATCTGAAAAAAAAATTATTTTCAGGGAAGCTATAACATTTTATGATTTCAGTGGTATTTTGAGCTTAATAAAAAAAGAAATATTTTAAATTTTAAATATTTTTTTATATTTTTTTATTTAGGAAATAAAATTTTATATAATTTTCTAAAGAATTAAATGATTTATTTTTATTATTATCTATATAGAAAGAATTATTTCATTATTTGATACTGAAAGATAAATTGTAACACCCCAAGTTTCCACGGTACGTTTCCTTTCGAATAATGCAATAGCGTGTGTTGTACGCAACCTCGAGCTCTAACACACACCACAACTAATTAAACTAGCCGTATTGAATAGTAATACCTACTTTTTGAAATTTTATAAATTTTATTTATCAAAACGGACTTCATTTTTAGATTCGGAATATCGAAATTAGCCTATGTTGAATTTTTGGTATTTTTCTGAGAACTTCTAATTTTTTATGAATAATGAAAAATACTTAAAAAAAACTTTTTTAATCAAAATAATTTATAGTGATAAATTATACTATTTAGTGGTTTTAAAGTATAATTAGAATATATTTTTACCATTTTATCCAATGGTGGTCATTAGAATTAATTTAACATTGAAAATGGACATAAACAATTGCCAATCTTTTGATATAAATTATTTCTTAAAAACACGCTATTTTTTGTGACAGCGGGAATTAATTATAAAATTAATTAATGAAACTTATATGTTTGGAATTTTGTAAAATAGACACCATTTTTGAATTCGGAATATCAATTATAGCTTAGGGTGAAATTTTGGCATTGTTCTGAAAAACTTCAATTTTTGATGAATAGTGAAACCACTAAGTGGTAGTTAAATAACTGATTTTTTGTTTAAATGAAATATTACCACATCTTTGATTTGATTTTCAAAAATCCGACATACATGGTTGTCATTAAGAAGTAAAATGTGGTTGAATGAGATTAAAATAATTTTAGGTGAATAGTAACTCTTAAGTTCTTAATCGCGATTAGAGGTAATTAGTGTAGTTTAAGGTAAAAATAATGTTTTAATAATACGAGATGATCTTGAAACATGTCCTAACCTCATTGGATGTGCCATGGCCGACCAATAAAATCCATGGGTCAACTTGGGGACCCCATGGAGCCACTTTAGTTGGAAAATGACATAAATACCTTTTATTTAATGATAAAGAAAAAAATGACACAAACATGAAATGTTTTACTAAAACAATTTTTATATGGGGTTATACAAGTCATATTTTTGACTATAAATAGTCATTGGAAATATAAAAAGATTTCCTACATCATAGTATTTGTTTTAGAATTTTTAGACATTAAATAAATTAAATTCTTTATGACATCATGATGATGCAGCGATGACCTCATTATTTAACGATTTAAATAAAATGAGAAGATAATGCAAAATCCAAGGCTTAAACTTGTCCAAAGACTATTTTATTAGGATATATCGAACCCTTATCACCTTATCGACGAATTTTATAAGTGTGGGACCTTTAGAATCCGAAAATCATTGTATAATAATGTAACATTTCAATCTTTCCAAAAGAGCCCCTTCTCTCCTCTTATAAAAGGCCCCCACCTCTACCACCTTATTCACACTTTCAAGCCTTTTGGTTCGGCCAAACTCTGCCCAAATACTCTCCCAACTTCTCTCCCTTCATCTTAGAAGCTTTACTTTAGTCAGGAAGCCATCCTAAGGAGTCCTTTTGATCAAATCAAAAGGAAGAACCCGAAGAAGAGGTAACATTTTCATCACCCTCTTTCAAGTTTCTTTCTTCTTCCACTCCCTCTTTGTTTATTATTTCAATTATAAAATTACAACTCCAGTATCTTCTATATACTGTGATGTTATTATAAATATGGAACAACCATATTCAGTATTCTACCCATCATTTGAATGACATGTTACTATACGTGCGTACGTACGGCTTACCGTCTCCACGTCGTGGTGTAATTGTTATTCAATATATTATTATTTAGATGGGTATAATAATGATATGTGATTCATGTAAATAATAAATATAATATGATAATAATTCTGTATATATGATATACTATCCAATTCTATATTATTTTAATATCAAAATAATGATATTGTCGCTCGTGCGTACGTACGGACTACCGTCTCCACGAACGTGATGAGATTCATTCTCCGTCGTATCCATTCAAGTATAATTATCATTTGATGATTTAAAAATAATGTATAAGGACATGATATCATTATGGATATGAATAAGATACAACCTATCCATGAAAAACATGACTTACGTAACAAAACATATAAAAGAAAACGAGTAAGTTAACACCCGAAACAACGATAAATCTAAGATATTGTTAACAAAGCAATGTTAAAAGATCGTATATGATATCATATGAATGTATATGATTCTTGTATAATTTAATAACAGTTATTTCACCATTATACAGGAGGTTAACCTACCCCAACCAAGGAAAAGTACAAGGTAAGGGTATACATCACAACCTCTCCATTATCCAAGGTTGTTTATACATAATTATCTACTGGGACCTCGTTATCATCCACATCCATGTTTCTTATAAATGTCTTTCAAAACATTTTTACTATTAAATTGAAAATGTGTTAATGTCATTTATACCCTTATACATTTTTGAAAGGAATCTTACCGTCGTTTTCCAAACAATGTACTTTTTGACCTCTTTGACAAATTTAAGGTAAGAATGTTTTTTTAACTTATACGGCGGGTGCGGATATTTTCCGCCATTATAACTTCGTCGAAGCTTCCCTAACAAGCTTATATGAATATCTTCAAAGTAAATGTATTATTTTATAATTATGGGACTTTTAAATGATTTCAAAAAAGAGAGATATTACTCTCAAATAGCTTTGATTTCATCCATGTCAACATCCTTTGATGGGTTTTAAGTTTAATTGAAATTGATTTATGATACAAAACATCCATTGAACATTTTGTGAAATATTTGACTATGGATGTGTTATTTTTATACCATCCATAGTTTATGGAGAAATTGTTGACATTTCGTATGCTAGTTTTAATACGAATATTTATGTTATGCTTAAACCTATTCATATGAGGAATGTATTGGACTTAATATGTGACGGGTGGATCCCCCTATAGCTCCTCGATGCATCGGTAGGTCTCATGAGACAACTAGACGTGGAATTGGCCGAGGCCCTATCCCAATTTGATTTATGGTTTTGGTCGAGGCCTTAATCATTTTAGACGTCTTGGCCGAGGCCTTGACAAAGTGTTTCAGAATGTCTGGCATTATACATTCCCTCATTATGAAAGTGGTTATTGATATTTCATGTGATTATTCATCTAGTAGAATATCCATGTGAGTAAGTAATGGCATTATTTTATTTTACTTTTTCCATATTATGCTGAAGTTCAACTTCAATAAGGCTTTTGTTTTGGTTATACATGGCCTTAAATGCTTATGTTTTCTTATGAAAGTTTCCGCTATATTGTTATCCTTACTGAGCATTTGAGCTCACCCCTTTCAATGTTTTATTTCTCCCAGGATGTGAAGAAGTGTATTATGACTGACTTGCAAGAATAGTCAGTGAGGATATGAGTGTGGACTAGGGAGACCATGTTATTGTAGTTTTCATTTTTATGATGTAATGTAATGTTTATGAATGTATCTAGTGTTTCCAAGGCTACTAAACTAATCGGTCTTTCGAGACTTGATCTTTTGTGATCATGCCAATGTTATGAAGTAATGCACCGACTCTGGGTAGCTGGGGTCGGGGAATTACAGTTGGTATCAGAGGCAGTTTAGTACTAACCTTGGAAGCTAGATTTAGATAAACTCTGATTAGAGCACATATCCCGAAGATAGGCTTTGAGGATTAGTATAGAAGAACTTACTAGAATTTTGGTATTGTAGAGATGTTGTGAGTTTTCCGAGCGATACATCCCTGTCTGGATACGAGCAGGTAGAGGCGGCTCTAGCACAGATGTACCTAGGGGTAAAACCCGAAAACACCGCTTTGATCTAGACTCGAACGGGAACTGGTGCACGACAACGAGCCTTGCTGCACTCTTGGTTACGACACTCCCGGGGGATATGCTTTGAATAATTCCCATTTTCTTTACAAAACACTATGAAGGGTTATGAGTATATACTTCCTCAAAGAAAACATTTTTATAATTATGGATTATATCCATAATTAGTTAAATTTATGTTAAGTGTTTTACAAGTATGGAATTATGTATTTTGATTCATGAACTAATCTAGTTTATGCCATTATTTAGAAATGGCGCCTAGTGGAAGGAATGGAAACCGTATCAATGCACGCACTCCGTGTAGGGATTTCCCTCCTGCTCAAGATAATTATGGTGGAGCTAGTGATACAATTGGTGCTGATCAGCTTCTCACCATACTGGGACAACTCACGCAGGTTGTGAATAACAACCTTACTCGTATGGAGCACCCTGATCCGCAACGTGGAGGATCAATGCTAGACCGTTTCATGAGGCAACAACCACCAACCTTCAATGGGAGTACAAATCCTATAGTTGCTGAGCAATGGATAAATTCCTTAGAGAAAATATTCCATGCCTTGGGGAGTAGTGAAAGGGAGAATGTTGTCATGGCAGTTTACCGCCTCACTGGAGATGCCAATCAATGGTGGTCACTAATTCAAAACACAAAGGAAGATGATGAATTAACAAACATGGAATGGCATGAGTTCAAAGAGCTGTTCTTAGAAAAATACTTTCCTCGAGACCATCGAGCGGACATGGAAAGGCAATTTCTGAGTCTGAGGCAGAAGGAGGATGAGAACGTCGCAAAGTATGAGGATAACTTTACAAGGATAGCAAGGTAAGCTGCAGATTACATACGTAACCCAAGAAGTAAGACTGATCGTTTCTTTGATGGGTTGAAACCATTTCTCCGTCGAGCTTTAGTATCACAAACCTTCTCTTCATACGAAGGTATTGTCTTGTGCGCTATCAAGACGGAAAAGGAATTCTCTAAGTCTTATGACTTTAAATCAAAGCAAGATAAGAAGAGATCCGCTGAAAACTCTGGGAAAGGAAATAAGGAAACAGGGAAGAAGGGTAGAAATGAATTTCCACCCTGTGATAATTGCGGTAGGAAGCACCCTGGTGCCTGTCTAAAAGGAAAAGGAGTATGTTACAAGTGTGGTGAAAAATGCCCCCTAGCTCATGAATTTAAGGGAAAGAAAGCGGCTGTCAACGTGGAATGATATAATTGTATAGAGAAGGGAAATTATGAAAATGAATGTCCTAAGCGTCAAGGGAACTTACCTCAAAAGAGGCCAAGGGATCAGGGCCAGGCTTATGCTATCACTACTGCTGAGGTGGAAGCTCCGAAAGATGTGGTGGCAGGTAATTTAATGGTTTCCACAAGTTTAGCAAATGCATTATTTGATTCTGGATCATCGCATTGTTTCATATCTTCCCAGTTTGCTAAGAAAATTAGATATTTCCAATTTGATTTAACAAGGGAGTTGTCGGTCAAAACCCCTAAGGGAAGTATTGTTGCAATAAAGTTTTGTCGATTAGTTCCCATTAGAGCACCTAAATGTTCTTTACCTACTGATCTCATCATCATACCCATGATTGAATTTGATATAATCCTCGGTATGGATTGGCTTTCGGACCATGATGCAAAAATTTATTGTAAGAGGAAAGAGGTTACAATTCTTGATGATGATGATAAGGAACACCTTATCTTTAGAGCCGAATCGTCGCCACATAATTCTTATCTAGATCCACCCCCAGTAGCTCAACTAAATTCAATTATTGGGGAGGAAGAGAAGGAAATTACTGAGGGTGAGGAAAGGAATATTCAAATAGAGGATGTACCTATTGTGTGAGAATATGTTGATGTGTTTCCGGAAGATTTACCTAGACATCCTCCAGAACGAGAAGTTGAGTTTTCCATTGATTTAATTCCTGGATCAAGGCCCATATTGAAGACCCCTTATAGAATGGCCACTGTGGAATTATTTGAACTAAAGAAACAACTAGAGGAATTGAGTAATAAGGTATTTATTCGCCCTAGTGTTTCTCCTTGGGGAGCCCCTGTTCTTTTTGTTAAGAAGAAAGATGGATCTATGAGGTTGTGCATTGACTACAGGGAGATCAATGCTATAACAATAAAGAACAAGTATCCCCTACCTCGCATTGATGATTTGTTTGACCAACTGCATGGAGCTCAATACTTTTCAAAGATTGACCTTCATTCTGGATACCATCAGTTGTGTGTGAAGAAGGAAGACGTTCCAAAGACATCATTTCGAACAAGGTATGGGCATTACGAGTTTACAGTAATGCCTTTTGGATTGACTAATGCACCCTCTGTTTTCATGGATCTAATGAATAGAGTTTTCAAGGAATATCTTGATGACTTTGTAGTGGTATTTATTGATGATATCTTGGTATACTCCAAAAGCCACAAAGATCATGAAAATCACTTACGCATTATCCTGAAGACTCATAGAAGACATGAATTATATGGGAAATTTAGCAAGTGTGAATTCTGGCTTCATGAGATTTCTTTTCTTGGACATATTGTCTCTAAGGATGGAATTTCCGTTGATCCTTCTAAAACCAAGGCAATCCAAGAATGGCCAGCACCGACAAGTATAACTGAGGTACGCAGTTTTATTGGTTTAGCGGGTTATTATCGACGTTTCGTCCAGAATTTTGCCATATTGGCTAACCCATTGACAAAGCTCACACGTAAAGGGATTAAATTTTTCTGGACAAAAGAGTGTGAAGAATGTTTTGAAGAACTAAAGAGAAGATTAGTCAATGCCCCGGTATTGACTCTACCATCGGGGAATGATGGGTTTGTTATTTATAGTGATGCATCGAAGGAAGGACTTGTTTGTGTCCTTATGCAGAATGATAAGGTCATTGCCTATGCATTACGACAGCTAAAAATTAATGAGCAAAACTATCCTACTCATGATCTTCAGTTAGCAGCTGTGATCATTGCTTTAAAGATATGGAGACATTTCCTCTATGGTGAAAAATGTGAGATTTATACTGATCACAAGAGTTTGAAGTATATTTTCACACAAAAATAACTCAACATGAGGCAAAGGCGATGGCTTGAACTACTCAAGGATTATGATTGCACGATACATTACCACCCGGGGAAGGCAAACAAGGTGGCAGATTCTTTGAGTAGAAAAGACCATGGAGTTTTGAATGTGATGAGAATTGAAAGGGATCCAATTTTCATGGATTTAGTGAAGATGGACATGGGAATAACTAGGGAAGGTGAAACATCAATGCTTTTTCAAATGGTTTCCAAACCATAATTACTAGAAAGGATTAAGAGTTATCAGACCAATGATGAAGAATTTCAGAAGAAGATTAAAGATGTGAATGATGGAAGATTGAGGGACTTTGTGTATAAGGATAGAATTTTGAAATTCAGGAAGAGAATTTGTGTTCCCGATATACCTGATCTAAAAAGGGAATTGCTGGATGATGCTCATAGTTCCAATTTCTCTATACACCCTGGGAGCACCAAAATGTATAGAGATTTGAAGGAACATTTTTGGTGGGACAGTATGAAGAGGGAGATTGCTGATTTTGTGTCGAGGTGTATGGTTTGTCAACAAGTGAAAGCTGGAAGGCAACATCTTGGTGGAGTATTGCAACCTCTTCCCATACCTGAGTGGAAATGGGATAATATTACGATGGACTTTGTCATGGGACTACCAAAGACCCCTAGAAGTAATGATGCAATATGGGTCATTGTTGATCGTCTTACTAAGTCAGCACATTTTCTGGCTATACGAGAGGATCTACCACTTGAACGTCTAGCAAGATTATATATTAATGATGTTGTAAGACTTAATAGAGTACCCCTATCGATTGTTTCTGATCGTGATCCTCGTTTTACTTCAAGATTCTGGAAAAGTCTTCAAAAGGCCTTGGATACTGAACACTGTTTGAGCACTGCCTATCACCCTCAAACAGATGGACAATCAGAATGGACTATTAAAACCTTAGAAGACATGTTGAGATCATGCTCTCTTGACTTTTAGGGTATGTTGGATCAATACTTACCACTGTTAGAATTTTCCTATAACAATAGCTTCCATTCAAGCATTCAGATGGCACCTTATGAAGCGTTATACGGAAAGAGATGTCGTACACCAACCTGTTGGGATGACGTTGGTGAAAGAAAACTTGTGGGACCAGAACTGGTGGAAGAAACAATGGAAAAGGTGAAGGTAATCCAAAACCACATCAAATCAGCTCAAAGTAGGCAGAAGAGCTATGCCGATAACAGAAGAAAGGTTTTGGAATTTCAGGTGGGAGATCATGTTTTCCTAAAGGTATCTCCATGGAAGGGAGTTATACGTTTTGGTAAGAAGGGTAAGTTGAGTCCCAGGTACATCGGACCTTTCAAAATTCTAGATCGTATTGGGGCTGTAGCTTATCGTTTGGCGATGCCGCCAAATCTCTCCAAAGTTCACGATGTTTTCCACATATCGCTATTGAGAAAATACATGCCCGACCCAACACATGTACTTACCTATGAGGAATTAGAACTGGAACCCGATCTATCTTATTGCGAAGATCCCATCAGAATTCTTGATGTGAGGGAGCAGGTGCTGAGAAACCGGACGACTAGTCTGGTAAAGGTTTTGTGGAGAAATCATAAAATGGAAGAGGCAACGTGGGAACCTGAGGAACTTATGATGAATACCACCCGAGTCTTTTTATGCAGTAATACCCTAGAAATTGCGAGGACGCAATTATTTGAAGGAGGGGAGAATGTAACACCCCAAGTTTCCACGGTACGTTTCCCTTCGAATAATGCAATAGCGTGTGTTGTACGCAACCTCGAGCTCTAACACACACCACAACTAATTAAACCAGCCGTTGTGAATAGTAATACCTACTTTTTGAAATTTTATAAATTTTATTTATCAAAACGGACTTCATTTTTGGATTCGGAATATCAAAATTAGCCTATGTTGAATTTTTGGTATTTTTCTGAGAACTTCTAATTTTTTATGAATAATGAAAAATACTTAAAAACAACTTTTTTAATCAAAATAATTTATTGTGATAAATTATAATATTTAGTGGTTTTAAAGTACAATTAGAATATATTTTTACCATTTTATCCAATGGTGGTCATTAGAATTAATTTAACATTGAAAATGGACATAAACAATTGCCAATCTTTTGATATAAATTATTTCTTAAAAACACGCTATTTGTTGTGACAGCGGGAATTAATTATAAAATTAATTAATGCAACCTATATGTTTGGAATTTTTTAAAATAGACATCATTTTTGAATTTGGAATATCAATTATAGCTTAGGGTGAAATTTTGGCATTGTTCTGAAAAACTTCAATTTTTGATGAATAGTGAAACCACTAAGTGGTAGTTAAATAACTGATTTTTCGTTTCAATGAAATATTACCACATCTGTGATTTGATTTTCAAAAATCCGACATACATGGTTGTCATTAAGAAGTAAAATGTGGTTGAATGAGATTAAAATATTTTTTGGTGAACAATAACTCTTATGTTCTTAATCGCGATTAGAGGTAATTAGTGTAGTTTAAGGTAAAAAATAATGTTTTAATAATATGAGATGAGCTTGACACATGTCCTACCCTCATTGGATGTGCCATTTCCGACCAAGACAATCCATGGGTCAACTTGGGGACCCCATGGAGCCACTTTAGTTGGAAAATGACATAAATAGCTTTTATGTAATGTTAAAGTAAAAAATGACACAAACATGAAATGTTTTACTAAAACAATTTTTATATGGGGTTATACAAGTCATATTTTTGACTATAAATATTCATTGGAAATATAAAAAGATTTCCTACATCATAGTATTTTTTTTAGAATTTTTAGACATTAAATAAATTAAATTATTTATGACATCATGATGATACAGCGATGACCTCATTATTTAACGATTTAAATAAAATGAGAAGATAATGGAAAATCAAAGGCTTACACTTGTCCAAAGCCTATTGGATGAGGATATTTAGAACCCTTATCACCTTATCCACGAATTGTATAAGTTTGGGACCTTTAGAATCCGAAAAGAAATGTATAATAATGTATCATTTCAATCTTTCCAAAAGAGCCCCTCCTCTCCTCTTATAAAAGGCCCCCACCTCTACCACCTTATTCACACTTTCAAGCCTTTTGGTTCGGCCAAACTCTGCCCAAATACTCTCCCAACTTCTCTCCCTTCATCCTAGAAGCTTTAATTTAGTCATAAAGCCATCCTAAGGAGTCCTTTTGATCAAATCAAAAGGAAGAACCCGAAGAAGAGGTAACATTTTCATCACCCTCTTTCAAGTTTCTTTCTTCTTCCACTCCCTCTTTGTTTATTATTTCAATTCTAAAATTAAATCTCCAGTATCTTATATATAATGTGAGGTTATTATAAATATGGAACAACCATATTCATTATTCTACCCATCATTTTAATGACATGTCACCATACGTGCGTACGTACGGCTTACCGTCTCCACGTCGTGGTGTAATTGTTATTCAATATATTATTATTTAGATGGGTATAATAATTATATGTGATTCATGTAAATAATAAATATAACATGATAATAATTCTTTATATATGATATACTATCAAATTATATATTATTTTAATATCAAAATAATGATATTGTCACTCGTGCGTACGTACAGACTACCGTCTCCACGAACGCGATGAGATTCATTCTCCGTCGTATCCATTGAAGTATAATTATCATTTGATGATTTAAAAATAATGTATAAGGACATGATATCATTCTGGATATGAATAAGATACAACCTATCCATGAAAAACATGACTTACGTAACAAAACATATAAAAGAAAACGAGTAAGTTAACACCCGAAACAACGATAAATCTAATATATTGTTAACAAAGCAATGTTAAAAGATCATATATGATATCATATGAATGTATATGATTCTTGTATAATTTAATAACAATTATTTAACAATTATACAGGATTTTAACCTACCCCAAGCAAGGAAAAGTAAAAGGTAAGGGTTTACTTCACAACCTCTTCATTATCCAAGGTTGTTTATACATAATTATCTACTAGGACCTCGTTATCATCCACATCCATGTTTCTTAAAAATGTCTTTCAAAACATTTTTACTATTAAATGAAAAATGTGTTAAATTCATTTATACCCTTATAAATTTTTGAAAGGAATCTTACCGTCGTTTTCCAAACAATGTACTTTTTGACCTCTTTGACAAATTTAAGGTAAGAATGTTTTTTTAACTTATACGGCCGGTGCGGCTATTTTCCGCCATTATAACTTCATCGAAGCTTCCCTAACAAGCTTATAAGAATATATTCAAAGTAAATGTATTATTTTATAATTATGGGACTTTTAAATGATTTCAAAAAGGAGAGATATTACTCTCAAATAGCTTTGATTTCATCCATGTCAACATCCTTTGATGGGTTTTAAGTTTAATTGAAATTGATTTCTGATACAAAACTTCCATTGAACATTTTGTGAAATATTTGACTGTGGATGTGTTATTTTTATACCATCCATAGTTTATGGAGAAATTTTTGACATTTCGTATGCTAGTTTTAATACGAATATTTATGTTATATTTAAACCTATTCATATGAGGAATGTATTGGACTTAATATGTGACGGGTGGAGCCCGCTATAGCTCCTCGATGCATCAGTAGGTCTCATGATACAACTAGACGTGGAATTGGCCGAGGCCCTTTCCCAATTTGATTTATGGTTTTGGCCGAGGCCTTAATCATTTTAGACGTCTTGGCCGAGGCCTTGACAAAGTGTTTCAGAATGTCTGGCATTATACATTCCCTCATTATGAAAGTGGTTATTGATATTTCATGTGATTATTCGTCTAGTAGAATATCCATGTGAGTAAGTAATGGAATTATTTTATTTTACTTTTTCCATATTATGCTGAAGTTCAAGTTCAATAAGGCTTTTGTTTTGGATATACATTGCCTTAAATGATTATGTTTTCTTATGAAAGTTTCCGCTATATTGTTATCCTTACTGAGCATTTGAGCTCACCCCTTTCAATGTTTTATTTTTCCCAGGATGTGAAGAAGTGTATTATGACTGACTTGCAAGAATAGTCAGTGAGGATATGAGTGTGGACTAGGGAGACCATTTTATTCTAGTTTTCATTTTTATGATGTAGTGTAATGTTTATGAACGTATCTAGTGTTTCCAAGGATACTAAACTAATCGGTCTTTCGAGACTTGATCTTTTGTGATCATGCCAATGTTATGAAGTAATGCACCGACTCTGGGTAGCTAGGGTCGGGGCGTTACATAAATCCACCATTTGGAATCTGAAAACCAAACCACTATTTGGGACTTGAATGATTTTCATAGTTTTAGAATGTTTTTTGGTGGGACAATATCTCTTGAATGGATAGGTCATATTTTCTAAAATTTTGAGGGAGTAAACACATGTAATTTATAAAAAGAAATAATGATGGAATCCACATTTGAATCACTATTTTTCAACACCATTAATTCATAGTAAACTGAAGATATGGAAAATGGGGAGTCTTTCATGGACAAATAAATTCTGGGAGTAAACCAGACATAACTGTATCCACATGTGTCCATATATGATAAAATATCAAGGAGTTATGAATAACAAAATTATGAATAACTTTTATTAAGACAGAATTTATCAATGAGGAAATTTAATGGGGATCAAATATTGAAATTGTCTAAGGAAACATCTTGCCTATAAAAGGACACAAGAACATCCTTTTAAAATGATTTCATACTATCAGTCTACCAAAAAAAGAAGATATTTCAAGTAGGGATCCATTCTGAATATTTTCTTTCTCCCACATTTGTTCTTCTTCTTATTATTATTCTTTGTTTTATTTAGGTTTGATATTTTTTTTAATTTGAATTTATATTTTGAATAAAATCATAAATTTATTTTAATTTTGATTCAACTAATTTTATCCTCTTCTCTAATTCATAATTTTTTTAATTTTTAATTTGTATTATAATAATTAATATCATTAGTAATAATAATAATATAATAATTATTATTATTATTATTACTATTTTAACATTAATGTTTTCTTTATTTTTTATTTCATTTTCTTCTTCTTCTAATGTAAATTATTCTCGTAATAATAATAATAATATTATTATTATTATTATTATTATAATTATTATTATTATTATTATTTAAAAATATTTATAAATTATATAATCTATTTTAATTATTTTCTTATTCTCTTTTTATTCAATTTTATTTTTATTTCTCTCTATCTTTATATATCTCTCTCTCATACTCATTCTATTTTTATTTTATTACATCATTTTCTCCGCACATTATTTTTAAATTTTTAAATTTTATTTTATTATAATTATTTTATCACTTCTATCATCCCATCATTATGATATATTTGTCTCAAAAATGAGAGGGTTTAACCCAAGTCTTTTCCAGGGGGAGTTATAGGTATTGTTGAATATTTCAGTAATGTTTATCTTAGTTTTGGGGTATATTTGTGTAGTATTCATAGTGAGATGAATGTACCTAATTAGGGGGATTCTAACTAATGAGATGAAACACAATCTATTTATATTATTTTATTTAAATTTATTTTCCCTCTATCTATTGGTTAAATATTCCCCAAAAGGACTAAAGATAATCAATGGATGAAACAACATCGATATAGATGGGAGATAGAAGATGAAAAACACTTGACCAATGTATTCTATCAACCATGAGTAAAGGATAAGGTTAAAATAAAATTGCTTAGGATCTCAAAGATTCCATGATTTATAAAACAAATAATAGTAATTAAAACTTGATATTTCTTGTTTTTATTATAAAACTAAAATCAAACATCTAAAGGAGAATAAATATTGAATAAAAAACTTAACCCAAAAAAATACCTATGTTTATTATTTTATTCTGTTAATATTTTCATGGTAATTTAAATTATTATATTTCATTTCATTAGAATATTAATCTATAACCAAAAATCATGGACATTGGTTTCTTTATGTTATCAAGATGACGAAAAAAGATTTCTTAGTTGAAATATATTATGTGAGTCAAACTAAATGAGAAGGTTCCTCAAGTGAGAAAAACCTATTTAAACATTATGTTGTACCAGAAAAAAATTATAATTTATTCCGACCACACCTTATGGTAGGTGTGTGTCAACAATATTCATCAAAATCTTTTTTTCATACTTCCCTTACAAGATACAAACGTACCCACTTTGCTGCTCAATCTGTAAGCCCAAAAATTAGTTTAGTTCTCCTAGAATAGACATGTCAAACAACAGTTATATTTATTTAGAAATTTCCTAATATAATAAACATAAATTAAATAATAATAAATATTTCATCCACATAAAATATCACCACTATTGTTTCTGAGAATTCAGTCTTCAAGTATTAGTTTCAATCCATTATTCTTTTGATAAACCCTATTTTTATCAAAAAAATTATCAATTTTAGAATATCGATCCATTGGAGCCTATTTTAATACATGGAAGTATTTATTCAATTTAAAAACAATTCATCAATAATTTAAGATAATAAACCATCTGGTTGTTCAATAATGACTTCTTTATCATGGTATCCAATTATTAATGTAAAAATTACATCCATTGATAGTATTTTTAAGGATTATTAGTTGTGACATCAAAAAACATTATTGTTATATCAAGTATAGAAACTAGATAAAGTGTTTGCTTAAATTATATTCCTTTACTTTTTCAATAAACATTGTTTAAAATTATATATGTGTTCCATATAAGATTACTTTCATCAATAATTTTCATCTTGAACACCCATTTTGTACCTATCAAATATTTAGTTTTTGATAATGGAACAATCTCCCATATTTTTTTATTCTCAATTTTATTGAGTTCTAAATGAAAATAATTCACCCATCTATCTTGATCAACACACTCTTTCATGGTTTCTACTTCAACTTATGATACAAGCACAATTTTAGTGTGGTGTTTCTCTGACTAGGAAAATAGGTTTCATTCATTCCAATTCTTTCATCTTGTACGATTACTAGAATAATATTGTAGTTTTTCTTGATAAAAATTTGAATTTAATTGAGATTTAAACCCTCATTGTTATTATCTAAAATTATGGAAAAAATATTTTCATATAAGGAATTTACCAGAATAATTTCAGAATTTTTGGAGGACATCCCCTTAACATCAATAATACATTTGAATAATTCATTGATCATTAAATTCTTTTTCTCCAAATAATAATATTTTAAACTAATAGGTAATAATTTTTTATCATTGGAATTATATTTCTCTACATGATCTTTGATCATTTTCTCATATTCCGTAGCTTTCATCATGGGATTTTTATTTTGTTTTACAAGAGTGGTCTCCCTTTTTGGATTTCTCAAAATTTTATCCTTCCAAATTTTATGTTCCCACTTACAATAATATTTATATCTTTCTTGAGAATGCTTTCATATTCAAGGTATATATCATGTTCCTCTAAAAATGTACTAATAAATTTTTGGTCCCAAATGATCCTCATCATCACTAATTAAAATAAATGTTTTCCAAACATGATATATAAAATTTTAGAATTATTATTATGTCCCTTCATCGAAATCACTTATCAAGAAGACTCCATTTTCAACTTATTTTATACAAAAATTTCATCTCTTGGTTCATTGAAATATATCCTTTCATTCACCATCCTTTGAATACTGTTTTTAATTTTTCTCTGTCACTTATTTTTGAATATTATAATCATTTTAAAATTTAAAAATTTCTCATTTTATCATTTGGAAATTAATTTCATAGGGTCTAAGACAATTCGATTAATAAAATAAACCATAAAAAGTATATTTATTCATTATTTTTCTCTTTTGATTTTTTAAAGTAATACAAGAATCCTTTTATAATCTTATTCATTATCAGAATCATTTTTGTTAGAAACATATTCATTAATACAATTTTTCATTTTCCTGATGAATTAAATATCCAAACCTTATTTCACATTTTTATTTAAAACTACAAGTCTTACCATTACATAATTAATGAGAATATTTTTAATCTTGTAAAGAGAAAATTATTCTATAAATTTATGTTCTACCAATTTTTGATCGAATAATTCTCGTAAGTTTCTCATTAATTGTTTTACAATTTTTGAATCCTCAAGAATCACACAAACCCTAAAATATTACAAAATATTTCATAAACATTAGTAAATGTTTCGTCAAGAAAATAATCTTATATCATTTTAAATTCTTTATTTTCTCTTCTCTAAATTTTCATCATTTAATATATACCTTACATATTTCCTTCATAATTGATAATTTTCTTATACAAGATTTCATTATCAGTTTTTAGTCCCATAATAATTATGTAAAAATTTTATGAAAATGAAATAATAATAGAATTATAAAATATTACATACACATCAATTTTATTATTATGAAAAAATAACATCTAAACATCATTTATGAATGGGGGAAAACCCATGGTTATTACATCATGAACTTCATAAACATGATATTAATGCATAGAAACATATGATTCTTATAACTATAATAATTTATTTCTTGATCATAGGAACAACATATAAATTAACTAAGATGATATTATCCTTATGTGAAAGGATTATTATTTTGATCCTATTGAAACAATTCCCCTTTTGTACCAGTTTATGTTTTTATTAGGATTGATTACCTCCAATGATAAGGCAAGTTGAATTAGTGGAGGTTTATTTTTAAAAATTATCTTATACAGAAATAAATCATTGGGTATTATTATAGTATAATCAAATAAAATAGAAATAACACATCCTTATACAATCATGATGAAATAAAATAGATGGAATACATATAGATCTACAAGGTAATGATCTAATGTGGGTTCCTACTCATTTTTGTGGATTCTTACTCCCACAACCATAAAATATTTATATGATATAAAAAAGTCAAATAATATAACAAATAATGGAGTGGAATCCGATTAAAAAAGTTAGGAGTCACACCAATCATCATATATTTCCCTTATAGTAAAAAATATGATCAAAACATTAAGAATATCTTCTAATTAAATTGGGTTTCTTAAGAAATGAGGGACGAAAAAAACGTCCTTAATCCTCTAGAATATTAATGAAATAATCACACAAATTGTAGACTTCTGTTGTTAAACACATAAACTCTCAATATCATAACAGATCTGTTGAAGACAATAGATTCAAAATTTGTTGATTTTTCTGGATCCAACATCTGATTTACATTTTTATCCATATTGTTGGTCTCTCACCACAAACAATGTGATTTCATTAATTGGATCACTATCATTATGTTTTTTATTGTAATATCATCTACCTATTGTGCATCAACATGGTTCATATTTTCAACATAGAAAAAACAATTAAAAATTATATCCCCATGAAATCTATAACGGTTGTCATTAACAGTGTCTTCATCCATTATTCAGAAATGGATTCCTATTATTTTTAAGGAATTAAAAACCATCCATGAATTCAAAACACCTTATAATACATCATTTCATAAAACCTGTATAAATTCAATATGTATATAATGAATATAGTGAGTTGAAGTCATGGAACAATATTCTACATGATTCTCAACAAGAATTAGCTCTACAAAATATTCATAAATGTGATTCATCATTCAGCTAAATCAAAAGTCGACTATGTTATTCTCAATTGGTTATATGGAAAATTGGATATGTGAAACATTTGGCTATATGGATCCAAAAATATTCCAAATAGATCATTTACAAATAGGAAACACTTGGTTACATTGATGTATTAGTTACATGATTTATCAACACTGTAAAAAAGTCTATATGAATAACCAACATTAATCACCATTAACCAATTTTAAAACATAGAATAAATTACTACATGTTTATGCCCTTTACAAAATATGGTTATATGGATTTTCATTCCACTTAAAATCAACTATATAAGTTTCAAAAGCCTAAAAACCATATCAAAAACACTTTCCCACAATGTATAACTTCTTTACATGATATATATGTCCCTAAAAACGAAATCATGCATCATATGACTTATGAGTTCATCAGAAAAGATTATAAACAAATATAACTAGCCATACTCACTAATAAACGTGGGAAATTTATGATTTCTAAAACCATCCATAAAATTTAGTGGGTTCAACAATATTCCCCTTTAGATTTAAAGAAAATAAACTAGAAAACACTAAGAAAGTATTATCTCAGGAAAATAAATTTTTCTTGACGAAGAAAACCATTTCAACATCTCATGTACAATTTTTAAAGACCAATACATTAGCTTACTAGGTTACCACATTCATCATATCTCAATATAAATTATTTAAATACCATTACAGAAACATTGGTGTGTTATTTACATCCCTTCATATCATAAGAACAATTATTGAAAACCACAACAATATCCCATCAACCAAACTAGCATACAATATTACTCGTTTCCTATATTACATACTCACTTCCATCATCATGACTCCCTTCATTATTTATCATCATTCAATGAACATATTTTTCATCAAAAAATTTATAGAGAATCTAACCCCCATGAATTATTGGCCCCTATCATTATAGACATTTTACTACATTTACTAATATAATTCAAATGATTTTGGGGGTGGTGTCCTCAAAGAAACTAAAAAACATAGGTGCTTAGGTAATTATTAATGTGTAACTTCATCTACAATTACCAAAAACTCTCACATGGAATAGTAGTTTTAAATATGTTTTCATTATTATCTTGAGTTTAAATATAAATAAATTGGATCTTATATAATGACACGTTTTATTTGATTAAAAGATAACAAATATAAATATGTTCATATTGGTAGCATTGAATCCGATTTATTCAAGATCAACTATGCATTCATTGTCAAAAATAATATTCAGAGGACATTAAATATCAATACTAAATTTTTTTATCAAAACTTACATCCATAAATCCCATATAAAGTATTGGGTACATACATTATATTCAAATTCTATGATACTCATGATCTCTAAACTCTACTTCTTACTGTACCATTTAATATAACTATTACCAACAAATAATACTCCACCAGATGTGGATCAGTGGTTTTTAGATCCATATGAAAAATCAATATCAATATATGCAAGAAAATATAGATTCTAACTACATTTATAGAGTATTACAAAATTTACATTAAATATTCAATACCATGAAACTATTTTATCTATAGTAATTTGTTCATCTTTTGGTTTACTTTAATACCTCGAACATAGAGTAACTGCATATGAGATGTTAGTTATAGAAACTGTTAGATAGTGGAGGCTTCCAATTGTTCTTCAAAACGTATTTTGTTCATCCTTCATGCCATGTTCATTTTACTCATCATTGTGCCAAATAAAATATTTTTAGAAACCTATTTATCTTATTCCATTCCAAACAATCTTTGAAAATGTCTCTTTTAAGATAAATACTTACATGTTATTCTTCTCAATGTGTATTACGAGAAAATAATGTAGTTCCCCTATAATAACCATCTTAAACTAACATCAAATTCCTTTATATGATTCCTCACATAATAAACTGCCATTACATGAATGAATTATGTCATCTACATAAACTATCACCACCATCTTTTCAAATAAATCCTTTATTGATTAAAATATACTGATAATAAGACATTTAAAAACCAATTTTTTTCCAACCATCATCATGTCTTGAATCCTGTTCCAGTGGATCATATTTTAAGAAATACAATTCCTTATTCAATATATTATCCATTAATCCATTATTATAATGAATAAAACCCTTTTATTATTCATTAAAGACATCTAAATCAAGGTCACTATTTAGAAATGCAGACTTTAAATCTATTTGATAAACTTTGTAATGTTGGTGTGATACCACTTAAAAGAAAATTATTATTGTCTCAATTATAGATCATTGATAAAAATTATATTTAATGTACATGCCTTATATTTTATAATATTCTTTGCAAAAATGTCTATCCTTATTCTGTATGAATTCACATTTCTCAATCATTTTATTCATAAACACTCATTTTGTATTGATGATGTTTTTAGTCTCCAGCCTTGGAATAAGATCCTATGAAATGTTCATCTCAATTTGATTGGGTTATTCAGTCATATGTTCCACCAATTCATCATTATCAATATCCTATTCAATGGTTCATAGTTCAACGTGTGATTCAAGATACATATATTTTCTAATTCTAGACATCTTTTTTATTAAACTAGTACATTCTGATTCATAGTGATATTCATGGTATCATTATGTATCTTTAAACTCTAAAACTGGTTTTTGTTACCACTATATCCTTCTATTTCATTAATAGAAAATTCTAAATTATCATAATTTTTTCTGGTCTTATTTCAACAAATTTTTTAATCATTTTTGTATAAATATGCATGTTATTTTCAGTAGAGAACTCAAATTCAACATGAATAATCTCACATGTTTTTTTATAGAATATCAACAATCTATAAAACTATGTATTAAAATAAATTATAAAACCACATAATTTAGAATCATGATCAGGTACCACTAGAATAATAACTTATGAAGACTCCATCATCATTTTCTATTCAAACCTTCCCACCGTAATTGATTTGATTTTATTATAAAAAGATATTATAAATACCATGAAATATTTCACTATAATGTTATTTTAATACCAAATATCAAATGCAGTAACATGTGTTTTGGGTCTCAAGAGAAATATTTTCTGAATTTTCACCACACTATACACTACATCTCTAGATAAGTATTTGGAAATTTCATTTTCCACTAACATTTTTCTTACCAATTCCAAAATTCTAATATCATTTTTCTCTCTAGCACTATTTTATAGAAATGTATATAGTGTTCTATAATGATCCCTAACTCCTTGGTTTCTATGATAGGTTTAAATTTCATAACACATGTATTTTTATCATTATTAGCTATCAGTTTTCGAATATCCAATCCTATCTATTTTAATAGATATTTTATATATTTTAAACTTCTTGACTACCTCATATTTTTTCATAATTTAAATAACATTGATAATCTGAGTGTATTAATATATAAATGTGAAAAAATAAAGATATACATGGGTATAATATTATCTAATTGGCCCACACATTTATGTGTCGCCCAATTAATGTGGTCTTGAAGAAGGAATTTCTACCATTTTATGAATCTTTTAAGTTTTCATTCAATTCTAACTTGTTCCACATAATCCATTTTTATTTGTATTAAACATGGGAAAATCTATTAACATTTCATATTTCAAGATTTTTCATATTATTCTTTTCAAAAAATTACCATTTATTCTATGACACAATAAGTTTTCATCTTCCATACAAAAGTAACATGTGTTGGATAGATTGATAATCAAGAATATGTTTCCAGTAGTTATATTACTGTTGGCACCAAAATATTGCACGAATTGAAGGAGAAAAAGGAAGCCCCTGACGATGCCTCGCGAAGTACTGACGCGAAGTACCCCCGAGCATCGCTGTCCCGCGAAGCACCGGAGGCAGTACCTCTCCACGAACGGATTTGACGTTTGTGATCCCGCTACGAAGCACCGGAGGCGGTACCTCTCGGCGAACACATGTGACATTCGCAATCCCACCGCGAAGCACCGGAGGCGATACCTCTCCGCGAACGGCCTGACGTTTGCGAGCCCGCCGCGAAGCAACCGCCGCCCCTTCGCACCGCGTGAGTTCTACAATGCGGTGCCCATTGCCTATAAATACTGGGTTCCCCCTGAGCCCAATAGGACTGAAAATACAGCCTTTCGGTATATCCTCTCCCTAATTGCGAAGAACCCTTCGCCCTAGGAATCATGAGCTCCGCGAGGAACTTCTACTTCACGTGACGCCTTCTCTTTGTCTCGTTTTGAGCCACTCTTCCCAGAGGGATGCCCTTTGCGAAGCCCAAGGGCATTCGCGAAGGAGGGGGATTCCAAAGGGAACCCGGGCAGCTGCAGAGCATTTATGCTTCACGAAACACCCATCCTGTGCTAGTGATCCCCATACTACGGTAGGATCACTACATATCGTGAAGCACACTGCCTCATGGCACCTTTCTTCGCGAGGAAGTGCTCTACGAATACTATTCCACTTCGCGAAGCACCGCCCATCCACACCTCTACCCCATGATTAGGCCAAGGCACTCCACTTCGTGAAGCACACTCCTCTTCTTGGAAATTCCTCTTCCCGTGCGACCCTCCAGGTTTGCAGGATGTGATTTGAAAGTCCCACGGACAACACCACTCGTAGCGTTGCTTCTCCTAATGCTTCTTCACATAGGCACGCTAACAACTATTGCTTCTTCGCATAGCCACGCTAACGTGGACCCCTCGATGGTTCTCTCTATGAACCCCTTTCACCACAGCCTTACTGGTACCTTCCCTCCCCCCAAGGAGAAAAGGGTGTCGGTCATGTAAGTCCCAGGGGTGCGGAGTAAACCCTTCTCATCCGAGCTGCAGGACGTTAAATTTCCAAGAACCACATCCTCAACACACGACGATAAACTATGATCTGGCCCCGTGCTTCGCACGTAGGGTACCCCCACCTCGGACATTTTTTATGCCACCCGTCTCCACAGAGACGGGGTCACCCCCTCCAAAAGGGATGATATCCTCCTTCTCGGAGTAGCGTATGTCCATGGGAGAAAGGAAACCACATTGGCATAATACCCCTAGCCCCTCTTGCGGAAGGCTACACCACTGTATATCCGTACTTCCCCACTACCAAGGTCAGTGGGGGCATGATAGAGAATGAGGTACCTCCAATCATTGGTCCCAAATCCTTCTCCCGTTGTGCTTTTCCAAACTTCAGGCCTCCATCCTGGAGTAAGTCCCAGCACCATGGGCCACCCAACGCGTAAGCCCCTCATCGATTCTCACGGACGCACCCTTCGCAGCGTGATCGTCAGGTCCTTGCTGCCTCTTTTTTCTCACACCGAGCATGACTCACGTGGGCTTAGAGTTGGCATTGGCCATGACAATACCATGTCCAGCATGAAGTTAAACTGTATGCCCCCATCCAGCAAGACGTTAAACTGCACATCCTTTTGAACTATGAGGTCTTTGATCCATGTCAAGGCATGGTACATAGGAAGCCTCCCTGAGGTTCAAGCCCACCCATCATTTATTCACGTCGAGTTCATCCTCGTCCTGCAAGATTTTAAACGGCATCCCAGTCCGATGGAAAACCGTTGTGACTCGCCCTCCGAACTACGAGGACTTTGATCCATGTCAAGGCATGGTACATAGGAATCCATCACGAGGTTCAATCCCACCACTAGTAGATGCATGGGTCTACTTTCACGTCGGTTCACTGAGGAAACCAACCTGAACTACAGGTACTTTGATCCATGTCAAGGCATGGTATGTATGAAGCCTCACAAGGTTCAAGCCCACCACCCATCGGACCAAGGTCCACCATCACATCGATTCGCCGATGAAGCCCCCTTTGAACTACGAAGACATTGATCCATGTTAAGGCATGGTACTTAGGAATCCTTCATGAGGTTCAAGCCCACCACTTATGGACCCCCGAGTCCACATTCACGTCGGTTCACAGATGAAACCCTTTGAACTACGAGTTCTTTGATCCATGTCAAGGCATGGTATGTAGGAAGCCTCCCAGAGGTTCAATCCCACCACCTGTCGGTCACTCCAACCTTCTTGACAACAGGTCATCAGCACTTGGGCAGCCTAGGGTGTAAGCCCCGCACCCTCTGGACTAAGGTCCTCACTCACGTTGGTTCGCTGACGACACCCATTGGGCCAAGGTCCACATTCACGTCGGTTTGCTGGCGATGTTCATTGGGCCAAGTTCCACCTTTACGATGGCTCACCAGCAACATCCCGAACTATGCATACTTTGATTCCCTTCCACGGGGATACGTAGGAGGTCTCTTCGAGGATCAAGCCCGACTATACTGTCACCCTCGTGATGGTCCCATTTCATTCCCCCTCTACTTCATTCAACTCTCCATCACCCATCCTAATTCTCACCCGGACTGCCATATCCCAGCATGATCATACCATTCCACTCCCCTTCGCAGCCGCCCATGGGCTGGTCCCGATATTGGCACCCCTTCAAGGGAAATTCCTTAATCTGATCCATTCTAGCTAATACTCTAATCGGGCCGATCCGTCTCCAATGGACGTTAAACCTCCGGCATACCCTGTGTTAAACACAGAAAGCTGAGGAAAACCTCAGATATACGTCTATGGTATATAATTCCCCACGCTCAATGTGGGATTCCCTGGGCTTCCATGCCCTCGAGAAGCCACATGACAAGGGAAAGAAGACAGACATACCGGTTCCCCAGCATACAGACACGCTACTGATGCCTCGACGTGACTACTCCCCCGACTGAAGGATTCTGCCCTGACCGGACCATTTGGAATGTCCTGAAAGAAGCAGTGTAATTAACCGGCGTCCATGGAAACATGGTACTGGAAAGAGTTTCACTAACAACGTATTAAATCTATGAAGGAGACCCGGAATAGGTGACGATTTCTGAGGAGAAATCCACAGAAGGAAGAATCGACATCCCATTATCCCAGTTTCAATCAAGGAGCAGACGTCCCTGAATAAGGAGCGAATGCCGCCCGCATTTGGAAATTGGGAATGCCGAGAAACACAACGCATCACGTCCTCCTTTGAAGATGGATGCGCGCGTGCCCCAGAGAAAGCGTCAGAAACAGAAATGGTGAACCCGACGTGAAACTCTTCTCTTCAATGCAGAGATTAGTAGCGTTTGAGACACCAGTAGATTGAGGTGTCACAAGATCCAGATATCCAGTGCTGGGTCCTTCCAAGCAAATGGCGAGCCTGGCGTGAATCTCACCGGAAGTTGGGACAGTAGAATGTTGGGCATTCCATTCTACAACGTGTTGGAGTGGATCATTCTTATAGACATGGAGAATGGAATGATGATGGGGCACTAGTTGTCAACCCTTTTCCTCACAGTGCTGATGAGTAGATCTCTCCGTTTCCCAGGAACTAGGTTGCTACTATGGAGACGCGATCACCTCCCACTCACCTATGCATGGGCACGGGCAATATTGACACAGCCGCCCCACGTGGCTCTGCTGCCGCCATGAAGGCCTCTACATCTGTGAATTCGGGGCACCCACACCCCCTCTCCCCATCATAGATCATCCAGCGAAGGGTGATCAACAACCTTGTATGCAGGTACGAGGTGGAAGGGGTTATCCCAACTCGGGATATGGCCCTCCTGGACCCGGAGAAATCCAGGCCCTGCCATCAACGCCGCCCTAACAGGCCGCGCAGGGAGCCCCTGCTCCCCACCCCAACGTTCAATCATTTCAGGAGCCTATCCCTAGAACACCTCGATGAATCCTCACCTTATGCTGATTAGACGAGTGACATCCGGCTCAGCCCGCTCAGAGTCGCGATCTAAGGGCTCCAGGAAAGGGCTCCCATTCGGCTGCGTCAACACCGTCATCTGATTCCGTAGGAAGAGCAGGTAGGCTATGCCCCTGCACCACCTGTGCCAGCTCGTCTGACCCGACGTCAGCGCCGGGCCCGGGCTGAGGATGCTCTCCAAGATACGTCGACGTCAACGACTACTGTGGCCCAAGCCACCACCGACACACATCATGGAGTTCCTGCATACACTGAGCAAGGGAACTCCTTCACCCAACCGGGATCGAGGCCTCAACCGCCCCATGGGTAGGCTGGGTTGACTCTCGGGGTCGTAGGCCTGAGTGATGATTACCGCGAACCAATCCGCGGCAACGTCACTCCATATGAAGGTCCACTCTATATCACCATTACACAGAGCGTGGGCTTCCCCCGATCTGAAGCTCGTCACAGAGGTATGCCTCGTGCTACCCCTATCCCGAAGGAAGACCCGCCACGTGGCGGTGACGCTCGGCGCAGAAACCTCTCATTTGCACACTATACAAGGTATAGAGTCCCTCCTCCTGCCCCCGACCACTGATCTGAATGCACTTTACATCCGGTCCATCTCCATCATGGGGGTACTCCCTACGTCCTCTCTACAACGGGCGAGGGTCCTCCTCGCCCCAACAACTCGAGGAGTGAGGGTCAGCCTCGCTCCGCCCGCATGGATCATGGAGGTCCTCCCCATGCCCCTCTCGATTCCAACAGAGGCTCCGCCCACATGGGTAATGTCCATGGAGGTCCTCCCCTTGTACCCTTCGACATTTTCCCTGGTGTCACTCGCACCCCGACCACCTCAAGCGGGAGCCCTCTCCGCAGTGACGCCAGCGCCGCCCCAAGACTACATATTGGGAATCAACCCTGCCCCGAAGAGCCACCTCGGGATAGAAGAGTGGGTCGTCACCACCACAAGAAGAGTCTTGGGAAGGCCTGGGTGGAGATCAGACATGCCTGTTTCTCAGATTTTGAAGCGAAATGCGACTCAGCGATGGAACCTTCTCCCCACTCCTCCGCATCAAGGACTGGGGCAGGAACCGGGCGCATCAGCCTCATTCTCCCGGAATGCGAGGTCCAACGGATCCCCACCTCTCTCCACAGGTACATACAAGAGGATGAAATCGTGGAAATTCCACAGGTCCCGACCGTGCAATCGCCACTATTGTCACCGGAAGCGTCCTCTACCTCTACCAGAGATCACAGAGAGCTGTTTTAGGGACCTACGATGGCAGAGAAATGGCGTAACCCATCGCTGGTGACTGCGACTCCTGCGCCTGAAGCTGTGGCTATCAGCACATCGTATCGTGATATCGTGGTCAGGTCACCTCACTATTTAGAGGATGGCCTGGAATTCGGCGGCCAGTCAGCTCGTTCACCGTATTCTCCGCCTCAAAGTTTATTGTCCCAGCGGTCCCCCTCGGTACCACTACCATTCCCTCAGCCACCCCCGATTGATGAGTGGGGAAATACAGGGTCAGACCCCGAGTCTAAACCCAGGAGCTTCTGGAGCATTCTCGCAGCGGCTCACTTCCCAGAGGAGTTCTGGCCGACGGTGGCACCTAACATTCGCGCGCCATAGTCCCTTATCCCAGAAGAAGTGGGGTGCTTTTGCTGAACCCTATGGGCGACACACTTCTGCCTTCGTTACGAGCGGGTGATGTACCCTAGAAGTAAAGAGCAATTTGAAGAAATATGAGAGCAATGCCGCATGATCGATTTGGACACACTCCATGTGGCCCAGCACCCTGAGTCACTAGGTCGTCAGAGCACCCTTCAATGGAAATGTGTTCAGAGTTTCAAATTACTCTGCAGAGTCATTAGGGAAGCTACCCCCCATGTGCAAGTCCATGGATGGGGACACTATGCCGCTCTACTCTTCAATCCTATCTGACGGCATCCCGATTCGTTATGCGACATTGAGATCATGCCCTCGAGAGGGGTCTCGGTCCACATGGCTGACGTAGTGGACAAGGAAGATGACTTTGAATTTCTCGATGGAGACTTACCCTCCGAGGGCGTACCGCCACTGCTGGACCCATCAGGGAGGGTTACCCATCACCAGAGGGACCTTCTAGGCCTCCCTGTACCCACCGAGTCACTGGAACTCAGTCAAAATGCTGGTAAGGGTAAGGAGCACGTCGGAACTATCAAGAACTCTGACCCGTCCGCCTCTCTATAGAAGACGGACGAAGATCCCAAGAAGACCATGTTATGCCAGCAGCTTGTTGTGTAGAAGAATCTGGTTGACCAACTCTTGGCTGAGCATGATGTAGAGTGGAGACCTGACTATGGTAATCCCAACCGGGGTAGCAGGGGCAGGAACGATTCCCCCCGGTGAGATGCCTCCGGGCAACCCTGATTATGCTACTTCCACAGACCGGGAAAAATCCGGAACTTACGGAAAGATGGCATGATATGTCTCGCCAAACCCTCCTGAACGACGAGACAATCTACAGAATCTAGTCCAGGTTCCCCCATTCTCCCCACAGGTCGTTCTACCAGTCGCTTAACGAGCCACCGAAGCCATCTACCATGTCAAAGAACATGGAAAATCACTTGTTATTAGGGATCCCCGTCAAGACAGGGACCCCCATGTTTTGGGAACCCCACTTTCATTCCCTTCAATGGGACAAGGGACACGCCACAACACATGTCCCATTCTTCTTCCAGGTGTGGCCCCATGTTGGGGACTCTGGCCCAGCAAGAAGCGGCCAAGCTACGATGTTTCGTGCAGACATTGGAAGGTCCCTCATTCGTATGATACAACCAGCTCCCTATCGGATCGGTGACTGGTTGGGAGGAACTCCGCCAGATGTTCCTATACCAGTTCATCTCCACCACGCGGAAGACCAGCATTTCAGACCTCTTCATGTGCAAGCAAAGTCCTGATGAGCGAGTCGCAAATTTCATCTCCCGGTAGAAGGGACATACATACTCCCTCGATATGCCACTGACATAGGAGAAATTACTGACGATGTGTGTTGGGAACGTTAAAACGGAGCTGGTACCTTCCCTGATTACCCAAAACTACCCTGGAGGGTTCCGTGATTTGTCAGATAAGGCTCAACGCCTTGAAGAGGCTCTGTAAAAGGCTAGTCAGGCACATTCGCTGCCACCTATGATCCCAGCCAGGAGGACTGCCAGAGCCGAACCCGCCACGGTAGCCCAAATAGAAGCCACCAGGCAACTGGAATTACTGCCAGTGGCACCAGCCATCTAACCCCGCATAGGTCCTCCAGCTCAAGCGCAGGCTCCTGCCTAGCAGCGACCGCCTCTGAATCGACAGGTTCCCCCGCGCAATGCACCACCTCCACCTAGGCGAGACAATCAGTCACCGCCTCCTCGGCAGGCCCCTCCGGACCCTCGTTAGGGCCAGGACCCCAGGGCCCCCTATCCAAGAAGAAGGCACCAGACCTATTCGTTCAACGAAAATCAGGTCTCTGGCTACTTCCGAAGTGCTCTGGAGCAAGGGAATGTGCGCCTGCCTGAGTGCAGAAGTCCGGCAGAGGCGAATCTCACCGATCACCCCAACTACTGTCCTTATCATCAGATATTGGGGAACAACCTCATGAAATGATATGTGTTTAAAGACTGGCTTGAAGACCAGATCAACAACAACATAGTCTGGTTGCGCCTGACACCAACACAAGTAGCAGGTGTCTTTGTAGGGTCAGAGATCGGTAGCGATAGCAAGGGCGAGTGGCAGCAGGTTCCCAGCCACGGGTCCCAGAGATACGAGGACTGGATGGCTCGAAAAACCATCCTTCGTGCCCATGGCATCATCCGGGCACTCCTGAAGTAGCTGGAACCTTCAGAAGTAGTATCCAGTACCTCTGCATCGCCTTCATAGCCGACCTCTTCCCAAAAGGGCAAGCAGCGATGACGCAAGTAGAAACAACGCACTCCTCCAATGTCGGCATCATCCCATAGTCTTGGTGACTTTATGCCCCCTGAAATGGGGATTCCTCCCAGAATCTGCCCTGTGGTGGACGAATCATCGAGCGATAGCCATGGATATGATTCGGTTAACACCATGGAGCTGGTAAAGACCTATATGACCCCCGACGAGGGGGAACGCCAGGCAGACCCCCCTTAAATTTCCATCTGACGTCAACGTCAGCGGAACTGCAACCAAGCCGGTCATCGAGGAACATTAGCAGGAACTGTCAGCCAGGCCGTGCACGCTACTGAGACCAGACAGTAGGCTCAGCGTAGAGCTCAGCACGCGCAGCCCCATCTGATGCCCTTAGCTATACCTCCACCACCGTTTGTGCTACTAGATCAGGAAGAGCTGACTCGTCCGTATCACAGTCAGTATTTCCCGCCTACAGGCAGGTCTCCGCTGTCTGATCCTAGTCCGGAAACTACTCTCCAGGCTTCGACTTGTAGGAAGAAGGATGCACCCAGCACTAGCCAACCACCGGTTCAACCGGCAGGACCCAGTATGCCTCCAACTACAGAACGACCTCTTGTAAGAAGAGGTTTGTGCATGGCACGAAAGTACGATGTCCTGAAGCACCTGGCCAGAATTCCAGCAAGGCTTTCTATCCTTGAGGCCCTTCTCCTATCATCTGAAATGCGCGATGTACTTGCCGAGGCCCTAAAGAGCCCCCTCCACTTTGAGACGGAGGTAGCAGCTGCAGAAGCCTTCTATGCCGAGGAAATTGAGAACACCGAATGTCAGGAGATTATCTCGTTCTCTGGTGAATATGAAGACCCTCCTATACAGGGTCATATTCGCCCGCTGTACATCACTGGCCACTTCAATGGTGTGGAAGTCTATCGTTGCCTCATTGACATGGGTTTCAGAATCAACCTAATTCCGACTTGGACACTGCGAAAGATGGTTCTATCGGAAGATGATTTAACCTTTTCTGACCCTAGAATCCAGGGATACGACAGGACCGAGCAAACCCTAGTCGGCAAGATCCGCCTGAAGACTCAGTTCGGTGGCTTAATTGCCAGCACCGAGTTCATGGTCGTCTCTCAGGACACTTCCTACAACACATTGATAGGTAGGTCATGGATCCATCTGCATGCAGCAGTCCATTCTTCGTATCACCAGTGCCTCATATACTCCCTCAATGGTCGAGTAGGCATGCTCCAAAAAGATGCGTCTCCTTTCGCCTCTTGTGTGGCCCGCTATCTGGATGCTGATTATTACAAGAGTAAGGATATGAAAATCCTAGTAAGTGAGGATGAACCCGCCCTGGTCAGAAGTGATCCCTGGGCATGCATGGATGACACCTACATCCTCCCGATCCACCGATTGGAGGCCACGACCCCTGACATGGGGAAATGTTTTGTTATTTCAAGTCTGGAAGGAAGGCATGTTCCCATGTCCAAACGACGCTGTAAAATGACCTCGTACTCCTACACCAGCCAGGCTCAGGTGATTTCGGAGCCTCATGACCCTGTGCGGTACCGGGATGTCAAGCTTATGACAAAGACAGTACGTCATACGTGTCTCTTTCACCGGGCTGGAATCAACTGACTCAGGCCAACGCGTCACCACTGCTTTGATATCATCAAACGTGGCCCCTTAGGCCGAAGGCTAGATGGGATAGGGTCGACTGCCTTTATTTCTATGGTCTCAATGGCGAGTGAGCCTCCTGATATGATGACCACTGCTTCCCAAGCCGGCACCAGCTTCCCCTCAAGCTTTGATAGCCTAGAAGTATCTCCTGTTGCGAGAAATCCCCCCACGGGTGGAGAGGAAGACCTGGAGGATTCTCCCCTCGCCTTTGAGGAAGGTGTCTCTACCTCAGTTGATGAACTGGTACAAGTGAACCTTGGTAGTGAGGCAGATCTGAGACCCACATTGATCAGTGCAGCCATGTCCCCTGAGGAGCGACAGTAGTACATAGACTTTCTCAAAAAACACTGTGACGTGTTTGCCTGGATTTACAACGAGATGTGAGGACTAGATCCCCAGGTAGCCGTTCACCGTCTGGGCCTCCCGACAAACCATCATAGGTTTAATAATCCTCCCAGAAAGATTCACCCTTCTCATGGTGCTATGTTTGAGGCCTAAGTTTACAAGATTATCAAAGCCAACTCGTCAAGGAAGTCCAGTACCTCAAGTGGCTTTCCAACATTATGCCTGTCCGGAAGAAGAATGGGAAGATTAGGTTCTGCATTGACTTTCGCAACCTCAATCGCCACTACCCAAAGGATGACTTTCCCCTCCTGGTGACTGGGTTATTGATTGATTCCATGGTCGGGTTCCAATCTCTCTCTTTCATGTATGGGTACTCCGGGTACAACCATATACGGATGGACGCCAAGGACGAGGGGTCCACTACTTTCTGGGCCCCCAATGTACCTTTGGCTACCAGGTTATGCCCTTCGGCTTGAAAAATGCAGTTGCCACTTATCATAGGGCCATGCATCGCATATTCAAGCCAATTCTCGGGACTCTAGTGGAATGCTATGCAGATGACCTAGTGGTCAAATCATGCCAGCGCCAGGACCATCTCAATAACCTTGAGAAAGTGTTTGGTTTCTTCCATTCCCATCACCTGAAGATGAACCCGTTGATGTGTGACTTCGGGGTCACCTCTGGGAAGTTTCTTGGCATTGTTGTTAGATATCGAGGCATTTAAATCGACCTAGAGAAGATCAAGGCCTTCAGCCAAATGCCTCCCCTGAGCAGTATTCGGGAACTTCGAGGTCTCCAAGGCCACTTAGCCTATATACACTGATTCATCGCGAATCTAGCCGGCAAGTGTAAGCCCTTTTCCCGGCTCACGAAGAAGGGCACCGACTATGAATTGGATGAAGAGTGTCGGACCGCCTTCGAGGAAATCAAGCAGTATCTTCTACAACATCCGGTTTTGATGCCACATGTTTTCGGAAAGCCGCTGGTCCTTTATGTGACCCCCCTAGAACGGTCCCTCGGCACACTTCTCGCCCAGAAGAATAATGAGGGAACTGAGAATAGTCTCTACTATCTCAGTCGCATTCTTCTCGATATGGAGGTCGGATACTCCCCTATCGAAAAGAGCTGCCTTGCGCTCGTCTTTTCCATACAAGAGTTGCGGCATTACCTGCAGCACCATGAGGTACAATTGGTCTCTTGGGTAGACCCACTGAAGTACATCATGAACCGCCCCATGTGGACCAGCCAACTAGCGTGGTGGGCAGTGATTCTCCAGTAGTTATATATCAGGTTCGTACCTCAGAAGGCCATTAAGGGATAGGTGTTGGCAGACTATTTAGCTGCCCATCCAACCTCCAAGGATCAATCCCTGGACCTGGATTTTCCTGATGAGGTGATCCTCTCAGTCGATCATGCCATCCCATGTTGGAAAATGCACTTCGATGGTGCCTCCCGGAGCCCCACCAGTAGGAGGCTCAAATATCCTAAGCTCAACAGAGTGGGACTGGGTATTTTCTTCATTAACCTGGCGTAAGCTATCCTACCATACTCGTTCCTATTGTCAGAAGGCTGTACGAACAACGAGGTAGAGTACCAGGCACTTATCCCCGGCCTCGAGTTGGCCCTTGAGATCGACGTGCCCCATCAACATGTGAATGTAGATTCTTTTGTTGGTAATCAAGCATGTAAATGGAGATTATGTCATTAGGAAGCCGGAGCTTGTGTCGTTTCTAGAGTGCACCCTCCTCCTAATGGCCCAGTTCCCGTCTCGTCCATAGGTCACCCATGTCCCTTGGTCATAGAACGATTGAGCTGATGCTTTGGCTGGCTTAGCTGTGTTGCTCGCGGAACCCGAGTAAAATGATTTGATCATACATGTGGAACACCGAAGAGTCATTTCCCCCGTCACCCAAGAGGAATATTATGGCATGAAGGTATGTCATCTCACCGTCGGGCCCTCTACGCCAGGGGTCCCGGGTTCGTCAGACAAAGTGGTTAAAGCCACTCCCAACTGGAGGGAACCTTTTGTCGAGTATCTCCATAATGGTCGCCTCTCGGATGACCGGGCCAAGTACGAGCGAATCCGATGCTGCGTGCAGCAATTTACCCTCCAGAGCGGCCCCAGTCTTGAGCAGATACTTTATAAGAGGAGCTTCGATGGTGTTCTCCTCTGTTGCATTCAAGGATTATAGATTCCTCAAGTTATGCAAGAGGTTCACACCGGTTCCTGTGGTGCCAATCAAGCTGGGCCAAAACTATCCCATCAAATCCATAGGTTGGGGTACATCTGGCCCTATATGATCCATGATTTTATCGGGTATGCCATGAGCTGCCATGCGTGCCTAGTTCACGCCAACTTTCTGCATCGGCCGCCGGAGCCCCTCCACCCAACAAGTACTCTTGGCCATTTGCGGTATGGGGACTTGATGTAGTGGGACCATATCCATCGGGAACAGCTAGCCAGTGTAGGTTCATCCTGGCTGCTACAGATTTCTTTTCAAAGTGGGTAGAGGCAGTTCCACTCAGAGAGGTCAAAGCCCATTCCATCTTCGACTTTGTGAGCTCCAATATTATCAACTAGTTCGGGGTCCCTCACGCCATCCTCACTGATAACGACACCATCACCCCAGCGGCTAAGCTGAAGAAATTGTACGCCAAGTATGAAATCTGTTCGAACCATACCTCCCACTATCACGTGTAGGAAAACGGACAGATTGAGGCGTTCATCAAAACCCTCTCTAACATTCTACAGAGGATGGTTGGTCAGAACATGAAAAGTTGGCCTGACAAGCTCCCCAACGCCCTCTGGGATTATTAGAGGATGACTCGCAACTCAACCCAAGTGGCCACATATTCCCTGGTATATGGGTCTGAGGTCGTCCTACCCATTGAGATCCAACTACCATCGCTGCGCACTGCAGTCTATGACTAGCAGGCACCCGATGATGTGGCTGAAATCCGTATAGCTGAATTAGAAGCACTGGATGAGAACCGGCTTCGTGCCCTGCACAATCTGGAAAGGAATCAGAATAAGATAGCAATGGCCTTCAACAAGAAGGTTCGCCTCCGTTCTTTTCTATAGCGCGACCTAGTGCTGGCCCTTCGAGCACCAATTATCCCCTGTAGGAAACCACCCAAGCTAGAACCCAAATGGGATGGGCCTTATATCATCCATAAGGTTTATCCCAACGGGGCATCCCCCTTGGTGACCACATATGGTGAGCGAGTAACTCCTCCCACTAATGGCAGGTTCCTCAAGTAGTACTTCGCCTAATCCTGTAAGGTCCAACATGTCTTTAAACTACATCGCCGTCCAGCAGGACAATAAACTGCAAAAAGGTCCAACACGACCTTAAACTGTAAGGTCCAACACAACCTTAAACTGCATTGCCGTCCTGTAGGACGATAAACTACAAAAAGGTCCAGCACGACCTTAAACTGTAAGGTCCAGCACGACCTTAAACTGCATCACCATCCTGCAGGACGATAAACTGCAAAAAGGCCCAGCACGACCTTAAACTATAAGGTCCAGCACGACCTTAAACTGCATCGTCGTCCTGCAGGATGATAAAATGCAAAAAGTTACAGCACGACCTTAAACTGTATGGTCCAACATTACCTTAAACTGCATCTCCATCCTGTAGGACGATAAACTGCAAAAAGGTCCAGCACGACCTTAAACTGTATGGTCCAACACAACCTTAAACTGCATCATCGTCCTACAGGATGATAAACTGAAAAAAGGTCCAGCACGACCATAAACAGTATGGTCCAACATGACCTTAAACTACATCTTCGTCCTGTAGGACGATAAACTGCAAAAAAGGTCCAACACGGCCTTAAACTATATGGTCCAACACGACCTTAAACTGCATCACCGTCCTGCATGACGATAAACTGCAAAAAGGTCCAACATGACTTTAAACTGCATCACCGTCCTACAGGACGATAAAATGCAAAAAGGTCCAGCACGACCATAAACTGTGTGGTCTAACATGACCTTAAACTGCACCGCCGTCCTGCAGGATGATAAACTGCAAAACATCCCGAACTATACGAACTTAAACTAAGATCTCCCCTCGTCCTTACTGCACGACGTTAAACTGCAAGCCAGTCAGGCCTTCCAGACCCATGCAGAGCTTCGGGCCCCTTGGCCTTCATTGAATCAGACTCTCTTATGAGATTGTACGGTGTGGTGTGGGATTACATCCTCATTCATGTTGGGTTACCCGCCGTACCATACATATACCCAGTTGAGACACATTTCTCGTCCAGGAAAATGTTAAATTGCACTTCAAGAACTATGTGCGTGCTTGATTCCCATCTTAATGGGATACGTAGGAATGCTCATATGCCTCACCTTGAGCCCATCCCCAAGCTTTTCACTCCCACTATCCCCCCTGGGAATAGTTTCCTTGGAGGGTCCTTGTGTAGTGAGGAGTAGGCTTTCTTAGCCCCGCTCATACAGCCCCGCTCATACCAGGATTGTAAGGGTTTCCCCATGTGCCCACTCCCATTCTTCTATCCTCCCTCGTCCTTACCACATGACGTTAAACTGCATGGCCTTCAAGAACAACTTATTGCTTGATTCCCATCTTAATGGGATACGTAGGAAGGCTCGAACATGTCGTCCATTGGACTAGACCAAAAGCCAATGTATTCCCCTCAGGTGAAGACATATGGCAGGGTGCACACTTTTTCCCCAACTCACATCGAGCAAGCCTCGACCTGGCTGCACGTCACCCCTGTATATATTTGCCTCTATCGTGGATGGATACAGATATGCTTCACCCACTCCTTGGATGGGATTCCATCATTTCTTACACCTAGAGGGACCCACAAGAACGGCCTGGATACTACGCCCAAGGGATCTCCTACCGATACGGGCCAACGCCCCCGAGGGTTTCCGAGAAACAAGACGATAAAAGTACCATCTTGAGAATTTGGTCAATGGTCGACGCTCATTTCTTGCTCCCATATCGGGTCACCGTAGGGATTCTATGTTTAGAACATGGTCAATAGTGTCCCGGATCCTCGGGTCCAACCCAAGATGTCCCAATCATCGAGTTCAGTAACTCGTTCAGTCCCATCCTGAAGCGACAAATTCCCCTCAGGGTGGTGCCAGCGGTCGGGCCCACGGCCCCGATTCTCTAATAAGGAATGTATGGCATGGTGTAGTATTACGTCCTCTTTCATGTCAGGTTACTTGACATGCCATACACATCCCTGGACGAGACACAATTATCTCTTTCCTTTTCTTTGCTGCAAGACGTGAAACTACAAGTTAGTCAGGCCGTCCTGACCGAGGCCCAGCCACATGCCTCCATCACTGAGGCTCAGCCTCAGGCCCCATGGACTCCATGGGCCCCTAGCCCTCTTCATTACTGCAAGATATTAAACTGCATGTAGGTCAGGCCTTCCTGACTGATTCCTAACCATCAGGACCCTTGGCCCTTTTCGGGCCCCTCGGCTCAGGTCCTCTCTTATAGGAGTGTATGGTGTGGTGTGGGATTATGTCCTCATTCACGTCGGTTTATTTTCCGTACCATATACCTCCCTTGATTGGGGGTATATTACTCCCCTCCTCGTCCCGTATGATGTTAAACTGCATCTAGATAACTACGTGTGGCTTGATTCCCATCCTCATGGGATGCGTAGGATCACCTGAAAGTCTAAAATTCAGGTCCAGCCCCATCTCTCGGGAATCTCCATCCCATCTTGGCTCCTTGGCCTATCCTTCATCCACGAGGGGTGTATATGGTGCGATATGAGATTATGTCCTCATTCACGCTGGTCCTGTAATGACCACACCATGTACCTCTCCCTCTCGAGCTATTTCGTCACCCCTTTTTAGCGGTTCACCAATGTGCCTACGAGTACTCTGGCTTATTACCTGGAATGCCAAAATTTAATCGGACACGTCCGCACCCGCATTCCAGGCTTTGTGTATCCCTGCATCAGGGCTTCCATTATCCTTCACACCTGGAGGGACCCCCATGAATGGCCTGGATTCTAAGCCCAAGGGATCTCTTACCTTTACGGGCCAATGCCCCTGAGGGTTGCGGACAACAAATCGATAAAATCCTGCGATGCGAATATGGTCAATGGTCGATTCTCGTTTGTTGTTCCCACCTCTGGATAACACGATATGGAGACTATATTTTCCACCATGGTTAACATTTTTACTCTATCTCCACGCCAACCCCATTAACCCCAAAGTGTCAGTTACACGATTCACATCCTTCTCCATTTTCATCATGTCCAAGTAGAGTCTCAGAACTCTTGGTGTTATTCCTCCGTGTACGTTTGCGCATTGGGGGAACAAGCCGTGTCAAAGGTGTCCTTATTGGCTCTCTGCTGACTCCCCTTTGATGGACGCCCCGAGTATTGCGATAAGGATTACCCCCTTGTTTCCCACACAAAGTTTAACTCATGTGGGCTTAGGGACCGGGTTGGCGTCTGTGCTTACTCAGGAAGTTGTCACCATCCATTGTCCAACCTCTAAGACCATAAACTAAGATCCATCTAAAACTACATTCATCTTGATTCCCATCCTAATGGGATACATAGGAACACCCAGTCCTCCTGTCTTTGGGTCCATATTGAGTTCAGCGTCCTGCCTTCGGGACCCTGACTATGGGATTGTGTGGTGTGATTTGGACTCCAAGTCCTCATCCACGTCGGTTATGTCGCACGAAACCATATACATTCGCCACCTAGCATCACCTCTACTACGTCTGCACTGCATGATGTTAAAATGCATGCTTGGTCCTATCATATGACCCTAAACTGTGACATTATCATCCTGGTTGCACGACGAAAAACGACACTGCATTGTGATGACCTCGTTGTAGATGAAATCACGTTGGGTATTGGTCACGTGACATTCCATTTGTCAATTCCTATCATGGGTTGATTCTTTTGGCGACACTAGAGCCTGCTACCCTATGCCTGTCGCTTCTCAAAAAAAAACACACTCACCATAAAGGACAAACACGATTTATCAAATTCCACTTCTTTCAGTGCAAGGGACACGCCCGCACTTCCCTTTTTCCCCTGGATATGGTGTCTTACCATGTAACCCGTTCAAGAACTACGTGAGTCTTGATTCTCATCCTTTTGAGATATGTAAGAGCGCCCGAGAACGTCCCCGTAGGCCAGGCCCAACCTTCGTGTTCAGTCCCTCGACTCGAGCATTTCCCCAGGGAACACACGGTAAGTAGGGTTTAGGTCCTCATTCACGTCGGGTTTTGTAACTGCCTTGTCATGTGTCCCCTACTTGTCTTACCCATTAATGGTCCATGTTCTAAGACCATAAACCAAGATCTCTCAAAAACTACGTGAGGCTTGATTCTCATCATTATGAGATACGCAATAGCGCCAGGGCACTTCCCCGCGAGGCCAGCCTAACCTTCGCTTTCGGTGCCTTGACCTAAAACCTCTCCCAAGGAGGTCATGCGGTATAATATGGGATTTTGTCCTCATTCACGTCGGGTTGTTCACCGCACCGTACACACCCCTTATTCCCATTCATGCCAGGTGTTTGAGTTACTCCACCATGTGCCTCTTATGTTACCTCCCGCCCTTTGGTCCAAATTCTATGACCCTAAAATAAGATCTCCCTATGGAAAAGGACTCTGCTCCCTCTATCTAATATGTCTCGTTGTCGTATTCAGATGTGTTTTGGCAATGATCCTGATGTGTGGAATTTTCATGGGGACATTCCCCTCGTCCCATGACCAAGCTTCGTGAGCTCGCTATTTGGATACTCATCCTCTTCCACATCCAAAAGGACCCTCGGACGACTTGGACATGAGGCTTAAGGGCTCTCCATGGATGGTGGACCTAAGGGGCCTCTGATCGTTTCAAGCCAACGTCCCTATGGAGCTTTGACAGCATTTGCGACATGGTCCCGTGTTTCGAACATAGTCAACGGTCAACCCTCATTTTTCTATCCCATTCTAGGATAACACGATATAGACGATGTGTTTCTTCCACGGTTAATAGTTATCCTATATCGTCATGACGTCGTAATTGTGATACAAATCTCGAGCATCATGATTCACACGTTTCCACTTCCTTATGTTCAAGTGGAATTCCAAAATATTCGGCTTTATCTCTTCGTGAATCTTGGTGCGCCACATGGTCGTGTTAGTATCATGGGGCCAGTATTCACCAATAATATATCCACCCTAACCTGCACTTTTCTATGTTGGGAATGTCCCACCACTACTTGTTTCCCACACCGAGCATGACTCAAGTGGACTTAGTAGTTTTGGCAGGATGTGTACCAACACAGTCGGGCTTCTCATCGTCCTGCATGATGTTAAACTGCGTTTTCAGAACTACATATGGCTTGAATCCCATCCTCATGGGGTACGTAGGAATGTCTAACCACTCTGCTTCGGGACTAGCCTAATCCTTATTCTTGGTCTCTCGACCTGAAGAGTTTCCTCCAGGGATACGTGCTGTGATTTGGACTACAAGTCCTCATTCACGTCGGTTTCATATCTACCGCACCACACGCTGCATGGGATCTTCCCTTTTAATCCACGTCCTATCATATGATGTTAAACCACAGGAGTCTGTATGTCCTCATCGCATGACACTAAACTACGGTTCTACCCGGAACAATTTCAGGATGCCCCATGTTAATCATGGGATGCACCAGAGCCTCTGCCAGAGAGGATTTCACCTGTCAGTGTTGGTCTATGACTACACTATGCTTCCAGAACTACGTATGGATTGATTACCATCCTCATGGGATACGTAGAGATGCCCAGGAATCTCACCTAGGGTCCAGCTCTAGGAATCGTAAAATCATGTTCCTCCCCATTTTCGGCCCTCTAGCCTGACCCCTCGGGGGGGACTATATAGCTGCAATTTTGCCCCGAACAAGATCAGGATGCCCCAAGATCCCATTGGGATGTGACAAAACCCCTATCTAGAGAGGCTCTGTCTCAAAGAAGGAATGATCCATGATCAAACCAATTCTCCCATCTGGTGTACACTGACCATGGTGATGTAATTACATGAGTGTTGGATTCTGTTTGGACAAACCATCACTCCATATTACACGCTTTTCTTACCCCTTATTCGGAACCTCGCCCCCTTTCATGTTTGAAGGGACCCCCTAACGGCCTGGTCTCATGCCGCATCGGCTCACCTACCATCCTGGGCCAACGTTCTGGAAGACCGGTCATGTTTGGAGGGACCCCACTAATAGAATGGATTCTCGACCCAAGGTCCGACAACGGTCCTGGGGCAACGTCCCGAAGGATTGACCGACAACATTTGTGACATGGTCCTATGTTTAAAACATGGTCAACGGTCGACCCTCATTTTTTTGTCCACATTTCAGGCTAACGCAGTAAGGATACTGCTTCTCCTCCAGGGTTAACGGCTGTCCTTTATTGTCATGCCATCCCCACAGTGCTCCGAATATTTGGCATCGTAATTCACGCTTCCCGTTTCCATCAGTTCGGACCGATTTCAGTGCCCCTATAATTGCACCGTTTGTGCATGAGGTCACGCTGAAGAAATGATAATTCGGCTATTTTGAGATATTCCTTCTCCAGCCAATCCTCTCCCATATATCAGAAATCAGGACTGGTAATCCAAATCTCGGATGCTCGGAGCTTGGTCTCCACTCCTATGTTAGGTGGGGCGAGAAGGCAACTATCTCCTGTTTCTCACATCGGTCTTGACCCACGTGAGCTTGGGAAATTATCACCGAACGTCCCGCAAACATTGTAGGGATGTAATGAACCAATACAAAGAGTGGAAATCATGCATGGTACGACATTCAAGAAAAAAATTGAAACGCGAAAGTACCATTGAAAGGTTTGTAATTTGTTACAACAACCAGGGGTCGACTCCCCCCATGGACAGGTTGACCCCGTAAAAAGAACATTGCATCCCCGCCACCCTTTGGCTTGTGGCGTCCAAGACTTTCTCTCGCCGACTCAACTCCAGCTCCTCCTCAGTAGAGGCGGGGCACAGTCCATCAGCCTTAGTTCTGGCCCTTTCTAAGACAGCTTGAATGGTATCCATCTTTCTAGAAGCCTGCCTCATATGCTCCTCTGCCTCTGCCAGCTGGGCCTTCAACCATGAGATCAGCTCATATTGTGCATTAAGAGAGGCTGAGTGCTCATCCGCCCAGTCCTGTAGCTGTTGGACCTCGCTTTCAGCCTCCTAGAGGTTCTTGATGTTTGTCGCCTTCCTCCGCTGCTAGCCCACGGTGAGCCCCCGATCATGCTCCTGGATCTTCTCAGCCCTAAGATCTCGGACGAGCCCATGAGGACATTGGGCATCCACTCCCCCAGCGCACAGTTCGCGCAGCCACATGTGAAGTCTTCCCATTTCATTCACCCATAGCGTTTGGGGGGTGTCCTTGATGAAGCGTGTTATCAGCTTCCACAACAGGCAGAGGACTATGCTACTGTCTTCCTCGTCGGAGGCCATTTCATCCCAGTCTGTGCGATTGGAAGGCTCGTACGCAGGATACGACCGCATGAAGTCTTTGGCAGGATCTGCATCTGGCGTTGAATCCGGCGCGACATCTGGAGACGAAGCAGACATGACAGGACTGGGATCGGCCGGTCGATCCTCTTCATCAGACTCCACTTCAATAACTTCATGTACGACCCTTCTGGTGGCCCCGCCAGTGATAGTGCGTGTAACAGCTCGGGGATATGGGGGGAATATCTCCACCATCACCGGCATTCCCCTAGGAGGGATGCCACCAAACATCCCGACTAGCCTTGCTGCAGCAGCCCAAGCCAGTCAGAGAACTATACGACAGAGAGGGAAATAAAAGTTAGTTGGCATAGTCTACATATGATGACAACGAAACTGGTAGAGGAATCTTACAAAGATCGACCTCATGTGGCTTCTCTTGAGCCGATACTGACGAGACCCCGAGGCAAGGCCCTCCATATACTGTTATAAGGTTTGGAGATTCCGGAGGAGCCACCTCGGGTGCTCTAGTCCCACCAGACGCGGAACTGGACGCAGCCATAGGCGCGGGTTCTGAAGGTCCTGCATCATCACCCGTCGAGGGGCGAGAACAAGGCATGCATACAAGTTCCTCTTGTATGGCTCAAACATTGGTGAGAAGTCCATAATGGACCAAGAATGGACCATAAGAAAGAAGTTCAGAATGCTACCTCGAGAGCCTCCACGAAATCGTCAGAACATGAGACTTGATCTACGACCTTTCCCTCCTCAAACGGGCTCCCTCCTCCAGCCTCATCCTCTTGAGAGGAGTCCTCTGATTCTTCTGGCAGGGGGAAGTGCTCCCTCAATATGGCAGCTGACATCAATGGGGGACCGTTCGATCCAGCAATACCCTCACCCGGTCTGTCATTGGGAGAGGGACACCACTGGAGGAACGTAATCCTCCAGCTCGTCCAAATATTGATCTGCCTCCACCAGAGATGCCACGAAACAAGACCTGACTTGGCCTATGCCTGGTAACTCCATCCCGAGGTGATTCAAGTGCGCCCATATCTCGGGTGGACTGAGGAATTTCCAGTTGACATACAAAATGTGCCAGGCCTTCGGGAAGACGACATCCTCTACCAAGTCAATATGACGCAGCCGCTTCCCCGGAGCCTGAGTGGATATCCTACGATATCCCCTCGGTGGCCGCCCTTCCGGATGGCCCTGCTCTTCCGGAATCACCGGATTCGCCACTGCTGCCACACCCTCGGCCGGTGTGGGTCTCGCCGCCACGGCAGCCCCGCCATCGCGAGAGGCCTTAGCTGCCCTCCGACCACAACCTCGGGATAGAGGAGGACCACCGTCGCCAACCCGAACAGTTGGCTGCTTCAGCATCTCCCCAGGGTAAGTAGCCTCCCAACTAATGGCATGCTCCCTCACCAATATGAAAGCGGTGGTGGATGGAGGCAATGCAATTTGCATTTTCCCATCTTCCCATGTGAACATAAGCCACAGCTGCCTCATCAAACACGAGTGCTCCTCATGAAACAACTCCCAGTTGACCTGCGGGGTCAGCTGCTGGAGGCACCAGAACTGCCGCGCAAACCGATGCGGGGTGTATGGCTCGTAGAGCGGCTCACAATCCACTCGTTCCACCAAAAATCCACCTCTAAAGGCCAGGAGGGAAGACCGGTGCTCTTCAGTTCCCTGACCGTCGTCAGTGAGTACCACCGTTGGCAATGGGAATGGGTGGAAATTAAACTCATCCGCCCTCCACACCCGGTTCAGCACCATCGACACAGTTAGTTTGAACGGGAAGATCACGACCGCCTTCAAGATGGAGGGGTGTATGTTTGATCCTAGTGGCGAGATAGGGTTTGGATATTCATAGATCCCCCTGATGTGCGCCGCAACCCACCCGTACAGGAGGTTGAAGGGCCCGCATATCCTTGGCGGCTTCTTTCCCTCACTAATGTGCCAGAGAATTCTGCACAACATGGAGTGCATGGGAATCCCAAGATTGACCCGCTGCCCCATGGCCAGCATGGACGCCATGATAAATGAGCTGGGCCGCACCCCCATGCTGGTATCCCTCACTGGTAGAATCCAACCGCAGATGAGAGCCGCAATGAACACTGCCAGCCGGACGATAGGCTATTGTTCAATGCTGACACTGAAACCCCAAGTCTTCCATTGGCTGTCCTCCAAGACCCGCCAGTACAAGTGCTCCTTACCCCATTGGGCCACCCTCAGACAAGTTCGAGGCCTCAGAGGGAACTCTCGATTTTCTGGGAAATTCAGGAATCACTTGAACCACTTCTTAAAGTGGACATCCCTCACTGCCTCCTTGTCCTCTCCAGGGACGAGTGCCATCAGCACCGACGCCAGTCGCGGCATTTGCTTTGTATCCTCCCACGCGCTCATGACAGGGAGGAACTCATCATACATGGCCCCCAATATCGGAACCCCTGAAATTTGGTGAACATCCCACAGGATGATGCCCACCTCCCTGTGGTGCAGGTGAAAGGTATTGATCCTATACCACCATATTATCAGCAATTCCAGCATCAGTTGTTTCGATTGGTAAATGTGGAATTGGGAGGCCCGTGCCGCCTCATATAAACCCACTCTCCTTAGATCGGCCCCAAACTCCTCACATGAGGTTCCTACCCAGTAGTACCAGGCCCAGTCATCAGTAAAGTTGCCACCCTGGTGCAGGTCCCACTCATCGGACAACCATTTCTTCGAACCCTGCAAAGCCGCCTTCAGCATGGTACAGTGGAGAAGAGGGGACATCTCTGGTTGCAGCGGCTTCCCATCTATATTTTTCACGTGGTTATAGAGATAGTCGACCGTGACGGGTGTGAATTCCTCCTGCGCATGACCATTGGCCACCCTGAACCATTGGTGCTGGCATGGTGTCCTCCTAAACCAGCAAGCTGGTTCATCCCTACTCACCTCAGGGATGAAGACGTCATACCTCAACCCAAAGCCATACAATGGAAACTTCTTGCACTGCAGATAATTCTTCTGACCCTCCGATAGAAACTCTTTCAATGAAATGTGGTCCGAGTGGCTTCAGACCTTCTTCCCATGGCCCAAACAGTTGATCATCTCATCCCGATGGGCGGCGTCAGCAAGAAATCCCAACACAGCTTCTCAAGGGGCCATTTTCGGTTTCAGTGCCCGATCGCGAAGCTTGCTCGCGAAGATCGCTCGCGAAGTTCTGCCGTGAAACCAAGCCGCGGATCATAGCCTTTTCTGTAAAAATAGAAGTTTTCTTGGCATGGTCGCGGAGTCGGAGACTTGCGGTTCACCGCGAAGCTTGATTCGCGGAGAGCAGGCGCGGAGTACACGGAGCTTCGTGAAATCGAGAGCGCAAAAGGACAAGAAATTCACATGAAGACAAAAGATGTTGGACCCCTATTTATAGGCGGTGACCCTAGAGCTTCGCGGCGCGCCTCGCCAGCGTGGAGCATCACGGTGCGTCCAGATTCTAGGGTCGCGGTCAGCACTGCGAGCCCCCTTCGTGAAGTCACATCGCGAACCGCCGAAAATTTTGGCGATTGTCCCTAGTACTTCGACCCAGTTGTCCGCGGATCCAAGTATGAGGGGGGGAATTTGTTGCCCCCAAAATATTGCACGAAATGAAGGAGAAAAGGGAAGCCTCGGATGATGCCTCATGAAGCACCGACGCGAAGCACCCCCGAGCATCGCGGTCCTGCCAAGCACCGGAGGCGGTACCTCTCCATGAACGGATTTGATATTCGCGATCCCTCGGAGAAGCGCCGGAGGAGGTTCCTATCCACGGATGGATTTGACATTCGCGATCCCGCCGTGAAGCACTGGAGGCGGTTCCTCTCCACGAACGAATTTGACATTCGCGATCCCGCCGCGAAGCACTTGAGGCAGTACCTCTCTGCGAATGGATGTGACATTCGCGATACCTCCACGAAGCACTGGAGGTGGTACCTCTCTGTGAACGGCCTGACTTTCACGAGCCCTCCGCGAAGCAACCTCCGCCCATTCATGCCGGGGGAGTTCGGCTTCACGGCGCCCCTTTCCTATAACTACTGGGTTCCCCTGAGCCCAAGAGGATGGACAATCCGACCTTTCGGCTTATCCTCTCCCAAATTGAAATGAACCCTTCGCCCTGGGAATCTTGAGCTTCGCGAGGTACTTCTACTTCGCATGACGCCTTCGCTTTGTCTCATTTTGTGCCCCTCTTCCGAGAGGGATGCCCTTCACGAAGCCCAATGGCATTCGCAAAGGAGGGGGATTCCCAAGGGAACCCGGGCAGCCATGGAGCATTTATGCTTCGCGAAACACCCATCATGTGCTAGTGATCCCCATGCTAAGTCAGGATCGCTACATATCACGAAGCACCCTGCCTCGCGGAACCTTGCTTCGCGAGGAACCTCTGCTTCGCGAGCCAGTGCTCCGTGAATAATATTCCACTTCGCGAAGCACCCCCCATCCACACCACTGCCTCATGCTAAGGCCAAGGCACACCACTTCGCAAAGAACACTCCTCTTCTTGGAAATTCCTCTTCCCGTGCGACCCTCCAGGTTTGCACGATGTGATTTCAAAGTCCCACAGACAACACCACTCGTAGAGTTGCTTTGCCTAATGCTTTTTTGAATAGTAATGCTAACGGCTATTGCTTCTTCGCATATCCACGCTAATGTGGACCCCTTGATGCTTCTCTCTACGACCCCCTTTCACCACAGCCTTACTGGTACCTTCCCTACCCCAAGGAGAAAAGGGTGCTGGTCATGTAAGTCCCAGGGGTGCGGAGTGAACCCTTATCATCCGAGCTGCAGGACGTTAAATTTCCAAGAACCTCGTCCTCAACACATGACATTATACTGTGATCCGGCCCTGTGCTTTGCACGTAGGGTCCCCCTAGCACGGAAATTTTTTACGCCACCCGTCTCCACAGAGACAGGGTCACCCCCTCCACAAGGGATGATATCCTCCTTCTCATAGTAGCGTATGTCCATGGGTGAAGGGAAACCACCTTGGCGTAATCCCCCTAGCCCCTCTTCCGGAATGCTGCACCCCTGCATCTCTTTACTTCACCACTACCATGGTCAGTGGAGGGCGTGATAGGGAACGAGGTACCTCCCATCATTGGTCCCAAATCCCTCTCTCGATGCGCTTTGTTGCACATCAGGCCTCCATCCTTGAGTAAGTCACAACACCATGGGCCGTCCAATGTGTAAGCCCCTCTTCGCTTTTCACGGATGCACCCTTCACGACGTGATCATCAGGACCTAGTAGCCTATAGTTTCTCACACCGAGCATGACTCACGTGGGCTTAGATTTGGCATTGGCCATGACAATACCATATCCAGCATAATGTTAAACTGTATGCCCCCATCCAGCAAGACGTTAAACTACACATCCTTTTGAACTACGCGGTCTTAGATCCATGTCAAGGCATGGTACATAGGAATCCTCCCTGAGGTTCTATCCCACCTATCATTTATTCATTTCGAGTTCATCCTCATCCCGCAAGACGTTAAACTGCATCCCAGTCTGACGGCCATCCGTTGTGACTCACCCTACGAACAACAAGGACTTTGATCCATGTCAAGGCATGGTACGTAGGAAGCCTTCACGAGGTTCAATCCCACCACTAGTGGACCCATTGGTCTACTATCACGTCGGTTCACTGATGAAACCAATCCGAACTACGAGGAATTTGATCCATTTCAAGGCATGGTACGTAGGAAGCCTCACGAGGTTCAAGCCCACCACCCATCGAACCAAGTTCCACCTTCACGTCGGTTCGCCGATGGAGCCCCCTTTGAACTACGAATACTTTGATCCATGTCAAGGAATGGTACGTAGGAAGCCTTCATGAGGTTCATGACCACCACTTGTGGACTCCCGGGTCCACATTCACGTCGGTTCACCGATGAAACCCTTTAAACTACGAGGTCTTTGATCCAGGTCAAGGCATGGTACCTAGGAAGCCTCATAGAGGTTCAATCCCACCACCTTTCGGTCACTCCGACCATCTTCACGTCAGGTCATCAGCACCTGGGCAGCCTAGTGTGTAAACCCCGCACCATCTGGACCAAGGTCCTCACTCGCGTCGGTTCGCTGACGACACCCATCGGACCAAGGTCCACATTTATGTTGGTTCGCTGACGATGTCCATTGGGCTAAGGCCACCTTTTCTTCGGATTTCTGGCACCATCCCGAACTATGCGGACTTTGATTCCCTGCCACGGGGATACGTAGGAGGTCTCTTCGAGGCTCAAGCCCAACTTTACTACCGCCCCCGCGATGGTCCCATTTCATTACCCCTCCACTTCATTCAACTCTCCATCACCCATCCTGATTCTCACCTGGACTGCCATGTCCCGGCAAGATCGTACCATTCCGCTCCCCTTCATAGCCGCCCATGGGCTGGTCCTGATAACGACACCCCTTCTAGGGAAATTCCTTAATCTAATCCATTCGAGCTAATGCTCTGATCGAGCTGATCCGTCTTCGTTGGACGTTAAACCTACGGCATACCCTGTGTTAAACACATGAAGCTGAGGAAAATGTCAGATATACGTCTATGGTATATAATTACCTGCGCTCAATGTGGGATGCCTCGGGCTTTCACGCCCTCGAGAAGCCCCATGACAAGGGATAGAAGACAGACATACCAGTTCCCCAACATACAGACACACTACTGATGCCTCGACATGACTACTCCCCCGACTAAAGGTTGCTGCCTAGACCGGACCCTTTGGAATGTCCTGATAGAAGTAGTGTAATTAACTGGCATCCATGGAAACAAGGTACTGGGATGAGTTTCACGAACAACGTATTTAATCTATGAGGGAGACCCGTACTAGGTGACGAGTTCTGAGGAGGAATCCACAAAAGGAAGAACTGACATCCCATCATCCCGATTTCAATCAAGGAGAAGACGTCCCTGAATAAAGAGCGAATGATGCCCACCTTTGTAAAGCGGGAATGCGGGGCAACACAGCGCAACGCGTCCTCCTCTGCAGATGGATGCACGTGCACCCTGACGAAGGCGTCGAAAACAATTACCTTTAGAAAGAGTTCTTCCATCACTTGTGATTTAACGGATATGTGTATTTTTCTTGAATGTTACCTCATTTCCATTATCAAAATGTTTGTAACACTCATTAGGTTTTCTATTACACCATCAATATAAATAATTTCATTACATTTAAACATAACATTTTTACTATGATCCGTGAAAATGCCATTTATTTTCAAGGAATCTTCGTTACCAAAATTCAAATTACATAAATCATGTTTCATAGTGTTTTGATGTACTCTAACATCCCCAATCGTGTTATAGGAACACCCACTATCAGTTATCCATGCCTTTTTCTTCTTGTTTCCCTTAAATACAACTTCTTTCAAGAATGAATTTTCATCATTAAAGAATTGGACAGATTTTCCTATTTCTTTTTAATGGAAATTACTGGGTAATATTTTCCTTAATTTCAGTAATCTATTTACCTTTATATCAAAACATCCAAAATATTTTTTTAAATAAAATCATGTTTTGTTATCATCTTGTAACCAGTTTCCTTCTACTCAAGTGTTCTTCTGGAATCAACATTCTTCTCATTAGAACAACTCTCTATTGGATCATTCATTTTCCCTAAAAAATAATTTATTCACAAATATGTGTATTCATTATATCCATGTATTCTTCATACCTATTTTTATCCTTGAAAATAGAATTTATTAGAAAATAAAAGGATATATTCAAGATTTTTTATATTGAAATTTTCTCCCAGTGAAATGTTTGAGTCTTTTTTTCCTTTGGTAATGAAAGATGTTTTTATTATATATTATTATTTCATTATGTAATTTTATAAGAAAAATCACCTGACATTAATTTTTATAAATTTTACTAGAATTCATTTTAATACCTTTAATATTAGTATCAATAGTTTTAGAATCAATTTATTTAGATGAGGAATTTACCGGAATTATTTTTGAATCCTAAGAGGATTCTTTTTGAATTCAATAGTTATATATAATTTATTTTTGATATTTTCATAATAGTTATCTACATAAATATATTTTTATTGCATCATTGATACTTATTAATTATTCAATGATGGTTTTTCTTCACGATCCATGATCATTTTACCATATTTTGAATAGTTCTATCCAATATTTTTAGTTTCTTCTATAAGACATGTCACCATTTTTGTGTACCCACATTCTTCATAATCCAATTTCATATTCCATATTATAATAACCTTATTAACAATATTGGATGTGTTGTTTTTTCCATGCATGCCTCATGTTATTATTTAAGAATGTACTCATAATCAGTTTTTGATGAATCATCCTTATCATCAATAAATGAATCAATATTTTTCTAAACATGACCACTAAAATTTGAGAATTTTTCTGATGATCATTAATTGGATTTATTGTTTGAAATTTGACTATATTCCTCTTCTTTCCTCATAAAATTTATTATTTTTCTTCTTTTAAGTCTCTTCTTTATTCCATTATCCATAGAATCTTAATCAAAATTTTTGCACCAACTTTTTCCTATACTCTTTTCATTAGTTTCAGATTCACCATAATCTACCATTATCTTCTATAAATTAATGACATATTATCCACGAATATTGAATTTATTGAATTATCTAGAAAAATTAAGTTTTTCCTTATTTATCCCTAATAAAATATTTTATAAATTAATACAATAACCTGTTGATATTCTTATTTATTCTCAGAATAACTTGTGTCATTAACATATTCATCATTATAAAATATCATGTCCCTTTTAAAATATAAATTTATCTCTTATTTCACCTTATTCTTGAATTTTTAAATTATTCTCATTTCATAAGAAATGATAACTTTATATATTTTATCAAGAATTTGATATACTATAACATCAAGTGTTGAAAATTTTGGATTAAATCTATTAGTAAAATTTTTCATGATTAAATCACTATTGTTTAATCATTAATATTAAAAAAAATCCTAATATATTACTCAGATTTTTATTAACATGAAATAGTAGTCTCCAACAAATTAATGTTCATCCATTTTCATGTCTTTAAATTTTCTCCTCCAAATCTATTACTTTTCTTCTGTAACATTGATATTTTCTTCATAGATTTTCTCTAATATATCCCAAATTTCCTAAGTTGTTTGTAAGACCATAAAATTCATGTTAAATTTGTATAATAGTGATATTATAATATGATTATATAATTTTCCACCAACATTCATATTCCTCTTGTTAGTAAATATCATCTGATTATAATTTATGAATGGTGGAAAACATATTATCTGTATATCAAATACATATATAGAGAGATGTAAAATATATAACATCTTATTTATATTTTATGGTATTCTTGAACCCCTTTTTTATAAAATTCATTTGTTGGGTTTTTTGGGGTGGATTTGTTTTTAAATTTTATGAATTTTTAGGGATAGTGAATGTTTGGTGCATTATTTTCCCAAACTGTGTTCCCTCTCAATACAAACCATGAAAAACCAAATAGTAGTGTTTTTCATGGTTGTCTCGTGGATTTTCATAATATACTCCCTCTTAGGAGAAAAATCATGTCCGATTTAAAATATGTGCATGGCCATGTCACATGTTTTTGTGTAACGTTGTGGGTCTTCCCAATAAACCATGTGTATGGGTTTTTCTAAACATAGACTAATTTTAGAATTTCATGAACCCCACATTTATGTCCTCTACAAAATAATTGAAACCAAAATCAGATTCCCCTCCATTGAGAGCCCCCAATTAGTATTTTTACCCACTGAAAACCCACTTAATAGTGAATCTAAGAATGAGAAATACCCTTCAATCATCACCTGGTTAGTTCATTATTCATGACCTCATACTCCTACGGTCTCTCTCTCCTTCCCTTGTGTTCTATGGATCCATGTGTTGTTTATGTATCTAGTACCTTATGTTTTGGGATTATAAACTTATATATTATCCTTGTTTTTGTGAATTACAGGATCTTCGTTCATTGTTTAAATTTCCCGATTAGGGTTTTGTGTGGAAAGTTCTGTTAATCCATAGAAAGGTGGTTCCATTATGAAGCCAAATTAAATTTAACCATAAATTTTCTTATTTATTTTAAATTGTTTTAATTAATTTAAATTGTTTTATTTTGATTAAATGAAATTCAATTGGTTTGCTAAAGAAACACAATTCCATTGAATTGAGGTTATAAAAATGTGGGTTTGGAAGGAAATTGGGAAACACCCAATAAAATTGAATTGGCGTGGGTTTATGGAAATTTATGAAATTTAAATTATTTATTTAAAATTTGACTTTGATTGAAACTTTTTCAATTAAAATTTTCAATTTTATTGTGGAATTTTATTTTATGGGAATATTTTGAAAATTCCAAATTCCATTAAAATGTAGGTTTATAGTGAAATTGGTTTAGTTTTATGAAAATAAAATTTATGAATTTAATTGTGAATGTGAATTGTAAAATGGAATTGTGAATTTATTTCAAATTAGTAAAATTTAAAAATGGAATAAAAATTATTTTGATAGAAACCCTATATTATTTTATTGGTAGAAATAATTTTTTTATTAAAATTTCATTTTATTGTTTTTAAATGGAAATTGACATATTGAAATGGGATAATGGGATTAATATTATTTTAAGGTTTCAGGAAATATGTTTCCCATAATTCTGTTTTACTAGATCACGTAAAATACATAGGTAGTAAGTATATTATTTTTAATGCACTTTATGATTTATAATATTCTAAAACATTAATTCAGTACATCACCTCCCTTAGGCAAGGATGGTGAGTCTTATTTTTCCAGAGTTTGAATGGAGGTGTGCACATATTTCTACGTCATGCTGACTTTGATGTCCTTATATAATGAAACTGTCATACCTTATTAGTCATATGATAATGTATCTAACTTTTCTGTATTTTAAGTTAAAATATAAATATATATTCCATTATTGTAAACTAATTTACATCTCTTATAATTTAGATAATATGTTTATAAGAAATTGTTTATTTAATCCACTTTTGAAAAGAACCATTATTTTTTAAATATTCAATTAATTGTAATGTGAATCTTTTTCTTAAATTATATCAATGTTTTCAAATGTAAATCATAAACTATTTTAAATTTACTTCTGAAATTAAGAACCTATTTGTCTTAAATTGAACACACTTTGATGGAGAATTTGATATTATCATGTTAATATGGAATCATTAGTGAGACCATTTTGGGTTTTTTAGCTCAAAACCTATATGTTCCTTCAAATGTTTTTATATTATATCTATCCAGGTTCAACTAGGGGTAATGAGCCATTTTGAGGTGGTTCTAGCCATTTATTTTTGGACTTAGAGAGTTTTATTCGTTGAGGCTTGGGAAGTTTGTCATCCTATTTTTCTAGTACTCAGTTGTAGTATGGTATATTATTGACTTCTGTTTAAATTTTGGTATAGATCTACCAGTGGAGTTTCTTCTGTCCTCATGTTGTCTTGCTATCTAGATTCCACAATGCTAGTGAATAAATCATAGCCATAGTCGTTTTGAATGATGCAAGATGCTACTTTCCAACTCCTGGGGATCAGTAAAACCCTTTATGTTTTTTCAGTTATGGCTTGGTTTTAGATTTACAATGGTAACTGGGCTAGTTTGTGACAAAATGGTATTATATGTCTAGGTAGAGATTTTTTCTTAAAGTTAATATGCATTGTGAATTCCTGTTAGTTCTTTAGAGGTATGTATGATTGAGTGTCTGGATGTCTTTCACAACAACAATCCTTATGTCACCAGGGTTGGTTATAGAAAGGAATATTTATGATAAGGTTAGGTCCATTTTCTACTTTTTATTTGGATAGTTTGAAATGAAAATCTAATTTTTCCAATCTATATGGATTAATTTTCCCATGTTGCTCTGTTTGAGTGTAAATATGATGTATTCCTTGATTTATGCTAATTTTATGTATCATCATGCATAAAACAATATGTGAGAATCAGTTCCAAATGGAATATGATTTTAAACCTCAGTGAGAGAATCCTCTAGTGGTCATGATCCAAGTTGAGGTGGTTTAGTGCACTATCAATGATTTGGGATAGGCACCACCACCAGTAACTATTTAGGATTTAGCTACAGAACCTTAGAGGTAAATTCTAATGATTTGTTCCCAAGAGTTAATTTTCTAGAAGGAAACACCATTAAATGTCCTAAATGATCCTCAAAGGGCTTATGAATAGTTTATTACAATTGAGTTCTTTTTTGGGTTCTTGGATACACTCTATGAAATCATGGTAGTATTCCACATTTGTGCTAGAAGGATTGATAAAGAGATGGTGGGACACAATGGTGATAGTGAATAAGCATAAGGGATTCAAGTGGAAATACATAAAATTTAGATTCACTAACAAGTTCTCTCTAGAGTCGATTTTTTTGGCCTAGGATATAGAGTTTTTCAAAAGGGAATAGGTTGAACATACCATGATAGAATATGAAAATTGTTTTACTGAGCTCGATAATTTCATATATGATATAGTATCTAATGAGAATATGATGGCTCGAAGGTTTGAGTTGTGACATCCTTGGGATATTTTTTCTCAGGTTTTATCACCAAAGATTCCTTTTTATGTTGATGGTGAAGATGGACTTGGTTAAAAATCCCGAGTTATCAAGAGTTTGTTTCACTCCTAGTGGTTGTGTGCATTCCACTAAGGGAAAGAGGAAGTGTGATGATTTTTATCGTGGTTCTAGATAATAGGATCATTTTAGTCCTACGGTAGTTCCTAGAAGAGTCACATTGATTTTCTATCAGTGTAGAATTCCAGTGAATTTAAAGAGGGTTTCCACTAGGGAACCTAAGGTATGTGGTTCTTATGGACGTTTGGGTCACACACATTATTCATTCCTTGTATTTTCAACTCTAATTGTAGGAAGAAATCACCAACACCATCTAGAAAAGGGTTAAAATAAGATGATTCCCATGAAAAAATGGTTCAATCCACATGAATATAGTGTGATTCTTCTTAACATAGTGTAATTTTCTCTAGAGGATGTAGATATTGGTCCAATGACTTTGAGAAGTGCAATTACAATAGCTTCATCATTAAAGACTACATTATTTGATAATGGTACATCTTAATCATTCATTTCAACCCATATTTATAATCTGTTAAATATTCCGATGGAAATTTTATCTTGTGAAAAGGATATTACTAAACCCCTTGGTATAAAGAGATTGCAGAGTCTCTATAGTCATAGTTTTGATTCACTTTGTTAGATGTAGTGAATTCATGGAGTTTTTTGGTTCTTAACATGAAACCACTTGACATCGTTCATGGTAGGGATTAGTCCATTTCCATTAAATCATATATTGAATTTTATCTTTCATGGGCCTCATTTACTACACCTGATGGCGTGTACCATGTATTCAAGGAGAATGTGACCCAAGGTGTACTATTGTTGATCCTTCTTATCCAGATTTAGGGAAATCATTATTAGTTTTTTCTTTTTATCATGAGAGATAATACTTGAGTGTGGATATACCTCTAATTTATATTGAACATCCAACGAGTTTTATTCTGACTTCCCTTTTTTTTCCATCAGTAAGAGAGGTTGATTTTTCATTTGAATTAATATCTATTACTCAACCAGTTTCAATACACACTTAGAATATGGATCTAATTAAAATGATAGTGATGAAGTCCCAATAATATGATCTTATTTAGAAATGATTTAAATTTTCAAGTGTGTTATCTTAGGTGGAACCTATTCTCTTTGATAAAAAATTTTATGGTTCACTATACCTTTTCATTGATCATCGAAAACTCAATAATGTTATGATAAATAAAAAGTTTCTGTTTCATTGGATTGACAATATATTTGGTCATTTGAAGGGGAGAAGTGGTTCTCCTAAATAGATACCATCAGTTGATGATAAAATAATCAGATGTTCAGAAAAATTCCATTCGAATCAAGTATGGACATTATGAGAACCTTGTCATGCCCTTTGGCCTAACCAATTATCTTAAAGTTTTTATAAATATAATGAAATTGAGTTTCCTTGAGTATCTTGATACCTTTCTTGACCTCTTTATTGGTGAAATCCTTGTTTACACGAATACCAAGAAGGATGATGTGCGTCATATGAGAACACATTTAATCATGCTACGAAATCGTGAACTTTGTGCCATGATTTCAAAATGTGAATTTTGGAATCGAGAATTGATGTTTTCGGAAAACATGGGGTTAGAACATTGAATTTTAATTGATCATGAGAAGGTAAAATCTGTTATGATATGGGAGAAATCATGAAATGCCTTTGATATTGGATGTATCATGGGATTACCTAGTTATTATCACATGTTCATTAAGGAATTATATATGTTGACTTCTATGATGACTCATCTAACTCGAAAGGAATAATTATTTATTGGGAAAAGAAATTTTAGATTTATTATTTTCAGATTATATGTTTTTTTACTAATGTGGTTATGTTTACTCTTCTAGAGGTCAGGAAAGACTATTTGGAAATCTCTGATGTATTGGGTTCAGGATTGAGTTTTTTTTCTTATATATGGTTGTCATGTTATTACTAATAGGTCTCTTAATATTTGGAAATAAGATAATAATTATCCAAACCATGACCATGAAATTGAAACTGTGATGCACATGATTAAAAGCTAGATGAATTACCTTTTCAGATAAAGTTTTACCATGTATTTAGACCAAATGAGCATGAGTTATATCTTCTCTCAAATAGATTTGAATCTTCACTAGAGGTGTTGGGTGGAGTACCTCCCATCCATAAATTTTAACTTCTCCTATACCCCAGGGAATGATAATTTCATTGAAGATGTTTCGCGTAGGAAAATTCTAACCCGGAAAAAGAAGGAAACATTAGAAAAGAAAAGTTTGATTGGTACCAATACACAGTTTTATATTGGAGTCCATCAATTAGGGGAAGAGGTTAACTTATCTAGTGTTCAATTGAAATCCACTCTTCTCTAATTGATTATTTAGGAACAACAACTTCATGAAGTGTTCTAGAGTGTTAGGTATTCTATTTATAGTGTGGTGACCATTATAGATAGGTCATCTTCCACAGAGATAATTCTACTATATCAGACTCACTTTAGTGCACTATTAGTGGTGAGAAAAGATATTATGGTCGATGTCCATTTTTCCCCATGGGTAGTTCACCTAAGAAATAATGATGATATTTTATGACATGTGGAGGAAGTTTTAGTGTCCATTTATGAGATGGTGCATTGCTAAGTTTGTCTCTCATTACTATACATGGGAAAAGGAAAAGGTCGAGCACTATAAACCTTCGTGTTTACTTCAGCCTCTTTTGGTCCCTACATGAAAGTGGGATGATATATCTTTGGACATTTTGATTGGGTTGATGTATACATAGAGAAAGAAGAATTTTATATGGGATGTAATTGATATTATGGTCATATTAATGCACTTTAAACCCATTCTTGATACAATCAAAGTAAAAGAGATGAGAAATCTGCATTAGAAAGAGACTATTCATTTCCACGGAGATCCATCTGCTATAGTTTCTAAAAGGGATCTTGGATCACTTATTGTTTTTAAAGAGGCCTTTAGGAGGAACTCGGGTCTCATTCACATTTGAGCATGGCATAACATCTGTAGTTGGATGGACAGATAGAAAGAGGAATACCTATTCCTGAGGATATAATCATCACTTGTGTTCTTGACTAGGTTGTATCTTGGGATGGTCACTTGGTACTAGTTGAGTTTTCCTACAAAAATTGGTTCAAGTATGAGATTAGAATGGATCCTTTTGATCCGTTTTATGTCAAACCTTATAATTCTCTGTTTTGTTGGTCAGATATTGGTTAAATTTCGTTGGTTTGATAATGATTGGTCAATGTGATTACAGTAAATATTCATTTGATTCATCTAAGGATGTTGAAGGCATGGATATAATAAAAGTCCTATACTAATCATTTTTGTAAAGAATTGGAATTCTCAGTTGGTGATCGAGTGTTCTAGAATGTTTCACCTCGGCTACATCATCAACTTCTAGGGAGGCAAGGGAAATTGGAAATATATTTGTGGGACCTTTTGAGGTTGTTGAGAAGGTGAGGAAAGTTTCATACCATTTAGAACTACCACCACAGGTGATTTTGATACATGATGTGTTCCAAGTATCTTAGCTCTGAACGAATCTATCTGATCCATCTAATATTCTTCTTTCTAGTGATCTTGAGGTCCAAACAGTTTTATCCTTAACTGAAAAAACTGTTAGGATATTTGATTTGGAATCCAAGTTACATTGTGGGAGGAATATGTCTTTGGCTAATTTTCTATGATACCATGGATCTGATTATCCTAAGATGTCAGAGAAGGAGGCACTGAAGATAGATTAGTGGCCTCATCTTTTCGACGTGGAAGCTTCCGAGTAAGCTTTCTAGGGATAGAATGTTCCAATGGAAGGGAGGTTTTAACATCATGTTAATATTTTAGGGTATTTTTGAACACCTCATTTTGACAATTATTTGGTTGGGTTTAATTTGGTGTTGATTAATGTTGATTTTTTAAAGGTTTTTAAATATGAAGTCTTGTGCATGGTTGGAGCACAATTTTCCCAATCCGTGCACCCTCTCAAGCCAAAACCTGAAAAACAAATTTGTTGGGTTTTTTATTGTTAGTGTACAATTTGTTAGACCATGCACACACATAGAAGAGACCATGTGACCCAATTAAAACATTCTCATAGTATGTTAGTATGGTTTTGTTCTACTATGTGGGTCTACCTATAAAAAAATACATATAGTTTTTTTAATCAAAATCTAATTTTAAAATTTCACAGACACCAATATTTGGACCACAACATACCGATATGACCCCAAAGCAGTTTCTAATTCCTTGAGGACTCCCATGAAACATTTTTGTCCCATCAACATCCTCATAAAGGTGGATCAATGCATGAATAACACCCATGGATCTTCATACGGTTAGTCCCTTCTTCCCGATATCAATCTCTCTTGGTCTATCTCTTTATACCTAGGGTTTTGTAGATACTCATGTTGCTTAATGAATATAATACCCCCTATTTTGGGATTATAAACCTAGGTTTAGTCATTGTATTCTAGGTTACAAAATCATCATTCTTTGTTGAAAATCCTGATTAGGGATCAGCGTTGTGTGTTTTGTTGGTCACAGGGATAGTGGTTCTGTCATGATTCCCAACTTATATTAACTCTAAATTGATTAATTTAATTTATATTATTTTATTGAAATTCAATTTTCTGATCTGGATTAAATTAATTTAAATTGGTATTTTTGGAATTCAAAATTCCATTGAATTGGGGTGTTGAAATTTGGTTTTTGGAATGAAATTAGTAATGCCCCAATTCCATTGAATTGGGGAGTGTTTATGGAAATTTGAGAAATTTAAATTGTCTAATTTAAAATTTAAATTTTATTGAAACTATTTGAATTAAATTTTTTAATTTACTTATGGAATTGTATTTCATGAAAAAATTGTAAAACAGACCAAATTCTCTTAAATTGGGATTTTATTGTGAAATTGACAGAATTCTGTGAAAAATAAATTGTTTAATTTAATTATAAAATTTAATTGTGAAATTTAATTTTGAATTTATTTAAAATTATTATATTGTTTAAATGACTAATTTTTTTTTTATAATCCCTACGGTTTTATCTCAGTAAAAGGCTTGTTTTTAATTAAAAATACAATTTATGGTTTTTAAACGGAACGTGGAATATTTAAAATTCAGAATGTGGTAAATTGTATTTTTATACTGCATGAAATAAATTTTAATTCTTTGTTTTTTATATATCACATGAAATCCTTAGGTATTTAGTGAATTTTTTGTACGAAACTTTAGGCTTTATAGTAGTCTAAAACATAAATGCAGCATATTACATTTCATAGAAGATGGTGGTGAGTCATCTATGGAATGAGTTTAAAAGGGATGTATGTGCATATTTCCATGTCATCATGAGTGTGGGGTCACTATATATTGAAACTATTGTACCATCATAGGCATATTAACATGATTATCACTTTTTTTATTTCAAATGAATATATACACATTCCATTATTTTAAACTTATTTACTTGCCCTCTAATTTATATAAAAACTTTTATATGAAAGTGTTTTTATGAAATTAGTGAAAATTGTCATTGTTTTTTAAATATTTCATCAATTGAAGTGCGAATCCTTTGTTTAAAATATTTTTTTCTTTTGAAATGTAAAGAATGAATTGATTTAATTGTTATTTTGAAATGAAAAAACCTGTTTTTTTAATTGGTAGAAATATTTTGGTTAATTTGAATTCGTAATTTTTTTATATAATCCTTGGTGAGACCATACTAGGATTTTTACCTCACACCCAACTTGTGTCTTTAAGAGTTTTTAGATTATCTCCTTCTGGGTTTGAGCAATAGTAAAGATCCAATTTGAGGTGGTTCTAGCAGTTAATCTGTGGACATAGAGATTTGTATCCTTTGGGACTTGATAATTTTATATTTATATATTTCTGAAACATTATTGTAGTATTTTCCTTGTTAACGCATTTTTGACTACTAGTACACATCACCCAGTGGAGTTTATTTTCTGTGGATACTATCTTGTCATATAGTTTCCAAATTTCGAGTGGAAAAATAATTCCCACTTTCATACTTTATGATGCCACATGTTAGTCCTTGGCCCATGGGGATAGGGAACACCCTTTGGGCTATGCCATATTTGTCTTGGTTATTATGTTACCAATGTACCCTGTCTGGATCATGTAAAGAGATATGGAAACATTAAATTATTCCAACCATAATAAAATTTACATATAAATATAGTCACACCCCTTTTGTTAACAGATATTTTATTATCCATGCATCAAAGCATAATTTTTCGGGTCACAGAGAGAAAAAGTTCCCCATTGATACCGTATTAAGGTGAGTATTGGGATCCACTAACACTAATGAGAAGGGATGTTGAATTAGTGGAGGGAAATTTTTGAAATTTATTTTCCATTGATATAAATCACAATGAATTGTAAAAGGATAATCCACTCAGATAATAAATAACACATTGTCAAATGATCAATCACTTAGAAAGGCTTTGGGGCACCAAATGTTTTATGAGGTTTTGATTTAGTGTGTAATCATACTACAATTCCTAATAAGTTACTCCCCGAAGCACATATTCAGTTATCTATATCCCCATATAAAATCCTATTAAAAATTATGGGTCATACTACCACATGTGTCAGGATTTGCACCCAAAAACATAAATACATGTTACAGTACAAAAGATGATTAAGAAATGAAGAATATCACAACATTAAACTAGTTTTCCTAAACAATATGATACGTATATCAACTTCCATGACCATCCAAAAATTGTATAAAATAATTTCCCAAAGTGTATAATTTTATTTTATTGAAAAAAAACTCTCAATCATAGAAAAGGTATCCTAAATACACGATATTCAATAGATGTTTATCACTAAAGATCCAAACATGGATTCATACTTCCTTATATTTTTTTGGTTTTATTGGCAAAAATATTCTTTCATGTGTAAGTTGATGCATGCACCCCCATATTACATTTTCTCAATTTCTGTTATCTCTTCATTATTAATAACCGATGGTCTATTTTTCACAATAGAAAAAATGAATAAACATTAAAGCCTCATGATATGTATAACTATATCTAATAAAAACATCATCATATGTATTTATAAATTTATGAGTAAGGGTTTGGAGGTATAACGAACCATATATGTGATCCATACACTGTGAAATACATTATTTCTAAAGTCCTACAGAAATTAGAGCCATATACAGTGATGATTTTGAATCAAATACATGAAAGAAAAGTCTACATGGTTCTCAACATGATTACGATACAAATTTTATTCTCCCATTTGATTCATCATTAGACTATATTTCTAATCATATAATAGATTATTATTTGGCTACATAAAAATTCATCTTCTGGAAAAATTTCGCTATGTGGATCCTCAAATTGATGACATCAATCATTTAACTACATGTCACATTTGGTAATATGGATGAATCCAATACATGATTATTCTATAACGTGACTGAACCATGAGAATATCCTAGGTTAATATACCTTCAACAAGTCATCTATATAGCCTAAATTATTATGTGAATATTCCCTTCAGAAAAATGGCTATGTGGATTCAAAATACACTTATACTCAAATAGAACATATGCAATCAACCTCCAGCCCATCTAAAAAACTATTTTCTAGTATCCTGAATTTTCTTCCATGATATATATGTCCATAAACACTAGAAAAATCAAAATTTTACTTATTAGTTCCTCTTATAAGGATTTATAAAAATAAAACAACCCATACTCACCAAGAACAATTGGATCTTCATGCATTCTAAAACAATGAAACACATTCATATGGTTCTTCAAAATATTTTCCCATTTTATTTAAATGGAAATGTTAGATTAATCCCATGGACATGGATTTTCATTAGAAATATCACATTAAATATTCAATTAATGTTAATTCTAGAATGTAGGATAATGATACAAAGTAAGCATTACACTTGATGAGACATCAAGGAAAAGGAATTATATTATATAGTACGATTTCATAGGATGTTGTTGTCATCAAAACATTAATTTATTTTCTATGGTATGATTGGAATATTTATATAAATCCAAAACTTACTTTATGTTATTTAATTAATTCCACTTATAAATAGGCTTTAATGTTTATACACAATTATTATCAACAATCTCTTTTAAATTCGATTTGAATTTACTAATAAGAATAAATATAATTCATTTTTTTGTGGAATAAAAATCCTTTAAGTGTCACTGTTGAAAAAATCAATTACTGGATATATATAAATTTGGAATATGTGTGTTTAATATGAGATACATATTTATTAAAGGTTTTTATAAATATAATATTTATTTATATATTTTCAACTAATTCCAAGGTAATAATTAAATATTCATTTATTCACCAATTTCATTGATAAAATGATATTTTCTTGTTATAGGAATATTAAAATTAATATTTATTCACATGTTTAGTGAAAAAAATATTTATTTAATTATTGAGTGATTACAATATTATTTAACTAAATTTTTTTAATTAATTTATGATAAATTATAGGGGATTAACGGGTTCAGTTAAGGTCCCATAGGAAATGGTAATTTATAAGAAATGTTTAGCACATGTCATGACAATATAATAAAAATATTTTTGTTATTTAAAATTGGATTTAATAAATATTAACAATTTTATAATGGGCCATTGTGTAACTATCAATAAGATATCCCTAAATATGAAGACCTGATTATATCATTTTTGAGTATATAAAATTGTTTTCCGTAATAAATTCACTGAAGATAATTCTATCAATCCCAAGAAAACTCTCTCAAGAATATAGAGAGATATTCCTCTTCATATCTCTTAATAATATACTATAATAACATAGATTTATTATTGAGGCCAATGAAGTAAAATTTAAGAAACATGGTTATTAAAATCATGTACCTAGAATTCAACTGTTAACATTGAGATATTTTTGAGCATGTGTCTATATAGAAATATTTATCCTAGTCTGAAATATATTTTGTAATGAAAATAAGTATTGAGAGAAAACCAATCTAATCGATAAAAACAAAAAGAAAAATCATGTTGAGTGTATTATTATTTTATTTTCATTATAAATAATGTGTTGATGATACTACATTTGATGATTGTAGAGTTTCATTATCATGCTCTTTAGATATAATTCATTAAATCCAATAATAAAACATTATTGGGTAAAAGGTAAACCACTTTAATTCATATAAAATAATAATACCCATATATTTGCTCAATCTAATTTAATTAAAGGCCAAGATGTATTGGATTTATCACACATGTGGAAAAATACAAACTTTGTTTTCCCTAATTAACTGCATTATCATTAATATTCAAAAATACCCATTTATTAACTAATCTAAAAGGTGTATATATTAACGGAATCACGGTATGTAGATATATTAGGTAATTTGTATTCATAATAATCATACATTCCTAACTTTCTCAATTATTAAAAGACATTCCATGTGATATACAATGGCGTGTCACTATGGAAAAAATAAGGAATTTTTACCTGATGATTTTATTATTTACTCCCCATATAAAAATAATCATGTTTCATACAATAATATAAAAATTATATTCCTAACATCCATCAAAACTCAAAATACTTTGCGATGATCATCAATTATGGATAACATTAAGGTGAAATTTTCATTAAATTTCTTATTTAAGAAAGATGGATCATACAAGACTGAGTGATAAATGATCATTGAATTTTATATAACAAAGTGATACTTTTTAAAACCATTAAAACCAACTTCTAATATAATTTATCGAAATGTATTTATAAAAGCGTTCATATTTTTTCTATGCTGTTTATTTTTTTAAAATGATTTTATTTATTTTTATATATATCCACCAAAAAAATCCATACATAAAAAATATTAATGATATAAAAAATTATATGGTACTTGTGAAGGGTGTTTTTAGTCCTTTTGTTTTAATGAGGTAACATAGACAAAGAAAAAACTCCATTTTTGTCACAATATATCTCAATTTATCATAGAATACTATCAACCATAATTTGTTTGGAAGTTAAATTCATGATCCGAATATCCTCTTTCATAATATTTTATTTGGATATGTATTCTTACTATATTGTTTATCCCACTATAGAGGATTATTTAGATGTCCTCCAAGATATATCATCCATTTAGAAAAAAACCATATTCAAAATTTTTATTTTCATTGTTAGATATGAAACTAGGACCAGTAAAAACATTTACAATGAGATCGTACATTCCTCCAAATACCAAGAACATATCATTATTTCATCTTAGGTAACTAAGGATATTCATAACAATAATCTAGTGACTCACTAGGATTGGATTGGTGTCGTTTCACTATACACAATGAATATGAAATATCATTCCATGTACATAAAATTTTATACATCATAGATCCAATAGAGGATCTATTAAGATTTCAGACAATATTTCAAAACTATATAGAAGTATTTTGAATCATTATATGATTAAAAAATTATAACATAGGTAAATAACACATATTTGAGTTATTTATACTAAACCCCTATAACAAATTAAGAATACATGCCTTTTAACTTATTCCAAGAAATATATTTTTTCTATATCTTTAGATATTTATACCAGGTATATAGGCTTCTCCACCAATTTATTTCAATGACAAGAATTATCTCAACCACAAAATTGATATAGTGTAATATATCCATAAAATTTTATATAGGACTATGTTATCTGTATAAAATATCTGAAATACCAAAAATACCCCTAATCTACTAATATGCACAAGAATAGACTTCATTTATAATGGAAATAATCACTTTACATTAATCATAAAACTAAATGTTCTCATTTCAAGAATCTTACATTGATTCATTAATGTATCATTTATAGTTTATAGCCTTTGTATATTTTCATGGATCTTCCGAACATTCGGACAGTATCATATTCAAGTCCACAACAAAATTTCCATTAATGAATTTTTTTGGGATAAATTTGTTTCTTAAGTTATAATGATAATAATTTTAAATAGAAAGTATTATTCTAATTTTCTTCGTCATCACAATTGGGAAAATGTTTTCTCTATATACATTAGGATGATTTTTTTGTAACCCTTTAATAACATGGTAGATTTTTATGTAGAAACAATACCATCCAGGTTTGTTCTCTTATGGAAATCCCACATTCACTAAATATATATTTCCTATTTAGGGGAATCCAGTATTTTTGAACATGATTATTACACATGGAGTCCTTCTCAAATATCAGGTAATTTAACCATTTCACATAAGTATTGGTCTCAAATTCCTCTTGTTATGAATTAATTTTATTATCTCTAAAAATTACATGATTATTATTTTCCACATAAGGTACATATATATTTGGATATTGAAAAATACGAGGAATCAATTTTGGTTCTTATGATAAAATAGTAAACTATTCATATAAAACTCATTATGGAATCAACATAACATACATCATCAGAAGTCTTCATATTTTTTTGTCCCAAACCTCATTAATTTTTTAATTCATCCATATGAATCCATTAATTTTATATTCTTTTGCACGAAATAGACTAGTCTGGGAAACAGTCATGTTTTTATTATTAGGGATATAGAAATAATATCTCATTGTTTCCTTCAGATAATAAGAAAATAGGTATTTATCTAATTTACGATCTTGTTTATCATATTTTAAATGTTATTTTAGTGTTTGAAACCCCACTTCTTCATAAAATCTATTCAGAGACATTCCCCATTTTTTGTATAATATGGTGTCTTTATATCTTTTTTATATAGAATGAATCTATGTAAAAATGAAATATTTTTCATATAATATACCTATAATGAATTAAGATGATCATTGAAAACCATCATTGGTCAAACCATTAAAAATAGGTTAAAATTAATCATATCATACAAAATATTTAACAATAATTTTCCAAGAGGAGTGAGTTATGGAATAATTTTGAAATATCTCAAATGATAAATGAATTATTGATCAATTATTCACCACCTAAACCTGATTAATATTTCTTAAAACTTCTTCAAAGATGATTTTATACACCATCCCAAAGATATTTAAATTTTACAAAAGTTTCATACCTACCTCTCATTAGAAACACAAAATCATACCATATATAGTCACTAGTTAAAGAAACAAAGTACCTATATGCACGACATTATTTACTTCTCATTTGTGCACAAACATCCCATTGTACAATACCCAGTATTCTACTTTCCTTTTCATCTTTTTTTCAAAAAGATATGCCTCTATATTTTTTATTAATAAATAATATTGGATCTTAATAAATGATTCGTAATATAATTTTTCTAATATTCCATCATTTTTAATAAATTAATGAATTTCTTATCTACATGTCCAAGTATATAACTTTAATTGTATGTGGGGTTACAATTAAACATGAACTTTTTATTCCAAATGTTATATAAAATATTATCCATATATCAATTGTGTTAACAATGTAATCTATTATCTACTATATAAAAACATTCATTCAATTATATAGATCAACTATTATTCTTAATAATTAATGAGAATATAAACTTATCTAAATAATATATTGAAATCTTTTTATTTACTTTTGGTCGGAACATAATAATGATTTTCTAATTTCTGATCCATTGTTATAATAATACGTGAATCATATGTTCTAACATATAATTTAAAAAATGTAAATTCATTCACAACATCTGGTTATATATCACATTTCATGAATGCCCTCCCATATTTATCATTTTTATAAGAATGAATGTGCGACGAACACACGGTTTCTAGAAGCCATGAGTCACAGATAGAGAAATTGGTTTCTATAACAGCATCATTTCTTTTCTCAAAATTATTCTCCTTAAAAATACATCTCATAAAATAGATACCAATATATAAAATTTTTGTAGGTGATATGTATAAGATATCACAAAATAATAGACATGATAAATTCTATAATAAACAATATAGATATATCCATAGGTAAGTATCATGTCTATGATATTTTCATCAATGACATTTAATGTATGTAGTACCATTAAAAATGATAACACTATAATGCATGTCCATTTAGCGATCCAATTTCTGTGTTTCACTATGTTTAGGGTAAAATTATATTTTATCTCATCGTATTTTTATTTAGTTATGTATTCATTCAAATTATATCATATATTTAAATTAGATATCTAATTGGAAAACTATTTACCCAATCAGTCATGTAGATAAACCAAAATATTGTACCCAAGAAATTTAACAAAATCAAGAAATATTTTCTATGTATTATCAAATAAAATTAAACTAATTAGAAGAAAATCCAATTTGGGTCTCCCATTAATTATTTTACATATACAATATAATATTAGATAACATGGATTTATCATTAGAAAACTTGTAACATGATTATAGTCTCGAAATGAACTAAATTTGACGGAATCTCACACTTAGTCTTTAAAATTACTTCTTTTAAACTATTAACAATATAATATACATCACGCATATATTTAATGTATAACTATTAAAACCCATGAAATCATTATCATCTCATTTTTTATTCCATTGTGTATAGATACTTCTATTAATTTAGTTTTATAATCTCTTTTCCACACACTAAATAAATATCTACAAAAATATTAATGTATTCTAACAAACACAACACTAAGTTTTTTTACACCTCAAAAAAATAAAAGATAAAAATATTTAGAGATATATAGATTCATCCTACATAGAAGGTTCCCAAACATTTTATATAATGATTTTAAATTGTATAAAATTAATAAATCTCACGTGAGTAAGACCATATCTACACATAACCTACCACAAACTTTTAATAACATAGAACAATTCTACAGGATAGTGGGATATATGACCCAAATTCCATCCACTCCTGGGTACAACACTCAAGAGTGAATATAATACAACATAACTTTAACAACTAAAACGAATAAGAAATATTCAATACCTAAATTCAATATAATAACTTTTACTTCAATCTATGTTCATGACAGATGAGGACTAAATTTTATGTTTTCATATATAAAACACAACTCAAGGAAATGATATTTTATAATTGTCAATTTATTATATAGATTAATGGAATAGAAATATTAATATTTCATACATAATTTTAAAACATGAAAACTGTTAATGAATTGATTAATAAACAGACATTTTATTTATTTCCTTAAAATGTTGTACTAATATAAACATTTCAGATTTTATTTAGGTATAAAAATATTTTGTCTTTATTTCAGATCATTAATAATTATATAAAATTAAAATATTTAATCATTTTATGATAAAATAATAATGTTATTTATTTTTCATTAAATAATTTTTATGATTGATATAGTGGTACTACCAATTGTAATCCATTGTTAGAATTGACTCTTTTAATAAGAAATTTCTCTCGAATTTATTTTTCTTACTTATTATGGAAACCTTACATATCATTGTTTTTCACATCTATGGAAAAGGTAAATATCATATATATAATAAATTTTCTTACGTATCACAATATAACCACTTTTGAAAAAAAGATAATATATTATGAATAGTAATGATTCTTATGTATTAATATATATAATTCTACAATAAAGGGAATAATTTTACACATGGAAATGTTTCTTACACATTGGAATGTTTTGTAAGATTTTATTTGATGATATATACTATGTTGTTGTTGAGAAAATGTAATTTGTTTTCAAGAAACCTAGATTTCAATATAAACATATGATATCGCCTATATCATATCTTTTTCTAGAGATAAAAACCAAATGTTTTCAATTTATTATACCTTATGATATGTATCATGAACTTCCTATGACTATATGAAATAGGACCATATATTTTTGTAGAGAGCGAACAACAATTATGGTAAGCTTTTCTCCATATTGAAACCACCTCATAATGTACATTGTATTATTGAAAAATTAGTTTAAAATAAATTACAAAATTTTATAACATTAATTTTAGGAAATATAATTAAATTTTAAATTCAGAATGTAAAAATTATATTATGGTCAATTTTTTAGATTTTATAAAAATAGTTGATTTTTATATGGATTGTAAAAAATGTCGATTTTATAAAAAACTATCTCTTTTATTTAATTTAATTTTTTTGAATTAAATGAAGTATATTGAATCCATTTTTATAGATAGGATATATATTTAATAAAAATTCATATAAAAAATATAATTTTAACGTAGAAATGAATTCATAAATTTTGCAGATCTATTCAATTTTAGTGTTCAAAATAATTTTATTTATTTATTATATTTTAATGAATTGTAATCAAAGAGACATTATGTTTTAGTTTTATTTTAAGGAAATATAATTATAATTATTTTTAACAAAATCTAGTTATTTCCATTTTAAATAACATTATATTTAATTTTTTCTATAAAATTATTTTTATTCAAAAAACATGAATTTTTTAAAAAAAACTATTTTTATTGTGTTTTGTTCAGTTATATTAAATTAAATATCAATACATTATAAAAACTGACGATTAAAAAATTAATTACATATAATTAATAATAATTATTAATATTTCTTAATATGTTCATCATAATGTTTTGTTAAAATGAATAGAAACATAGTAAAATATTGATACCACAATTAGAGTTAACACAAGTATAGTTGGAGTTAAAATAATATACGAAGGAAGAAATTCCACATAAACTTATCTAAATTTTATTTCATTGAGTTTATATTTTGTTTTTTATTATAATATATTACAATTAATGTACATTTTCTTCCATTTTCACAAGAAAATTACTTTATATTACTCAAATATTTGAATGATTCAATGTGTGTCCCTCCTCTCAATTATAGAAGAGCACCCCTAATCTTATATTTTTCAAGAACATTGAGAACTCTATATTATCCAATCCCGAAAAAAGTATTCCTATATTCCTTACTAATTTTTTTGAACATATTTTATTCTTATAAGACCATCCAATGAAGGATTACGGTGTATTACAATAGGGGACTCTCGAAAAATAGGTAATCATCATTGCTAACTATTTTAATGTTTATTTCTTTTTTCTAATTATTCTAAATATATTGTACTAATCCTAACATAATTTATCCAGTATAATAAATATATTTATATGTTATAATTAATATTTCAATACTATTTTAGCTTAATTTCCATCTTATGAAAAATTAAATCATCACTCCTACATATGTATGACCAATCGTCTCCACATTGCGGTGAAACCCATTTTTCATAATCACTTTTCATTGATTGTTAAAATATGTAAATATTTTATATATTTTATATTTATGAAATAATTATGATTTCATAGATATAATTTACCAATTACCACATTACCCTTCGTCCCATTAAAAATGATAATGTTGATTATGAGTATGTGTAGACTACCACCTCCATTAAGTGACATGACTAATTTCTCAGGTCTTAAATTCATGCATGACTATAATTTTTAATATAATTCATATATACTATATTTAAATATTTTTAAAATTATTTTGATTTTGGAAAATATATTAAAATTCAATGACCATAACTACTGAATCGATTCATACCTGAAAAATGAAGTAGTTAAAACTAGAAATAATGAAAATTACTAAACAATTGATAATATTTTCTAACAAAATACTGTATCATTTTATATGAATTAATATGATTATGGTATAGTATGACACTACATTTATATTTATTATACATAGGGCTAAAATCAGTTCAGAAGAAAGTTGAACATAAGGCAACATATTATTTAATTATCCAAACCTTATTCATGATTATTTTTATTTATATAAACATTAGTGGAACTATATGATATCAATATGTTAAAAATCATATATTTATATTCTTATGTCATTTTTCTATTAATTATAATTTTTCCTTTCATTTTCCTCTATCTGAGTACCTAAAAGTATGAAAGAATATTTTCATGAAAAACTTTCATTGTTTTACTATTATGTCAAGAATCATTTTTTTCAATGTCCATATTTTATTTAAAAAAATTTCAAGAATGTTTTAACTATTAGGTAATTATTTATTGTAGTAATTTTCCTCCATGTTTTAATTTCTATAAAAAATGTTTGAAATGAATATTCTTATCTATTTCTGAATGAGTTACATTTTTTCGAATGTGTGAATGGAATATTTGTTTTAATGATTACCGAATGAACACAATTTACCAACATCATGAATATTATTTTCTTTGAAGAATATTATAATAGAATAAATGGTTATTTTCAAATAAAATTGTTTTCAAAATATTTTTTATAATTTTAATTTTTTTTCTAATTTATTTCTAAATAAAAATGGTATTTCCCTCAAAAAAATGATTATGTGATATTTCAAATGTTTTTTATCTATATAAAAAATCTATTGATAAATATTATTCTATATTATGGATATAGTCTAATGATCTCATCCACTTTATTAATCTAGATGTCTTATGATCATTTTGTTCTATTAATTAGGTGAGTAAAATATTATCATTTGGTTTTCTAGTTTTTTAATAAGAATATTTATATTGATTAGAAATTTAATTGTTATTAATTAATTTAATTCAATTAATAAAATAAACATAATATATGATGGTAGGGGAAATTATAGACACTTTATGCATTGGTATGTTTCGAGATATAAAATAGTTTTGGTATCTTACATCAGCCTTCTCTATTTATATATGATTTATTGTAATAATTAATTGATAGTAGGATAATGATGTCAGGCATTACAAATTATGCCATTAGGATACTATTTATTGATTTAGATGTGATAATATTATGTTGTTATGTCATCCAAGTATATATTCCTCTTTTTTATATTACTCAAACGTTATTTTTTTTTATTTTTTATCTCTAATATGTAATTGATTATTTATTTTTCTTATAATAAATTTTATTATACTCATTCCATTAAAAAATTGAGTTTAGCCTTTATGAGGATTCCCTTTTCCTATAATACCAGGAAGGGATCTATGAATGATTTTATGGATTAAATTGAAGAAATAATAAAGATCTCTATATAATTGTTAAGTTGTATTTCATGTTTTCATATATATTGTGGGAATCATATATGTATATAATATCCCAAGACTACTAAACTAGTTTATCCTTTGGGAAATATACCAAGTATATTCTGATACTACTGTAAAATAAACACTGGCTCTAGGATAATTGTATTGGGTTGTTAATGCTTGTACAAAAGGATAGTTATTATAATCCTTTATAATTGTATTTATGGAAACATAGATCAAAGAACATAACTCTATAACATATCATGAGGATATGTCTATGTATATGAAAATATCATAATGTTTTGATAAAGTAGATATTGTGTAGTTTTCATAGAAAATACATCCCTATCTTGATACTGTAGAGTGGATGCAACTATCACACATACGCACAATGGGGTAATAACTATGAAAGGGGTGGATTTGGTATTAACATAGTCATTAACATTTATATATGAGGGGACCTAATACTACATACCAGGATAGAAACTACAGGGGTATATTCTTTGGTTTATTTAAACACTCATTATAAACAATTATGAAATATTTTAACATGTTTTTATGATTCAGAGATATTTCCAAGGATACTATGATTATGATTTTGAGATTAGAGATGCAAAAATATTCTATTAATATTATTTATTGCACATTATTTAGCGTTATAATTAATAATGTTATGAGATAATTCAATATATTCCATTTTTTATAAATGTATCATATAAGATGGAATGGATACTATATCAATACATGTAATATATATAATTATTAGACACCTAGGGAAAAAATGAATCTAAATCTAGATCTAAATATGTAGAAGAAAACTCTATTACTACATTGGGGTAGATAACTCAGGTCATGATCAATAACATTAGACCTATGGAGAATTATTATGATCCCCAATATTGTGAAATAAATTTGTACAACTTCATAATATAAAAACCTCCATAATTTAAGGGGAAGAAAATCCAATAGTCATTTTCCAATGGATTATGTCATTAGAGAATATATTTCTTACATTGGAATGTAGTGAAAAAGAGAATGTTATCATGGTAGTTTATCATCATGGAAGAGACAATGATCCGTAGTGGTCACTGATACATAACAGAAAGGGGTCATATTAAATAAAAAACATGTTTTGGAATTCATTTAATGAGGTATTCATTAAAAAACACATTCCTCATGAGAAACCATCTGATTTGGAATGTAAATTTATTAATATAAGGAAAATATAATGACAAATTATTATGAGATATAAATCTAACATTACAAGTTTAACAGCATATATAGTTGATTAAATACATCATACAAGGAGTATTTATAGTTTCCTTGATTTGTTAAATCCTTTATTTAAAATGGATTTATCCTCTTATATATTTTCATTGTGTGAGGATATGATATCAATTTCCATCATGATAAAGAAATAATTATCAATGTATTGTGTTTTATTGGTAAAAAAAGTAAACTAGTAGGTGTTTATGCACTATGGAAAAAGAAATATGAAAAATGGATGAAGATAATGGTGGAATTTACAAATTGTGATAATTATAGAATGAAACACATTGGATCATATTTAATTAGAGTGGGTTTTTTATTCAAATATAGAGAGAATGTCCACCAGGCTCATGATTGCAGAAGTAGGAATGAAACTACAAATGTATAATTCTTTAACTATAAGTGAATGTGGAACAAGTATAGTGAATTCAACATTAATTAAGTGATATTCCCTCAAAAAGGCCATGAAACAATGGATAATATTATATCGCTTCCATAACTGAGGATAAAGTTCTTAACGATCGAGTGAACGGAACATTGATTATAGAATAAAATGTATCTAATTCTTTATTTCATTCCAAATATTTACACTCCTTATGATATTATATATTTTCTAGGAAAATTATATATTTCCCTACAAATATAAGAAAGGTGTTTTCAATCAAAACTCATAGTATAAATATTTCTACAACAAGGATATGTCATTCATTTCCTATTATGAAACATAGACATACCCTATTTTCCAAAATTATTTGTATTCCATTGGTTGAATTTTAGGTAATCCAATGTATGGATTTGATTTAAAATTAAAAAATTGAAAATTTATTATTGAGAGAAAGATATCATAATTTTTCATAGAGATATATAATCCATTTTCATCATAGGGGAGACTACATACATCTAATTATATTTGTATCTACCTCCAATAGATATAATTAAAGAAATTATTATGGAATAAGAGAAGGAATAACCTATTAATGGGAAATTTATCCATAGAAAATATTATTCCCCTATTGTGAAGGAATACATTGACCTATTTTAGGAATAAATACATTTACACCTACCTAATCATGATTTTTTTTTCAATTGGTCTCATCACCATTTAAAAACCTATTCATAGTACGCATTATAGGATGAAAATTGTGTAATTTTTGAATCTAAAGATTAAAATGAACTAATTTTCTAATATGGTTTTTGTACACACATGTTTTTCAACATTGGATTCCCATAATCATTTTTTTAAGAAGAAACATGGGTCAATGAGGTAACTCATAGATTATAGGGAGATAAATTCCAATACTATAAACAATACATCTCTTTTTCCCAACATTAGTTGATTATTTGATAACATTAAAGAAGATCAATATTGTTAATATATTAATAAACATTATCGGTTTTTTTAACTTCATGAAATGAAGGAATACATTCTAAATTCAACATTTCATTTGAGGTATGGACATTATGAATTTACAGAAATGGCCTATGGATTGAATTTTGAACCCCCTGTTTTTATAGATATAATGAATATATTATTCAATGATTATATCAATAATATATTTGTGGTATTTATTGATGAAATATTGATAGACTAAAAAATCTATAATGATAAGAACAATCATTTGAGAATCATTCTATATAAGCTTAGAATAAATTATTATATGAAATAATTAAAAAATGTGAATTTTGGATTCAGGATCTTTATTTTATTCTCCCTTTTTCTCAAAGTATGTAATATTCTTTTATAATTTAATGAAAATGATTATTCTAGAATATTCAATGCCGAAAAATATAATTACGGTTCATTGTTTTCATGGAATATAATGTTACTATAAAATATTTGTTGAAACATTCTCTGGATTAGATACACATTTAAATAATTTGACTTGAAAAGGATTTATATTTATATGTTTATAAAAATTTAAGGAAATTATTGAAAAACTAATGAGGAGATTAGTAAATTCATAAATATTTATTTTAGCACTCAGTATATATATATATATATTTACTTATGTATAATGACAGAGTTATGATTTATGAATAATGGAAGTTAAATATTGTTGAATAGAATTGTCAAACACAATATCTTGTTCCAGTTGTGAAAATAATTGCATTGGGATATGGTTGAATTATCTTTATGGTAAATGATGTGAAATATAAATGGATGATAATGGATTTAAATAAAAATACGCATATAAATTTATATACTTGAGGAAAATCCAATGGTTAGAACTTCTTGAGGATTATGATTGGTCAATAAAATACTATACTTGGAATGAAAATAAGATGGATGATGTAATGGGTAGAGAATATCCTGGTTTTTTATCTAAAATTAGTATTTTAAAAGAACTAATATTCATGGAATTAGTAAAGCTAAATATTTTAGACATTAAGGAATAATAAATATCACAATGATTTAAAATTATTATTGAAATATAATTATTGGATTAAATAAATTAGTTGTAAAATTTATAAAAACAATATTAAAATAAAAATAAAATACATGACTTATGGGATTTTCGTATACTTCATATATGAGGATAGTATTTTTAAATTTTTATGGAGACTATATGTTACATCCATTCACAAGGTGAAAATATACTTTTTATATGAAACTCATAGGTCAAATTTATATATACACCATAGTAGAACAAAAATGTATCAATATAGTACGTAACAAATTTTATGGGATAATATGAAATGGGGTACTGAAAACTATGCATTAAGATTTTTGGTTTCCTATTAGGTGATGTTATAGTGGAATCATCATAAAGTATTCAGACAACCTCTATAAATTTCTATGATGAAATGGGTTGATATTACTATATACTTTGTCACTAAATTTCCAAAGACACCTATAAAAATGGGAAAAAATGGGTTATTTATAATCACCTCACCATGTATTGACATTTACATATTATAAGGGATGATTTATCTCTTGAACACCTAACACAACTCTATAATAATGATGTTCTGAGTCTTCATGGTGCGCTTCCTTGGAGTGTATCTGATCATGATATGTGGTATACAGTGGAAATATTGGAGAGTCTTCAGAAGGATCATGAGGCTAATATACATTTTAAAATCTCACATCATTACACAACTCTATATATTCTATAAATAAAATTTATTTAATATAATAACATTTTTGGCTGTGCTCAGTTGGAATTCACATTATATTTGATTAGTATTTAACATAGGTGTAATTTAAATATTATAATAGGTTCCATTCAAGTATTCAAGTGGGACAATATGATGTATAACATGGTAATAAGTGTTTTAATCCAACTTTTTGAGATGATGTTTTTTCAATTAAAAATTCATGTTCATATCTCATGGAGGACACAACAACGTAATTGATAACTATTCAGAATTATACAAATGTTTCTCAATGTATACATAAAGGGTATATTTATAATCAATGGAATGATATTTAATTTCTCGTGGAAGACCATGATTTCTTTAAATAATATGTATGGAAGTCTGTTATATGGTTTGTAAATAATGGGAAACTAATAACAAGGTATATAGGTTTTTTTGAAATATTGGAAAGAATTTTCATTGCAGCTTACCATTAGAATTTCCACATTTCATCTTTAATGTTTATGGTTTGTTTTGTATAGAATTATTTAGAAATTACAAAACAAACACAATTAATGTACTCACATAAGAAAAAATATAATCAGAAACAAATTTATCTAACTAGAAAGTCCCCATATACATTCATTAAACTAGAGAAATTTTTTCAGTAATCAGATGACTATGCTGGTAAAGGAACATTTGATAAATCATCAGACATAAGAGGCTCTGTGAGAAAATCAATAAGTTTGGAATGATAAATAACCAAATATATTCATAAGGTGAAAAGGTTTATGTTTATACGGTGAACGTTTTTATGGAGGGAAGCATGTAACACCTGAGCATCAATTATATTAATACTTTCTTTCATGAGAAACAATATCAAAATAATGATTCCGTTATTCAAGAATGTGATTTAAAACGACATTATGAAAATATATAAATTAAATTTTAGGATAATAATTTAATTTTTTTGTTCATATTTTAAAAATTATTATAGGGTGGATTTTATTATAGTTTTCTTAAATAGTTGATTTCGTGTGAATTATGAAATTCTTTTATTTTACTAAAACTAGATCTTTTATGAAATTATAACAAAATAATAACAAAATGAAATGTTAAAACAAATTTTATCTATAAAAGTTTATATTTAATAATTAATATTATTTGTAAAAATAAATAATTTATAATATTGAAATATATTCTTAACATTCTAGATATCGATGTAATGGTTTTGGTCAAATAATTTGTTTTCCTCCTTGAATAAAATATTTGTAAGGATCCTTTTAGTTTTTGACTAGTTTTAATGCAAAATAACCTTAATATGGCCTATAATAATCCAATAAATCCCTTTTAAGCAAAATTATACCTTATATTGATGATAAAGCATTTTTATACTTAAAACAAGCATTTTTCTAAAAGTGGTTTTTTTGTGGTTTGAAATCATATATAAATATAATTTCATATAAATTATAAAACTTCAATATTTTAAACAAGATTACAAATTTTTAATCAAATTATTTCATAATATTTAATAATTTAAACTATATTTTTTCCACAATGAACAATTTAAGGAGAAAAAAACATGTTCCAGAGTTTGGTTAAAAATGGGTTTATCGGGGGTTAAACAAAGAGATTATCATAAAAATGAAAATTTAACATTTTTTAATATTATTGGATGATTATATATTAAACTTATACTATATTATATAAAATTTAAAATTCATTTGGTACTATATTTACAAAACTATTACCATACTATTTAAATCTTTTTTCATAATTATACGTGTGTCCCTCCCCACACTTATAAAAGGGAACCATTTATCCCTAGTTTTTTAAAACTATTGAGCACTATATCTAAGAAAATACCATCCCAAAAAATCATATATTACTTCCAATAATTCTTGATATTTTTTCCTACTCTTAAAACCATCCTAAAATGTATAAATGTGTATGGAAAAGGTGGTCTCTCAAATAAGAGGTAATCATCTGTAAGAATTCATTCAAATTATATTTATTCATATACTTACAATAAATTGATTAAATCCATAATAACATAATTATTCTACTATTACATATACACTTATATTTTCTTATGAGTAGTGGAAAAAAATTTCCCCCTTCATTTCTCTCCTATGAAAAATGTAAAAAAAATTGTTGCTGCATACGTAAGACCAACTGTCTCTATGTGGTGGTGTAATTCATTTTTCAACCAATTTACAGGGATGGTTATGTAGAAGTATGTAATAAATATATATGAAATTTCTGAAATAATTATTATTATATAAGTATAGTATTTAATTTTTCTTCTTACAATTTATCCTATTAAAGAATTATAATATTGCTCACACATGTGTGTGGGATAAAACCTCCACAAAATGTTGAGACTCATTTTCCATCTATATCTTTCATGGATTATTGTATATATATATAATGAATATATATGATATTTATTTCACCCTTAATATTTTTTTATGATGTAACTATGATGAAAATGGATTGAAAATAACTATTGAATAGAAACATTAATGAAAAAAAAGAAACGTTAACACCAAAAATGGAGATGATAATGACAAATTGTTTTTGGACTGGTGATAAGACGTTAAAATAAAATGATGCATCAAATTATATGTTTGAATATGATTCTTCAATATATAATCATAGTAAATGTACAATTATTATACATAAGGTCAAAACATTTTACAAATAATGGAATATATGACCTAATGGTTTATTTCACAATCTCATCCTTAATTAGGTTTTTTATGTTTATGTTTTCATGAATATAATTATATTATATTTATATCTCCAACCCCACATGTTATTCTTATTCCGAATTTATTGATTTAAATTAAAATTTTATGGTAATTTCCATAAAAAATATATATTCAAGTATTTTTAGATTTGAATTCACATCTTATAATCCTGATGATCTCTTTTGAGTTCAGAGTTTTATACAATTGGGCCATAAATCATAGATAATTAAAAATTACATCATGAAGTGGACACTTCCTCTCAATATCCATTTATCCCATATTATAAAACATTTAAAATTTTATATGTTTTATTTTCATGAATAATATTCACAGTTTCAATTTTGACCTCATCCTTGACCATATTTATCCTTTAAACCCTTTGAAAAAAAATAAAACATGGTATGAGAATAAAAATCTCAGTTAGGTGTATAAATTAAAATTAAGACTTATGTTATCCCATTTCAAAAAATAACTTTTGGTTAAAATAGACATTTTATCACCAATGATTATCAACTACTCAGCCCAAATATTTTTATATAGATATATCAAAATAAATATTAATGCCAAATAAATCACATAAGATTAATTTTTTAAAGTATGTCATACTGAAGAAAACATTTTCACAAAAATAAAATTTTTATCCTCAAAAAATAACATACACATTTCATTCAAAATAAACTCAATAAATTACCTTTTGAAAATATTTTGTTACCTGTTGAAATATATATCAAGCACAGTTAAATCATATAGGTAATGTGAGGTTTCAATTAAATATTAACAGATGAAGTAACCATCACAGCTAAAAATGCAGTAACCCTTATGGTTATATAGGGAACAACCCTCGCAGTTATACATGACATAATCCTTGTGGTTATACATAGTGTAATATTCGTTGTTAAATATGGAATAACCATTACAGTCAACATCCAATATAAACAAACCCAGTTAGTTGGAGGGTTACCTTGGTACAACCCATTAATAGTTTATAATGTAACCAACCCTCATCATAAACAACACATAAAAACTATACCATAGTAATAAAACATGAATGTTTGCATCATAACATAACATTACATGGAGAAAATTAATTATTTTATATGAAAATAGTTCATATAAAAACAAAAAAATTTTATTTCAAAATAACAAAATATTAATGATGGTTAAGAAAAATGAACTATGTTACTTTCATTTAGACGATAGGTTGTACGTATGAAAAAAACGTGTCCAATTTTTGATGATATTTATGAGAAAGAAAAAAAGTGTCATTTAACTTTATATAATAATAATAAAATTAAATGTATCATATTATATAAATAAATATATTTATACATATCATCCATACGATTTCATGACGAAACACTAATAATATCACTTCGCGGATATGATAGTTCACACGTACGCACAAAAAACAATTTCATTTTTCAGTTCCTGGAAATGTAAGGAAGTAAATGATATATTATAGTTTAAAAATGACAAATATTACATGAATATAATATATAAATAGTAATTCCAAAATTAAAATCCATCAATGATATACAGTAAATGAAAATGAATTAAATTTCCGGCAAGGCGGTAGTCCACCGTACACATGAACTATGGATTCCATTTCTACTTGATTAATGTTTAAGATACATATCGGATATTAAATTATAATAATAACATATCAGTATATTTTGGACAATTGTTTATGATTTTATCATGTTTTATTAGTAATTTAATTGATGATAGAAGAGATAATAAAAAAACACTCAGATAAAATTTATACATCTTCTTTGGTAAACGTCCCTTGAGTAAAGCCTTAAGACAGTAGAGGTCGATTTTATTCCAAAAAATGAACTATATAAAAAGATTAGGTATGGTATAAGTGGATTTGGGTATTTATTTTAGGAATCATAAATTATTTGTATTTTGATGTAATTATACGAAGAGGATCTCTTTTATAAGAGAGGGAAAGGGTGCTCTTGACAATATTCAAACTATTATGTTAATATCAATTAATTTTCACTTCTAAATTGATGAAAAGTGATTTATTTCAATCATTAGAGGATAATGGATCAAAATTAATTCATAAAATAAAAATTATACAAGTTTTGACTATATTTATACTCATATATTTTTGTTTTAACCCTTTTAACTCTTACAATGACAACATGGTTTTTTACACTATGATGGTCAATATAGTTGCTATAAAATTATAAAATACCCATAAATAGAACATGAATTTAATTTTAAACAAAAAAATAAAAAATTAGAAGAATTTAAGATTTTTATGAATTTTATAACATTTAATATATTATTATTTACTATAAAATATCCAAAATGTCCATTTTTAAGACTATTCATTACATTGACATTGATAATATCTAGATAATTGATATTATTAGAAGAAAATTTTTATATCCCTAACTTGTCATGGTATTATATAAAATTTATTTATTTTATTATTTATCTCAAATTTTAATTATTTAAATATTTTTTATATTATTTGTTGGTTGGAGTAGAGTAGTCAAGAGGGGGTGAATTGGGTATATATTTAAAAATATTCCTAAATGGCTTCCCATGTAAAGGTAAATACAATCCAAGTTAATAAAGGTTGTAATATTATGAATGGTTAACTGTTTAAATAACTTCTTAGAAGATTGATTAATTCTCATTAATCGTAATACTGGTTATTAAAATTACTTTTGAAGCTATTCTAACAAGGTAATAAAATTATAACTTCTTTCCAAGATTAACACTCAAAGTATATTTAGTGATTTTTTAATTATACAATAAAGTAGTAAAAGATAAAAGATTAAATTATGTAACAAAATGGATATAAAATAGGTTGTTTAGTCTCAAGACGGTACCTAATCTACACCACTTGGTGATCACCTGCAACCATGAAGTTTATATAAATAAATTAGACACACAGTCTATATTGGGCTTTACAATGGTGCAGAAGACAATCTAGATCACACAAACAGTTCCACAGTTCTTCGTGGGTACAAACTACCAGGCCACATAGGGACCTCTTCCACACATATCTATTGGTATACACAAGTGTAAAAAGATGTTTGTGAAAGGATATATTATATACTTCAGTTTAATGAATTAGATATTGTGTTTTATTATACAGATACACACACTGCATGAAATATAATAAAAATGATACAAAATCGAGCAAAGATGATGATGTAGTGTTAGAACTGCTCTGAGTGTTCTTTTATGAATCTATGGACTTCTGAGATAAAGAAAATGCAGAAATCAAGTACTCGTATGGAAAAAAGTGTCTTAAGTCATCTAGATCTTGCTCGTGTTCTTCATGGTGTTGATATTGTGAAGATGTCATCAACTCAGGGATTTGAGTATGATTCATGTGTTCTCCAGCAGTGTCTAGTTTCATTTTTCTGTTCTTTTCTTATAAAAGAACTAAGGGTTTATTTGGTGTCTTGATCACACCCACTTGCTTTTATTTTTTGTTTCTGGGCTACACATTGCTTTTATTTTGTAGTGCATGTGTTGAAGCCAACCGGTTGCATGTATTCTAAACCCTGTACCTACTACTGTCATGTGTCATGTCATTAAGGAAACATTAATTATGTCAGTGTTTTTAAAACATCCAATATGACAATTAGAAATTAAATAAAGAGTTGACAAAATAGATTTAGAAATGGTGTCACAATTTATTTGTAAATGGTGACTCCATGAACCAGTGTCTTCTTGAAATGATGTCTCATGGTCACGGTATGTCTTTTTACAGTGCGTCTTGTCACGATGTCTGTCTATGGTGTCTGGTTCATGGTGTCTGGTTCACAGTTGGTCTGATTCAAAGTGTCTCGTCACATTGTCTGGTTCACGGTGTGTCTAGTGACAGTGTCTGGTTGTGGTGTGTCTGATTCATGGTGTCTGGTTCATTGTTTCTGATTCACGGTGTATGGTTAACAGTGTGTCTGGTTGACAGTGGGTCTGGTCACGTTGCCTAGTTCCTTTTCCAGAAAAACATAACCGGTGGCAGGCACACAGTGTCTCAAACATAGCCAAATACCTGTATTCAGACATAAGTAGTGATATTAATAAAAAGCATTAGAATTAATCATTCATCAATGAAATCGTTATAATGTAAATCAAATATATTGTACTGTAATCAGATTGAATGTATAACAATTAATATCGTGGATATAATTACATAATACATAGGATAATAATCATCTGTATATGGTTTGAGAATGATTACAAGATTTCAACGCTTTACAGAATATATATAATTTGTGATTATTAAAATTTTATTGATACAAGAGGAGTCCAATAATATGTCCCTTTTTATGATCACAACCCATGTGTATTTAGAGTGTATTTGTCTCGAATATAAACTACATATTTCACTAACCTTACATTTGGGGTGGATATTTCCCCCCTTTTTCTTTTGATTTCATATTTCTCCCCCAATTGGGATTATCAAAATGACTGAAGTATGAACTGGGCAATATAAGATCACAATGAATTTAATAAAAAGAGTGTCATTACAATAATAAAATATGAAAAAAATTAAACAACATCCTTCTCAAAAGATAGTAGTCACTGTTCTTCATCACTGGAAGGTCTTTTCATTTCCGTTAGCAGCAGCAACAAAAGAAGAAGCCATAAGAGATGAGGTTGATGTAGAATAAGGGAGTGAGCTGGTTGGCAGAAAAGGTAAAGGAATACCTTCAAACATAGAAGAGGCCAAGGTAAAAGTAATAGAAGACTGAGGCAACTATTGATCAAGGATTACATGCTGGATAAAGATTACGACCTAATTGATAGACATAGATTTTATGTCTAGGGTATATGTGTAGGTAGGTAAACCAAATCTCAGATATGTAGCTGTAGGGGCCAGAATGGCAGTACTCTAAACATTTAGATTAGGCCGCAGAAGCATGATATAGTCAGAAATGATTTCCCCACTATAATGCATGTATTTTTCAAAGTCAACCTTGTTCTCTATAAACATTTTAAACAATCCAGTTAACTCTGTGAGATTTTGAACTTGAGTCATGAATGATTCAGTAATAGGAGTATAAATCATATTTTCCACATTATGATTTAAGTGATTGTCATGTCATTTTTACAAAATATTCTATTGATGTATAAGTCCACTTTATATTCAATTTCTTACTGAGAATCATTAAAAATATTCGAATCGATTATTACAAAATCAAGAACCCTGTCACCATTTATAATGACTTCAGAGAGAGATTCATTATTAAAACCAATGTGCCTAGCCTAAAGTTCTTCTTTGACAATGGTTCTGAGAAGATCAATGTCTAGAGAAGGTTGAGATGATTGAACGTAGGGATCAGAAGCGGTGACAACCAAGGGAAGGGAGTTCATTTGATTTAGCACTTTTTGAAGGCACCCCTTATACTCAACAATTATCTTGTTAAGGACAATAACAAGCTCATGCATACCATGAAAAATTGTATTATTCCTTTCAGCTACCTTCTCAACTATGGAAGTCAAATGATTTTGAATCAGTGAGGTTACTTCTTATGGGGTTTGAGTAACAATATCTTCAAAAGGATGAGACACAAGTTCTGGTCTTGAGTTCAGAACTCTTTTTATATTGTCAATCATACCTCTTAGAGTCTTTATATCATCACTATACAGTTTATTCTCAACTTTTAATTGCTAAAATCTCATGAAGCATCTTCAGTTGAATTTTCCATATGATTTTCTCCTGAAATAGTGAAACATCTCTTTCACTCAAATTTGTTACAGGAGCTAGTTGGGTATTCAAGAGATTTTCAACCCCATCAAAAAGGGTATCTCTAAATTATTTCATGTTATCCTATTCACCATGGATGGAGGTTCTTGTATAGGATCAGAGATAGAAGTTGAGATACGCTCAGGTTCATGGGCAGAAATAACTTCATGTGTAGAATCTATTTTCAACTGAATCATAGTTGAAATGTCATGTCCTTTGAATAAGACAACATGTGAGTCATTCACATCATAATAACTGGGATACATATACCATTTTTCAACTGAGCATGGACCAATCAGATTTGGCAGATAAACAGATTCCAGACTACTGGGCTTCTCCCCCTCAACATGTGAATCTTCCACAAGATTGAGAGCTTTAAATCCTTGAACTATGTTCATGATGTCATCACTGGTTTCTTCAAGAATTTACATTCGATCCAATTGAACAACTTTCTCTATTCTATCATTAGTAGAAAGAATGAATTTAGAATCAGATTGTTCCTTTAGGAGCTCCTAAAGTGTAGCTTCATGAAAAACATGGAGATCTACTTCTATATTTTCTTCCACATCATCCTTTTTGGTTACCATAACAATAAATTCTTCATCTAAAAGTTCCCTACCATTAGTTTTTGCACAAGGGACAGATTTTATTCTATATTTTCTTCTACAACTTCTTTTCCCATTTCAACAGAAATAGATTCATCTTCATAAGTGGGTTGTTCTTCCAAATCAAAAACATTTTCAAGAATATGCACTTCTTTCTTAGCTAATCCTAAAAAACAGTTTCCATGTGTTCATCATTTAGGACAGTTTCTATGTAAAGGAAAAAACCATTTCTCCTTCTTCATATTTAGAATACTCAACAACTTCATATGGTTCCAATAAAAGATCAGATATACCATAAGGTCAAGAAGAGTGATCCACTGGATTAAACTTTTCGTAGACTCTATCATTATCTTACACCCATTTCTTTTATAAGGATTGCAATTTAATTTCATTCTCTTTATAATATATTTTGAATGAAAGAACTCACAATCCTTGATAACTAAATCATTTGGTCCAACCAATCATTTGGAATGAATCATGTTTGAGATTAGCTGAGAATAAAATAGGTAGGTTGACTTAGAGGTGGTTTTGATCAACTTGCACATGTGGTGTATAGAATATTTGAAAAGATTCATCTTATTCCTATTCTTCATGAGATGTATCAAAAATACATCCATATATTTGAGTACAGAAAAATTATCATTTCCGGTGCTAGTCAAATTCTGAATAAACTTGAACAAAAGTCTAGATTATACATCTAGCTCAGCAACAATGGCTCTCCTCTTGGTTCCATTTCTAGATAAATTCCTCAAAGAATTTTCCAAAACAAAGAATTCACTTGGAGATGGAGGAACACTCTGGTAGTCCCCGAAAATACTTTCATGAAGTATCCTAAGGAATACAGGCCATAACCTCGAAGAAAATTTCTTCTCTGTCAATTTATTCAACTTCATACAACATAACCAACATGAGAATCAAATGAAAATTTTACATACTGATAAAATTATGCAACTAGATTTGGGTAGATTGGCATATCCTCCTTAGTAAACTAATCTATCCAACCATTCTCTATTGGCACTTTCAACACCAAAGAATTTCTCATTATAAGCCAAATAGGGAATATCAATTTCTCATGTACTACTATTTGGTTTAGCAGATTTGGATTTAGAGGACTCTCGGGTGTAAACTTAGGCGTCATCTTCCTCATTTTCTTTGAACTGTGTTTCTCAGGTGTAAACGAAGAAGGAAGTTTCATCCTGGGCATTCATCGAAGGTTCTAAAGATAGAAGGGTTGAAGAGGGGTGACAGTATGAGAGAATAGAAGATAGCTTTAGTAAAGAACAAGTGAATCTTATTTTATTTTTTCATTGAAGAATATCATCGTCGAAAAAACAAAAATGCAGGAATGTAAATGGGTAAAATAATGAAATACTTCGATACTAATTCTAATTTATAAATAAAAAATAAGGCATATTTATGGAGAGACATTAACTACCTCTCATAGTGACACAGTAAAAGCTGTTCACGGTGAGACCGTAATCAATTTTCACTGTTGGATTTTAACAATGTGATTTCTAGACTTTGCAATTGTATTGTTTGGCATAGTAAGTGTCAGACAATAATCTAGAAAGATTAACTGTGAGACCGTAGACATGAAACTGTAAGATATGAAATAGCAGGATATGAAATAGTAAGATATGAAATAATAAGATATAAAACAATAGGATATAAAACAATAAGATATGAAACAATAGTGTATCTACTTAAGGATTGTCATTCCAAATTCATGTATGTTGTGATTTATTCTTTTAGAATTTAATGGTTTGGTGAATATATCAGGTGGATGATATTCAGTTCCAATGAATTTCATTTTGATATCACCTTTTTGATAATTATCACTCAAAAAGTGAAATCTTACATCAATATGCTTTGTCCTAGAGTGCGAAACATGATTTTTTAAGATGCTAAAAGAACTTATATTTTCACAATTTATAGGTACATAAGTGAATTGATATCCATAATTTAGTAATGTTTGTTTCATCCATTACATTTTTGAACAAAAACTACTATCCGCTATGTGTTGAACTTATACAATATACAATGCAACTATGTTTTGTTTCTTACTACAACATGATACTAGTGACCTGCCTAAATAGTGACATGTACCATAAATGCTTTTTCTATCTAACATACTACCACTGAAGTCAACATCAGAATAACTAACAAATTCAAATGATTTTCCTTTCGGATAGAACAATCCAATATTCGGTGTATGCTTGAGGTATTTGAAAAGTCTCTTAACAACCTTTAAATGAGATTCCATTGGATTTTCTTGAAAATGAGCACAAATACACAAACTAAACATAATTTCAGGTCGACTAACTATTAAGTAGAGTAAGCTTCCAATCATTCCTCTGTAAGTTTTATGATCAACATATTTTCCATTTTCATCAAGACCCAACATAAACATAGTACTCATTAGAGTGTCACTACTTTTAATGTTATCCAAAAAAATGTTTTAGAAGATATCAGTTATATTTTATTTGATTTAAAATAATACCATCATTATTTTGAATGATTTGAAAACGAATAAATAAATTGAGTTCACCCATTAAACTCTTTCCAAATTCATTTTAAATCATTTTAGAAAAATTAATACATAAATAATTTCTTGAAGAACCAAATATAATGTCGTCTACAATGATTTGAACAACTAAAACATCAATAGAAATTCATTTTATAAAAACAGTAGGATTAGCTATTCCTTTTGTATAACCTTTAGAAATAAGAAGTGTACTTAATCTATCATACCAAGCTCTTGGATCTAGTTTTAAACCATAAAAGATTTCGATAACTTAATAAAATGATTTGGAAAATGAGGGTTTCTAAATACAGGGGGTTGTTCAACAAACACAACCTCATATATATAACCGTTTAGGAATACACTATTAACATCCATTTGATGTAGTTTAAAATTTAGATGTGTTGCATAAGCAGGATGAATTCTGACGACTTTAGGTCTAGATAAAGGTGAAATGATCTCTCTATATTCAATTCATTCATCTTGACTATCACCTTGAGCAACCAATCTATCCTTGTTTCTAACTATGATACCAGCTTCATCTACCTTCTTTCTAAACGCCCATTTAGTGAATATGGTGAATGTTTCCTTTGGTGTTTTGAAATGTTTCCAAACATTTTCCCTTTCAAACTGATTATGTTCTTCATCCATATCCATCACCCAAAATTCATCATTGATCGAATCATTAATGTTTTTAGGTTGAAGTTTTGAAAAGAAGACTTTATGTTCAACGAGATATCTAAGAGAATCTCTAGTTTGAGTTCCTTTTATCTAGGTCTCCTACAACATGGTCTAAGGGATGTTTCATAAGAGTTCTAAGAGATCTAGAAAAGGATGGACAAGAGATTTCAGGTTCATCAAGAGGTTTCGACTCATTGTGACTTGAGTCTAATATATTTCACAAAATGGAGTTTTTCACATATTCATTCACAAAATGGTTTCAATATTTTAAATTAATTTCCATAATTGAAACATCATCTTCCATATTCTATAGAGTGGTTTTAAGCTCATGTGGATTTGTTTCATCAAATTTGACATGGAAAGATTCTTCCACACATTTAGTTATTTTATTAAACATTCTATAGGATTTACTAGATATGGAATATCCTAAAAATATTCCATCATCACTCTTGGATGAAATTTTTTCAAGATATCCCTTAGTATTAATGATATAGACTTTGAAAAAAAAATATTGAAGTATCTAACTCTAGGTTTTCTATTCTTCCATAACTCATAATGGTTTTCATAAGAACAGGTCTAATCAATACTCTATTGATTATGTAGCACGCTGTATTTTTAGCTTTGGCCCACAAATAAACATGTATGTCCTACTCACTAGGCATTGTTCTAGAAATTTATTACAAGGTTCTATTTCTTCTTTCTACATTTCCATTTTTTTAGGTTTTCTAGGGGAAGAGAAATTATGAATATAACTATTTTTTGAGAAAAATGATTAAAAATATGGGTTTTCAAACTCACATCCATGATCACTTCCAAAGGTCTTAATTCTACATCCACTAAGATTTTCTAAAGACTTGGAGTACTTAATGAAGTAAGAATATTCTTCATTTTTTGATCTAGAAGTATACCTATGTGTATCTAGAAAATGAATCTATAAGAACATAAACATAGTGATTCCCATTTAAACTAGAAACTCTAGATGGTCCAAAAAAATTCATGTGAACTAGTTCTATTGGATTATAAGTTGAAACTTCTTTAGTTGATTTTAAGGAAAGATTGTGATGCTTCCCATTTAGACGGGGATTACACACATTATCATTTAGAAACTCAAGTTTGGGTAGTTCATTGACCAAGAAAATTATAGTCAGCTTTCTAAGGGAGTGAGTGTTATAGTGTCCTAGTCTCCTATTCCAAATCCAATACTCTTTATGGAATACACATAGACATGAATAATTTTTAGGATCTAAAGAATCAATGTTAAAAGAATAAACATTTTCATTTCTTAATGCAGATAACACTAATTGATCTTTTGAAATAAAACCATTGCAACCATCATTTTCAAATTTGACAAGAAATCTATCATCACATAGTTATGAAATACCATGCAGATTATATTACATTCTATTAATAAAAAGTACGCTAGAAATCAAAACTAAGATAGAGTTACCTATTTGGCCAAGGCCAATAATTTTTCCGGTAGAATTGTCACAAAAAGTGACATGTTCTCCATAAATTTTCATGAAATTATTGAATCATGAGTAGTATATTGTCATGTGCCTTGAACACCCATTTTCCATGTACCATAAGAACTTATAGGAACACTTTATGCAGCTTTCCTACACAATGATCATGTAAAAGAAGATTTTGGTACCCGTACTTGTTTGGGTCCAGTAATATTAGTGATATGTGATTTGGGAACCCATATCTGCCTCATAGGTTTCCTATAGGCATTATGTAATATATTTTAAAAATAAACTCAATATGGTCCAGAAATAATTGAACCAATAGAGAATATATAATAACATGAATTAGTTAATCTTTTTCCTGAACTAGGAGTAACGATGTTTTCCCTAGATTTAGAAAAAAATTTGTTCATCCATAATATCTTTTTTTCAGTTTGATAGTCAATGCCAGTAGAATATTTAGGGGAAATCTTTTTACATATAATCTGAGTAAGATTAGTTTTACCATTGGAATTATTTTCAAATATTTATTTAATTTCTCATTAATCATTTTTAATTCATTTTTCTCCATGATTTGTTGAACATTTTTCTATTTTTCAGTTATGAGTTCTGATTTATTAGTCACAGTAGTAGGCTGATGTTTCTTCAATGATTGATAAATATCTTTTAGTTTATTGCATGCATCTTTAATAATATTATAGTATTCAAACATATCTTTATTATACAAATTTTCAGAGTCACTGTCATCTTCTGAATAGTATGAATTATGTACAAGAGATTCCAAGCCTACCTTAGATGTGTTTGTCAGAAAACACATATTGGATTTTTTACCCTGTTAATCATGTAAAGATACGGAGTCAGTTTAATGGTCCTAATAATAACTCCATTTTGCTTTCATTTCCTTTCTATACTTTCTGTCTTTGGATTCAAATTTCTTTTTTACTTGATCTTTGTATAGTCGGTCATGATATGTCCTTTGGTCTTACATTCATAGGAGATAGTCTCATCAGTCATTCCATATCTTTTCCAATACTTCTTCCAACGTTCTTTTTTATCATATTTTCCCTTCAATTTAGGCTTCCTAAAAAGGTTATTCTTCTTTTAAAATCTCTTGAATATTCTTTCTAAATGATCCATATCCAGATCACTGTCAGTTGATGACTATTAACTATTTGAACATTCTAAAGAAGCTTCCAAATTCCCTCTAAATTCGTGTTTAGAGGTGGTGGTTTTGAACGTAGCTGATTTTAATTTGGGTTCATCATCCTCTTCCTTGTAGACTTTTAGCTCCTCTTCATACATCATAATTTTTCCAATGAGGTCTTTTATAGGTATCTTGGTGATGTTGCATGATTATCTAATAGAGATAGAGGATCCTCTCCACTAGTCATGTAGGAATACGATATTTCTCATGATCTGTTCCTTAGCAGTGAATTCTCATCCCAGGGAAATCACTGTGTTGAATATTTCATTGAACCTGAGATACATGTCAAAAATGGGATGATCTGGTTTCATTTTAAAGTTATCATATTTAGCAGTATAGGTATTAAGTCTAATTTCATTCACAATAGATGTTCCTTTATGTGAAATAGATAAGGTATCCCAGATTTCATGAATATTTTTAAAACTATAGATTCTATTAAATTCCTCTTCTCTTAAAGAGAAGTATAATGCATTCATATAATTACAGTTGTTATTATAGGCAGTTTTGGTAGGTTCATACCATGTTATTCTATCAGTATGAGGAATATTATATTCATCTATAATAGACGACCAAATTTCAAAACCCAGACATTCTAAATGCATTTTAATTTTGATTTTCCATTGAGCGTAATTGGTTCTATTAAAGAATGGTGGTCTTTTTTTTAAATACCTTCCAAACTATTATCCATAAATAAGAAATAACTTAAAATATCTACTAATTTAGAATTAATATAAATTTATATATCATTAAAGTACAACTACAATCACATTTGAATTATTTTAAAAGAAGATTATTAATTGGATTTACAAAAAAACCTCTGATACCAAATATTGGTCGGAGTAGTGTACTCAATAGGGGTAAATTGATTTTCTATTTAAAATTACTGTTTAAAAATATTCTTAAAAGGATACCCCAATATAGTTAAATATTTCCCTATTTAATTAAGGATGTACTGTTATGAATGTTTGACTATTTAAATAACTTATTTATATGATTGATTAATTCTCTGTAATATTAATACATGTTATTATGATTAATTTTTAATCTATTCTAATATGATAATACAATTATAACTTTATTCCATGATTAATTCTCATTGTAATTTTAGTGATTTATGAATTTTACAACAATGCAGTAAGATAGAGAAGAAAAAATTAAGTAACACAACGGATATAAAACAAGTGGTTTAGTCTCATGTCGAGACCGAATCCACTCCACATGGTGATAAGATGCCACCAAGAATTTTATATAAATAAACTAGATACATATCTTTTATAATGATCTGAAATAGTGCACAAGACTGTCTAGGTCACACAACCCCTTCCATAGTTCATCATGGGTAAAAACTACCATGACACAAATGGACCTCTTCCGCACTTATCTGGGGGTATAGAGAGGTTTAAAAAGATGTTTGAGAATGGATATCCTATAACCTTTAGTTTAACGCATGAGATTGTGTGTTTTATTATATAGATACAAACACTACTCAAAAGATAAGAAAAATGATACACAACAGAACAAAGATGTTGAGATAGGGCTAGAAGTTCTTTAGGTGTCTTTAAATGTAGCTCCAGACATCTGAGATAAAGCAGATGTGGAAATCGAGTCCTCATATAGAAAATAGATTATCGAAGCTCTGATATATTTGGATCGTGTTCTCGGTCATACTGATAGTGTGATGATTTCCTTGACTCTAGGATTCGGGTATGCATCATGTGTTCTTCAATAGCGTCGAGTTGCGTGTGTCAGTTCTTTTCCTGAGAAAGCACCAAGTGTTTCTTCATTTTATTCCCACACCTTTTTTCTTGTATTTGTTGTTTATGGGCCTCACTTCCTTTTATTTTAGAGCGCATGCGTTTAAGCTGATATGTTCCATGTATTCTTCACCTCGTACCTCATACTTCCAGGTGACATGTCTATAAAGAAACATTAATTATCTCAGTGCATTTAAAACTTCAAATATCACCATTAGAAATTAAATATAGAGACAACAAAGAATATTAAGAAACGGTGTCATAGATTATTTGTAAAAGGTGTCTGCATGAATGAGTGTCTTCATGAAATTTAGTCTCCTAGTCAAGGTGAGTTTGGTTGTGATGTGTCTAGTCATGGTGATTGGTCACGATGTCTGGTTCATGATGTCTGGTTCACAGTGTGTCTGATTCACGATGTCTGGTTCACGGTGTGTCCGATTCACAATGTATGGTCATAGTGTTTGGTTCATGGTGTGTCTGGTCATGATGTCTTCTCATGGTTTCGGGTAGCGGTGTGTCTCATTCACGGTGTATGGTTCACGGTGTATGGTTCAAGGTGTCTGGTACACGGTGTGTATGGTTCACGATGTGTCTGGTCATAGTTTCTGGTTCCTTTTCCCGAAAAACATATGCGGTGGAATCCTCACGATGTCGCAGACTTAGCCAAGTATTTGTATTCAGGCTTAATAATTGATATTCTTATAATGTATTAGACTTAATCATTCATCAAATAAATCATTATAAATTAAATCGAATATAGTGTACAGTAATCAGACTAAATGTATAGTAATTAAGACCTTGGATAGATTTACTTAAATCATAATATACTAATGATCTGTATATGATTATAGATAGATTACAGGATTAAAAGTATTTACATAATATAAATGACTTGTGATTATTAAAACATGATTGATACATGAATAGTCCTATATTATTTATTTTATATTTTGATTAATAGAATAATTACAACATCAACATTGTGTAAATATTTGAGGTGATAATTTATTCCCTAAAAAATAAAAAAAATAAAATGATAAATATAAAAATTTTATATCTTATAATAGTTTTTTTAGTATAACATATATTCTAAATTACCCCATATTAAAAATATTATACATAATAAAAAAATGGGTGTGGCACGTTTAACCATTCATAATATAAATTATTATATAGATCATAATCACTGTAACATTAAATAAATACCATCTACTCAGAAAAATGAATGATTATGGATGAAATGGACTCATAAACTATAATTTGGGATAGTTTTACAGTCATTTTAGAGTCCATATAATTTTATTTTTAACATTTATTTTCAGATTTATCCTTTAATGGGGTAACAAAAATTAATACGTTTACTATTCATATTGACTCGAAATAAAAGGAAACTATTTGATAAATTTAGAACTCATTATTACAAATATTTAGTCAATTTTTAAAAATTTAAAACCAAAAATTTTCGGATTTCAAATTAAAATCAAATTGAAAAAACACAATGAAAAATAGTTTTTTAGTAAAAATAACTATTTATGTATAATTTTTTTAATTCCAAAATAATTTAAATAATTAGTTTTAAAGGAAATAAAATAATTATTTATAATAATTTAAAACTAATTAAATTTAAATACTAATTAAAAATAGAATTTATTTCTTAATTATTTAAAATAAAAAACAACTATCAATAAAAATCATTATTTATCATTTTTCATTAACAATTTAAACCGTTTAGAAAATTATCAAAAATTAAAACTAAAATAATTTTAAAATTATTAATTGAAATATAAATTTATTTTATTAAATTTAATTTCTATAACATAGAAATCAGTTTTTTAAATAAAAAAAATATATTGTATAAAAATCCAATTTTTTGAACAACTGTTTTTTCATTTTATTAATAAAATTATATAATATTATAATAATTATGATAACTCTAAAAAATACAATTAACAGAATCATGGAAATGAATTATATAAATATCACCCGGATTTTTATAATTATCCAGCTTTGGAAAATCTCATCCTCACAATTTTATTCACCACTAAAACAGGTGAAGTTACATTTCCCTCACACCCTTATCATATTATCATAATGTTTCTTCAATAATATGGGTTTCCCATAAGAACATAGCTTGGATAATTAACTTATTTCACAATACATTCACTCCTCGGTCATTAATCTGATTAATACATTCCTCGAAAGAAATGGTATCATCCGAATGAAGTTCCTCTGGGATAAAAATACGAGATGAATATGAAACATATTTAATTAACATAGAATCATGAAATATGTTGTGTGTTTGGGATAAACTCAAATACAAGGAGAAAAAGTCATAAACCAATCCAACTTTATCTAGGATTTCATAATGTCCAACAACTATGTTCTTATCTTTCCCTTCTAACCAAAATTCATAAAACCTTTCCATTGTTATATTTAAAAAAAACATGATCACCTAACATTAATGAAGGGTCTTTTATTATATTGTTAACATAACTTTTCTAGATATTTTGAGACATATACATATGTTTTTTAATCATCTTATTCTTCATATCCATTTACTCTCCTATCTATGATCCCATCATCTTCCTTTATCTTATAACATCCTAAAATTAAGGTTCCCCAATCTTTTATTAATATAATAAATCAAAAGCCTACATCTTTATATTTTAATAATAACTGTTATTATAAGAAAAATCTACCATGGTAAAATGATAGTCCTTACATCCCTAATAATCTTTCCAAAAATCATGAAGCATATCCTCCAAAGTTGTAATTGTTCGCTAAAACTGTCCATCATTTTGAAGAAAAAAATAAGTGATGAAATTTAATTTTATACCTAATGATGTTTGTTGGCCCGCACCTAAATTATGTTTGATTCTTGGATGATGATTAGATATGATGGAGACAGTTAATCCATGTAATGTAATTATATTCTTAACAAAAATTCATAAAATTCAATCTAATGATAGAGTATCTAAAATTTAATGCAAATGATAATATTTAGATAATACATCAAAAATTACCAAAATGACATTATCATTTCATGTTTTTTCTGGAAAACATAGTAAAAAATTATTTAACATATTATCCATTTCTTCGCTAGGATTGGGGTAGGATGACGCATCCCCTTTGGTAAATTTGATTCTTTATTATCATGTGTAAGAACCTCGTTCATATTTTTGAGGTATGGGTTTCTTCTTTTCTCCTTCCCTAAAGTGTTTTTGATGAAATAAGGAAAATGGGGAAAATCCTAAATTTTGGGACTACACGCCATGTACTTTTTTACACACCGTGTACTTTTGGCCGTGTGGGATGAGTACACAGGGCGTGTAGCCTTGTCAGTGATGAAAGGTGTAAAACCCGACTACATGGCATGTAGTTTGTATTTACATGCCATGTAGTTAGTCAGCAGGTGAATAGTAAGGTGGTGGAAGCAGCAGCCGGCTAGGCGACAGTACATGCCGTGTAGTCGGGAATACACGCCGTGTACTCATGTCGACAGATGACCAGTTTGGCAGTGCCACCAAAGGAATAGTTAAATGAGGGGAGTACATATTGTGTAGTCAAAAATACATGCCGTGTAATTTGTTTTTTCTCTTAAAATGGGTACTAGAAAACCCTGTTTATAGGATTGGATTAGAACCAGATGGGAGCTCGGGAGAGGACAACCGAACCTTCGTGGATCTCCAGATTGAGCATTGGGAATCCATTTCTGCTTCCATCAATCATGTTAGAACCGCACGAGTAAGACAACCAATCTCCTTGCGTAGTTATTTCCAATTCTTCCTCTAATGGAAGTAATTTGAGGTTGAATGAGGATTATTTTACCTCAGATCTACGACATTCTTGGACGTTTCAGAAGGTGTCGTTCAGGTATACTGATCGTTGGTGTTTAAGGTAGGTGTCTTGGTGTTTAATTTCCAACTGATGTGTGTTTTGTTTACCTTGGTGATATGCGCCCATGAATGGGGTGTCGTATGGCTGGGCATTATTGAATTAAATTCCTAGAATTTTTTAGGTAATTTAAATGTGATAATAAACTATTGTTTTGTATAGGTGCTTGGATCCAGGACCACCCCGGGGGTGTGATCTTCTGTTTATCCATTTGTCCAGGATACCCAAGGGTATGCCTTTATAATAATGATTGTAGAATTTCCATGAGAGGAATTGCATTTTATTGATTGTATATTTCTTGTTTACACATTGGGAATGGCCCGATTACATGTTATCCTGAGGGCAGTGCTATGATTAGCCTATGGGCAATGTACTACAAAGCCTGTGGGAAACTTCTTCTATGCATGTGGGTAGTTGACTTCGTGCATGTGGGTGACACCTCGTACGCCTGTGGGTGATATTTGATATGCCTGTGGGAAGATTCTTGTGTTTGGATTCTCTTTACCTGAGGTTAAGGGTTTACGTGTCTAAGGACTCTGGATGTTTTTCTTAGAATATTCACTATGGTGATATCTTAAATTGAATGATTAAAATACTAATAAAATGGAAATATAACTGGTAAAGTTAGTTCCTTTTGAGTACTACTTTGTTTATTGAATTTTACTACTACACACTATCATTTCATATTTTTACATAGTTGGGCACGAGCATTTAGAGGTAGCCTACTAGGATTTATTTCTCACACCTTGTTTGGGTCATGCTTTTTGGACCAAACAGATTTCGTTTCTACAGGAATGGATTAGGGAAAGTGTCCTTATAAAGGTACTTTATTATTGCTGGGAAGTAGGGGAGTATGAGACCGAGCTTGGCTCGCAATGTTACCAGCTATTTTTTTTGTTTTTTTTCACTCTGTATTGTACTATACTGTATTGTTGTGTAACATGTTCTGGTTGTTTTCTTAGAACATGAGACATGTTGCATCATTTACTATATAACTGTTGGTTATCTTTTACTGCAGCTGTTTATTTAAAATGTGTATGGTTTATTGTTTCTGTTGTTGTTTTATGTTTTTATTATTCCACTACGATACACTTTGAAAAATGATGGCACTGTTTCCCCACTTTCAGACATGTGCCCTTACTGCTAGTCAGCAGCCTCTGGCATTTGGGAAAATGTGCTTGATGTCACGTGGCGAACCAGGTTCGGGGCACCAGTTGAGTGGCACCCAGAACCGGGATGTTACAAAGTGGTATCAGAGGAGTTCTTTTCTTTGACATACTATTTGGAGCCTTATTTATGGATAGGATGAGAACGATAGCTGAAAATAAGTTTTGCACGGGCGTAGCTAACCCGTGTATAGGGAAAAGCCAATTTACCTCGTGTTGCAATTTTTCTAATTTTTCAATTTTACAGTTGAATTTATTTTCACTGACGGGTGACACACTTTTATTATGTTGTTTATATTTTATTCATGTGGACTATTTAGTTGCAACCCGATGATATGAGGGTATTCTATCTCATGCATCATTTAGGCACATGCTAGAAATCAGATGCCATGAATAGTGTCCATTCCATATAGGTGCATTAGATATTGCATGTTATTGTGGTAGATGTTCTGCTACTAAAATCATGCTATTGTGATAGCTGCTTGGATAAATACCTGCTATGTGATATGGTATTTTTGTTTTAGCCTGTTTATAGAATGGACACCAAAATTTGATTTTTCTGGAGTTTGGGCACACATTGACCACAATTTGGTGGATCATAAGCTTTTTATCCAGTTATAACACATATATGATTCCAAACATTGATTCGTGGGGAGTATGGGACCTCACGGATCTGAATTTGGCACTTATGTTTTATTTTTCAGTATTTGTTGGCTTCTGAAGAATTTTCTGAGGCATCCTGTCCAGAAACCCATTATACACGCCGTGTAGTACCCTAAACATGTCGTGTATGTTCTTTTGTTCGGGAAGACAAGAAAACTTTTTTAGTACATGTTGTGTAGTCTCTTCTCGTGTCATAGACCATGTGGGTGGGGACAATGGGAAGAGAAATGCATGGGATGAACACGCCGTGTACGGGATGTACACGCGGTTTAGTGTTGACCTAGAGTCCACTTGGGTAACTAACTTGCATGGATGGAGGAGACCTTAATAAATAAACGCCCTGTCCACTATAGAACACACCATGTAGTTGGAGCCATGTATTTGGCCATGTAACGAACGACACATGTCGGCGAATCTTGTATAGTACACGTCCTGTACCTGTGGGACACACCGTGTAGTCTTGACCAGTGACAGACATTGTGGACCTGACCGTGTGGCTGGGAAACAAGGTGGTGTACATGCCTTGTGTGGGTGTAACACGCCGCGTAGTATCAAGTCGAGTAGTCGGTTGTGTCATAAACGACACGGGTAGTTGGAAAATTTCACCATACACACTATGTAGATTATATACACACCGTGTAGTTTTGTTTAACGGGAGCCTTGTGGCTTAGCCATGTAGAAGGACCCAAGAAGGAGAAGAAATGTCAGGTACATGCAGTGTAGTCAGTATACATTCCATGTAGTCTTGTTGTGGAATCTTAAATTCCTTCATCCTCATGTTCTCCTTTTGGTTCCTTCATTTTCATACTATGATAATCTTGATCTATGGTGTGTGTTTGACCTTGTAGTGTCATGCCGCCAAGACGTTCATGCATTTTTCGCTAGGAGAGCGGCAACGAGTATACTCTAGAGATGATGGTCCATGGGCTACCAGTTGATCCTCTAGCAGAGTAATATGTAGTTCCAAACGTAATACCAGACATGGGTGTGAAAGCGAAGTTTTGTGAAGGATTTATGCGGTTCATGTAGACCTTTCAGGGAGCACCGTCGGATGCCACATCTATGGCCGAGCTGGCTCATATCTTCTAGCAGCAGCATCCTCTTACATTTTCAGGTGATGGTGGACCACAGGCTACAGAGTCTTGGTTGTGGTCTATGCTGACTATTTTTGAGCATCTTGAGACTCCTCAAGGGAGGAGGGTCAAGCTCGCAACTTATATGCTCCGTGATTCTTCCAAGAGGTGGTGGGATGTTACCACCTAGTCAGAGAATCACAAAGACATGGCGTGGGAAGATTTTTACACAGCCTTCTATGAATTCTTCTTCCCAGAGACGCTGAGGGATGATCGAGCTCGAGAGTTCATGAATCTGCAATAGGACACTATGTCGGTGATGGATTATTCTGCTCACTTCACCTAGCTTCAGCGTTTTGCACTCGTTCTCATGGGCGATGAGACGCTAAGAGAAAGGCGCTATGAGGATGGTCTTCGATATGACATCCAAGCACTGGTGAATTTTTTTAGGATTCCTATAGTACATGCTATTATGAACCAGGTGCTGATTACAGATAGGAACCTATGGGAATCATGTGGTGTGGGCCAGGGTGGTTCAACACCAGTTTGTGGTACTGTTTCTACTTGTAAGAGGAAGAGACAGATGGACTTCTCTCTGGGTGGCAGTACCAGCTAGAAGAATATTTCTGGTGGCTAGGTCATGTGCTACTAGTGTGTTAAGGAAGGGAACGAGAGACCTCAGTGTCCACATGACCCAGTGGAATGCCGAGCATGCAGCAGGACAGGTCATCTGAAGCGCTTTTGCATTGTGTTTCTACCAGTGGCTAGTGAGAGGGGTTCTGTGGAGACTCTGCGTGTGGGGGCAGGACTAGCAGCTTCTTACCATTCAGGGAACTGGAATATGTCAGGGCGTATAGGCAGGGATGGTGGTCGTGGCCATGGTAGCCAGACACCAGGATCTCAGAGGCAGCAGGACAGGACAGCTTAGGGTAGCTAGGCTGTTTCACAGGGCCGCGACATTGGGCAGGCATATGCAGTGCAACGGACCCAGCAGGAGCAGAATCACATAACTTCTACTGTCATAGGTAGTATTTTAGTAGATTCTGTTTTATTTGTAGTGCTTTTTGATACAGGAATTACACATAGTTTCATATCTGTAGACTTTGTCTAGAGCCTTGGGCTCTATGTTTCTTCTTTTTCTGATGTTATGATGTTAGACAGTCCGTTGGGGACTAGAACAGTTAGTGTGCATCAGTGCAAGGAGTTCCGCCTTGAGTTTTGTGGGTGTCACTTCCTTTGTGACCTCTATGTCATAGAGATGACGAGCTAGGATGTCATTCTCAAGATGTACTGGTTGGTTCCCTTTCGAGCCTTTGTGGATTGTTATCGTCAAAGGGTGAGTTTCACGTCACCTGAGGGTGGAGTGTTTCTATGAAAAGGTGAGTGGGATGTTCAGGCGAGTAAAAATGGACCCGAGCATCATGGGCGAGGTGTTATCATAGCCCAGATTACGAGCTTATATGTAAACGACTAGGGGACTTGTCAGAAGGATTTCCCTACAGTGGTTGATTGTTTCACGGATGTCTTCCCAGATGACTTTTCATGACTACCTCCAGATTGTGAGGTGGATTTATCTATTGATCTTGTACCAGGAGTAGCACCAGTGTCCATTACTTCTTATAGGATGGCTACACGTGTGTTATAAGAGCTCAAGAGACAGTTAGAGAAGTTACAGTTAACGATTTTTATCCGACCCAGCAATTCTCCATGAGTTTCTTGTGTCCATTTTTCATAGAAGGTGGACGATACTCTCAGACTCTGTGTAAATTATCGAATGTTGAAGTAGTTGACGGTTAAGAACCAATATACCTTTCCAAGTATTGGTGATATTTTTGATCAACTTCTTGGAGCACATGTGTGATCGAAGATTGACTTGAGATCAAGATATCATTAGCTGCACGTTAGACCATCTGATATACCTCTCACAACTTTTAGGAGTAGGTATGGTCTATACGAGTATAGGGTTATGCTGTTCAGACTCACGAAAGAACCATCAGTTTTCATGGATTTGATGAATCGTGTGTTCCATCCTTATCTGGATTCTTTTGGTGTAGTATTCATGGATGATATCTTGGTGTACTCTCACAGTCGACACGACCATGCCACCCATCTTGAGATCATATTGAGTACACTGAGAGAGCATCAAATATATGATAATCTCTTAAAGTGCCACTATTGGATGGACCATATACACATCTTGGGCCATATCATCTCAGAGGTAGGAGTTGCAGTAGACCCAGACAAGGTGAGAGTAGTAGTTTCCTAGAAGCAACCTAAAACTTGTTTGAGATAATACGTTTTTGGGGGCTGGATGGTTACTATAGACACTTCATACAATACTTCTCCCGCTTAGTAGCTCCATTGATGGTTTTGATAAAGAAGGGTGTGATGTTCGTTTGGTAAGAATCTTGCGAGACACCCTTCCAAAATCTGAAGAGAAAGTTGACATTAGCACCGATCCTGATACACCCAGAGCAGGGTAAGATCTATATTTTTTATTGTGATGCATCTTGTATTGGGGGAGGATCTATGTTGATGTAGGGCGATTGAGTAGTTGTGTACGAGTCTCGGCAGTTGAGGCCACATGAGAGGAATTACCCAAAGCATGATCTCAATTTGGCAGCAGTTGTTCATGCGTTGCACTGTTGGAGTCATTAGCTCTTGGGAGAAAATTTTGTGGTGTTGACGGACCAAAAAAGTCTCAATTACATCTGTACCCAGCATGACATGAACCTGTGACACTGAAGGTGGTTTGAATACCTTCAGTCCTTTGATTTTGATCTTGCCTATGCACCTAGTAGAGGTAATGCAGTAGCTGATGCACTGAGGAGGAAGACTCAGATACAGGCAGTGCAAGAGGCCAGCCGGGCTTTTGCAGCAGTTACCCATTCCAGCATGGAAATTGGATGATGTCACGATGGACTTCATAAATGGGTTGATGAGGTCACCTCGAGGCAATGATATCATGTGGGATGTTGTGGACAAACTGACAAAGGTAGCTCCCTTTTTCCAATCAAGGAGACCTTTGGAGTTGACGAGCTTGGGAAGTTGTATATCTAAGTGGTCATATGTCTTCATGGGGTCCCTCGTTCTATCGTTTCAGATAGGGATGCCCATTTTACATCTCATTTCTGGTAGAGTTTTCAGAGGGAACATGGTAGTCAGGTGCTTTTGAGTACAGCTAAGCACCCTTAGAACCATGGTCAGTCAGAGCGTACGATATATGTGCTTGACTAAATGAAACGTTCATGTATCCTAGAATTTGGGGGATCATGGGAGAAGCATATACCCCTAGTCATGTTTGCCTATAATAATAGTTTTCAGGCAACTATTGAGATGACACATTGCGAGGATTTATATGGTAGGCCATGCCAATCTCCCATGTGCTGGTTAGAGACAGGTGAGGCAGCTTTACTGGGACCACGTCTCGTGCAGGAAACATCTAAGCAGGTCTAGTTGATTCAGAAGAATATGTCTACCACATAGTCTCGTCAGAAATCTTATGCTGATCACCGCAGACGACCCTTGGAGTTCGTGGTTGGAGATCAAGTTTTCTTACATGTTTCACCGAAGTTGGGACACAGGCGGATTAGGAGAATGGGTAAACATTCACTGAGGTATGTAGGGTTATATGAGATTCTAGAGAGAGTCGTGCTGGTTTCTTATCGGTTGCAGTTACCACAGAGGAACTGATCCATGCACGAAGTCTTCCATGTATCTCAGTTGCGTTGTTATCATTCAGACCCATCTCACGTATTTTAGCCCGAGGAGGATGATCTTGAAATAGATGCGTCCTTTGAGGAGCATCCGATTCTTATTGTTGATAGGAGCACGGAGGTTTTTCGAGGCTGGTCAGTTCCTATCGTATGGGTGTTATGGCAGCATGGCTGGGTGTTGGATGAATCCTGGGAGCGGGAGACTGACACACGTTCTCAGTGGCCGGAGTTGTTCCTGGCTACATCTTCACCACCCATAGAAGGGAAATTCGGGGATGAATTACTTTTAGTGGGAAGTTTGTAAGAACCCAGTTTTTATTCTTGAGGTATGGGTTTCTTATTTTTTATTTTGCATAAGTGTTTTTGAGGATATAAGGAAAATGGGGAAAAATATTAAATTTTGGGACTACACACCATGTACTTTTATACACGTTGTGTACTTTTGGCCGTGTGGGATGAGTACACAAGGCGGGTAGCCAGGTCAGCTATTAAATATGTAAAAAACAACTACACGCCGTGTAGTTTGTATTTACATGCTGTGTAGTCAGTCGGCGGGAGAATAGTAAGGCGGTGGGAGCAGCCGCCAGTTGGGTGATAGTACACTCCATGTAGTCGAGAATACACGCTGTGTACTCATGTCGATGGATGGACAGTTTGGCAGTGCTGCCAGAGGAATAGTTAAATGAGGGGAGTACACGCTATGTATTCCAAAATACACGTCGTGATATTTGTTTTTTTGCACATAAAATGGGCAGTATCCAACCCTGTTCATAGGATTGGCTTTGAACTGGAAGTGATCTCAAGAGTGGATGGCCAAACCTTCGTGGATCTCTTGAACAAGAATCGGGAATCCGTTTCCGCTTCTGTAGATCACATTGGAACCGCATAGGTATTCCCTCCCATCTCCTTGCACAGTTCTTTCCAATTATTCCTCTAAAGGAAGTTATTTGAGGATGAATGGGAATTCTTTTAACTAAGATCTATGATGTTCTTGGACATTTGAGAAGGCATTGTTCGGGTATACCGTTCTTGGGTGTTTATTGTAGGTGGCTTGGTGTTTATTATCCAACTAATGCGTGTTTTGTGTACCGTTGTGATACGCACCCTTGAATGGGGTGTCCTATGGCTGAGGCTTTGTTGAATTAAATACCTATAATTGATTAGGTAATTTAAATGTGATAATAAACTATTTTTTGGGATCGCTGCTTGGATCCAGGAGCACCCCGAGGGTGCGTTCCTCTGTTTAGCCGTTTGTCCAGGATACCCGATGGTATGAATTTATAATAATGATTGTAGAATTCCCTTGAGAGGAATTACATTTGTATTGAATGTATATTTCTTGTTTACAAATTGGAAATGTCTCTATTACTTGATAGACTGAGGGAAGTGCTATGATTAGCATGTGGGCAATGTACTACTTAGCATGTGGGAAACTTCTTCTGTGCATGTGGGCGGATGACTCTGTGCCTATGGGTGACACCTCGTACTCCTGTGGGAAATATTCGATATTCCTGTGGGAAGATTCATGTGTTTAGATTCTCTTTACCTGAGGGTAAGGGTTTATGTGTCTGAGGACTCTGGATTTTTTACTTAGAATATTCACTATGGTGATATCTTAAATTGAATAATTAAAAGAATAATAAAATGGAAATATAACTGGTAAAGTTAGTTCCTTTTGAGTAATACATTGTTTATTATATTTTACTACTGCAAAATCTGATTGCATATTTTTACACAGTTGGGAATGGGCCATTAGTGGGTGCCTACTAGGATTTATTTCTCACACCCTATTTGGGTCATGCTTTTCGGCCCAAATAGATTTCATTTCTATAGGTCTGGCTAAGGGAAAAGGGCCCTATACAAGTACTTGATTGTTGCTGGGAAGTAGGGGAGCATAGGACGAAGCTTAGCTCGCGATGCTACCAGTTGTTTTGTTTTGCGGTACTCTGTATTTTATTGTACTATATTGTTGTGTAACATGTTCTGGATGTTTTCTTAGAACTTGAGACATGTTGCATCATTTTTTATATAACTGTTGGTAATCTTTTACTTCCATTGATTATTTTAAATGTGGTTGGTTTATTGCTTCCATTGTTGTTGTATGTTTTTATTATTCCACTGCACTACACTTTGACAAATGAGGGCATAGTTTCCCCACTATAAGACATGGGCCCTCACTGTTATTCGGCAGCCTCTGGTGTTTGGGGATATGCACTTGAGGTCACATGGTGAACCGTGTTCGGGGCACCTGTTGAGTTGCACCCGTAACCGGGACGTTACATCATGCTTACAGGTAAAACATTTCATGTTAGGGTGAATAATAACCCTTCTTGTTCCACTTGACCAATAATACTCTTGAAGGTCTCTGTACATCCTACTGCTCCTAGGGTGAATTCAAAATGGAGAACTATAATATTTACTTAACAACTCTTTCTTTAATAAGTAATTAGAATGAAATAAAATTCTATTTAAAAATCTCCAAATACAATCTTTATCAACATTAAATTCAATAAACTAACCCCTATTAACCAATTAAACCTTTTTTTATAACTCAAATTATTCCTTCTATGATTTCTGGATTATGTCAAATAGAGATAATCACACTGACACTAGAAACTAAACAGAGGATGTTTCTGCATGAATAATTTCCTTGAAAAAATTCAATAAATCATTATCCAATGGGTTACGCTCAAAATAGAACAAGGTTTATATAGAATTATTTTTATATCTGAAAGCATCAACCGTTTTTCTAATGTAATGAACTGTGTAATTATTATACTTAATCAGGTATAACAATCCTCTATAACTCTTGATCAACTCATTTTGAGTAAATAAAAACCACAAGTATTTATAATCAATTCATATTTCACACTTGGGTCCATATAAATTATGTATCAAAATTTTAAAATGAAAAACTATATAAGCTAATTCTAGATTAGGAGTAGGATATTTTAACTCATGAGGATTATGTTTATGTGAATAATAGTAAATTACCTGATTATTCTGCATCAAAACACAACCATGTACCTACAAATAAGCATCGACGTTTATGAAAAATTAACTTTTCCAAGAGGGAAGTTAAAAACTAGAGCATTAAAAAACTTCTTTTTAGTTCTTAAAAATTATCATCAAATTCTTATATTGAAATAAACCTAAATTATTTTCATGTTATCCTAGCTAGTTGGATAGATAACTGTGAAAATGTTTTCCAAAAATGTCTAGTAATAGCCTACTAATCGTTGAAAACTATGAATGTTTATAATTTTTTTGTTATTGTCCATTAAATAACCACGTTATTTATAGAGGGATCAACTGTTATTCAATATCTTTAAATTATTTCCAAGGAATAAAAATTATTTAACCAAAAATCACAATTTCAAAATTTTCCATAAAACTTATTTTCCATCAGGGTTTATAGTACAATAATTTTTTATTTTTGATGATCCTAATTTTTTTTATTAAACTAAAATATTATAAAAAAACAACAACAAAATGATCCAAATATTCTTGTATGACTATATTCACAAGCTCTATAAATATATTACTACAATTTTTAAATTAAATGGGAATATATAAAAACTCATAATGTACCTATCTAGTTAGAAATAATATCTTCATAATGTCATCCTCCTTCAACTTTAGCTGATTGTAGATGGACCACAATTTAACCTTAGATAGATTTTTACATTCATAGAGATGATCAAACAAGTCATATATATGAGGTAACAAATACATATTCTTAAGAATGATGTTTTTAAATTCCTTATAATCATGGAAAACTATCATTGAACCATGTTTTTTTAATAAATAAAATTGAATAACCCGTAGTGAAGTTCTTGGAAAAATCAGTCTTAATTTAGTAACACTTATACTTTATTTTTCAGCTCATGTTGTTCTACATGATCCATTCAATAATTAGTTATTAAATTGGATTAGTATTAGGAACTAGGTCAATTATAAATCATCATCCTGATCATGTATAACATCTAGAAACTCATAAAGTAAAATAAATATGGATTCTTTTACTACAAATAAATCATAAATAAGAGTATTTCCATTACTTTCAAGAGCTTATGAAAGATAACATTGGTTTTTATCTTTTAATAGTTTCTCATATTTTTTATATGGTATCAAAGGTATGAATTAATTATTCTATAAAAATAGAAATTATTTCTCAAAAAAAATCTTGATGATCTATATTATAATGGTAAATATAGAGACAATCCAAACCAAAAATAAAATTGTACTCTAGTAAAGGTAATACAACAAGTATTTTAGGTAATTCTTATCCATATACAATGATATGAAGATTTTTTGAATTTTTTTTACTATAATACTTCCCCATGTGTGTTTACCCTATGTTCTACATTATTTTATATAGCTTGAATTTACAAATTACCAAAAAATTTATAAAAAATGATAGAATGTTTAAACCATGAATCATATAATATTTTTTTCATAATTTAGAAAAAAATAATTAATATACATTATAAAAATTAGTTTTATGGCATAAAATCATCCAAGTATGTTCCATATAACTTCATGACACAATTATAGTTATAATATAGGTTCATAGCATCATTCATATCCTTATTTGGAAAATAATGTTAAAAATTCCCCATCATGACACATTTCAAACAGATTATTGTCAACATAAAATTTCTATTGCCAATATCAAGCTATTTTTTCGTTGAAATCATGGGACACCTGCCCTAATATAATACCTTAGAAAAAAATCACATCTTTGATAAGGAATTTCCCATATTTCTTTTTAGTACAATTATCAAAAAAGAGAAACTTAATTTTCTTACCATAAATTTTCATAGGTTGATTGTTTCGCATTTTTTTCCATTGGGACCTTTTTTATAGTTGTTTTCATGAAATACAGGATCATCAGAAAACACTATTTCCACTATCTCAGCACATTGATCATGTTTCTCAGAACTTTTTAATTCATGGTTATCTGTCTCCCTTTGATATCTTGTGTTCATTTTTGAGAAAAATAATTGATATTAATATCCATGACCTGGATAAATTTTGAGGCATACCTTTCCAATAGGTTGATGATTTATTCATATGCATATACAAAAAAATCATCCCTATACCTCAGTACATATAATTTTTTCCCATCTAATTTTGAATATCCTTAGGAAAATATTTATCATGAAATGTATTTATTATTCATCCAATTCTAATGTATCAATATCTGCTCTATAATTGATATTGTCAACCATCTACCCCCACTAGTAAGATTCACCTTCAAAATGGTTAATATAATGAGTTTCCTTTTTCTGATATACATATACCATGATATCTAATATTATTTATAGGGATTTAATCCACCACTAATCTGAAAATGGGTTAGAAGAACAATAAATTTCAGAAGGTGTTTCCCCATAAAATGATCCAATATCATCATGTTATTTAATTGAATATCTAGATAATCTATTTCATATATGTCACCTCCATTTCAATCTTATTCAATTGATCTATTACTCTCACAAACTCCTTAGTTCCAATTCCATTCATTTTGGTTTGCTAATTTGAATGTACATCATCCTCTTGGTGCCATCCAACTCTGTGTTCCCTATTTCCTATGTGGAAAACCATTCATAAAATAAAAATTTTATATTAATAAACATGGTAATAATCAAATGATATATCCTTTCAACTTAAACATTATGTAAAATATCTTAAGAGTGTCCTGTCAACATTTTCCTAACCTCTATTGATATCTAAACTGGCCTCTGATACCAATAACAAGGACATGAGATTAAATATTATGTATTCTACTATTTACACTATAATTACCTTCCTATAATCATGATGATATTTCCATGTTTATAGTTGTAGTTAATTGTTCTATAACTCTTATATAATTAAAAATTACCTCCCAAGCTGGAAACTTCCATTCAATATCCATTTTTCCCATAATATAAACATAACATGTTATTTTTTTAAAGATCTTCCCAAATCAGATCTGGACCTCATCCTTATCCATATTAATCCATTAAACCCTATATATAAACATTTTAAATAATTTTAATAATAGAAAAATATCGTTATTCGATAGAAAAGAATAATAATGAAACTCATTATATCATTTCAAATCTAATATTTTTGTAAAAAATACACATTCTCTTAACCAAGAAAATCAATTACTCTATCAAAATATTTTTTATATCAAAATTATACAATAAATATTAATGTATAAATAAAACTAATAGTATTATTTTTTTAGAACATGTTATAGTCATGATACCTTTTTCACAAAGATATACTTTTCATCCTTAAAATGTATGATATAGATTCCTATGAACATATGCTAAAAAACTTATTTTGTGAAAAAATGATATTAATATAATAATACATTAAAAGAATAACTATGTAATATAGGTAACATGGGTATGATTGTAAATAATTAAACATGGATTATCCTTCATGGCTAAAAATATTTTAATTATCATGGTTATACATGGAATAAGGTTCGCAGTTATACTTGACATAACCTTCACTGTTTCACATAGATGAACCAAAATAATTACACTTGAAATAAGCATTATTGATAACTTCCAATCAAAAAAATACCCAATTCATTGTGGTGTTTTCAAGTACCCACACATATTTAGATTATAATTGAGACACTGATCTTCATAAACAATTTCTAAGAACTATAAATAAGTTATAAAACATGAATTCTTTCATCATCAAAAAAACATTCCATGAGAAAAATTACTTATTTCAAAATAGAACTACAATATACCAAGAGAAAATTTATTTTATCATTACCATGAAATATTATAAATAAATAGTCAATGATAATATTTTTAATAAATTCAATAAAATTAACCCATGCCGTATAATTTTAAAAACAATTCTTTTCTCCATTTTTTTAAAAAGTCACAATGTAACTCATTTAGAAAAAGGAAAAAATACTACCTTTAAAAACCTTTTAAATAAATCCACAGATATATAAAATATAATATTTAATAAATTTATGTCCACATAAATCCATCAATATTCTAATTTTATGACTAAAGATATGTTGTGAAAGTGACTTTTAAGGAAATTTTTAAATAATGAATTTTAAAAGAATGTCTCTAACCTTGGCTCTAATTTTCATTTACATTATTTATCTTCCTGAATAATAAAATTATATTAATTATTTATTGTCTTATTAATTTTTTTATTTTTATAATTCAATTTAATCCACTTATTTATATTTTATATACAATTAATTAATCAATTATGTTCTCATTAGATGTTTGAATGATATTTTTTACGTATATCTAAAATGACTATGGTAGGTTAACTATAGTCAAAGTTGACTTTATTATATCATATATAGAATAAAAATAACGAAATAATAATCATTTTTACATAAATTATTCTTTTCAAGACCAATAATGAAATATGGTTATAAAAAATAAACTACGTTACAATCATGTAGACGGTGTGTTGTACATATGCATGAGTAACATTTCCATTTTTTCAACGATAATTTTGGAAACCAAAAAAATTATCATTTTATCATTCCCTAATGATAATAATATCATAATATCATATTGTTTCATTAAATAAACATATATATATATCATCCATGTGATGTGGTGATGAAAAAAATCACATCACTTCGTAGAGGTGATAATTTACAATTATGCATGAACGACTCTTTCGTTTTATAATGCATTTAAATGTAGTAAATTAAATGATATATTGACTTTTTATAAATATAAATTTGCAATTAATATCATATATAAAAAATAATTTCATCATTATAATCCATCCATGAGAGGTTTGGATGGAAAATGAATTACATCGATTCACGAGGTGGTAGCCTTTTATACATAGGGATGATGGATTTCTTTTTCATTTGATGGATGTTGGAGATAGATATTATTTCAAACCTAACCCTACTATCCACTATATAGTGTCTAATTAATTAAAATGGAATTGATAGAAGGAATGGAAAACAAAATTCCTAATCAATTTATGAGTTTTGTAGAACCAGATACATAAATGATACACATTTTACATTGAAAATAAAAAATAAAACACAGTACCCAAAATTAAAATTCTCAAAATCCTTGAAAAAGAATTCAATGGATTCAGCTACATAACCCACTAAAAGGGAAAAAATATGGGCAATATAAATTCAGAGTAGGGTTCATGTACAATGGAAGTTATCATAAATTAATAATCTTAATTAGCATGGAATGTTCAATAAATGAACACAAATTCCATTTAAATAACTTGGATATCATGGTATGATATGGAATAATCGATATTAAAATTTATATAACTAAAAACTCATTCTATTTTATCAATAATTTATAATTTAATTCAACCATGGATAATATCATAGTTAAAATATCACACATAAAAATACTTTAATTCATAATAACTGAAATTCGTAATTATAAGACATCATGATTCCAAGCCACATGTTAACATTACCATAAATACCATTCATAACAATTTATAACACTACCTGGTAAAAAATATTATTTTTGGAAGACAATATCTCTAATTTCAAGACATTAAACAAGAATGTTTAAAACTACTAGTTACAAACACATAGGGATTGGCCACCAAATTTTTTCACATGAGATTATTAATGCCTCGTGAGGTTGTCTATAAATGGCCACAACCCATGTCATGCATCTCAAAATAATTCATCATATATCGAATAATCAATTTAATTAATAAAAATGATTGTTATCATCAATTATCAGTTTTGAGTAAATCATATAGATTAATCAATATTTCCCCAGTTAATAAACAACATTCAAAGTAAACACTATAAGTAAAAATGGTGTACTGTTTTGGAAATAATTTCATCCATTAATAAATAATATGGATATTTAAGAGTATTGTAACTGCTATTGAATAATAAATATATTAAAATTTTTCTTTCAGGTTATATTTAACAACCAGGAAGCAAAGTGAGATTGTACCATAACCTTCACAACATGTTAATTTTAAATTCAAATCCCCTAGGATGCCATAATTAAAAGCTTAATTTAAAATATAATTAATTATGAATTAATAATAATATTAAAATTCAGGTTCAGTTATATATATCAAAAAAATGTCAATTGTTGCATAATAGTAAATAAGTATCAATGGAATGTAAATAGAGACAAAATTTTATACTATACACATCCTTTGGGTGAACATTCATTAATAAAATATTATTGGTTTTGAATATGTTATTAAATTTTATTATAACCATATTAGTATTTATAATATCATTAATTATTATTTTATAACATTTTATCACATGTTCATTAATAATCTTTCTATATTTTCTTTGATTTTGGTTTTGATTGCCTTTTTTCTAACACATTTTTTGTAATGAAAGATCTAATTATTGCCCATATTATATATATCCATAAACATTATGTAAATAATTAAAAAACATAAAATAAATTTATACACCAATTATACTTTTAATAACTATAATAAAATATGGGTTTGAGAAATGAATTATGTTGTGATCATAGAGAGGGCGGGCTAAACGTACGAATGAGTAATGGTTTCATTTATTAATGATCATCATAGAAATGAGTTATTTTTGAATCTCCTTTCCATCACAGAGTCTAATGACTAAATAAGAAGAATACCTTTACACAAAGTTATTCATCCTTTGAAGAAACATAAAAAATCGACAAAGTCATGAACAAGGATTTCTCTGAGCAGGGGGCGTGCAAGTTCAATGATGGTCGCACAGGTATACCTGCACGCCACATATTGGGTGTGAAGTGGACCTGCGTTCCCTATTTAATTTTCTACCATGGTCATTATCAGCCTATAAATACCCCTTGTGGGCCCCCATTTTGGGGAGGAAAAATTCCAAAAGTCATATTTAAGCTCCTAGAGCCCTAGTATATTCTTGAAGTCTTTCGAACACTTCTAAGGGAATTTCTTACCTAAAATGGAAGATCTAAAGAGGGGGAACAAGGAATAAGTGTTGAAATTCACCAACACTTGGGCGCCTAAGGGTCTCACCCTTAAGGGAAAATGGACACACTTGTGCCCCGCCTTATCCCTTCAACAGAACTTGTGCGCCACTCGTTTGGATGTCAATAGGGATAATACTAAGGGCTTGAGCATGGTCTCTCCCAATTTTTACCCTATGGGTTGACCGTCGTGCAAGTACACATGGGTCGCATAGGTATACCTATGGGACTAGTACTTGCGCGCCCAAATAGGACATGCACGCCTACTTCTTTTTGGGTGCCCCTCCTACCCATTCAACTCATTTTTTCTAAATCCACCACTCCTCTTTGAAATTTAGCCCTTGAAACCCTCTTCAAAGTCATTTATGACATGCTTCCTTTTTTGGATCCTTATCTGGATGGAATTTTTTGGAACATCTCTCAAATCCTAGTGATTTACGTTTCTTTATGTCACAAAGGTTAGATATTTCATTCATTCAACCGCATCTTTTAAGATGAGAGGATCTTTAACGTGGGCCTCCTTTTCAAGAGTAATCCCTAGATCACAAGTCCCCTAATATGGGACTCCTGTTCAAGAGTAATCCCTAGTCATAATTTCCTAACATGGGCCTCTTTTTCAGGAGTAATCCCCAGTTCATGTTCCCTTAATATGGGCATCCTCTTTAGGAGTAATCCCCAAATTTCAAATTCCTTTAACCTGGGCCTCCTTCCCAGGAGTAAGCCCCGGTTCTTATGTTCCCTAATTTTGCGAATCCTTCTTAGAAGTAATCCCCATGTCTTAAATTCACTTAACCTGGGCCTCCTTTTCAAGAGTAATCCCCTGTCATAATTTCTCTTAACCAGTCTTAACTTCTTTTGATTTGGGATTCCTTCTCAGGAATAAAACCCAATCACAAGTCCTCTCCTAATTTGGGCATCCTCCTCAAGAGTAACCCCATGTTAGTGTATCCAAATCTCTATAGAGCACATATACCTTTATGGATGTTGTTCTCGGGCTCCTTCTCTAATGTATGTCCGGATCTTTATCTATTTGGGAAATCATACATACATAAGCCCCATATCATTCCTTGTGACCGCATCTTTCATGGCACAAATTGTCAGGATTACTGATACCTTTTGTTTCTCACACCGAGCATCACTCACGTGAGCATAGGGTGTAATAGTAACCACGACACATCTCATTGGGCCATTAATCATAAGTAATCCCCACAATTCTCAACCGAACTATGTGGACATTGATCTCTACCATAAAAGTAAAGTATGTAGGAGGCATTTTTGAGGATCAATCCCATCACACATTAATTATCATCAATCCAATATGGAGTTAAACTATATCATAATTCCTGAACTATGTGGTTTCTAATTCCTTTTCTAACAAGGATACATAGGTAGTCCATCTGTGGGTACGATCCCAACTCTGAGATACTTCATGTCCTTCTAAATGACAATGAACTTCAAGTGCCCTGATGAGTGGCTTTAAAACCAGTATGGTTATCACAATGACCAAGAGATCATTATATAATGTGTTGAAGGATACCATTGACTAAGAATCTTAAACAAATATAAGCGATTCTCTACCGATTAAGAACCTCAAATACATATAAAATATTCTCTAAATCTCATACATTTTAATAATTGAATGTGAGATCATAAGGATAAATCATTTTCATACTTGGTATTGTAATAAGGATTCATGAACAAAACTTAAATCTATAAAGAGAGTCTTGGTGTAGACAATAATTCCCACCAAAAAGGTGTGATGTGTCCGACCTCCCATCCACTCAACCAATGCAAATTCCTAATCCTCATCGGTCCACAACTAATGAGAACCTACCTTTAGAAATTAGGTCCAAATGGATATAGAATTACTGGATGTTTCTGGTTCTACGAACAAACCCCTTAGAAACCGATTGGAATGTTTGAACCTTAAGAAAACAAGGTCATCCCCATTTCAAGAGGAAACAAAAAATGGTGAACCTGATGTGAATCCTTAACAAAGTAAAAAATGATGTTTTACATATTTTTAGGCCAATATTTAAACTATATGAGAGGGCCAACAAAACAATCAATAACATATGTGCTCATCCAATAGATTTAGTGGTCGAACTTATCTTGATTATGTCTGTTATATCAAAAGGCACTCTTTTCCAAGATCTTCTGCGTTACAAAAATGGCTTCTCTAATGTTAACACCTGTGAATGGATCTGATGCTACTCATGCAGGATCTTGGTCCACTCTGAGGATGACATCACCTACTTAGCATCTTCAACGCTGGATAACAAATGCATTGGTTAAGGAATACCGTCGACATGGTACCATTTTTACTCTGGAGGCTGCTCAACAAGATCTCCAAGTCAATAATTCACCCTGGTTGTCCAGACAATGATGACCAGTGATCAAGAAGCAGGTGGGGAGAACCACCTTTCCCAACTGTTTTGGGTCATTATCACCAGAATGCAATCACTAGTCCCTCCAATATTCTGCGAAGGTGAATAATAAGGTCACTCGAGTCCTTAATTCAAGGAGACATGGGTCCTTCCGGAGGGATCCCATCATCAATAGTCGCCAGACTCATGAGATAGTGTTCCCACAACATGATGAGGGTATCACCTTCAGGGGTTTGGCTTAGGTTCCTCAGACCCGAGCACAGAAGATAAACAACCAGAGGTGAAATCCGACCAACGGGGAGCAAGTTCTTACCTATTCCCCCTCTGAAGAAGTCCATCAACCTAAGTTGATGGAAATCAATTAGAGGAGACATACACCCATCCGTTCTAATCCCACTGTCCAGAAGACTCGTCTGGCAGCAACACAAAAATCATGTCAGTCAATCTTGATAGACTATTATAGGAAGGCATATACACCTGTTTATAATTCATCAACCAGTCAACAAACTCGTTTGACTGCACCCAAAGAAGGTTCCCAATCTAATATGGTGACAATTGATAAGCAGGCACATACACCTATTTATAATCAACAATTCTGTCAGCAGTCTCGTCTTCCAGTATTGGAGGAAAGTCTTAAACCATACTTGAAGAAGAATACACAGCATGCACATACACATTCCAATGTTAATCAAGCCTCCCAATAGTCTCGTTTGGTAGAACTCGAAGAAGTTAGTTGGAACACTCTGACGAAAAAATTAGAGCAGACTCAACTCTCTTCCCCCACACATAAGTACAGTCAGAACACAATGAACAAAAAAAGAGGTCATGAACAGGAACACACACTTACATGAAGCACGGAATGAACATATATTCCCATTCCATAACCTGAAGTCACCAAGAACATTCTGATGATGGTGAAAGAGAAGAAGCAAATCCCTTCTCATATTCTGGACGCCTGCCAGAATAATATAACAGATCAATAGCATCACGGAGAAAGAAATGAAAATATGTCCCTACCAGTGGAGTGACACATCAAAAGATCACTCTGAAATAGATACACACCTCTGTTCGAGTCCAAGAGGGTTGTGGGGCATACTATCCGATATCATACGGACAATCAAGTCAGGCACATGCACCAGATTTGAATGGAGATAATTAGCCTAACCTAACTATTTCTCTTAAGCAGGAACATACACTTGCCCAAAATAACCACTTTCGTCAACAAGTGGTTCCCAAAGTGAGTAAGAAGGTTTCTATGAAAAATATCCATCCAGCACAGTCAGGAAATTAAGATCCAATCTGTAATAAGGCCTTGCTCGATGATGGAGTTCTTGATGCACTCAAACAATTATATATTGCAAATCAAGATTATACTCTCTCATTTCCCAATAGTGGGGACATTAATTCCAAAAGTCTACATCAGACACTTCCTCATTATGGCTTGCTTCATTAAAGTTTAGTCGATCTCGAAGTATCAAATTCAGAAAAAAGTCACGATATCCCTTTGTGTGGATAGAAGATAAAGGAGAAAAAGGTTTCATATTTTTCTGTAGCGCACCATGGTGGTCCTCCCTATGATGATTCATTTAGTGGCGAAAGTACTTTCCATAGTAGTAATTCAAATTTCCTAGAAAATTTTCAAAGGAAAATGGAGTAACAAGAAAGCCCTCCTATCTTGAGGTACATAAAAATGTGAATCCAGTCATGTCTGATGCTTTACCAATAGTAGGTGAAATATGTTCTCAACCAGAAGATATCCCGGGGTGTAGGTCATTCTCCGAACCACCCCTGTATCATATATCTTTTAATTTGGTAAATGAATTATCTACCAATATTGTTGAATCAGATGAAGCAAAAAAATAAGCACCATATTTGGTCTAATCAGTTATAAGAATCATCATTGAATGATAAATAGGAAATGCTGAATATGAGAAAACAATTGGAGAAAGGTGAAGTACCAATCATGGTTTGGCCTTTGGCAGACTCTCAGTATGACATTCCTGAAATGTTGATTGAAGATTGTATTCACGATATTCGTCCCAACAAGTGGAAAACTCTTTGTCAATTGAAAAATCAAATAATATCTAATGATGAATAATAATATCATGTAAAGATTATATAAGGGTTACAATTCCAAATTGATTTGGCCTCTCTCTCAGTTTCTCGATATCCGAAGGCTGAAAAGTAGCAGAGAGCCCTTCAGCATTCATGCCTTGGCGCATTAAGAAGATTGTGCCAGTTTATTTCCATTACCCCATCTGGTATTCATACCAGGGGATGGGGTGTTCATGGAGAATTACATTTCATTTTACACTCTAGCCAACAATGCCCCAAAAAATGGTCTAAGACAAAGTTATTTCCCATGGCCGACCACAACCAATTTAATTATTTTTTAATCAAATGCTCATTCAAGAACTGGACTCAACTAGTTCTTCTCAAAGTCAGGCCAATAGAGAACAAGTTGCCAAATTACTCTTGCATCAGGAAAAGTAGAATATCGAACATGCTTCTCATTTAATGCGAGCGCATCATCAAGTGACATAAGTGTTAGAAATCATCCTACAGTCATTTGGGCCAGGTGATTTGAGTGGATGTAGGTTAATGCATCCAGCAGATTTCCGGACTAATGTCTGCAAGATCAGGAGAGATTTTAAGAAAGCCTCATATGTAGCAGCTCAAGAACTACTCCATCTTTCCAAACTGGGGACTCTTTTAGCCCATCCCTCGGAATCAACAAATTGGATTCTAGGAGTTGAACAGAAATAGCAGGAACAGCCCCAGTCCACCGGACTGGGGACTTTTTCAATTCCTCAATCTCTTCCTCATATAAAGTCAGTCTTCTCTTGATAAGGGAAAAATCCCCAAGAGGAACGAAGATCCGAATTATCAAGAGATTGCCTCCAAATTACAGTTCATCAAGAAGTTCCTGAGGGATCAACTCAACAGAAGGCAATGTCTCATTAGGTACATGGAAGAAGACAATATCGTAGAAGTGCCGATAGAAGGGATGTAATGCATTATGCATCAATAAATATCATCAAGGTAGTTATTGCTGATCCTCCAGAACATGAGGCTCACTCAGACGGATCTGATGAGGACGTTCCTACACAAGAAGTTGTACACATAGACACAAATGAAGAAGGTGTGCGTACAAGAAATCAAAGGCTTACCCAGAATCCAGCTATTCCTTCAAATAACCAACTTCCCCCTCTCCGAATGGCATCTAAATGGGGAAAGGAAAGAAATAGTTTTCATACCCTTCCTCTAGAGAAGGCCAATCACTCTCACTAGAGAAAAGATTCTCACAATAATAGGAAGAAATTAAGGAATTAAGGAGGTTGAATGCAGAACTACTTCACGGTAGTCATCTCCTAAGAATGGTGGAGTCATTCAGCAAAGTGAATTTATTGCGGCTACTGAGATTGATCAAGAGTATCTTCCTTTACCAGTACAACCACACAGGTCTAATATTACGGGTCACGTGCAAAACAAATCAGTGGTGCTACCGTCAATTGCAGTACCAACAACCACACTTGTCCAATCTCTAGTTATTACACCTGCTAAGGTTCAATCTCAATCGGATGTTTCTAAAAATTTAATGACTACCATTGAGTCATTAACAGCTCGGTTGGAAGATATGGAGGGAAAGAGTGCACAAATTCAACCAGAGAAGAGAACATACCCTGAATGGGTTGATTCAATTACTCCCCCATAAAATTTTTCAAGTACCACATTCCCAATATTTAATGGTTCGGGAGACACAGAGCAACACTTAAAACATTTTTTTTCTCATTACGATCCTATTATGGGATCCCCTCAGCAACAAGAAGTAGTTAAGCTTAGGTGTTTTTTACAGTCATTAGAAGGGCCTTCTTTTGTCTGGTATACAAGCTTTCAATATCGGTCAATTAACAGATGGGAGGATCTCCGTCATTAATTCCTTCATCAATTCAGCACAAATTTTCCAAAGAAAATAGTTTTTGATCATTGAAATTGTATGCAACAAGAGAATGAAAGGTTTTCAGATTTCATATCTCACTATATGGAATTAACATATTCCTTTAACTTAACACTCCCTCAAGAAGAGTTGTTGCCAATCTTTGTGGGAAATTTGCGTGATGAATTATGCACACTATTGATCCCTGTGAAATACACATGAGGGTTTCAAGACCTTACTTCGATCATTCAGAAAATTGAAGACTCTCTTAAAAATACTAATGTTAAAACTCGTGTAATTCCATTAGCTCTAGGATGAAGAATGGGTAATGAAAAGACTGCTATAGTTAAGCTTAATCAAGCACATTTACCTGCTTCTACTTCAAAACGTTCATCTTATATAAGGGCTCCACCTCCTGAGTGACAAAAAAAGAGGTCATTTCCTCCAGATGATCAAAGAGATCAAACACAGAAACAATTTGAGAACTTGATGAGAAATGTTTACTCTTTCCTAAATGAACAAGTTTCTGGTTACTTCATTTCATCTCTGTAAAATAATTTGGTTCAATTTCTAATTCTCAAAAGTCCTAACAAGGAAAGAAATGAAGACCATCCCAACTATTTCACATTTAATAATATGTTAGGGAATTCCATTCATGAGTGTTTTTTCTTCAAATACCTCATACAAAAGATGGTGGACTCGAGACAAGTCAAAATGAACGGTTCTTTAGCTCAGGTAGCATGTGTTAATGATACAAATACAGAGGAAGAAGGCGAGTGGCAAGAAGTCAGAAGCCAAAATGATCATAAATATGATGATTCTATGGTAAGAAAAATGATCAACCGAATTCATGCTATTTGGAGAACAGAACTAAAGAAAAAACAATTTTGTCTTCTACAATGAATTCCACAGAAAAACCCTCTTCATCAGAGGGAAAATCCTTAAATAAACGACATAATTCAAAGAAAGATGAATAGTCAGAAGAAGATGAGATCATGTCAAAGCCCAAGATTCCACTGACTCTAGTATATTTTATGCCATCTACATCAATGCCATGGGCACCGCCCCACAAAATGGCACAACCTAAACTGGCTAATCAGGAAGAGTCTTCCTCAGAAGAAGAGTTGATCTTTGGTTCTATTAACATGATTCATTTAACAGATCCTTATGCCAGTCATAGTTTCGATCCTGATGACCCTGAGCTCCCTATATCAAACAGAGGAATTAGATGGAGATCCAGAGGTATGGGATATAGAGGACGATGTGGATATCCCATAAGGAACTATTCCAATCCAACCCCTTCTAGAACTATATATATAGTAGAATATCATCGTAGATACATTCAACAGGCTAAAAAAGATCAAGAAAATTCATCCACCAATAGCAGATTTAGTCTTGGCACAATTATTCTTGAGGATCGGTAAGAGGTTTCACCTTGTTGCCCTCAATAAGTTAATAGACATATTCGTGTTAAGATTCAAAATCTAGGAGTATTTCCAACTCCTACCCCGATAAAAGATTTATCTACTTCCAAAACATCAAATTCTAAGGCACCGGCGAAACCACATGATACTGTTAGAAAACACAGAACTTTGGATCAATAATATGATGTCTTGAAGCATTTGGACCAATTATCGGCCAAGTTATCAATTCTGGATGCCTCTAATCTATCAATGGATCTTCAGGAGGCACTCATTGAGGCTCTTTCAAGACCTTAGGAATTCAAAACTAAAATTTTTGCGGCTGAAGTATACCATGTAGAGAATGGTCATACAGAATGCCATGCAATGATATCTTTTATAGATGAAGATGAAGATGATGTTGTTCATAGACATAGTAGACATTTCTGTTTATCAGGAAAGGTCAATGGTGTAGAAATCTGAAGATATTTCTTTGATAATGGTTTATGAGTAAACCTCATCCCTATTTTTACACTTCATCGATTAGGGCTCACAGAAATTTATTTATCTCATTCTACTTTTATGTCACAAGGATATTATAAAAATGAACAAGAACCACTGGGTGAGATTACACTCAGAACACAGTTTGGAGATCTAGTATCCAATTCATATGTCATGTATTTTGATCACGATACAACCTTCAATGTTTTTCTTGAATACCTTGGATACATCAACATGTGGTTATCCCTTTATCGTACCATCAATGTCTCAAATATTGATTTAATGGTCAAAGTGGGACATTTTATGGTGTTAAAGCCCCATTCAAAACATGTGAATCTCAATACATTGAGGAATAATTTTATCACATGGAGGGTAAGGAGAAATCCACAATATGCGCGGTTACAAAGGTTAATGATCCATTTGGTTTGGAAAAGATTCCAGTAAACCCATTCATACATGTGAGTACAGATTATGTATATCCTATCTGTCAAATTGACAGAATAGACTCAAATCCATGTACTCTTATGAAAACTTCAATAATTTAAATTATAACAATCATGCCAGATAGCATGGGAGAAATTGGTGATTCACCAAGTAATGATGAAAGCTCAAATGGAGATTTCTTCATTTCATATGCTAAAATCCAGCAAGTCAATACTTCACAAACCATTATAGAAGAAGTTATAGCAATGTTAGAGGTGAATGATGATGTGGATTCTTAATCCATAATCTTCTCTTTATTACCCAAGGTATGTCCTTTATCATCAGTAGGGTCAGAAATAGAAGCTTCTTCCTCAAGATGTTCAAATTTTAACATCTCTCCTGATCATGAAAATTCTGCTTCATCATCTACTATAAATGTAGAAACAGAAGAGATGAAACATTTTGAAGAAGAAGAGAAAGATCTCAGGGATGCTCCTCTAGCATTTGAAGAGGGTATCTCCACTACTATGGATGAACTCAGATAAATAAATCTAGGTGAAAAAGAAGATCCACACCCCACATTAATTAGTGTTGTCATGAATCTTGAAGAGCAAGAAATGTATATTTTATTTTTAAAGAAAAATCGAGATATATTTTCTTGGAATTATACAGAAATTATAGGGATTGATCCTGAAGTTGTTACTCATCGTTTGGGTTTTCCAGAAGAACATTGAGGACTCAAACAAGCTACAAGAAGATCACATCCAACTTATGCTTCTAAAATTAAAGTTGAAGTGGATAATCTTATAAAAGATAACATCGTTATAGAAGTTCAATATCACAAATGGTTGCCTAATATTGTCCCTGTGAAAAAGAATCATGAAAAATTTAGAGTTTGCATTGATTTCAGAGATCTTAATGGGCATTGTCCCAAAGATGATTTTCCAATCCCAATTATAGAACTATTAATTGATGGAATAGCTAGTTATGATGTACTTTCCTTCATGGATGGATATTCTTGGTATAATCAAATCGGAATAGATCCATAAGATGAAGAATCTACAGCCTTCAGAGTCCCTTAGGGTGTGTTTTCCTATCGGGTAATGCCATTTGGCCTGAAGATTTCAGGCACAACATATCAGCATGCCATGCACCATATCTTCAAACCATTTTTAGTGAAATTTTTGGAATGTAATATGGATGATTTGGGGGTTAAATCCAAACAATATTCTAATCACTTGTCTGATTTAGAAGTCATATTCGACAAACTTCGACATCACAATTTGAAGTTGATCCTCTTGAAATGTTCATTTGGGGTAACCTCAAGAAAATCACTTGGCTTTTTTGTATGCCATCATGGTATCGAAGTCGATCCCTAGAAGAATAAGTCAATCCATGGTATGTAACCTCCTAGAAATATGAAATAATTGAGAGGTCTTCAAGAACACTTGTCTTATATTTGGCATTTCGTCACCAATCTGGCAAGAAAAAGGTTACCCTTCACCAAATTGATGAATAAGGGAGTCACTTACTAGTGGACTGAATAATGTCAAGAATCATTCAATATTATCAAGAAATATCTCTTGATTCCATTGGTATTAATGCCTCCTGTTGAAGGAAGACGACTACTTCTTTATGTGATAGCATTATAGTGATCACACGGTGCCTTCCTTTCCCAAAAGAATGATTTTGGGAATGAAAACATCCTTTACTATCTCAGTCGGACTATGGATGAAGGAGAAACGCAATATTTAAGTATTGAAAAGTGATTCCTAGCATTAATCTTTGCAGTTAAAAAATTGAGACACTACTTGCAACATCATGAGTTCCAATTAATATCTCCAAATAACCTGATCAAATTTATCCTTAGTCGTCCAATTCTTACAGGACATCTTGCAAGGTGGGACGTTATTTTGCATCAATTTGATATTCAGTATGTGTCTCAAAAGGAAATAAAGGACCAAGATCTGGCTGAGTTCCTTGCTGAAAATCCTTCAGTAGAAGATACAACTTTAGATACTAAACTTAATGATGAGTATGTCTTCTCTATTCAAGATAATCTTCAATAATGGGAAATATACTTTGATGGTGCTTCCAAAAGTCCAATAGGGAAAAAATGGAAGATCCTAAATTTAACAAAGTCGGGTTGAGAATTGTGATTATTTCCCTGGAAAAGGCAGTGAAACATTATTATTTCTTATTGAAGGAAAGCGGTACATAAAATGAAGCATAATATCAAGGTCTCATCGCAGGATTAGAGTTAACGCTTCAAACACAAGTGAATCACTGAAAAGTGAAAGGTGATTCAGACCTGGTAATCAAACAAGTCAATGAGGATTATGCAATCAGAAAAGAATATTTAATCCCTTTGTATCGTTACGTCAGGGATTTAATGGTGGATTTTCCTTCCGAACCATCATTTTATTATGTCCCGCGATCAAAAAATGCTCAAGATGATGCATTGGATAATATAGCTACAGCTCTGGAAGATCCAAATCAGAACGAGACAATTATTATTATTGCCCACCGTCGTACAATTTCTCCTTCTGTTAAAACCAGAACAGAGGAAATAAATTAAATTAGTCGCATTACTAAACCATATGGTCATACTACAAGATTAATGACACCTATCAGGGATTACATTCAATATGGAAGACTCCCACCTGATAGAGCTGGGAAAGAACAAGTCCAACAACGTGTGGTCAATTATACTCTGTATGATAGCCCAGTTCACCTAGAAAAAATCCAATACAAAAGAGGTTTTGATGGAGTTATCTTCATAAGCATTGATGGTGAAGAGACAATGGTTGTCATGAATGAAGTACATGAAGGAGTCTTTGGTGCCCACCAGTCTGTACATAGACTATCTAATCAGATTCGAAGGCTTGGATACTTTTTTCCTTCAAAGATACAAGATTGTGTTTATTTCACCAAGAAGTGTCATTATTTCCACGTACATGCCATCTTCATTCGTCAACCCCCAGAGTTTCTTCATATAGCTAAATACTCGTGGCCATTTTCCACATGGGGAATAGATGTCGTAGGACCTTACCCTTTGGCTACATCCAAGTAGTTTAAGTATATTCTTACTACTACTGACGTCTTTTCCAAATGGGAAGAGGCAATACCTTTAAAAGAAGTTAGTTCTAAGAGCATTGTTAGCTTCATCAAGTCTAACATCATTACCATATTTGGTGTCCCTCATACCATACTGATGGAAAATGACACCAATTCCCATTCATCCAAGGTAACAAAGTTGTATCAAGAATACAACATAAAATTCAATAATTCATCTCGGCATCATGAAGTGGCCAATGGCCAAATAGAAGCCTTCAAAAATACTCTTTCAAAAAGACTCCAAAATATGGTGGATAATGATAAAAAGTCATGACTTGATAAACTTCTTCATTCTTTATGGGCTTATCGGACCACCATCGGCACTACAATCAGGTAAACATCAGATTCATTGGTTTATGGAACAGAAGCAGTATATCTCATTGAGGTTCAATTACCCTCACTCAAAGTAGCCATTTTTGATCAATCATATATAGATGAACAATCTCAAAAGATATTGGATGAATTGGAACGATTAGATGAGAAAAGAATGTTCTCCTTGCACCACTTGGAAATATATATGAATTGAATAACACGAGATTTCAACAAAAAAGTTCTTCTTCATTCATTCGTTTAGGGAGAATGGGTATTGGTTCCCAGAACTCCAATGATACCAGGAAAAAAACCTCCCAAGATTGAGCCAATGTGGGAAGGACCTTACTCAATATATATGGTTTACTACAATGGAGATTATTCTTTAATCTCAATGGATGCAGAACTCATCACGACTCCAACCAATTCCAGATTTCTGAAGAAGTATTTTGTATAATACAAATACATATCATGGTCCATGAATATGACATTAAACTATTTTCACTTACATCTAACACGACGCTAAACTGTGTCGTCCTTGATATTTGACATTAAACTATACAACCCCTCTTTTTTCCATACTTCATGACATTAAACTACACAGTCCCCCTTACGTCCAACATGAAGTTAATCTATAATGTCCCAGTTATATGACGATAAACTGTACAACACTCATTCGTCCAACATGGAATTAAACTATATTGTCCCTCTTATGTCCAACGAGATGTTAAAATACATATCCATCGTCCTTTCTATACGACGTTAAACGGTGCAACTCATCGTCCCACATGATGTTAAACTGTGAAAAAGTCCCTAAATTGTCCAACATGTCGTTAAACTATGTCCCCATTATCCTCACTGTAGGGCAATAAACTGCATTTTCCCCTATTTTTCCAACACGACGTTAAACTATGAATCATTAAGGTTGTTGTTACCTCGTTTTTCTCACACTGTGTATGACTCACATGAGATTATAGTAAACATTAACCATAACACCCTCTCTGGGCCGCTAACCATGTGTAAGTCCTGACACTATTTTTTAGGTTGTTTCCCTCAAGAAACAATTGATTGCCAATTCATTCATTAATTGAACTACGCATACTTTGATCCTTGCTTTCTAGAATGGGTACGTAGGTAACCTCCATAGGTTCAAGCCAAAAACCAATATATTAACATCGGTTCAACTCCATCCCATACGATGTTGATTTGTGAAGCCTCCCCCAGAACAAATATTTTTTACATTGGTTCACCATCATCCTTATTATATGATGTTAAATTATTCTCACTTTTTGTCCAGTACAAAAACTAACTAAAACATTATTTTACACCCTCACTAGAGAGGGAATCATTATTTAAATTGATCTCAAATCATGTTATATTCCAAATATTAGTTGCATACATGGCAATGCCCAATCCTTTAATCTTGGGTCAAACCATCATTGCACTAAAGTCACCTTTGACTCTTCATATGTACAAACCAAATCTGTAGAAACGGTATTTCGAGAACTATGTGTGTCTTGATTCCCATCCTTATGGGATACATTGGAACATTCGATAATCCCTTGAATCTATCCTCATGTCTTTGGGCCTAACCCCAAATTTCACATTCAGTCCCTTGACTAAAAAGTCCCCCTGTGAAAACATGAATGTGGTATGAAAACCATGGTCATCATTCACATCAGGTTTATAAAAAACACGATGTGTTTTACTTATTATGGTCTGATAACTATAACCCTAAACTAAGATCCTCTACACTCTCATCCCACATGAAATTAAACTATATTTCATGAACTATGTTTGGCTTGATTCACATCCTTTTGAGATACGTAGTGAAGTCCAACACCTCAATTCAGGACCCATCCACAACATGATTATAGTTAGCATTGGTCTGTGTATCTCCTTCATGCATTGGAAAATATTCATCTTTATTTGTAGTAATCCTAACCTCAAATACTTCACAATCTCCATAACCATTTTCTTGACTTCTAGTCACAAAATGTCAGATATCCGAGAGATCGTTTTCCTGACTATGCAGTACGTGCCCTTAGGCGACCTTGTATAAATAGTCTATATAACAGAACTGTCATTAAAAAGATGCTATTATTTGACTATGAAGCCAATTCCCTTAAGTGTCACTTTATAATTCAACCCCCTAACATGTTGGTTAAATAGTGGTAACATCATTCTTGGGAGGAAAACCTCTTTTTTCCTTATTTGTATTAATGAAAATATGTACGGAACAGAAAAAATAGACATCCTTAACATATTTATCCAATAATATTTTTCATTATCTGAAAGTATTCAAGTATATGGTTTATATTTCCCTTCCCCACGTTTGGGTCAGACCTTCATAGGAGTGACATTCATCCAATTATTTGATAATATTGATTTGAAATATCATCTCCATAATCAAGTACCTCTTTCCATAGAGCAGACTCGGTGCTTTGGAAAATTTGAATCTCCATAAACAGTCACTGGCTTTTCTGCAATAGAAAAGTAAATTTTTTTAGAGTTCTTTTTCCTGACAATGCATCACATGCCCTTGGGCGGCCTTGCCTAAGTAGTCAACATAACGGACCTGTCATCCAAAAGATGATATTATTTGACTATATGCCAAATTCCTTTAAGAGGACGTGTATAATTCATCCCCTTAACGAGTTTGTTATATAATGGTAACTTCACTCAAAGGAAATTCATCATCATAGGCCTCTTATCCATTTTTTTCATATCGTTACTCATATTAAAAATTTCTTATGTCATAGTTTACGTGTTTTCTTCCATACGTGAATATGGAAATATGTTTTCAGATAAATTATCAAGGAATTGAGTCAATTTTAATGCATTCTGTCAAAACTATTTGGACCTCGAAAATTAAACTTTTTTATGTCCGACGTGCATGACATTAAAACTGCCCACAAAAGGAAAGGGAACTCTAAACAAAAGTCGAGTCCCAACTCACTAGACATACATTTTTTATTATTTAGGTATCAAAATAATGTAGGCATAAATGATTGAAGATGAAAGTGTTTTTCATTGATACACAAGAGTTAGAAGGACATCCACTGATTGGAGTCTTTTCACTTTTTAAATAATTACAAGAGGGTTTCAACATAACTCTTCATTTGATTTATGTCATCCTGAGCTTCGTCCGCAACCACCTGGAATTCATTCATTCAACTGGATACAATAAAAGATGCAATGATACCATCTCTTCTTGGAACAATTGTAAAAGAATGTTTTTGAGTGCAGTTTGAGAATTTTTTTTGATGATCAAACAGTGACTCTATTTTTTTCCAAGAGACATGGAAGATGGATACATGGATTTGAGAATGGACCATTAGAAGTAAAGAGCCATTTAGAGAGAGGACCCTTTTTCAGATATTGTTTCTAATGTCATTATAGTTATCTCTCCATCAACCAGCATCGGAAAAAATATCAGCCCATGGTTTTCCATTTTCATATCTTCATCGAAATGGCATGAAGGAAAAATTTGAATATTCACACCATTGTTGCTTCTCGTAATACACAACATAACCGAAATAGAGGAGTAACAGTGTGACTGCATCTCGGGCATATAATTCTTTTTCTCTGGAATATTGACTTCATGAAGATGACCACGCCCATATAGAGGCAAGTAGATGCTATGTGGAAAGTTATGATGATACTTATTCAAGTACTTGGCCTAATCTGAAAGAGTGTTGTAACAGATATCACAGTAATCATGGACAATAATGTTCTTCATATCATAAATCCGCATGCTTTCCAGTTCATTAGCCGTTCCAATTTTTCTAGAATCCATTGAATCTACACAAAGGTAGAATTATTAACTCTTAAGTATGTTTATTTTTATTAAAAATTATGATGAAAAGTGAAAAAATGGATAAGTCACTAAGGATAGTAAATAAAAATGTTAGCTCTCAAGTCTCATCAGGTCACACAGGTTTGGGCGTGCATGTATCACCGTACATGATGAAATACCTCTGCAGAAGCGCGACACGAACAGAAGTAATGAAACTGTATAAAATCTGTAACCTGTGCGACAAGAGCATCCTTCATGGAAAGAGATCAAAAGCGTTCAAATCCATGTGATTTTCACGAGAGTGAGGTGCATATTTATAGGATTATCCATAGCCCTGCGCACTAAAGCCTGCGCGAAACTCCCCAGCACGTCGTGACTTTCGCTCTGAAAACTTGCTTGCCATTATTCCTTTTTTTTCTCCATTACCTCAGTGTCAAATCCTCCTTCCTTTCGGATCCAACTCTGAGGGGAGAATTTTTTTCACTATAATTTCCGTCGTAGAGTCTAATGACTGAAGAAAGGGAATACCTTAACACAATACTTTGATGAAACATAAAAAATCGACAAAGGCATGAACACAGATTTCTATGATTTGGGGCCGCACAAGTTCCAAGATGGTCGCCCAGGTATACCTGCGCACCAAATATTGGGCGCACAGGTGACCTGCACGACCTATTTATGTTTCGACCAAGGACTTAAGAAGCCTATAAATACCCCTTGTGGGCCCCATATTTCAGGAAGGAAAAATTATAAAAGTCAGATTTGAGGTCCCGGCGCCCTAGTCTCTTCTTGATGTCTTTCTAACACTTCTAAGGTAATTTCTAACCTATCATAGAAGATATAAAGAAGGGGAAAAGGCCTAAGTGTTGAAATTCACCAACACTTTTGCGCCTAAGGGTCTAACACTTTAGGGAAAATGGCCAAACTTGCGCGCCGCCTTATCCATTCAATAGAACCTGCACACCACTCATTTGGAAGTCTTTAGGGATAATATTAAGGGCCTAAGCAAAGTCTCTCCAAAGTATTACTCTATGGGTTGACCGTCGCGCAAGTACACATGTGTCGTGATGGTATAAATGTGCAACTAGTACTTGCGTGCCCAAAAAGGACCTGCACGCCTACTTCCTTTTGGGTTCCCTCCTACCTATTTAACTTATTTCATCAAATCCTCTTCTCCTCTTCAAGATTTATCCTTCAAAACCCTCTTCAAATTCATTTGTGACATGGTTCCTTTGTTTTCAAACTAATCTGAAAGGAATTCTGTGGAACATCTATCAAATCCTATTGATTTACATATAATTATGTCCCAAAGGATAGAGATTTCATTCATTCAACCTCATCTTTTATGATGAGAAGATCTTTAACCTGGGCCTCCTTTTCAGGAGTAAGCCCCGGATCACAAGTCCCCTAAACTCGTCCTCCTTTTCAAGAGTAATCCATAGTCATATTTTCCTAAACTAGGCCTCCTTTTTAGGAGTAAGCCCCAGTTAATGTTAAATTAATATGGGCATCCTCCTTACGAGTAAGCCCCAAATTCAAAATTCCTTTAACCTGGGAATCCTTCTTAAAAGTAAGCCCCAGTTATCAAGCTCCTTAATTTTGGGCATCCTTCTTAGGAGTAAGCCCCAAGTCTCAAATTTCCTTAACCTGGGCCTCCTTTTCAGGAGTAATCCCCAGTCATAATTCCTCTTAACCAGTCTTAACTTCTTTTGATTTGGGCTTTCCTTATCCGGAATAAAACCCAATGACATGTCCCATCTTTATTTGGGCATCCTCCACAGGATTTTTCCCTATCTTAGAGTATCCAAATCTCCATAAAGCACATATAACTTTATGGACCTCGTTCCCGAGATTTTTATCTAATGTAAGTCCTGATCTTTATCTATTTTTGGAAATCATACATACATAAGTCCCATATCATTCCTTATAACCGCATCTTTCATGGAACAAATTGTCTGGTTTACTGATACCACTTGTTTCTCACACCGAGCATGACTCACGTGAGCTTATAATGCAAATGTAACCACGAAACATCTCTTTGGGTTGTTAATAATACGTAATCAACACAATTACCAACCAAAATATGTTGACTTTGATCTCTACCTGAAAAGTGTATTATGTAGGAAGCCTTTCTGAGGTTCATTCCTATCACCCATTAATTCTCATCGTTCCCATACGACGTTAAACTATATCTTAATTCCCGAACTACATGGGTTCTGATTCCTTTTCTAACAAGGATACATAGGTAGCCCATCTACGGGTACAATCCCAACTCTGAAATATTCATTGTCCTTCTGAACAAAAATAAACTTCATGTGCCCCACTCAGTGGCTTTAAAACTAGTATGGTTATCACAATGACCAAGAGATCATTATATAATCTATTAAAAAATACAATTGACTAAGAATCTCTAACAAATATAGATGATTATCTATCGAAGATGAACCTCAAATACATATAAAAGATAATACAAATCCCTTACATATTAAACATTGATTGTCAGATCTTAAGGAGATATCATTTTCGTATTTGGTATTGTAATAAGGATTCATGAACATAACTTAAATCTATAAAGAGTGTCCCGGAGTAGAAAATAATTCCCCCCAAAAAGGTGTGATGATTCCGACCAACCATCCTCTCGACCAATGATAATTATTATGCCTCCTCAGTCCACAACTAATGAGCACCTACCTTTGGAATGTAGGTAAAAATGGATATAGAATCATTGGATGTTTCCGGTTTGACGAACAAACCCATTAGAAACGGTTTGGAATGTTTGAACCTTAAGCAAACAAGGTCATCCCCATTTCCAGAGGAAATAATTATGTTATATATTTTCATTACATAATGATAATAATATCATAAATACAATATTATTTATTTAAATATATATATATATATATGTTTCATCCATGAAGTGTGGTGATGAACAGAGAGTCACATCACGTCGTGAAAGCGATAGTCAACACAAAAAATAGACGATGTTATAATTTTTAAGTGTAAAAAAATAAATGATATATTATCTTTATATAATGATTAATATATAATTAATATGATAATTATTTTATTTATATCACATAAAATTATTAAAATTATACTTACCACCTTTTGTGTAAAGTTTTTGTGAAAGATAAATCACATCGCTTCACAAGGTTAGAGTCTTCCATACACACGAGTAATGTTATTGTGTCTCTTATGGAATTGAAAGTAATAAAGAATATATGATATAACTAATATAAGGGTATAATTATGTAATAAATATTATATATACATGTTAGATCTACCGTCACACCAAACCATGATTGGTAGTAGTGGAAGAATGATTGACATATTTTACTTGGTAATAGTACACCATACACATGAATGATGATTTCATAACAAAATTGATGAAAGTGGAGAGAGCTATAGGACATTAAAAAATTATATAAACATCCTATTATATTTAATATTCTTATATTAGTATATCATCAATGTTTAATAAGAATTTATGGATGTGGATAGAAAATAATAAAATAAAAGAGGCTCATTGAATAAGATTACGTATTATTTTGTTATTCTCCTTCAGTTTGCACTAAATCCTTCATAAGAGGAATTTATTCCAAAATTATAGTCTCCATGATTATAAGAGGTAATTTGGGATGTTATTTGGCAAGGTTTTGATCGGTACAAATGGCTTGAGTCTTTTGAGGTGGTGAGGGGAGTGAGTGACCATTTATGCTCAAGGAGGAGTGACATTTTTTTAATACCCATAAGTATTAACTAATAAGAATTCAATCTTATATCAAGTGGAAAAAATTGATAATTAAATGTTTTTAGGGATTATATGGTCTATAAACACCTAATAACATATTTAGATACATGTTCTAAACATTTTTTTTTCATATCATTAATGTTTTTTTTACTTTAACCATGTTTGGGTTTTCAATATGGTAACTAGTATTTTTAAGGTAGGAAATTTTCATTTAAGAATAAAGTAATATTAAACCTTTTAGATACATTATTACCCACAAATTTTAAAGTGTAAATCTGATTTAAATATCAGAAATACTATGCGTTATGGAAATTAATTTTAAAACAAGAAAATGTAATGTAAAAAAAAACACTTTAACCTTAAACGCGCAAAAAGAATTTTTACTATTTAATGGTCAAAATGATAATTAAAAAGTATTTGTACATTAATGGAACATATTTTATATTTATTAACATTTTAAAATAACATGTAGGAATATGTTATTTTTAGATATTTTAAATCATTTTATAAAATATGATTCATTATGGAATAATATTATTGTTTGTTTGGAAATTATTCACTTATTTCAAATTTAAATATATCAAAACAATCATAGAATTATAATATATTATTCTCAAATAAATTTAAAATTGAAATTCATCTAAAAAAATAATTTATGAATATTATTAATTGAATCAAATTAACTTTTATAATATTTATTATCAATTATTTATTTTTTGTTAACTTAATTGTTAATGTGTTGACATTTCATAATCATATTATGTAAATATTCAATATATGTAAAACTAAATTTAAATTATTATTATAAAAAAATATTTCATCTTGAAAACTAATATGTATAACTGAACCGATTTTTTATTCCCTTTTCAAATCCTTATAAACATTAAAAAGAAGAAAGGTTCCTTTTTTCTTTTTCATGATTTAGCATTTTATATTGGTCACCTTTATAGAAAAGTGTCACATAAACTCATAAAAATAAATTATATCATCATAAGGGTTAAAATATGGCCATAAAATGGGTTTAAAACAAATTGTTATGTCATTCCAACCCCTATATTATTATTTTAACCCCCAAGTTAATTAATTTTAAACTTAATTATGGTAACTAATTTTTTACTCTTTTCACTATACATTTTGGTAAAAAATTTGGTATTATTTAAAATTATAAATAAACATATTTAGAAATATTCAATCTGTTTTTCTAAATTAATTTCAAATAATTAGAAAATTTTAAATTTAAATTTGTCTCTTTGATGCGACAAGAAAGTAGGTTTTTAAAGTGAAAATGTTCAAAAGTATAAAAACATATATATTTAAATCCATTATGAAAATGATTTTAATGACATAATAGATATTAATTTTTATAAAATTGAAACTTTGTTTCTTTATAACTAATTTTAAATATAATTAAAAATTATAGATTATTTAAATGAAAATTCCTTTTTCAATTAAAATGTAGTATTTTGACTATTCATTAAAAATGAAACGTCTCCAAAAAATCCCACAAAAAATCAATCAGAGATATTTTTAATATTATTATTTCAAAAATAAAGTTTATTTAGTTGAATATATTTTCAAAAACCATTAAAAATTAATTTTAAATTATGTGATAAAAACATAACTAAACTGTGTTTGTTTTAAACTTGTTGATGCATTCCTTACATGCTATTGATTAAATTAAATTTATTCTATAATTAATGTATTTTAATTCCTTGGGGTGTTACATTGTTCCCATATTACGTAAATTACATCCAAACAATTTAAACATGATCTTGGAAATACCATTATCAAAAAACCCACATCATAAAAAGGGTTAAAAAATTTCCAATTAATAAGTGAGAAAGGGATGTATGAATGTAGTCTGTAATAATCACATACTAGGCTTCTAGGTAAGATATCAATGGTGGGAAATAAAATAAATTTCATGGATGAGAGAAAAAATGCCCTAATAATAATGGAGAGTGATATAAAACATAACCACCAGGAAGATACTGATCATAAATCTATAAACCATAGGTGTGAAAAAGTCCATTTATTTTATCAATGATGATGATATTTGGAAAAATATTTTATTTCAATACCGTTTTAATATAGATGAGGAGTTATTTCACTCTATTTGGAAATATACTTGATTATTTAATTTCATATGCACAATTCCATCATTTATTTGGACCTTGATCAATTTACACTTCTTCTCTTATTCGAAGAAATAAATATCCAAAATAATGTCTTTATGATTTAAGCACTATAATTCAATTTTTACAGATCAAAATATCCTTAATAGAATGATAATCCATTCCTTAATTCCCTAGTCGTTATTATTGAAAAAATGGTTATCATAGGTAATCTAAAATTCATAAATCTCCACATAGTGAGGTGATATATTAATCACTGAAACCTCATACAAAGTTAAACAAAAACTATTTTATTAATGGTTAACCTTATGAAAATTCCTAAATATTATTACAAAAATATTTAGAAATTGGTTTACTGAATTTCAAAAATTATGTTATCATTAGTCCTCCAAACAACATGAAGTAACTCATATTATCCACATACCAAGCAAGAGGATTCCTTCATCCTCTATTCTATTGAAATATGGTTATAACCTGAATTACCATAAATAATTAATGAAAAAATTTACACAACCTTATTACCTAAATAAAACAATGATTATTGCATGTATTCCTTAGAACTAAAAATGAAGTTAAATCTATCTATTATATCATAAAGAACATTTTAAAAAAATAATTAATATGTTCCAAGGTAATCTATACTATCCAATATACATTATACAAATCAATAATATCTTTATCCCAACATCAATATCTCAAAATTAAGAAAATATGAAGTATTTTCTTTCCATAAATTATGTGTTTCCCTATAATTTTAATGTTCCACTAGATTACCTTTCACAGTACCACTCATTACATGCTTTAAAATCCGTTATGAAATAGTACTACAGCAAAATCCTTATATATTTAAAAATTATGTTAACAATATTATCATCAATAAAATACTTTTCAATGTTTTTCATGAATCCATATACATAACAACATCTATAATTCTACTTTGGCTGTATCAATAACATAATTTTGACCTTTATCCGTTATCATATTATATTGTATATTCCCTAGAAGCATTAGAGATTCATTGTCATAGTTCCCCATATCATTATAGTAAGTGCATTAAAATTTGGAAAATTATTTCTTTACCAAGAATCATGAGCCTGGAGTCCTTTTGATCCACTCATGTAGAAAAATACCATTCCCCTCAAGAAAGTACTAAGGAGTTTCTATCCAAAATTATAGCATCTGGGAAAATCCATATTTCACTTATTCCCCTTATCCATTTTTTCTCTATTTCCCACTTATTTACTATATTCCTTTATAATCCATTAATCATTGTTAATTATTTCTCATTCGGGATAGCAAATAAAACTATTTAATTATAAATTAAAAATATTTTAGCGACTATCATAGATCCATGACATGGATTAAGAACTTCAAATAAGTTTTTATTCTTACACTCCATGTTTCATATGAAATATATAGTGTATGTAGATAACCTTGTATGTGTGAACACATAATCAGAAAAAATTTCTTCTTCCATTTGAACATTCTCTTCATTTCATTTTATTCCTCATGATGGAAATATTTTTCAAATAATATATTCTTAAAATAATTCTTTTCCATGAGTTATATTTCCTCTTGTTCCATATTATTCTAGATCAATGACCCCCACTGATCAAGTTGAGATAGTTCACTGCAAGTGTATCCTTTTTCTATTTAACTCATTCCACCGCCATAAATATTTTCTACAGAGACCTAATTCATTGCTTTTTGAAAATTGAATTTGTAGTCTAACTAAAAGATCGACACCTATATCACATAACATGATCCAATATAGGATAATATCATTATTTAATATTTTTCTCCATCCATGAAATTTTATTTTTAATTAGTTGATTAATATAAATTAATATATCAATAACATGCTCGGTTAAAATAAAAGCTATATTGGATTCCATTGGTGGGAAATATCTACATTGGCCATGATTATTGATACCTTATTCCTTCCTGACACTATTTCTAAAAGATTCCATACACTATATTATATAATATCATTATTTAAGATAATGAGTAATAAATAACTAATGGAATACATATCATAAATTGAAAATTTTATGAATAGGAAATTTCATAATTATAATCATGGTTTCTTTGGGGATATATTTATGTCCATGTCCCTCATAATGGGTTATAATGAAATTGTTAATTATATAAATCCTATCCCTTTTGAGTGTTAAAAAATGTTTGTAGTATGGCCCATTTTCTTATACCCAGTGATGATTGAGTCTATCCCAATGATCCCTTTCATAGTTATTTACAATAGGTACCTCTATTAAAGAACCATGTCCACTTATTTAATAAAAAGAGGGATGAATTTCTAGGGAAAAAATATATAATCCCTACGATACCAAAACATTAGAAAGTTCTTACATACATATCCTCAAACTCTATCAAATGGTCATGTTCCCTGATCTATGTTTTTCTAAACCTAATTCCTAGGTTTTCTGATAAACTTCATCGAATGATGACTCTAGTAACCCTAAAAATAGTTACTCAAAGCCGAAGCCTGCTTAATTACATTATAATTGATACAATGAATCAAATCCTAAAGGAAAACTTTTTGTAGTTGTTTCACAGAACCATATAGATACATGATACCCATTTTACATTGGGAATAAAAAATAAAACATAGTATATAGAAAAGTAAAAAATTCTAAATCCTTTAAAGCTCCATAAAATGATTCATCTGCATAACAAGGGGAAAGAAAACAAAATAATTGTGAGCTCAAATTTTTATTATATGTTTATTATAGTAGAAAAATTATAAATCAATAAGCATAATCAACATGAAATGGTAAACAACTGAACTCACATGGAATTTCAATATCTTGACTATTATGGTAATATGAGAAAAATTAAATATGGACATGTAAATAACTGAAAAAAGATTCCATTTAATCAATAATTGAAATTAAAATACATCAATATATAATATTATACAGAAAATATCATGGATAATAAAAATTAAATTTTAAATTTATGAAATGCCTAGTTATTGGACGTCATGTTTCCTAGGAACATGATACCTTTAATATCAAGAACATTCAAAAAAAATTTTAACAGTACTTGGTGAAACTTGATTTTGTTTGGAAAAGTATATCTCTACTATCAATACCATACATAGGATAGTTTAATACTACTTTTTAAAAATAAATATGGTTTAGGAAACTATTTTTTTCTGATGAGACAACTGATGCATCAAGGTGATTTCTAGAAATGGTCAAAAAAATGTGTCATGAATTCCCCAAGCTTTCCTTATATATGTAATAATAAATTTATTTTATAAATAGTGATCCTTATCATTAATTATATATATTGAGTAATGGATTTTGATTTACCAATATTTCCCTAACTAATCAAAGAACATTTAAAGTAAAAATTGTATGTAAACATTCTATAGAGTTTAGGAAATATAAATATATACAATAAAAAATAATATGGGGTTTTAATATAAATATTATGTATTACTACAAATTATTAAAATAAAGTTATTATTTTAATTAAAATTTAACAATCACAAAAAAACCGAGATTTCACAATAACCTTCAACACTTAATTATTTTCATGTAAAATCATCTTCGATGAAATAATTACAAATTAAAATTAAAATGCCATAAATTATGAATTTATCAAGATATTATATGTTAATGGTGAAGTATATACACCACATAAATGCGAATTTTTGAATAATAAAAAATAATTATCAATGGAATGTAAATTCAGATGAAATCCCCTACCTCATGCTTTTTTTGGGTGAACAGGATTTAAACTATTATATAGTGGTTTTAAACATGTTATTAACATAATATAACATTATTTTATTATTTATGATATCATATATGGTCCTTTTATATCATTTTATCACTAGTTTGTTAATAATACATCATTATTTTCATTGATTTGCGTGATAATTTCCTTATTTTCTAACTCATGATTTAAAATGAAGGTTTTGGTTTTTTCCCATATTATATATTTAAATAATTTATATAATAATAATAAGGAAATAATTATCAAATATATACATTAATTATACTTTTAATAAAAATAATGAATGATGGTTTTGAGAAATGAATTATTTTACGATCATTGAGACAGTAGTTCATATACACACCTAAGGATCATTTTACTTTCTCAATGATCATTATGTAAAAGAGGTATGATGTATTATTTCCGTAAATAATGATAATTTTAACATATATATCATATTAGTTATTTAAATATACATATAGATATCTTCCATGCATGACGGTGATGAGAAGAGAATCACATCACTTCGTAATGGTGGTAGTCCACACATACATGGACGATGTTATCATTATTTTGGGTAAAAATTTATGTATTATCATTATAAAATGATTAATAACACATTATTATTATGATTATATAATTTAAATTAAAAAAATCATTATAAACGTCCATATCACCTTCCATGAAAATTTTTAGTGAAAGAAAAATTGCATCAAGGCTGTAGTTTATCGTACACATAAGAAGCATTATCATGTCTCATACCAAATTTAATGTAATAATTTATATAAGATATAAATAAGATTAAGATTTAATGGTTTTATAAATAAAAGATATGTACTTTTTATCCATCTTGATACCTTACTGTGAAAGTAGGTAATGGAAGAATGAATGACATTGGTTCACGATGTGGTAGTCCCCTGTGCACACGAATGATTATTTCGTAATCCATTTGATGGAAGTAGAGATGGTTGTAGGACATTACCATATATTGAAAACAACCCAATATATGGAAAATAGTAAGGTTATTATATCATAATTTTTTAATAACAATTTTATATTGTGGGGGAAGAGATTAAATAGAAACGCTTGTTGAAATCATTACATCTTTTTTTAGGCGCCTTCCTTGGGTTTTCACTATGGCCATCCTAGGATGGATATATGGAAAATATAATTCCTCTTTGAGGATATTATGGACGTTTTTATGTGAATTTTTCATGGGTTTTTATGGAATATTGTTTGAGATGTGTGAATAAGAGAGTGGGTAGTGGACTTTTACAGTTGAGAAGGATAGACATTTTTGTAAATTCCAAAAAATATTCAATATTGAGAGGTAAGTATTTCATAAAGTGGATGACAATTTGTTAACTAAAAGTTTATTGTTGTTATATATTTTAAATCCACACCTCCAAAACAAAATTAACACAATTGTTATGCGTTTTTTTGATATTTTAATTTTCCTTACTTTTACCATTTACATTTTTCACTACATAACTAGTTTTTTTATCACAGTAATTTATCCTTTAGGACTAAATAAATTGAGACTAATTAGATAATTTATAAAAATTTATTCAAAATATTACATCTTATTTATAAAATATAAAACATATGTCTGGTGGAAATTAATTTCAAAATATGTGCATGTAACTCGAAAAAACACCACTTTAACATTAATCGTTCATACAAATTGTTTACTATTTTGAGGTCAATATTAGATGTTTCCAAGAAGGATGATTGTATCAATAATAGGGGGATGGTTTAATAAATGATAATTGTTCTATTATGATTCTTCCCAAATGAACAAAAATCCTCTTGTTGTTAAATATTCTATTCCATTCTGAACACAATTCAAAAATACATCCACAGGAACGAAAGTATTTACAAGGTTCACTATTCAATGAAAATATATAAATCCTTAATATGGTATAAAAATGAATCAATACAACACAATCTGATAGAAAAAAATACCTGTATTTCAATTTTGATGGATATACCCTTTCACTAATGTAGTAATTTTAAGATAATCCAAAAGTACTTGTGAACACTAATATCACAAAGATGGTAATACAATTATTATTTAACAACTCATTTTACCTGTTCTTATTTTCATTCAAAAATGTATTCAATTGAAACTCTTATTCAATTTCATTCCTTGAAGATAGTATGAACTTCATGGACATTATTATGTAAAAAATGGTCAGATTTTCCAAGTCGGTATCTCCCATTCCAAATCCTCCGTGCAAGATTCTCCCTGATACGATTCTTCTCAGTACAATTATCTATAGTAGAAAAAATATGACATTTATTGAATATGGTAGTGATGAATCAGAACAAATTCATTTTCCTTCATTATAAATCCCTAAATCCACGTACTGAAATCTGGATCTGATTAATCTATCCTGATACGATGTTCAACCCAATAATATTGACAAACCATGTATAGAAATCAGCTAAGTATTATAATCACTCAGTAAAATGATTAGATGAATACAAAATTATGATATTATCTCTACTCTTTCACTTATCCTTCAAAACATATTTAACCAAAGTGAATGAATTTTTTTATCTTACTAAAAACATAGAGCATATGGCTCATGAATAGTTCACTAGTCATTTGAAACAGACAATTTACTTTTTACCTCTACAAGGTGATCCTCGAGTGGCTTTGGAAAGAATCCCGAAAAAATAAATAATACATAATCACATTCACCCTAATCACAATTTCACTTAAATTATTATGCATATTTTCTCTTGATCAACTCTTCTAAAATATTCCCGATTCTTCTACAATATTTACTTTCTCAACAAACATTAATTTAAATTTCATGTATGATTTCAATTCATTAGTTCGATTTTCTAAATCCGATTAATTAAACAAAAAGATCAGTATAAATATGATAAAAATCTATGAAAAAATGGATATCACTTTTTACTTCCGAATACAACCATTCATTTGAATGTCGAGATCCCCCTTAATAGCACATCAAGAAAACACTTTCACCACTAATTTTTAAATTTTTCAACTTTTTTCTTGACCTAGTTGTGATAAAATTATTTTTCTTCTCCTCTTCTCCTAACCATGTTGTAAATATAAAACAGTTTAACTCTATTACAATGGATCTGACCCCTATTGAAACCTAAAAAGTAATTCAAAGAATTTTTGAATGGTTGTCTACATTGTTGATTAGTTTTTCCATAACAATTTTCATTGGCCTCATATCATCTTTAGAAACTTCCGTCATTTAAAAAATTGTGCATGTATAATGACATTATTTGGGACATTACATTCATTTGAAAATAGATTCACTATCATCAGACTTTAATTAGAATGTATCATAATATTCTATTAATTTAAACTACATTCTTTTCTTTATATCCTGAGTATGAGTTTTTGGGTATGATCATTATGGGTATGATTATTCATGGTAAAATTTCTCTGACTAAAATCAGTTTGAGTACACATTTTTGGGTACTATACATTTTCTATCATTAGAATCTCTTTCTTAACCTCCACCCAAATATGATTTAACTAGGTGTGATTAAGAAAAACTATTTCCTCTTTTCTTCCATCATGATTTCATCATTCATTCTTCAATAAAATAATGATTTTTGCGAAATAAAAATCAATAAAGCCACATCAAATTAAATTTTGTCATATTCATGTAGACTCTGATACTCAATAGAAATAGTTACTTTTGTCACACTAGATTCAAATTGAATCTGAAAACAATTTACTTTTAGTAAGATATATTTTCTATGAAACTGATTCACTCAATTTAGAACTATGGTAAGTCTAATTATTTTTAAAGCATCCATCAATAAAATTTCCACCAAATAAAATGTGTGGTGGTTGACTTTATTTCAAAACATTCTTTGACCAAAAAATACAACACTTGATAAAAAGCCCCTTTCTATTCATCTTGGTCCTACATTTCTCCCAATTTTTTTATCCACAAAATTTCATGAATACCTAAACTTTTAAAAATCAAGAAATGAATTACATATCAATAATTATAAACCCACATGAGCTAACTCAACATAGAAATCGTGAATCAATGATTGTAAAACCATGTTGTCCAAAATTAGTGATTATAACAACATTTCTATTTTTTCTTTCCTTAGTTCTTCTTTTTCCTCATCTTTTTATCATCCTCTACATAATACCAATAAATTTATTTTCATTCAACCCTTCCATAATAATGTTAAAATAGTTCACACACGATACAATGATTAATTCAAACCATACGCCAAAGTCCGCCTTCTTATATGAAATACAATGATTTTTGAAATAATTCTCTCCATTGAAAATAAAATCCAATGGTAACATGAGTGAGAGGACAAAAACACATACTCGAACCATAATGAGAAAGAGGGTGGACACCCATGTTCAACCATAATTTAGAAAATGATTCATTTTATAAGGATTTTTTTGAATATTTAAGCAATATTTTCTAATGGTGGAACATACTCTGGATTCAATTCATAGTTCTCCACATGCTCTATTTGAAATGATATTTTATGTCAATATGTTTTGAATGAGAATGTTGAATATGATTCCCAGTGAGATAGATTATGCTTTGATTGTCACAACCCAAGAGAAAGGGTAACAACACTAGAACTAGTAAATCTTCAAATTGAGTATTCATCCACAAAAGATGAATAGTGTCAATAGTCACAGAAACATAATAAGAATTTTACATTCTAACAGTTACAGATTTCTATATCACTGAATTCCAACATAGAAAATTCAATCCCAGACAGAATACACCACTAGATTTGGATCATCAATCATCCACATTTCTAGCCCAATAAGCATCTGATTTCCTAGAAAACAACACTATCTGAGCTACCATACATGATTCTGATTTTTTTGTGCCATTGATATATTTGAGGTGTAATTATCCAAAAAGTAAATGTGATTATTTTGGAGAACTTTGAAATCTATCACATATGGTAATTACATAAACAATATTGGGTCTTGATGTATTCAAATAAAATAAACATTAAATCAACTTTTTGAATTCATTATTATTAATTAATTTTCATTCTCCATCTTTGGAAGTTATTTTTTCGACAAACCTCTTAAGAGTTTCTTTTGCATACTTTTCCAAAGAAATAAAAATGTATTCCTTATTTTTTTGTATTTTTTACCCCAAAAAGTAATTCATTTCCCTACGTAAAGAAATTTCATATACCCTTTTCATTTCATTTGAAAACCATTCAAAATTTCTATCATCTTTTCTCGCAACGATAATTCCATGAACATAAACAAACATAATGATGGAATAATCTTTAATTTCTATGATGTATAGCTTTTTATCCACTCTTCCTTTCACGATATATATCTTCCTTAATCACTTATACAATTTAGAATACCATTCCCTCAGAGAATTTTTTAGTCCATCCAAAGCTTTTTTTAATCTTCATTCATAACATTCATTTTTTTTCAAACAATAAAGCCACAAGGTTGTTCAATATAAAAATCCTCATCACGATCACTATTCATAAAATCATATTTAATATCCCTTTTAAAGATATTTTTTCCTCATTTTGTAGAAATAACACGAAATATTATGATTGTTTCCAGTCCTTCCACCAGTCAAAACGCCTCATCACAATAAATACCATCAATTTATGAATACCCTTTTCATAAAAATATTTTTTTTCTTATCACTTAACCTTTTTCATTCATCCTATTCCCAAAAAACCACTTCGTGGTAATAATTGTTTTCTAGCTTGGGTACAAGTTCCAATGTATCATTCCTTCCAATTGTATCCAACTCTTCATTCATGGAATGAACCCATTATGGATACTCAAAATAATTATCACATCATTCATCTCAACTTTTTAATACAAAGATGTTTGTGTAATAGAATATATTGTTCTTCCTGTTCGAACCTTATGATATTGATCACCAATTATATACAGAGATTCCATTTTCTTCTGCATCCTAGGATGAGATTCTCATGTATCATCCTCATCACTTGCAATAGCTGAGATTGATTCTTCTTCTTGATTAGGAATAAAAATGTCTGTATATTTATAAGAATTGTTTTTACAACTTTATCAACTTCTATTCCATTGTAGATGTATTTTTCATTCTCTCCTCATTCAGTGGATTTTACATCAATAGAATGAGTTGTTATTTTTTTCTCTTTGTTGAAGAATATATATCCACTTCCTTCTAGAGATTAACAACAAAAAATTCTGTCTTAAAAGTTTTTCATTATAATTCATGGACTCCCTAAAATATCATAATATTTCAAACTAGGAGTTTTTCTATTAAAAATTTATGTTAGAGTCATACCTAATTATGGAATATAGAAAAACTTATTCTGAATATAAATAGAAGAAATCATGGCTTGCCTCCAGATGTAAAGAGAGAGGCCATGTTCAGGTAACATGGTTCACCCCATTTCCACAAAACATATTTTATCTTTTTCAGTAATTTTATTTTTATATAGAGTGTTTGGGGAACTAAACACATTCTGATCTCCATTATTCTCATGATAACATTCAAAATTCATGACTTCTATATTCTCCCCATTATCATTTCTCAACTTCTTCACTGAATACTCACAATCCTTCTCAACATTCCTTCAGAAAATTTTAATCATTTTCAGTGAATTAAACTTATGTTTCATAAACATAACATAGGTAATGAAAGTAAAATAATTTAAGGAATTGATGAAGTACTCATTTTAATTGTTTGACTGTTTTCTCCTTGACCCGTAGATATCATATTGAATGATCTCCATGGGATGGTTTGAACAAATATCCACATTCTTATGCATAGAATTTAAAAACATTCATTTTTGAAAAATAATGAAACATAAATCTCTTCTTCTAAAAAATCAGGAATGTCTCAGATAATATCTCTTTTAGATAACATTATTTTGTTTCATTGAAAAATGTGGCAAAAGTTTTATTCCATAATTGATTCTCTTCCACAAAACTCATGTAACATTTGTTTTGTGTATCACCATCCTAAAACAAATTTCCCTTTGAACACTGTACTCCTGAAAAAATATTACCATCTTCTTCACTTTTCAAAACAAACCCTTCTTTTGTGAATATATTAATTTTACCATCATCACATAATTGTGAAATTGTTGGAAAATTGTGTTTCACCACATCAACATACAAGGATTTCTTGGATTTAATATTTTATTTTTCCAATGATGGCTGAACCAACACATTTGATTTTCATGGATTCTTCATTTCCAAATTTTATTTTTCCATTATTAATGTGTATCACATTATTCAATAATTTTAAATCTTCTATCATATGAGAAGAACATCCATTATCAAGAATCTATGTTCATTTTTCTTTGGTATCTTTTAATACAGTTTCAAAAACTAGATATTTTACTTATACCCTTCATTTCATCATCTACGACATTTGATAATTTTTAAAAATATTTTGTTGTGCTGGTAACAAAATAATTCATACTTTTGAAAGGCATCTATGTTGTTTCCATCTTTACATAATAGTTTCCAAATGATGGAAATTATTTTCACTTTTTTACTTCCCTTTGTCAACCTTCTCAGGCTTCTTCTGTTGATATTATTTACTCACCCTCATCCTTTTCCTTTCATAACCTGTGAAATAATAGTAATGGTGTTGGTTGAACAAACCCTACTTTGTGGTATGTATGAATCCACCACAATACTATCACAATCCATAAAAAGACTATTTTCTTATAAAACGTTCATATTTATGAGAATTGTGAATATGTTACTCATTCAACTTCTTCCCACTATTTTCGGAGGCATCATCCTTTCTATTATCAATCAATGTCTTCCTTTTATTTTCTTATTTATCAGAACTAGAAGTATTTAAACCATTTTTAGTATTAAATTGTATGAAAACATTTTCAAACATGGGGTTGTTTGAGACATCTGAAATCCTGACATTATTGGTATAGGCCACATACTTAATTTTCCTAGTAGTCTTTATTTAAAAACCAATTCCATATTTCGTCCCACCCATTGAAGGAATATTTTATTTAAATTTATACAATTTCACATTTCGATAAATTTCACCAACATTAGTAATTGATTTTTGGTAACATGTATTTCTCAATTAAACTTTTGAGATTTTATGTTGGACGAGTTCTAACTCTTCTTCTTATTACTACAACTTGACCTCCAAATTCTCATTATGATTATTTTATTCTTTGAGAGAATATGTAAAAACATTAATCTCTATTACCAGCTTCACATCTTAATTAGTAAAAAACCAAGATTTGTTATTTAAGAACATTCCACTTTTTTTCTTCTCAAGCCCTCTGATATTTCTCCAACATTCTTCGAATTCTTCATTCAAATGAATTTCAAGTTGACTTTATTCATCTTCAGAACTACATATTTAAAATTCATCATCATTTACTATTGAAAAAAGTTTATTTTTTTAAACTATATTCAATTGATTTTTTCAATTCAACATTAGTTTCATCTTTTTATTCATCTTTAGAGAAGAGACTTATTATTTTTGATTTAAATAACATTCTTCCTTTCCCTAATAATTTTTATTTCTCTTAGTCTCCCTGTTACTTCCATGATATTGTTGTCCATATTTCTTCATTATCACTATAATCTTACTTATTTCTTCAACAAAAAAGGAATTAAAGTTCCTTGATAACTCCTCATTTTGTTAAATTCAAGGGAAGTTTCCATTTTTATTTCTGTATACATATTGCTAAATTTTTATAAAATGTGGATAAAATATCATACTTGTTTTTTACAAGCCTCATTTTTAGATTTAAATTCACATAATTCATCATTAATAAGAATATTATTTGAATATTATTTATTTTCAACCTTAAAATACATTTATCTAACATCTTTTATTTTTCTCTTCCTAGCTTTCTAACTTATAATTTCATAAGTGATGAGATTTCCATGAAAATAATCATGAGATAATGATTCATAATCTATTTCATCCAATGAAGAAACATTTACATAAATCTTGTTAAGAAGGATTCTCAAGATCTTTTCAACAAATCTAGAGTCATACAACATTTCACTAAGACAATTGATAGTACTTTCAATTTCATTTACCATTGAAAATAATTCCCCAATATATTCATTCTCACCCATATTTAAATCTTCATATTTCAATCACAAGATTTATAAATTTTCCTTCTTAAATTTTGTATTTCCTTGGTATTTTTTTTCAATTTATCCCTTCATCCATTGGGTGTGCAAACAAACTTCACTCTAAATAATTCACATTCATAATGTGTTTAGAATATATAATTAATGGCCCTTTCCATATTCCTTTATATTCTTCTTATCAATAGATGTAAGAGGTGTTTTAAAATCAATTATAGGAATCCCATATGTTGCAGCTTCATGAACATCATATCCAAGAAACATAAGAAAAGGAAACATTCTATGTTTTTAGATATGATAATTCTTTCAATAACAAATTCGGATAACTTTACTGTTTATACAATTAAAATTCTTCATCAACAAATAATAATTAAAGGGTATCTACCCTCTAATAACGGTTGTATGTGCCTAGTTATAAGGATTTTTTCACTGACCTGGGGAGGAGTGAATTACTGATACCTTTTATTTTCTATTTCTTCCCAAATTAAACAACCTTTTCCTCATATTAATGATTATATTCCCTGCTAAAAATAATTTATACACACATCCATAAGAACAGAATTATTTGCAAGGTTCACTATTCAATAAGAATTTCCATGTTCTTGGTATAGTATGGGAATAATCAAATACGACAAAATCCACTAGAAAAAAATCCTTGGATTTTAACATATATGATATACCCTTTCACTCATGTAGTACATTGAAGAAAATCCAAAAGTATTTGTTCACCATCTTCGTATAAATATGATAATATAATGTTTATGTAATAACTCATGTAACCTGTGTTTCATGAATCATTAAAATTAAACCAATGTAAAGATAGGGGATGGATTCGAAGAACCCTAGACCCTCGTTGTGGGTTTGGTTGACCTAATTCATCCACGAAGTGTAAACCTATTCATATATCATTCTCATCACCAACATGACTCTCATATTCTGATAGTCCTGAAAAGGATTAGAAATCTGAAAAATATCTATATGTTTTTACCTCCTCATGGATCGCCACTGGTTCCTTTTTCTTTTTAGAAAAATATATTGGGAATCGCATAATTATAAAGGGAAAACCTCTCATGTCTCAACTTCAGATGTACTTATCATTGAATGGTTAGAGATATGAAAAAACTCATTTATCTTCTGAATTTTATTATCCAAAGGTATGAAACATTTGATACATTTTGATCTTATACCTATACTAGCTTACATTTAGGGTTTAAAGTAATTCAAATGATTCTCTAAGGGGAGAGGTTTATTTAATCTATAATTCCCTTATGCTGACTTGAAAGGTCGAGCATGGAATTTTGGATCTATACACCTCAAAGAAGGAACGCTTATGTTTTATTAGTGGAATCTAAATGTTAATTTATATGATTATAATGATTCATTTGTACATTTTTGGATTAAGAGACATGGTTTAAACTGTGTAATCCAAAATTCAGAAATATTATATGACATGGTATATTTGATTGGCGTTACAATCCAGATGGATTGGATACTGAAAAAACAAATATTTTTCACTTTCCCACTTCTTAGTTGAAATAAATGTTTGAATAGGTTATGATGGATAGTGTTGTTGTCTCTACCCTTCAATATGATATATATTTGATAATTTCATATGAGAAAGTGCCTCTGTATTGTGTGAAGTTTTTTATTATTATACATTCTTGGTATAATTTTGGTTCAAATATCCCATTCTCAAGATACATGATGAAGGGTCATGATGAGACACTATTTAGAAAGACGTAAGGTAAAACTTCCCAAGAGATGGTTGTTCATTCCCGAACAAGGATGCAAATGATGACCTTCAAAAGTGTCCTAACAAATTAATAACCTATGAAACCCCTTAGATGGATATGATTCAGCCTAACGAGCAAATTTGGAAAAGTAGTAAAATCCCCAGGAATGACCCCTCTCTGGTCTTACAAAAAGATGTAAATTTCTAAAATTCCTTTCAATATAATTCCAAATGTAATTATATATGGTTAGATTTAGCAGAAGAGTAGGACATAGATAAACTACATCATTATTTCAAGGATCCTCTAACTAGGGATATGGATGGGCATCAAAGTGAGTTCAATTTAGAGGATAGTCAAGATGATATTTTGTTATTAGCACAATCATGGTCTGATGATCAATTTAGGAAAGCATATTAGGCAGAAAAATATAGAAATAGAAATATTGACTTAGTATCACTTACATCAGAGAAGAGCAAGAATAAAAATGCTCACTCTGACTTCACAATTAGAGATGTATCGAAGTCAAACTATGAGCCCAATACCCAGAAAGGACAAGTTATACCCTCAAGTACTCTGACTACTATAAAGGATGTTTGTGGATTAAATACCCCTATAACTACAACTATTTATACTATTGGATTAAATAACACTAGAACTGTGAACTCTCTAAAAATTCTATCTACAAATCTATAGTAGAAATCAATTGTGTTGAATAACAATGCTCCCGAAATGCTTTCCTATGCTGTTTAAAAATATGATAAAGATGATATTAACCTCCTTGGTGTTGGTGGATCTAGTCTACATGCGGGGATAGATTTTGAGGGATTAATAGTTCAGGCCCCTAAAGAGGCCTCGATTGGAGTGAAGGGAAATGTTTCCAAGCCTGGTCTAAGGTAGGTCCCGCCCACCCAATTAGGTGATTTTAATGCCCAGTCCCCTAAGGATAAGTAAAATTCCATCCCATGGGAAATAATTACTATCCACATTACCCCAACTCCGATAGAGAAGGGATATGAAAATGTCAAAAGGCAACCCTCTGAAAACTGTTTTACTGCTTAATCAAATAAGAAGAGGGTTGATCTACAATTAAGTACAAATAATGCATTTTCACTACTGACATCCACATTTGGTGATGATTAGAGACATAATGGGGATAACATTCCTGATGTTATTGTGATGAGGGATTGTGTTAAAAATGGGATTCTAGATGATAGAGGTCCTCCATGGATGTAGGTTAATACTAGAAATAGGGGCCATTACTCTCATTATATGTGTGAGATCTTCACTTTTCATAGAATTAACACTCATATGAAAGGTCCTTTAGGCTTTTATTTATTTTTAGTCCTTGTATTTGTTGGTTCAATTGGTGTTCATTATCCCCCCCTCCTTTATATGTTGGTTGATTATTTTAATAATAAGGGCCCCTTTCACCTCCACCCATAAACAAATTATTGATTTTGATTATTTTAAATTAAAATGTGTATTCAATTGAAACCACTTATTCAATTTCTTACCCAAAATATGGTAGTAACTTCTTTAACATTGTTATGAAAAAAACACTCTAATTTTAGCTGTCAATTTCCCCCAGTTAGGGTCCTCTGAGTATGATTCTCCCTAAAATAATTCTTCTCGATATGATTCAGTATAGTATAAAAAATACTCAGATAGAATATGGAAGAGATGAGTCGACCCCACTTCAATTATTCTTCATCCTCTTTTTATAAATCCCAGTAAGGAAATCCCAATCTGATTAATTCATCCTGATATGATGATAATCGGAATATAAATGACATGAGGAATATGACAATTTTTTTATTCTAATAACCACTGAGTACAATAATCAGCAGAATACAATGTTACGATATTGTCTCTTCGGTTTTTTATTCTCCATAAAAACTTCTTCCAAAAAAGTGAATATGGAAAATTCAATCTATCACTAAAAAACATAGAGCTTCCCTCTCTTGGACATTAAATAAATCATCAGAAATTTACGATTTACTTTTTAAATTTAATAGGTGTCCCTTAAGTGGATTTGGATGGAATCCCAAAAAAATCCTACATAATCTAGTTAACCTTGATCACAATTTCACCTAAAATATCATGTTAATTTTTATTTTGACATATCTTCTCCAAGATTCTCAATTCTTCAACAATCGTGACTTTTTCTTCTTCAGAATTTCATTTTAATTTGTAGTTTGATTTCAATTCATGAGTCTGGTTTCCTAAATCCAATTTCTTAAATACAATGCATTATATCAATGGAATATAAATGTATGAATTAATTGATATCTCTTCTAAATGTTGAATACAATCATTCTTTTAAAAGTCGTGATCCCCCATGATAGCACATCTAGAAAACTCCTTCACATATGCTATTGAACTTCTATATTTTTTATCCTGTAATAGTTGAGATATAAGACTTCTACTTCTCCTCTTTTCATAACCCAATTATAAATATAAAAAAACTAACTCGGTTAAAATGGATAATGGCCCAATTGAAACATAAAATGTAATTCAACCCTTTTTAAATGGATGACTACATTATTGATCAGTTTTTGTCATAAAAATTTTCATTGGCCTCAAACCATCTTCATCAACATCCATCATTCAAAAAACTATGGATGTATAATTAATTTCACCATGACTTAAAATTCATTTGAGAATAGCTTCAGCGTCGTCAGAATTCAATAGAAATGTATCATAACTTTCCATTCATTCCAACTAATTTCTCATCTTCACAACATGAGTATGATTTTTTTGGTACAATTATTTTCTGTACAATTATTATAGGTATAATTTATTTATATTAGACCTGGATAAGTATGATTTTTCCTGGTATGATACCTTTTCAATCAACAATATCTCTTTCTTCACCTCTATCTAGAAACGATTGTACTAGTTACAATATAGAAAATTTATTTCCCATTTTCATCCATCAAGATTACATCAAATGTTCTTTAATAAACATACGATATATGTGAAATAAAAATCAGTAAAGAACCATCACATTTAATTTTATCATAGTCATGCATACTCTGATACTCCATTAAAACAAGCACTTCTTTCACACCGAATTTAGAGTGAATCTAATGACAATTTAATTTCAGAAAGAAACATTCTACATGAAATTTATTCTCTAATTACGGACTCAAGGTAAGTAACATTATTTTGAAAAAAAACCATCAATTAATTTATACCAAATAATAAGTAAGGTTAGACTCATTCTTTAAAAACATTCCTTAATATAAAAAATGACAACACTTGAAAATAAACAGCTTCCTCTCCAGCTATGACCTAAAAAATATTCATTATAACATAAAAATTGTTCAATTAAAGGGCTAATATTGAAATTTATTAACATTTAAAAATCACTTAGAAGAAGATTAGTTTTTAATAATTTAAAATAATATAATAAAATATTATTTAGTATAAAATAACTGTAATATTAATTTTAAAATTATTAATTTAATTTGAATTTAAATACATCAAAAAAAGTTTTAATTAGAATATATTATTCTGAAAATAAATTGACATGACATTTCATAATAAAAGATTAATAGAGGAAAATAATTCCATTAATATAGTTCACTTTTAATATTTTTGATATCAATTATTTTAATTTTAATTGACTAAATAATCAATGTGTTTTTATTTCTTAATCATTTTACATAACTATTGGAATCCAAAATTAATGATAATTTGTTTTGATAAAAAAATAATATATATTTTAAAATAATATCTATAACCAACCTAATTTTTCTTTTCTCTATCACAATGTTTTATAGATTCTAAATAGAAGAAATGTTCATTTTTGACGTTTTCATTACTTAACATATTATATTGGTCACTTTTAGGAATTTTGTCCCCAAAAACTCATAAACAATATATAATAACATCATATGGGTATAAATATTGAAATAATATTTGTTGGGGGAAAATTTATAGGTCATTTTAATCCATATCCTTTTAGTTTAACCCCATGTAAATAAATTTTTATTTTAAATTTTGCAATTAAATTCATTATTATTTTCAACATTCATTATGGTAAAAATATATATATTAACCTTAAAATAATTTCTAAATTATTATAAATAAAATATGGAATATATTTTAAAAAATATAATTCATATAATGGGATATATTTATCTTTAAATTCGTTCTGGATACATGTTTAGAAAGCAGGTTTTAAAAGTGAAAATTATCAAAAGTTTAAAAAAAATTATATCAAAATTCTAAAAAATAATTATTCCAATGAAATAATTTGGATTAATTGATATAAAAATTAAAAAAATTTAATTTTAAAAAATAAAAATATAAATTAACATTATAAATTATTTAAATTAAGTGGAATTTTCCAATAAAAATTCATTATTATTCACTATTCGTTTAATAATGAAACTTCTCAAATTAAGCCAAAAAACAACCTAAGAATTTTTTTTATTTTGATTTAAAAACTTCTGTATATTTTTTTAAAAAATTATCTATATGTGTTGAAAAATAATTTTAAATTATGTTCACAAATCAATACTAAACCATGTTTTGTTTAAACTTGGTGTTGCATGCAATACAAGCTATCGACAAGATTAAATTTATTTTCAAATAACTATATTGTAAAGTATTAGGATTGTATATATATACTTATTCCATTAATATAATAATAAATCATTTTATTAATGATACCAGTGTTGTTATTTTAGCATGGTTGGATAATATTTGATGGAGGTGGAAGAAGAAATAACATTAAAAAGACAGATAAAAATTAAACATCTTCATTGGAAAACCTCTTTGATTAACACCATAAGATATAAAAGGATGGATTTATTCATAAAAAACCTATAGAATGAGATAAGGGGTTATATTATGGGATTTTGGATGGAATTTTCTGAACTAGAAGGTTTTTTATGTGTGAATAAATGACAAGAATAACTCCCCTTTTATTAAAGTGGGGAGGGGCCCTCTTGGAATTTCTCAAAATATTAAATTAATGTAAATTAATTTTTGATTCCAAATAGATGTAAAGAGAAATATTTATAGTATAATATGATAATGATTGGAATCCACTCATCCAATTAATATTTTACTAGTTTAAATATATTTATACCTTTATATTTTGGTTTTAAGCTTTATTTGACCCTCTTAACTCTTACTATGAGATAATAGATGATTAATCTATGTCGGAAAATATAGTTAATATTAAAATAAAAAAAGACCCATAATTTGACAATGGTTGATATTTTATACTTTAGCATAATCCCTTATATAAATGAAATACTTTTATGAATTACATAATATGTTATTAATTATTATTTACTATAAAATATCCATAATGTGAAATTTTAAAACTGTTATTTACTTGGACAATAATAATATAAAGATAACAATTAGAATGAAAATAAAATATTTTATTATACACATAAATTTTAATTTTTATCTATAATATTCATTTTTTATAATATTTAAATCAAATATTATTTATTTTAATATTTCTAATATCATTTATTTGATTCTACCATCAATTGAATAATTACCGCACCAATGTTGTGTAAACATTTAAGGTAATTATTTATTCACAAAGTATTAATAAATAATATACCTTATGAAGATAAATTTTTTTTATTTCTAATTAATATTTATAGTATACTATATCCTTCATATAACCTTATATTAAAAATTTTAAATTTATAAAAATCATGATTGTCACATGTCTCACTTTTCATTACATGAAGTATTACAATGGTCATAATAACTCTTAAATGACATCAAAATGCCATATATTCAAAACATGGATCTTTATGGATGATGTTTACAAATCCAATAATATTGTGGAATGGGATAAATTCATTTTATTTTCATTTTCATTTTTAACCATATTTACCCAATTTAACTTTTACCATGGTAACAAAAACGATGAAGGTTACTATTCATATTGACCAAAATGTAAAACAGACCTATGTTCCCTATTTAGACCTCCTGATTCCAAAAATGTTATCTATTTTTCAAAATTCATAACAAAGTAGTTTCATAAATTAATTTAATATTATATCTATAAAATGCAAGAGAAAATTGTTTTTCCTAAAAATTTTCTTTTTTATGTATTAAATATTATTATTTTAAATTTACATATAAAATTAGTTTATAAAACCATAAGAGTATTATGTTAAATAAAAATTTTCTTAATAAGTTTTAAAAAAATTATAAAATATGGAACTAATTTTTAAATGATTTAGAATAAAAATACAGTTTTAAAAAAATCAGAATATTTAGTATTCATTAAAATTTTAAACATTTCATAAAATTATAAATAATAATTCCTAAGTTAATTGTCAAATGATTATTCAAAATATAAAATTTATTTTTTAAAATTCAGTTTATATAACGTAGAAGTCTCTTATTTTATATAAAACATTATAATGTATAAAATTTTAATTTTGATTGAAATAAATATTTTTCATTTTGGTCAAAAAATTAACTATTATTTTTAAAAGAAATAAATATATAAAATATAATTAATGGAATAATGAAAAAGATTAATATAAGTATTAATAGGGTTGTTTTAATAATTTATCTTTTTATTTTCTTATCTCTTACTACTCATAAAGTATAGAAGAATATTTTTAATGAAATTATAATTTGTTCTTCATTCTCTAGAGAATATAATTCTTTTTTTTCATATATTTCGTAATATGTTTTCATGAATTATTTTTACATCATCCAATTAATTATTAAAATTAATTTTTACTCATGTTTTACTTTCTATGAAATGGTTTAAAAGGAATCTTCTTATCACTTTTCAAAAAACTCACCTTTTACCGGATTTATGCACATATTATATGTTTTAATGCTTACCATGTAAATGAATTTCTAATATTTAAAATATTCCTTTAATATATATATTTTTGGTTTCTACGTACCTTTTCAAATAATAATTTTCCCCCAATGTTCTAGATATTTTGATATTTTAAATAGGTCATTAAAAAATTAAAATGGTATCTTCTTTAATAAATGTTCAAATAATATTTTACATGTATTTTAATTTATTTAAATATTATTTGATTAATATTATTCATAATAGATATATTATATAATGATATCATGAAACATATTAGTCTATTTGGATTATGATCATGTTGTTATATTGTTTTATTGTGTAAAACTAACATTTTGTATTCTAGTTTTTCAATATGAAGGTTTTCATTGATTATTTATTGAATAATTATTAATTTAATTCACATTTTGAATTTCACAAACAATGTATGTTATGGTTGGGGATCATTTTAGACCATTGATGCATCGATGGGTCTCAGTATAAAAAGTAGTTTTGGTATATGGTGTACAACTTACCTATTAATGAATTATGTATTGGAATAAGGTCTTGACTAAAAGATCATAATGTCCAACATAATTCATTATATCTTTATGAAACTATTTATTGTTATCCATTTGATTATTTTTAATTTTTTACCATTAACAGAAATATTTACATATTATGATATTAAGTATATGTAATATTTGATTATTATTTATTTCTTCCCTATTTTTCAAGCATTATTTATTTGATGATATCATTTTTTGTATGTTTTACCTTAATGAGCATCTAACATCACCATTTATTATGTTTTCCTTTCTTCATGATACAAATAATTGATATATGAATTATTTTCATGATTTAATAAAATAATTAAAAACAATATTGATAGATATTTTATGATGTATTTCATTTTTTTGGAATACTATGAGAATCATGTATCTATTTAGTCTCCCAAGACTAAAAAAATATTCGGTCAATTGGGATGTGATCCCTCTATCACATGCCAATGTAGTAAAATGACCACCACAATCATGTTACAAGAGTTGCAATGTTATAATTAAAATATCCTATATTATACTGCTAGTTAGAATAACCAAATGGATAACAGTCTTCCATGTCATATCATACATAATAATTTGGTTTATTTTGGATTAAAATATACATTTTACTAATGAAAACAAAAAAAATCTACTATTCATTCATTATGGAATGTGACTCCAATAACACTAATGAGTCTTTGTGGAAAATCACATGATCAATGAAGTGGAAGAAACATAATAATGTTCTTGATCTAGTATTAAATAAATATATTTAACATAGAACTTAAAATAAAATAAGCATACATTAAATTAGTTAATATGTTCCTAGTATTTCATCAAATTAAACTATATAAGGACTCTTTTAAAAAGGCCCATCAACATGAATGAGTTCATGTGAAACATAAACTACTTAATAGTGGAACTACATTGAAATTATTTAATAAAAATACATCAATATATTTCGGTATAATTTTTATATAATCAATTTGAATTTTATATTCAATAATTTCAACCAAATATAATTCATTATTGGGTATCATGTCCCATAGTGTAGAATATGCTTACAAAATATGTCCATATTCATTCTTTCATCTATATATGATCATTATATAATTTTTTAAATGAAAAGAGATTTCATTATTTTTATAGTTGATATGAGATCTATTTATAAAGAGTCAATACATGCCTATTATAGCATCAAATGAAGCTACATATAGGAAAATATGAATTGTAGGATGTATAACCCCATAAACCTCAATATAATAAAATATATATACTTTCGATATAATCAGTACAACACCTGGTATTTTAACCAATAATTAAATATCTAATATTTTAGGTCGTGAATCAATTGTCTGGTAACTATTTCAATATTTATATAATGAAAAGAACTAGAAATAAGTTATATGTTAGTAGTTATTGATTTTATGGAATGTTTAATTTTCACCACATAGTTTTATGAACTACATGAATTATAGATATTTAATATGCACTTACATAATCCATTTATTTTTATAGTTTTTACGTTCATTTTCATTATTAACCACTAGAATCATGAAATGATTTTCATAAAATAAAAACTCCATAGATTTGAAGCAATGATGTATGGGTGGTGTATTTGGCAGAATATTTTTTCTCCTCTATCTTAACTAAAAACTTTATATGTATTCAATAACAATTTGAATGATGGTATTCTCCTCCACACTTGAAAAGAATTCCCATTCCATTATAATAATTTCTCACTTGTTTCCTCCCATATTTCAGTTATGATGGTGTTGAATATTTTTCTACGATGAGATCTATATTTTATTTTCATTGAAACTATATTTTGACATTCATAAAATCATTACTATAATTAGACTCCCTAATTTGCATTTCTAACATAATATACTATTGGAAAATTTCTTCATTGTTAATAAAGTCCTTTATAGTTATGATTTTTTGGGATTTGTTTTAAATCCTCTAAAATTATTCATTTTTTTTGGGATAGATGATAAATACAAAGGAATTTCATAAAGGTCTCCTGATGTTTAATTAAATGAAAACAATAAATTAAACTTTTATATTAATATTCTCATGCAATTTTAATAAAATTTTTATATAAAGAGTTCGGGGAAAAATTATTGAGTAATTGTTTCATAAACAACACTCATTCTTGAGAATTATTTTCATTTTCTTTCCTTATGTTCTTTACCTCACACAACCATTTTCCACTAGAATATCTAAAAGTTAAACATTAGAAACAAAATTTACATTGTGACCTCATTGTTGAACATATCTTATAAATTATTATTCAATAATTATTTGATTAAATCATTCACTATGGGATTGTGGCCACTGTTACATTCAAGACATTATATTGATGTATTATTTATTTAGTTTATTTGAGAGTGCGTCATGATTACAGAAATTAATCACATCCTAATATAGTTAAGCCATATTATTTTCCACAGAAAATTGAATCACATTTCATTATTTAATGATTCAATCATCACATAATCTACAATATTTTTTTCAATTGATTCATAATTTTTCGATCCATTTACTAAATCTAAAATGGTGAAATTCATTAATGTATAAAATTCACCTAATATAATTAAAGTAAATGAAAATTGTAATATGTTTAAACTAGGATTTCTAACCCCTTTAAATCTCCTTTTAAACTTATGGCACTTCAATTCAACCTATTATACTATTGGTGCATTATTGGTTGCATTAACATAATGTGATTAGCTATGTTCACTTTGATACCATCTATGATAAAGAAAATATAACATATATATATATTATTTTTATTATAAACAATAAAAAATAATATCCACTCTAATAAATTAAAGATTTAGGGAAATTAGTAATTATCTTAATAACTACCTAATTTGACCACACAATATATATTTCTTATATAATATTTCTGAACACTCAACTCCATTCTAAATATATCTGACAAATTATTATCATTATATTCCTAGGAAAATATTAAACATAGGAAATGGATGATCTCAGTATCTTTGTAAGGGAAATTCATATAAATGTGTAATACATGATTTATCATTAGATTGCAAACATAATATAAAACATGAACATTGATGTAATGGAATGAGTAATGGAATAAGATCATGTAAATATAAAAAGTGATCAAATGAAAATATAAAATTATTATTGACACTAGATTATCAATATAAAATCACAAAAGGTTCCTCGTGAAGTATACCATATACTATGACATAAAATGATAAATCATAAGTTAATAATCTTTATTTATAGTGATAAAAATAAGGAATATAGAACAAACATAAGTATATAAATCCCATCATATCGCAAGGATTTATTCTAGAATCATCCAAACATTATGATCATAGTTAAAAATATCATCAAATATATAACAATGTGAACATAGAAATCTTATTATTTCTATTCATAACATAGAGAATATAAATAATCAATGCATTTACATGAATAATATTGGTAATATAGATAACATAAACTTCCAATCATACAACATTTTGATTTTATGTGATATAACACAATATGATATATTTTTTAGGGTTATATAATTCTAGGTAGACCCTTCACCAAATGATAAACAATATATATATTTCCCATATAGTATAAATCATAAATTATATCTACATTGTCCCATGGATTAAAAAATAAAAACAAATCATTTTCATGACACATAACATGTGATTATAAACATAATTAGATAAAATGATTCCCAAAATTTAGTCAAAAAAATAAATATATAATTATATAATTTCAGAGTACATACATGAGTTATATGAAATACTTCTAGGTGAGTGATATTTTATATAAATAAGTAAAATTATAAATAAATAATTAGAAATGTTATTTTTACATTTTAGTAATATTGTGGTAAAAAAATATATAAGTCACTATTATAATTTTTCTTAAATCAATAAAATCATTTATGTTTTTTAATAATAAATATCTAAATAATGAATCCTTTGAATATAAATAATGTTAATGTAGGAGAAAAATTGAGATAAAATTAAATTTTTTTATTAAAAATAGAATAATTATATCTTTACCAATGTTATAATGTTTATAAAAACCCACTTCATTGATTGATATTTCAAATATTATGTTTAATATAATTAAAGAGGATTTAATTATTCAAAAAAGAAAACATATAAATTGATTGTAGAAATTTTGATTTTTCATCATGTAGTAGAAGAGATAAGTGGATGATAAAGAGTAAATAAGAAAAGATTACTAAAATAAATAAATGAATGATTCATCAAGTAGTGATGACTGCCCCATGAATCAAAAATGGTTTTAATAATGAAGTGAAAATAAATAAAGATATTTAAATTTTTTTACATTTTACAGAATGAAAATTGGATAATGAATATGGAATCCAATATGGATGAATTTTGTAAGGATGAATTAAAAAAGAATAAAGATGAGTTTATACCCAGTGTTAAGGAAGTTAAAGACACACCTAAAAAGGTTAAGAATATATTTCAATTGATGAAGTGGTGTAGTATTTTATAGGATAAAGTACCTAAATAACTCAATGTGTAGTTTTGATAGAATTGAACATATATAAAAATATTTTCGATATGATTTTACAAATTATAATAATCGAGTGGGATATTACAAAAGTAAATATAATTATGTTCTTATTAATGTGAGATTTGATTTTTTTATAATCAAAAGGGACTATAACCAATGATTCCAAAATAAAATAGAGTTAATTAAGAAAAATTAAAATCTAAAAAGGATGTGATAAAACTAATGATTAGTCAACAACAGAAGAAAATTTTGAATATATTTTATTCTAAAAATTATAACTTTGAATTCAATATTTTATATTTATTAAATATGAAAAATAAATAAAATTACCTAAATTTATTTGAAACATATGTGGATTATTCCATGGTTCATTTTATTGAAATAGATGCAAATAATTTATTCAATATAATGAATTTTCTAATAAAAATATTTATGTAAATTCTGTTGGTTCAAGTAGAAGATTCATCATTTATCTTAAATATTGGGATTATATAGGCTATTAGAATATTACGAGATGATTTTAGTTTATAGGAATCACATTTTAGTCGATTACAGTTGACTAAAGGAACATATATAAGGGTTGAAAACCCTTACAAAGTAAAAAATCTAGATAGGATACAATTTATTATAAATATATGAAGTTGAAGAACCCTTTTGAATACTTATATAAAATTTATTAGAAATATGATCAATAGAGTAATATCACATAAATTTTTCTAATGATATTACCGGTTTAAAAAAACTAATAAGATGAGAAAATTGATGTAAAAAAAGATACAAGAGAGGGGAAGTCGAAGATAATATGATGCCTCACATGAAGAAAAATGATGATGTTGATAACCTATTATAGTTTTTTGACATAAAAAATGGATAACTAATATGTATACATAATAAGAAGGATGACAGTGTAAATTCAAGTAGATGAATAAAAGAAATATAAGAAAGGAATTTGTGATATGTTTATGATAGCAATGTTAATGTTTGAAAAAAAGAAGTTTGAGTGAAGTGCATGGGGAAGAAAGTGTATTTGTAATGTCAAAATATATAAATAACTAAAAATAATAATGTTCCAAATTGAAAAATTTATTTCAAGAAATTTTCATCAGAAAAAGTGGTTTTAATCAAATGGGGAGTTAAATATTAAGACACATATTTAGGAAAGGGTATCTTATCAGTCACTCATCAATGGATAAAGTATAGTGAATTTGTCCCACATATCACATGCTCTTTTGATGTATTTTTACAAAATAGATATAATTAAAACATAAAAACATTTATGTTTATCTATTAATGTATTAGAAAGGGAGAAACACAATATAAGAGAGAATTTAAATAATTATATTTATCATAATTTTGGACACATCTCTTATTTAAAAAAGTATATATTTAACATATTTTTTCTAAAGTGAAAATATATAAATTTGGCATGTCTGTGAGAGATGATTCAAAATTATAAACTCTACTAAAATGTTCATTGAGCATTTATTCTTGAAAATTTGATATACATGTTCAAAAAAAGTTTTTTTATCTGAAAAATTATCAATAATAAAATATTTTAGTATGAAAGTGTATTTTTTCACATTAATAGAAAACATGATATTATTATTTAATATTCTTCTCTGTAATATCATATTTTTAATATAGTATTAGAATTATTACTTTTAAATTCCATTGAAATTATACTATGTTTGAATAGAGATTTATGATCAATGGTTTCTAAAAAAAATCTAAAGGTGGGATTACTAATAGATTCAGTGGAATAGATGGTGAGATCAATAATGGTTGTGACAATGGGATTGTTTTTTAGATTCATGGGGATTTCATTGTTTAGAAGATGAATATGAAACCACAATCGCAATAAATCTTTTTAAATTTAATATAGTTATATATAGAGTGGATATGGTTCCTGTTTTCTCTATTATTTTAAAGAAATAATAATGTTCAAACTACGTGTTACATGGTGTTTAAATTGAGGTAAGATTTATTCAACAGTATTGGAGGGATTTATGGAACAATGGAGGATTGTTATTGTAGAATAGTGTTTTTTGAATCTATTTAAAGGTAATGTGAACTTATAATAATACTAATATCAAATAAAAAGGGTACATGTTGTTACCCTTTGATGTTAAATAGAGAAAAATATCTTGAAATATAGATCTTGTTAAGCAGTAGTATGAGGAAGAAAACCCGACTATGCCATTGTGTAGAGAATTAAATTACCACCAAATAATCATAGAGAGATCACATTTAAAAAAGGTTTAGTATAATAACTAATTAATGAAAATTTTAACTACGAGAAATTATGATGATTTTTCAGGATATGGTATATGTCATGGGACCACACATCGGATTAATTTATAGGAATTAAAAAATGATGGTGGATGACATATGATTGGGCTCAATTGAAAAGTGATTCATAGGGTTTTAACCCAGAGGAAGGTTAAAATACCATGGATGGTAATGGAATTAGTGAATACAAAAAAATTGATTGTTTGGGAGTCAAAATGGTTTTCACCACATTTTGGTCTCATAGGGTGGTCATTTTAATTTAAGACAATACATAAATTATTCAAATAACCAGTGGAAAAATTATATTTCTAATTCATGGTTATCTTATAATGTTCAAAAAGGGGAGTCATATTTTATAGAACATGTTGTGAAGGAAAAATAAATTCATTGTTGATAAAGTTTATGAGAGAAAACATCATAGTAAAAGTCATATTGAAAATAGTTTAAGGAAAATTAAGAGTGGTTAGAACTAAAATTATAGACAAATTGTTCTTATGATGTTTAATATGTCATATTATATGAATAATTATAAATATTGAGTTCTTTGGGTGGTGTTTATCAATATAGGAATAATGGATTACTCATTACTGATCTCTAAAGTTAGATTAACAATCATTGGTGGCTAAGGGGTCTAAAATGAAGTAAATTATCAAAAATGTGTAGGTGAAGTTGAAGATCCATTTTATGTTTTTAATAATAAATTTAATTTCAAATTCATATGTGAATAATTTTGAGGAATTCTTCTTATGTGATTCTATATGAAGATGCATCCTATATAAATTCAGAGCTGGTATAAAAGAATGAGTTTGTGTAGGCTATGTGTGTATATAAATGTAGAGAATAATAATAATAATAATAATAATAATACACACATGGTTTCGGTGTAATAATAATACATGTTTCTTAGTATGAAATATATTTACATCTTTTCTACACCATTAAGAACTATATAAGTACTATAAATTGATAGAAGATAGTCATTCAATGATAATATATAACACCAACATTGGTGAATAAAGGAAAAAATCAATAATTTGACTGATCATGGAATAATAATATATTATTGGATCAAGTGACTGATGGGTTATATTATTGTAACATAGGTTCAATGATAAACCGAACTCATTTTAAGCACATGGTGATTCTAGTAGACTGTATGGTGTAGGTAATTGAAGATCAAGAAAAGGACATAGCTTCAAATTTATATTAGTTATCCTGAAACATGAAATGTACTTTGTTTTTCTTCATTAGTTCTTGAGAATATCATTAATCATATCGTTCACTCAAACAAGTTATTGAGGATGATTTCAAAAGTATTTATAAAATGGAAAAAGAATTATTGTTAACTTTTTCACCCCCTATCTGTAAGCAAACACCATACAATGGGACCATTAAAAGTATATCATATAACCTCTTATAATATTATGATGTTCTAATTCTATTTTTTAAGTCCATTTAATCAAATTTGAATATAAAAATATGAAATTTATCTTTTAAAAGAAATCATATAATATATAGGAATTTTTTTTAGAAAAATATCTTTTTTAAAAATATATTATATCATTAATAATTTTTACTAATTAGTAATCATTTCACGAATGCAGATTTATCAGATTATATATAAATATTTATATATCTAGATATATGATATATTTTATTAACATTATTCCTTAATGGTGACTGATTTTATTTATTTAAAAAACAAAATATATTATTATACACCTTTTTAAAATTCAATATATTATTATTAACAATGAATTATCATTTTATTTCATTCAAAAATTATTTATTATGTTATAGAAACGTTTCAAATATATTATTCTTAATATATTATTACTTTTTATCAAAATGTTACATTCCAAATAAACAAATTCAATTGATATATTTCATATGTCTATACCTCAAAACCATATACAAAATGACCATAAATTAACTGATCATAAAATTTTCATATTAAACTTTAAATTTTTATATATACCATTGAATAATTATCAAATATACTTTATAAAATATTTTTAGTCAAAATTTCTACCATATTTGTATCTATTTATATTCATTACACAATTATACATGATTGAATGATATTAATGAGACATAATTAGAATTAAAAGTACATGCTTTATTTTTTTATTGACATTCGGTTTTGGGGATTTTAAAATTTTGAAAATTGTGTTTTATATAGATTTAATATAATATATTTTTCTTTATTCCATTTTATATTATAAATTTTATATCTCATTAAGTAATTCATTATTCATTTAACCTTAGTGTATCATGTTAGATAAGTTATATAACACATAGAGTTCTTTCTAGGGAAATTCGTACTAATTCTATTGCGTTTTAAAGATTCCAAAAAGAACCATACGTCAATTATATTGTTAGAATAAATCCTATATAACAATAATGAAAACATGTTTTACGGTAATTTATAAACTTCCTTTAATCCTTTCGAAATGTGATTTGGGATATGAATGGTTGAATCAACAACATTCACTCTATTCTTATTACATCCCATTCTATATTTGTGATATTTTTTATAAGTTTATAATATAAATATGATCATAATAATTCTGTAAAATCATATATTTTTTAAAACAAATCTACTATGAGGTCAAATGTAATAAAAATATATAGCATAGGGTTAAATATTTTCAATATATCATCACCCCTAGTGCATATAATGTTTTTCCCTTCATATTAAAAAACATCTATATATTTTTTAGAGAATTTTTCATGGACTCAAAGAATCCCCAATGCACACAAAAAGGTCATTAAAATACCATTTTACTATGTTAAATATACTCCAATGGATGTTAATCACATAAGTAAATCACTGTCTTCATATAGTGTAACTCCAATTTTTCCATAAGACTATAGGAGCAATATCCATGTTTAACTTTTTTGTATTTTAATTTTATATTCATAATAAATTATTATATTTTATTAAAAAATATACAAAGAATATTCCATTTTCTTTTAAAAGTGGTGTAGTACGCACAACTAATGAATAGTAAATATTTGGTGGTTTCCCTTATCTACACTAAAAATTATTGAAAAAGGTTGATATTATCATCATTAGATGAACATGCTAATATAGGGTATCTTTGTAATTGTAAAAACACTAATAAAAGTTACACATTTATCATAATTTTTTATGCACAAAAAGGTTAATTTATGAGTGCTTTTTTCAGACACAAATAAAAGTGACCTGTATCAACGTGTAATTTTTTTGATAAAATTTGATCTTGTAACATCTTCATTTTGAGTTATTTAATGCTTTTTTATTCCTTTTTTTTCGTATAAAGTGGATAGGTATGGTTTAGGAGAATTTGGAAGTGTTTTTGAAAGGTTTTGGGGATTTCATAAAGGTGCACAGTTTATGGAAACCAGGCACCTTCTTCAAGATATCATGTATAGAATCTAGTGGCCATGGGTTTGTGAATGGTTATGGTGTATGGTTTGAGAATGATTTTCCAAAATTTTTGGCCACCTAGGTGAGTTAGTCATTTTGAGACATGAGATTTCCCACGGTTAGTTCACAGTTGTCTAACCATGTGGACAAACCACGTGGGGTCTCTATTGAGGTAGTAGCAGGTGCAAAGATAGTGTATAGTTTTCCTAACTGCGCATATAAACCGTGTTCACCATTAAATGAGGATTTTTAAAAATGTGTTGGCTAAGGATTTTTCCCAAAACAACTCATTTCTTATCCCCCTCGAGCCCAACTCAGGACTTATTATTATTAGCGGTTTGAGGGTTTCTCCATCTCATTTTGGATTGATTCAAAGGTTTTTCACAGTTATTTTATGCTAATTCTAAATTGTAACGTATTCTCTCTTGGTAGTTTTATAGTTTTCTTTATATTTACACTCTTATCACCACCATTTTCTATATCTACTTCCATCACATATAGATTAACAGTTTCTGTTTCTTGGAATGGTATTAGTTTTTCTTGTTTACTTTGGGTAAAGAGATCTAAGGCAATTTAATGGATGTTTCAACCAGATTTGGTGCGCACATGTGCAAAGTGCCGCTTTCGATAAACCTTGGCTTCACTATTGACTCAATTTTGAAAGAACATCAAGGATTAATTTCAAATTTATTTTTTATTGAAATTTATTGTGAATGTGATGTGTGAATCTTGATTGAAACCCATTTTTTAATGGTTTGTGGATTTTGGGGAAAATGGTTATTTAGGTGAAACTTTAAATTTTGTTATATTTTTAAATATTTATTTTAAAATTGGTGGATTTGGTTGTTTATAGATAAATGGTTTATGAAAAATGGTTTTTAATAAAAATATAGTTTTACTGAAATGTTGTTTGGCATGGTTAATGATTTTATTGTGTTTTAAATAAATGGTTCATTTATTGATGTGATTTGTAATTTTTTTGAACATTTTATGTGATAATGTTATTGTTTTGTTTTGATATTATTGGGTAGTATGGGTTGACATGTTTTTTTTATATTAGTTTGAAAATTGTTTATTGTCATGTAGTTGTGGTTTGGGTAAATGTTTTTTGACATGAATATTATCATATGTATTTAAACATGTGTTGGAATGGATGGATAAGGGGCATGAAGAACCACTATAAAATGTGTATGGATAGTGAAATTTAGGGACCACCATAATGGAAAAGTGGGAATGAAGTACTGCTATAAATGAATAGGGGTTAATGGGCTTGGACTTGATGTTCCCCCATCATGCGTACACAGAGTTGGGAGAATGGAATTTATGAATTTCGTTGGAATGTGTGTGCATCCACATAAAGTGGATTAAGATGTTTTATTATGTGATGACGTGTGGTTAATTACATGTTTAGTTTCTCCCCTTGGTATTGTGTTGATTTTGGTAAATTTTTTAGTAAGGGTGTCTTTTACTTATTGGAAATTTTTCCTGGTTTCATGGATTTATATAAATTGTTTATATAAATGTTCTAACTAGACCTATACTAGTATAATGTCTAGGGAAGTCATTGGCGTAAAACCTGTTAGGTACTATTACTCACCCCCTTCTCTGGTACTTTGGTGTGTTTTCATATGTTTTACTCTGGAAAAAAATGTAAAGGTCAAAAATCACCTTTCATTAGTGGTTCCCTGTGATGCTTGGCCAATATTGTTGTTGTTAGAGCATGGAGCTTAGTTTGGAACTGTGGAGATGAGTCATGGGTTAATTTGGTTTGGTTGTTTTGCCTTATGTTGGGTGCTCTGTTTATGGTATTGTGATGGGTTTAATTTTTTTGGACTTTTGATAATATTTAATTATAATACATTTTGGACATGAATCATATAGTTTTTTTTATTTGCTTGTTTGATTTGCTTTTTACCATTTAATGGAAAAATTTCCCCTCACCATTTATGAATCCCTCAACATTTATTTATCTCCATTGCTGCCTTGTGGATTTCAGCTATAGCCGAGAAGCACATCCACCTCTACTCAAGAAAATAAAGAGGGGCATGATGTTACAAATGGTGTTCATTTTTTTTAGTCCTTGACATAAAAGTGAGACCAGACTAGTTTGTAATATTTTTTTTAGATTGTTGGTCTCGGTGATGGCATTGATTCTTTGTTAATTTATTATGTTGGGATTGTATAAAGGAGCAGTATTTTCAAAAAATTAAATGTATATCAAAAAATAATGTGGTTATCTCTTTTATAATGAACATCATCATTCCAAGGATCTGGGTACATGTGTATTTTGGAGACACTTAATGGAGTGTGGTATCATTATCGTGGTTTTAGCTAATGATATGAGCATGGAATTCATGGTATAAATGACTTTCCACTAGGATTTCATATTTCATTTGGAATAATGATTTATTGTTTAGATATTAATGTGTTGATTTAAAAAAAAATCTATAATATATTTTTAAATGTCTGATTTTTAAAAGAGAATTGTTGTGGTATTTTGAAAATGGGTCAATTTCCAAAACATAGTGGACTATTAAAAAATTAATGATCATGGGAAATATGATATTTTAGAATTAATGGTTTTGATAACTAAAATTTTATATAATTTGAAATTTTATTCCATCATTTGATGGAGATTGAGGCATATGGTGGTTGTTTCATTACTAAAAATGGCACTAGGTAGGCATCGTAGAGACAAACTGGAGGAAGCTTCTAAATGTGTGATTTCACCTAAGCCCCAAGTGAACCAGAAGATAGTTCAATTAATAGGGAAATATTTCTAAGACATGGGATGTGGGAATGGAAATTATGATCAATGAAATGTGGATCGCTCAATTAAGTTTTAGATGTAGAATCCTCCCATTATAAGGGTTGGTCCGAAACCAGAAAGGTGGAAGCATGGTGGAACAAGTTGAATAAAATATTCAATTTCCTAGGAACACCACCAGATTTAAATTTCATTTTACTAGTGTACATGTTGGACGATCTGGATAGTCAGTGGTTGGAGTTAGTGTTCTATGATAAAGGGGAAAATTTTGTTGCATGGGCAGATTTTATGAAATTGTTTAACAAACAATTCATTCCTCACATATTCATAATTCATTAAATAATTGATTTCTTTAGATTGAAGAAACAAAATTTTTAATGGTGGAATATGGGTAGAATTTTTTGAATTTAGTCCAATATTCTCTTCCGGTTGTTGCCAGTGCATAGTTGTTGTTCTATATCTTTCAATCAGGTTTGAGGAAGGAAATTCATTTTAAAATTGTGATTAATTGTATAACGGGTTATAAATAAATTATAAATAGAGTAGAAGTGGATAAATAGGAAGTATTGGGGTCTATAAGAGGATCAATTATGTTGGTACCCATGGAAGATTGTGGTAACTCTAACTCAGGGAGAAAGCAGAAGAGGGACAATTATTTCTAGGGTGGGGGAATGAATCCTAATATAATGGAAAAATTGGTGAATCATCCTCCAATGCCTCAGAGTAATACATGATGATATTATTGTGGTTATACAAGGAACATTATATGGGACTGTATGAAACCACCTTGATCATGTCATAACTAAAGGAATATGTGGAATCTTCAGTATTATTATCGCAATTCTCTAAGGTAGGGTGGTTGTGACACTCCTCAGGGGTCACAAACATCTTATACCTCAATGTGATAGGGGTAGAAAGATACCCCTTGTAAAAATAGTTGAGTTATTTATGGCGATTCAAGGAATATTTGGACTCCTCAGTAAGGGAAATTATAGCAAGGAAAGAAGGAGAAGACTGTGGCAAGCAAGAAACTGTTTGGAGTCAAGTAGGTTATGGTGGATGATCTGTCAAGACCATCCATGGTGAGATGTATTATTCTTTTGAATTATATCTTTAGGAAAACATTGTTTGATATGTTTTTTTATCATTCTTAAATTTCTTCATGTATTGTTCATTTATTGTGTTTTAATGTGGAAAATATTTCTTAGTTTTTTAAACATCAAACTAATTTTGGTAAAATATTGTGTTGTGCCATTATATTTTGATAATTTTGAATAGTTATTGATGGGGTTGAGCTTATGTAGGGCTTCTCTATTCATTATATGGATGGTTATGATATAATAGTAGGTGTGGATTGGATGATGATGTTTAAATCCCACATTGACTATTATGTGTGAACAATTAGTTTGACAGTGGATGATGGAATTGAGCATCCCTTTAGAAGTGTAACATACCAGAAGGTGGGTGCAATGGATTTAATTTCACTAATAGTGTGGATGATCAATAATAAAATGGCAGCTTTTTCGTTGGAATCATTGGAATAAATCGAGAAAATCAATTTTTTAGCATTGTTCGATTTGTTTTTGGAAGTTTTTTCTATTAATTATCAGGGTTTCCACCCATTAGAGAAGTGATGTTTATGATTTCCCTCCATTTTCGAAAAATTCCGATCTTACTTCCATAATACTGGATGAAACTATCATTATTGAGGTAATTGAAAGCCCATTTAGAGGAGTTAGAAAACAAATGGTTTATCCGGCCTAGTTCCTCTTAGTGGTAAGCACTTGTTTTGTTTTTTATAAGGGAGAAATAAATTATTTGGATATGTTTTTATTATCATAATATTATAAAAGTTATGATAAATAATTGATATCCACTCCTACACATTATTATTTTTTGATCAGTTGAGGTGAGATCAGTGGTTCCCCAAAATTGGTTTGCGGTCATGATACCAACATTTGTAGGTGTGGAAAGAGGATATTCCAAAATTATAGTTGATATTATATTTGACCACTATGATTATGGGGTAATGGACTTTTTTCAAAAAATTCACCATCAGTCTTCATGGAATTGATAAATCAAATATTTCATAGATATTTTGATTCTTTTGTGGAGTTCATTATTCATGATATATTTCTGTATTCAAGGACAATGAATAAGCAAGAGAAACATGTGGAAATAGTTTTGTGGATATTAGGGGATCGTTGATTAGATTCCAAATTATCAAAGTGTAATTTTTGGATACAATAAGATCATTTCCCTTTACATTTTATTTTTCAGAGAGTTGTTTCAATGGATCTGGAAAAAATAGAGGCTATTATCTTGTGTGAACCTCAAAAAAATATCATTGACATACATAGCTTACTTGGTCTATCCAGGTATTACTGATTCCTTTTTCATGACTTCTCATGACTATCATCACCAATTATAGTATTGATAAGGAATAATTATCCATTTCAATGGAATGAAAAATGTGATAAGTATTTTGAAGGGCTTAAGGGTCTCCATTCATCAACACAAATAATGGGTTTTTCATAATTACATAAAGGTTATGTGGTGTATTGTGACACATCAGGATCAGGGTGGGGGTCTGTTCTGATTCAATGGGATCATGTTGTTCTATATGGATCATTATTTTTTCGGTTTCATGTGGATAACTAAGAACACATGGTTTGTAGTTAGAAGTTGTGGTGCATGATTTGAAAATGTGGCAACATTATCTGTTCAGTGAAAAAATTCATGGTTTATTACCAATCACAAGAGCTTGAAGCACATTTTCTCACAAATATATTTGAATTTGATAAACCAAGATAGATGGAGTATCTCATGATTCTTTAATTGTAATTAATGTATACATTGGGTATTGGAAATTTGTTGGTGGGTGCATTATGTAGGAAGTAATATGTTCAGGTGGAAAACCAAGATTTAGATAAGTGGTAGTTGATGTTAGTCATGAACGACATGCATTTGGAATGTGATGACTGGGGTGATATAGTGGATTTCATTCTGATCTCGTTGGTTCTTGTCATGGTTTTTATAGTTAATGAGGAACATATGTATGATTGAGAGTGTGTTGATATGAGGCCAAAACTTAATTTTGGGGTGACCATTGATGGATAGAAACTAGATGGGAATTTATTGTTGTTATTTCAAAATCATATTGTTTTATTAGTATCTTTTCATGAGAAACTTATTAGTTCTTCTTATCATTCTATATGGGATGTCCATCCTAGAATATAGAAATTGTATATGGTGTGGAAAGATCATTTTTGGTGGGCTTGTATCAAAGGGAAACTAGACGAGAATTTTTTTTATATTCTTGACTTTTCATCATGTCAAGAAATTAAATAATAATCTAGAAGGTATGGTGAATTCTTTACCTATCCTTGTGTGGATGTGGGAATAGATGGTGATGTATTTTGTTACTGGTCTCCCAAAAATGGTTAGGAAACATAATTCCATATTGGTGATTGTGGATTGGCTCAAAAGGTTGACTCATTTCATCCATATTCATGAATCCCATGCTGTATATTATATATCTGAAATCTATATCCATGAGGTGGTAAAGAGGAATGTTGTAGAAGTTTAAATTTTACCAGATTGAATTCTGAGGTTCACATCTCATTTTTTGAAATCCTTGAAATAAGATTATGAGTATGGCCTATCATCCCCATATGGATAAGAAATATGATGGGAGGTTAAAACCATTGTAAGATATGTTCTAGGTTTGTTTGATGGGTTTTTTAGGCACTTGTCATGATAATGATTCATTAGTAGAGTTCTTGTATAATAATAGTTATCATGGATTTATATATATGGATCTATTTGAATCATTGTATAGGCTTCAATGCTGTTCTAAACATTATTGGTTGGAAATATGATAGAATTTTATGGTTGGGCTGATGCTTATCCAAGTGACAATGAAAAATATTATGTTGATCAGGAAGATAATAGAGATGACTCAAATTTGTCAAAAATATTATACGTATAATTGTCTATGGTCATTGTAATTGGTGGTGGGTAATCATGTATTTTTTGAAAATATATCCTACACTTGGACATCTTTTTTGAATGTATGGTAAGTTATATATGATGTATTTCGGTCCTTCTGAGATACTCGAAAAGTTTTGAGAGGTGGAAAATCAGTTGGCTTTTCCACCATGGTTTACTATGGTGCATAATGTGTTTTATTTTTATCATTTGAAGAAGTATCAACCAGATATTGACCATGTGAGTCGATGGTATCATGTTGAACTAGAGTTGGATTCTCCATTGGTTCACGTGGAAATATAGAGTGTGGATAGGCACGAAAAATTATTGTATGGTAAAAGCATTCGTCTAGTTCGGGATCTGTGGAATCATAGTCAAATATAGGTAGAGACATGAGAATGGGAGGAAGAGATGGATATTCAATGGCTTGATATTTTTTAGCAATGTGATGGTTCTCTACTTTCTGAGGATGGAAAATCCAATGTTGGGGAGAATGCATCACCCCCTCTGATTTGATGTATATATCTTTTTTATGCTTGTTTGTGTGTATAAATTGGTATGGTAAGGTTTGGGAGAGTTGTGAAGTAGTTTTTGATGGTTTTGGAGTTTTTATATGGGTGCATGTTTTGAGCATGGTTTGAGGAAACCGTGCAGCTTTTCTAGAATAATGTGCACAAGGTGGTAGTGGGCTTAGATTGGTGCATGGTTATAGGGCATTGTTAGAGAATATTTTTCCAAACTATGCTTCCACCTATATTATTTGGGAATTTTGAGATAGTGGTCATTCATAGGTTTAGAAACTGGTTCTCTAAAGCTGCAGGATAACCATACGGGGTCTCTCTTGAGGCAGTAGAAGGTCCACAGTTAGCACATGATTTTTCTAACCATGTGGTGAAACAATGTATGACATTAAATGATGGTTTTAAAACTGATGGGGATCATAATTTTCCATAAACACATAATTTATTATCCCACCCAAAACAAACTCTGTATTTCATCTTCTCAAGGGTTAGGGAGGGTATCCCAATCATTTGGGATGCGATTTGATGTGTTTTTATGGTGTTTTGAAGTAAATTCTTCCATGGAATGTCTCCCCTCTTTGTATTTTTTTGACTTTTCATTATCTCATGTCTCCTCTCTCTCCTAGTTTTATAGATCTACTTCCATCGCAATCATATATAATGTTTTTGAATACTATTGTGGTATGATTTTGGATTTTATTTATCAGAGAAATGGATATAAGGTTATTTTGTGGAAGTTTCACACGGATTGGGTGTCTAGTTGTGTGTTGGGTTGATTTTGCGAAACCATAAGCAACGTAGATTCAATATTGAATCCATTTTGATAGAACACAATAGATTAATTTCAAATAAATATATGTTTCTTGAATTTGATTGTGAATGGGTTGTTGGAATCTTGATTGAAACCTATTCTATGATGGTTTGTGTATTTTTGGGTAAATGGGTGTTGTGGTGAAATTTTCGTTGCTGTTGGATTTTATAATGTCAAATTTAAATTCGATGTCTTGGTGGATTTATTGAAAATGGTTTAAGAAAAATGTTTTTCAACAAAAATGATGTTTTACTAAAATGTGGTTGGTCTTTGATAATGGTTTAATGGTGTTTTCCATAAATGGTAGATTTATTGATGTAAATAACTTATTGTTGAAATTTTTGATGTGATTAAGGGATTATTTGGTTTGAAAATAGTTTGGTAAAATGTCTTGAAATGTTTTATTGATATGAGTTTGGAAATTTACGAATGGCATGTTTTTGTGGTTTTGGAAAATTTTATAGTCTTGTTTGTAGGATTACGTGTTTAAACTTGTGTTTTAATGGATTGATGATGGGCATGAAGTACCAGTAAAAAAGGGGGCAGAATTGTGGATGTGAAGGACTAACATCAAGGATAAGTGGGTGTGATGTAATACTATAAAGGAATAGGGTGAATGAGCTTGGATGTAATGTTCCACCTTTTTGGGTACACTGATTTGGGTGTATTGAATTTATGAACATTATTGGAATATTTTTATGACCAAGCAAGGTGAATTAGGATGTGATATTATGTGTTGGGTAATTTTTAATGAGATGATTAGTATATTTCTATTGTATTATGTTGATTTGGGTAAAATGGTTGGGTATGTTTGGGTTTGGATTGCTGGAAAGGGTTGTCTGGTTTCATGGTTTTATATAAATGTTTTATATAAATGTGCTAATCGGTTCAATCCTAGTTGTGTGTGTAGGGTAGTCATTTGGGGAAAACCCATTGAATATTATTACTCTCCCCCTTATTTGGTACATTTGAGCTTTTACAAATGTTTTAATCTAGGACAATGGTAAAGGTATAGAATCTCAATTCATTAGTGGTTACTACAAATGCTTGGGCGGTATTGTGGTGCTTGGAGCATGGTGCTTAGGTTGGAATTATAGAGTTATGTCATGACTTATTTGGGGTTTTTTTGTTTTTTCTTCTACTGGTTTCTCTGATTATAGTATTCTGATGGGTTTGGTTGTGTAGGTATTTAGATAATATAGAATTGTAATATATTCTTAACATGAATCATGTAATTGTTATTCGTATTGGCACGATTGGATGGTTGTTTTGATTTTTGATAGGTCCACAAGGGTGAATACCTTGAGAGGGGGGGGGGTGAATCAGGGTATGACTAATTTAAAATTGAAGCCTGTTCTGATCTTGTTTCTTTGTTAAGAAAAACAATATTCTCTCTCTTTCCTGTAGCACAATATTAACAGAAAGTAAAGAAAGCACATGACATAGCAATTTTACTTCGTTCACCGCTAAGGGTTACGTCCAAGGAGCATACGCTGACAGGTTGTCGGTTGTACCAAATTCCACTAAACTTCACTAGTTTTGGATTACAAGGTTCATGCTAAATCACTTCTATGCCCAGGCTCACTGCCTTTACAATGTTTAGGGTTAGCTCACTACTTTCCCAAGGGTTACTCCCTATTTCACTCTTTCTTCTTCACTGCCAGTGGAGAGGATCACCTTCTTTCTCTTCATTTGCTCACTGCTTTAGAAGGAATCCACTAACAGTTTATAGACTTGTAGGTCTCTTTATTTTCATGATGGAATGCATCTTTCTCTGTATGTAGACACTCTGTTGAAGTCCAATTTTCACCCATAGATGATAATCTCTTTGCACCGAAGGTATCGGGAAAACTTCCAGCTTCCACGCAGCCTGAGAACACTGTCGAGGAATCAACCTTACAGGGAGAGCATGTCTAATCCAGCGCGCAAGTATCGGCATGCAAGTCACAAATGTCATGCAAGTCCACCTTAGAAACTTGCGTGACACAATTAGCTTCTTCAACTCCAAACATGCGCGACCCACTTCTTTCATAGCCTAAACCACCTCAGGCGCACAACTATCACTTGGTGCACAACTTCCAACATTGGCGCGCATGTCCCACTTGTGCGACACACCACCACTTGCTCGACCACCACAGCTGCGCGACAGGAGCTCTGAATCTTCGAAGTGTTGAACTATATTGAGAAATGAGGAGGGGGTGGTCCAATATTTATAGGCATTTCGAACACCCTGTGTGACGGCGTGAAAGTCACCCCTCGGCACGCAAGTCTTCTGTCCTCTTAGACACTTGCATGACCAAACCAAATTCCTGTGAAACCCTCTTTCCATTTCCATATTATGATATTCTGATCTTGAAAAAAAACAGGCATGCAAGTTTCCAAATATCCCAGGCTTCGGCGCGCAAGTCACCTGCACGACCAACCCAATACTTGCGCTATCCTTCTACCTTTTCCATATTTTGATGATCTGATCTTCAAAAACATATGGTGCGCAAGTTTACTATCCTTCAAGACCTCAGTGCACAAGTCCCTTTTCTAGAAACACTATTCTTCATTTATCGGTTTTCAGGCCCAAAAATTGGGGAAACACTAGAAAATGGTGCCACCTAGTATCTGTTCTTTTTATGCCGCCTACAGATCATCCATTCCTTTGTCGACGTTCTTGAATCAAACATGGATCATTGACCACAACTCTTGAACTCAACATTCCACCATGAAATACACTTTGTTATCAAATTTGTATGTCATGGTTTTCATTATCAAAATTCACAATACAGATGTTCACTTTTCCAACAAACACAATCACCTCAAAAATAATTCAATAATGCCTTGAGGGATTTTTCCCAACAATTTAAAATGTAAAATCTTCCCCTACCATTCATGATTCTATAGAAATCTATTTACATCCTTTGGAACCTTGGGGATGTTACCTAAGGCCGAGTAACACTTCTGCCTCTACTCAAGCCAATGAGGAGTGGTGAGATGTTATAGATCATCATTGAAATATTTACATGATATTGAAAAAAATATTATATAGAAATATATTTATATTTTTATATATATTTATATTTATAATTTTCTTAAATATGATACTAAATATGAATTTATGGTAAATATGTAATATATTTTGAGAAATGGGTTTTTAGTTAATTACAGATGAATATTAATTTTTTTTGACTAATTAATATTATTAGTCCTTTAATAACATTTTGTTATATAAATTTCATTATTTTCATTAATTTTAGACACAAATAAAATAATAAAATTAAATTATTAATTAAATATATTGACCAAATATGTCACACAATAATTTCATAAATATATATATTTGAAATTAATTCACATTTTTATGGAAACACACATAAACAAATTATAAATTTTTTTTATTTTTTTATTAGATATTTATATATTATTATTTAATATTTAACATTTTATGTATCGAATTATTAATTTTTATTCAATATTTTGAGATTAAATTTAATATATATTATTTATTACTTATATATATATATATATTTTAGTTATTTATTATAATTATGTTATTAATAATTTTTTTTTCAATTTCTAATATATTAATTTTTAATTATTAATTTTCTATTTTTTGTGATTTTTTTCATTTTTATTAAATATTCAAACATATCAATTGATTAATATTAATTGTTTTTAAAATGATTTTAATTTATATAATTAATATATGTATTAATTTTAATTTCATAAATATTTTCTGTATTTTATATAATTGATAAAAAATTAATAACACTTATTCATTTTGAAATATTTTTTGAATCTATTTTATTTTTAAAAAAATCACAAAAATTTTGCATGATTTAATTTAATATTATTTAATCATTATTAGTGTTAATTATTTTTAACCGTATTTTAATTTATTAATTTTTTATATTTATTTGTTTAATATGTTTTCCAATGTCTTCATTTTTAATTTTTTATACATAAATATTCATTATTATTTCTCATATTTTTAATATAGAAATATATTCATATATATATATATATATATATATTTATATACCTATATAATATTTCAATAAATATGATTTATATAATACGAAATATGTATTTACAATTAAAATGTGAAAAATTTACTGAAAAATGATAATAAAATAGTTAAAATTTATTATTAATTAAAAATATTTACCAATTTATATCAAGTAATGAATATTTAATAACTTATTATATAAATGACATTTCTTATTCCATTTTAATATATCAAACTTTTTTTATAAAAATATACATCAATTTCACAAGTACATTTATATAATTAATGTTGTTTTATATATAAGAAGACGAACCCATAATATATCTATAATTAATTCCATTTTTCATATTAATTTCAGAATATTATTTTGTGACATAATGTATTTAATATTTTATGTATTAAATTGGTTGATTTAATTCAATTTTTCATTTTTATTTAATATATAATATTTTTTACTTTTTAATATTATTTCTAATTTATTCAATTTTACTATTATTTATTCATTAATAATATTATTTCTATTTTAATGTCATATAATTTATGCATCTTTAATTTTTATTCATTTAATGAATATTTTTTAAAATTTTATCCATTTAAAATATTAATTTATACGAATTTATTCGTTAAAATTTAATTTTTTATATTTATAGCTAATATAATTAATATATATTTATTTTTAATTTAAAATATATTCATTTATAATTTTATTAATAATATTTATAATTAATAACATATATTTATTTTTTAAATATATTATCAATCTATTGATTTTTTAAATATTACATTTAAGTATTTTTTAACATCTATAAATTTAATGATATTTATTCATTAATAATGTTAATTTTTATTTACCTTTTCAAAATAATTTATACATTTTTAATATTTATTCAGTTAATATTATTATAATTTATTTATTTTTAATATTTATTCGTTTAATTTTTTAAAAAATTTATTCATTTATTATATTTATTCAAACATATATTTTCATTAACATTTAATGTTTTTTAATATGGTCGTCTTGTATATAAGCATTATATACCATTTTAGTTTTAAAATATTTTCATATTAATTTTCTAAATAACATATAAAATTAATAAAATTAATTCGTTTTTAGTATTTTTAAAGTCTACTCATTTGGAATTAATAAATTTACCTCATTTTTAACTTTAAAACATTTCTAATTATTTATTCACTAATAATGTTCATTATTTTATACCTTTTTTTAATCTATTCATTATTAATATATATTCATTTAATATTTTTTAAATTTACTTTAATCATTTTTTTATCAGTGCATTTTGTAAGAACTGATAAACCCATTTAGAGACATTTTAAATCATCCCTAATAGAATCCCCATCCAATATCATCATCCAAGATCATGTGTAACTTGACCTATACCATCACACTACCTCTAATTTCTGTGATGAATATGACCTCCCAAAACCAAACGTATGTAATTATTTGTACTCCACTTTTATCGATCCTTCATTATTTCATAATTTTTAGTTCTTCTTACCAAGTAATTGATCACTAAAACTCATGATTTGAATCTACCTTTTAATAATATTTCACAATGTCTATTGAGAAAATGATTTCCTAGATCCATGTAGTTTTCACTTTGGATCACTATGGTTCCCTCTCATCTTGGTATTTTGGAATGTAACATTTCCTATAACATTGACTTGCAGGGTTTTTCTTTTGTGTCTTATGTATAAATTTATATATGTATATTTTAATGCATGTATAGTAAAATAATATAAATTTAAATTAATATATATTTATTTATATTCACACCAATTATATATATAACTAAATTTATTGGGGGAAGATTTATTAATCTACAACATCATGAAGAAATTTATTATTATTATATGACTCTATTATATAATAAAACTATAATTTTCTATTCTTTTTTCCATATAATATTTTTTTCATTGCATCATTAAGCGTCTAATGTGAGTATGACTTTTTTCTTGGGAAAATAATCAAATTTCATTGTTATATCAATAGGGTCCTCATTTTATTTGGATGTTTTGAACTTATTTAAAATATATGATTTATATGTTTACAAAAAAATATGTTTAAAGACTGTCATATACATAAATATATATCTACAGTGAATTTTTGATAATTATTTATCAAATAAAATTATATATACATTATTTAAATACCTTTTGTGAATTTATTTATTTCCAATTAAAAATGAATATTATTGAACCTAAATGGATAGATATATATAAAAATTGTTTGGATGTTAATCGTATGAAAAAGTTGTATGAATATGGAGTTAAATAGTTCATCAAGTGTCCATTATATCATAAATACAACCCATCTAAAATCCTTTGTATGTGCTCAAATTGTTTTTATTCAATATTAATTTATCTAGAAGACTTGGAAGAACATTTGACTTATCAGAGCATAGAGAGAAGTTATATATTAGGACAGGATTTCTGAGATAAAATATTCTAGTTTATTTAGAAAATAATTTACATTCATACATGTTGAGTATCTTTTTAGGTTTATAATTATATAGAATTATGTCATAAATCATACATAACAAAACCACAAATTAAAAATCGGACACTTCCAATTAGTATCCATTTTTACCAAAATAGAAAACATTTAAAAAGAGGGATATTTTATTTTCATGGTGAATATTTACAACTATCAACATGACTTAATACTTTACCTTTCCCATCCTTAAATTCCATAAAAAACAATTTAAAAAGTATAATTATCACAAAAATCTTATTAAGGGACATAAAAATATGAAAAAAAATTAGTTTAGTGAATACAAGAAAATCCATCAAATGATTACCTCTATATCAATGTTAATTGAATAAATAAAATTAATAATTTTCAAATGAAGAAAATAATTTTTCTCAATTAATGTCATTAAATACCACAAATTGGGTAGATTAAAAATATACATATCTTTGGATATCATTATACATTAAACTCTTATAAATGGAATAAATTTTCGGTCTACTTTCATACTCAATGCGTTAGATGGCTATCATAGACCAACCTGTGATTGGTTTATAATGTTACCACCCAACCTTAGTTTATAACATAATCACATATCCAGGGTATATAACATAACCTCCCATCATTATACACAATTTTCATGAACCATAACATAATCATAACAGATAAAGTTTTTCAATTTTCAACAAATCAATCATAAAATATCTTTTTCTCCCAAAAAGAGACATTTGATGATAGTGAAATATCCATTCGATTGAAAAAACAATATTCAATAACAAAATACCAAGTGAAATGGATATATGGTTTTCTATAATAAAAATAATTATGTCTAATAATGGAAGGAAAATATCAAATAATGTTCACGGTGGGGGGGAATTCATTATCACCACTCACATTAAAATAGAAAATTTCTATTATATTTTGTATAGAAAGTAAAATATTACATAAAAAGATTATTTTTGAAAACATTTGAATGGAATTCAAAAGAAATATAAAATATTATTTATTTTTATTATATACCCATATAAGTAAACACATAACATAATATCAAGAATATGGATATGGAGGAAAATAATCTGGGAATTTAATATTTAAAACATTTCAAAATAATATTTTTAATGAAAAGTGTCCATGACCACTTTGGAAACATTTAAATCCATAGCCCCATGGAATTATAACATTAAATAAAATTATAAATAATAAGATAATAAATAATTCCATGATTTATCATTTCATGGATTCTATATATAAACCTCATAAATGAATGTGTCCACATAACATCAAAATAGTCTTCAATGAATGGATATTGAGATGATGTCCCTTACCTTGAGAATCAATTATCCCGTACATTATTTATCTTCATGAATACTAAAAATATGTTAATTGTTTAAATTTTTAATAAACTTTTCCATATTTATTATTCTTTTATGTTTCTCAATACCTTTTTATGTACACTAAATTAATAAATTATGTTCATGTCAGGTGGTTTGATGATGTTCAGTTTATAAATCTAAAATGACATTGGTAGGTTGATGAAGGTCAAAAGTGTCATTGATTAATCATAGGTACGATAAAAATCAACAATAATCCTTCATATTTATAAATAATTTATACTTTTTTAACGAATCATAAAATTTATTATTTGGAAAACGAAATACATTATAATAATGGAGATGATGTGTCATACGTACGCATTAGTAAATTTCCATTTTCATTGATCATTATAGAAAATGTTATGTATTATTTTTACTTTCTAGAATGACCATAATATAATAATTTAAATATTATTTCTCTAATTGTTTTTGTATATCATCCATGTTATTTGATGATGAAAAAATAATCACATCACTTCATGGAAGGCGGTAGTCCACAGGTAACACGAAAAACGTTGACATTTTTAAGTGACTAGAAAGGTAAGAAATAAAAAAATATATCACATTTTTATAATTCTGAATATGTCATTAAATAAATTATTATTGAAATTACTTTTCATATATTTGTCAAATTCTTCCTTATTACCTTATAGGTAAGAGTTAGTTAAAAATAAATTACAACATGTCGCGAGGTGGAAGTCTGCCGTACACACTAGTGAAATTATTGTATTCCCCGCAAAATAAAAATTAAAAAGGTATATGTTATATCATATTTTAAAAAGTATAAATATATTTTCCATAAAATATATTAGCATTAAATAAATCATTATAACATCCCATGAGAGACTATTAGTGAAAATGAATGAAATCTGTTTGTGAAGAAGTAGTTTGTCAAACACATGAAGGAAGATTTCGTATTGCATTTGATTGAAAAAGAGTTAGATTTAGGTTTTTCCATTAACATGATAAAATATGAGTATAATTTATATAATAATTTTATTATATGATCTTTTTTAAACACATATTTAATGATATAGAGGAAGAAACAATACAAAAATTCCCATTCATGAACGTTGCATATTATGCAGACAACATATCTTGGTTTTCAGCAAAGGCATTCCTTGGTGGTATTTTTTACCAAAAAATATTCTGTTATGATGGGAGGGAATTGTATAATTTTTTTGGGCAGTTAATGGAAGAACAAATAGGGTTTTTTATTATGAATTAGCAGGGATAGAGGGTGACCTTTTATAAGTGAGGTGAGTGAGACACTTTTAATGTTTTAAAAATAATTAATTCCACAGATGTTTTTTTTTCATTTTAAAAGTCTCCAATAATGAAAAAATATCATTAAAAGGAGGTATAAATTCTAAATATTCACACCTAATTGGTTTTTTAGAATATGTGGGCCCATTATGAACCTTATCCATTAAGTTTAACTCCCCAAAAATTCCATTTTTACCTTAATCACAATAAATAGCTTTTACTATTTTTAATATTCGTTAGGGTAAAAAATTATGATGAAATTATTAGATAAAATAAATAATTTAAATTATAAAATTGAATAAAATTTTCCAAATTCAATTAATAGATTTCGATTAATTTTATTTAAAATTATTCTTGTAGACACGATAAAAAAACAGGGAATCAATTTGAAAATGTTAGAATTTTTAAAAAGTTATTATATAAAAATTAAATATGAACATGATTATAAAGTCATAAAAGAGATTAATAGATATAAAATTGAATAGTTTTTATATTAAAAAAATTATAATATAATTTTAATTTGAAAATAATTTTATCTAAAAAGAAATCTTCACTCAAAATCACTATTTTCAATATTCATTGAGAAATGAAGCATTTCGAAAAAACCACAAAAAAGTCCCATAATATAATTTGGATATACTAATTTTAAAAATTATTTTATTTATATAAAATAATTTATTAATTTATTTAAAAAATTCAATTAAAATTATGTTCACATATCTTGAATATAGAAATCATTTAGAAATAAATACAGTTTTTTAGAAAAATTTATTTTTCTTTAAAATGATTCATTTTTTATTTTTACATGATTGGTGACATACAAATATATGTAGACAATATATTTTCTATAAATTATTTAATACTATCATGATCACCAATATAATGGATATATTTTATTTTCCATATTTATATAATTATAATTTATTATAGTATAACTTTTTGTTTAAAATCGATGTTGCTTGTCGTATATGCTACCAAACACGGAAATATTTTAATTTTAATTTTATTAATATTTTTATATTGAATAAAATTATGTTATTCATAAATATTTATAATTATGTAAAATATTTATTCTATCACTAACTAGGTTGTAACATTCTCCCTTAATTTGAAAAATATATCATCACATTATTAATCACTTACTAAACAAGTTGAGATATATTTACCTCAAAGAATTTTGTGATTCCCATGCTTTTTGATAAACTATATGATTTTATACAAAACCATAACCTAATAAATTACATATTCTAGTAAGAATTTTCCCTATTTTTAATATTCACAATCATTTGTTCCTCATAAGAATTGTTCTATTCCAAATTAAATACTTAATTGATGAAACCATGGGATAAATTTGGAATATACTTCAATAAAATTGAATCATGAAATAAATTCTGTACCTAGGATAAACTGAGGTAAAAATCCACATGGTAGGAAATTGATTTTAAATTCTCTAGTATTTAATATGGTCCAATAAACTATGGACAAAGGTATTCCTTTTTACTAAAACACAGAAAACTTTTCCATTGATAACATTTATGAAAAACATGATAACATACCTCTAAAGAATCATATTACATCCAATTTTCTACAATGTTTTGCTCCTAATATGGGATATCATCATGTATTGATAAATTATCATCACCTTTTCATCCATTTATTCTACTAAATCTGGACCCAAAAAATTCATTTCTCTTAATTCATCCCAAGAATATGGAATTCAACAATGATTTCCATATACTGTCTAAAAAGGATCCTATTGTATACTAGAATGGAAGCATTTATTATATGAAAACTCAATTAATGAAAAATAATAATCCAAAATTACAACAAAATCTACTGAACTAGAACAAATAATGTCATCCAAGGTTTGGATTTTCCGTTTGGAATGTCCCTCACAATGAGGATGAAAATTTCTACTGAAATTTAATTTAGTACCCATGGACTTTTAAGTCATTTCTAAGAAAATAAGTGATCATGGGGTCATAATATGATACAATGGAAGGTGTAACTCCATATAACATGAATATATCCTTGATTTATAGTCGATAAATAAAATTTAATGTTATTGTATCTCATATGACAATTAAATTTTCAGATTTAGATAGTCGATCAATAGTAACCCAAATTACATTATTATCTCAAGAAGCTCATCCTAATTCCAACATGAAATCAATGGAAATATTTTAAAATTTTCACTATAGAACTAGAAAATTATAAAGCAACGCCTTAGACAATATTCCTTCTAAATTAACCATCAAACAATTTAAAATATTTCAAAAAAATTTCATTAATATATATATATATATTCATTGCATCCAACTAGTAATTCTCTCAACGTTACCATTATATATTAGTATTTCCCATATGAATATAAAACCGAGAACTATGAGATTTACTAAAAAAATAATTATTCAACTATGAATAAAATGTCACACATAATATTTTTCCATATCTAAAAAAAATAATAATAAATATTAAAATATGAAAACGTATTCTTCTGAATTTATTCAACCTTTTTCCTTTTAATCAGGATCCTCCTTCAGAGAATTCTTAAATATTTTAGGAAAATTTGACTTCACTAAAAGAAGGAAAAAAAATATTAGGTACTACATCCACAATTTTTATACCAATATTCATTATATCTTTAACCAAGATGTGATTTCCAAATGTAACATGGTTAATGCATATTTATTTTTCTGACTCAAAGAATCAAAATCATTATTTGACTTTCTCAAATAGTAATAAATTATGTAATAATAATATTTTATTAGATCTAAACATCTTTTTTATCACATCAAGATATTTAAGAGTGAATATATAATTCAAAATTTTGTGATTAGTATATATTTCATAGTTCTCTCTATATAAATGATTCCCCCAAATTTTCAATGGAAAAAAGAGATACTACATATAGATCATGCATATGATAATTTAACTCATGATGTTTCAACTAACATGAAGAATAATGAACTATATTATCATTATGAATTAGTATTAAACCAATTCCCTTCAATGAAGTACCACTATAAAAGTCAAAATTTATATATCTGGAAGGAAAAAAAATCTATCACTTTTACCAATCTAATTTTCATCCCTAGATAACAAACATCACATTTTTCTCCCAGATGAACCTAACTGCCTTTCTTGAATACATTGTTAGTGTGTTAGATAACAAAAAAATGTTTTAAACAACACATTTTTAGTAACCCATTAATCATGAAAAGGTAAAAATAATTGATAAATTGTTAGTTTGTATCCACTCTTTAGAATTTTTTTATTATGTTCAAAAGTTCTATTATCTTTTAGGACAAGATGTCCATGGAATTAATTTTTTTGAAACCGAAAATCACACTTACTGAATTTTCCATATATATTATTTTCAATTTAGATTTATAAAATAATCATTATGTACTTTTTATATTATTTCAAGATTTTATCATATACCAAATTATTGTCTCTAAACAAAACCAACAAACTTATCCAATAACTCATGGAAGAATCTATTCATAAGATCCATAAATAAATAATGTGCATTAGATAACCTAAATGGAATAACTAAACACTCTTACTAGTCCTTGCTAGTCTAAAACAATGTTATGGGATTTTTATCCTCAGTCTCCTTTATATGATGGTACCCAAACCTCATATCAACCTATGTATAATTAGTATCTCCCTGATGTTGATAAAAAAATCATTGATATGAGGAAAAGGGAAACATAGCTTAACATTAGTGTTATTAAAGGCTCTGTAATCAATGAAAAGTACCATGGAACCCTCTTTTTCACAAATAACAAATTAGAAACCCATGGTGATGATATAGGTGAAATGAGACCTTTATCCAATAATTATTTCTACAAATTTTTCAATAATTAAATTTCTAAATGATTCATTTTATTTGGAGGATTCAAAATAGATATAAAATCAGGCACTATATCAATAATAATCTCAAACTATTGATTAGGAGTGACACTAGGAAAATTATTATGAAAAATATCAATAAATTCATTCATTACTAGAATATGACTAACATGAACTGTTTTATTGTTTTCAATAACAAGATGGAGATAAATTTTACTTCCATATATATTAAATTTGACAGCAAATTGTTGTGTTTTCAAAGGTATGAAATCAATGTGGAAAACAATATTGTATTTAAAATCTATTTTATCATTATAAAATTAAAGACAATACATAGAAAAAATGATATAAAACCCAACTATGTATTATTCAACAGGTTTTTAAATAATTCACATCCAACTAATAAAAATAGAATTCTTCCTAAAAATATTTCTTCCTTAAATAAATCAACCCATAGGTCTTAAAAAATGTTATAAAATACCTTTATGAGCTAATATTCCCAATATTCATGAAAAAAATCACAAAAATTAAAGAATTCAAAGATCTAGTTTCAAACAGAGTATTCTTTTAATTTTATAAAAAGTGTTAAATACCTTGTACCAATTGATTCGACACTCCCTAATCACCCACACCACTTTTTCTTTCAATTATTATTATTTCCAACATAAGTAACCAAATTCATACACAAATTTTCATTAACAATAGAATTTTTGAAATCAAAACATCTTACTATTGGAATTTCATTGATTTTTCAATATCATTATCTAATGAACTATATCATTGAAAACAAAAAATCATATAGTTGTCATTAAATTACTTTTCTGATCATTATCATTGTAGTCACAATCAAATTGACCAAACATACCATATAGTAAGAACCAATAGACATTTAAAACATTCTCCCTGATTTGTTTTACAAAAAATCTCACAAAATGTAAACTTTATTTTCATACCTCCATAATTTTTTAATAAGGGATTCCCTATTACCTACCAACTGAACATATTTTTTCATGTTTTAATGGGGTAAATAATCATTGGGAACTCAATTTCTACCTTCAAAGCACATCAAGCTTGTTTCTTATAGATTTTTAATTCACAATAATCTAATTAACTTTGAGATCTTATCGTTAATTTTAATTAAAACTGTTTTATCATAATCTAAATATCATGGATAAAAATGAGGCATACCTTTCAAATATAGTAATTCTTTCTTCATACTTAGATCGAAAATATTCCCCATTTTTACTAAATTCCAGGAATTTGTTTCCATATTACTTTTAAAATCAATTGGAATATATTTTTCAAGGATAAAGTTCTAAAATTCATCCCATTCAAAGGAATAAATCTCATCAATTTCTATAAAATTATTATCTATTGACCACTATTGTTCACCTTCTCCATCAAAATGATAGTAATAAATTGTTACATTTGTGTGGTATGGAAAACCCAGGACATCAAATATAATTTCTTGGGATTCGGTCCATCCTTCAGCTAGAACATGGCGAAATGATCCTCAAAATGATGGAGGATGTTGCCTCATTAAATAAACCACTATCAACTTGTTTCATTATGATAGATCTGAATTTTTCTATAGTATGGAAACTAAAAAACATTATATCCTACGTCAACTAATATATCACTAAAAGAATTGACTAGTCTTAATTTTCAATATCTCAGTGCATTAATTCAGAAAGATATGTCCTCTAAGTGCCAACCCACTACAGAATTTATATTTCCTCTTTAGAGCAAAGTGTATGAATAAACTTTCATTAGATGAAGAAACATGGCAATATTCAAATTCAATATCAATTAAAAATATGCATTAAAAAATAATTTATGGTAATGTTATTAATATAGTCTTAGTCTATAATGTTATCCAATCCTTTATGCTTATACCAAATATAATTACAATACCTTAAACATAACATATTGCAGTGTCTATAGACTTGAATTAACATTATTATATGTCAAATATTTTTTATAGTTTATAATTTTATTGAATTTGGTCATAAATCATACATATAATACTTTAAATCATAAAAGTGACAATTCTGATTAGTATGCAATTTTCATATAATAGAAATTGATTAATAATATGTACATTTTATTTTCAGGAAAAATCTTCATAAATTTCAACATGGTGCCATCCTTTCCCTTAACCATCCATAAATACTTTGAAAATGATTTTTGAACTTATTATGAACACAAAATACCTATTAAGGGAACAAAAAATAAAGAAACCCATTAGTCTAATGAATGCATGAAAACCCATGAAATGTTTACCTTTATAGCAATGTTCCATGAGTCATGAAATAAATTCTATTCAAATAAAAAAGCACACTCTTTTCCCATAATGAAAATAATGAAACCACATAAATAGAATATGTAAAAATATATGTGTGTGACACCCAAAAACTAATCTCTCATGTAATAGTAATGTTATGGTTTTATTTTCTTGTTATTTGGGAATCTTTGAAAATTATATATACTAGACATTTTATTTAAATAAAACACTGAAGTGTTTACATTACGACAAGGAAAAAGAAAAAACATACTGACCAAAAATATCTATTAATAGACCTATTAGAATTATATGGAGGCCACCCAAAACAACAAAAACCCAAATAATATAATATGAGTCCTTTGGATCTTTCACAATGAACATTAGTGTGGCCAAAGCCACCATAGTCATACTAATCAACAATGGAATGATGTTTACCATCTTCACAATGATTTTTAGAATATAAAACACCCTATTGGATGGTTATATAAGTCACTAATTTGATCATTTCCTTGGGTGAATGTTTTGTTCTAACGACTATAATTATAATCGCTAGTCATTTGGTGGATTAATTACAAATATCTAAGTTTAATTTAGTTTTCCTAAATATTTAATTTAAGAATCTAAATTATAATAAAACTTATTATTATGTTATTTAAAAGGGAAATGGTTTAATATTTTGAACTAAACTTAGTGTGATTTTAAAATGAGGTAAGGATTTCAAACACGTTTCAAATATGTCGAATACATTGTAAATTTTTTTCATTGTTAATACTTAAACATGATCTTTGATAATACTATAATAGTTTTTGTATATATATATATATAATTTTATGTTATAACTTTGTGTTTAAAAGGAGGTATTTTTTTTATCTCTGATTTTGGAAACATGTTTATAAATAATTATACTAATACTCTTAGTCGAGGGAAAATATAGTTTAATTTTTGTACCTTAATATTTTAACGTTTAAAATGAAAATAAGGTTTTATAAATGGTATGATATTATATTTATAGTTAAAATGAATATTTTTATTTTCTATGATTTTATGGTGGGAATAGTGTGTTGGATTTTTATAAAAAAAATAACCACCAGGGGCCAGCCCTCAAGCTGGGCCAAGGGAGGCTACATGCGCTAGTCGGCTAAACCTAGCCCTCTGCCTCAGCATAGGCCATCCTGAGTGAGGGGGGAATAGCTACCCCAAAGGGAATATAGGAGAACATGAGCGAACAAGAGGCACCATCGTACAGGGTAGCACGGAGGCGTGGGTGGGCGCAAAAGCGCACCCACAGAACTCAGTACAGGGAAGTACTGGGAGGGGGTAAGAGTAATTTGGCATAAGTCAAAGTGCTCCAGGCTTGTAATGGTCTGCAAAACATCCCTCTATTTTGATTTGGGATGATGAAATTATGTAAGGATTGAATCCAGGCCCATGGATTGCGTCGTTCATGATCTGGGCCATCTGTTTAGATCCGGGACACGATCCTCAGTAACTGCTGAATCCCCCAATTTTCTTTATGCGTCTTACGATTAGACACTAATATAATCTTGGTCATCCCAGACTTTTTAAAACACTCCATTGACCAGACCCATTAGATCTCACATATTTTAATTACATTCATTCATGTAATTTTAAAACAGAATATTAATCTGAACCATATGATCCATCATGATCTAATCTGATCCATCTGTCCTTTTAAAATCTCTAAGATGCACCTCAACCATCGTATAACAGTCAGATCCATTCCTGATCGTCCATTTGTTTTCCATTTCTTCTCTTCCCACGGTGTCTTCTTCTTCTCCACATGCACAACACCAGTGACCTATTCTACTCGCACTTTCACCTATTATCCACACTTGAGATTGGTTGATCCTCCTTTCCCACACTTTACATGATGAATGTCCCCCCTGTTATTTTTATAAACCGAATAGGCCTATGATTTTTCAATAGTTTCATTTAAAATTCTGTATATTTTTAATAGTTTATAAGCAACCCGTTTCACACCAAGTACCCCTCGGTTCCTTCCCCACTCAATCTTCTAGCAAACTTCCTTCGAAAAAATTTCCATTCCTCTCCTCCTCAAACTGAGATAATGGAATGAGTTGTCTTGTTTTTTTCGTTGAATGAATAAACACACATATATATTCTCATAAATATGTCTATACAACCTTATGGTTTAGTTAATATTTTTCTTTTATACTGATCCTAGGTCTCCAGGGATTTGATTAAATTTATTATTGTGAATATAGGGGTACTCATATTGTCTTGCATATTGTGTTGTATGTTTAACTACATATAAAATATTCTCTTATATATATATATACATATATATATAAATACATCCTTGCGTTTTGGGTGAAAAACCACAAATACCTGACCCTAGGTCTTTTGGATTTTGGATTATGTAATCTTTTTAACCTAGATGGTTTACTTTCCTTTCCTCTTTAAATATATATATATATATATAAACCTTAAATATCCAATTATATATGTACTCGTATATATATATATATACACATATATATATATATATAACAAAATGGTTTTAAAATAACCTCTATTATGTTCAATTACACGATCTCTAAAATTAGAGTTTCAAGGAAGAGGTAGTTTTTTTAAAACATAAGGAATTATATTTATATATATATATATATAGTATACATGGGCATGTATAATTATATAGCTTGTATAACTCTGCTTCTGGACCAATTTTGAGTCTCTCAACATTGGACAATTTTTTTTTTGACATTTTTATAAACATGTATGTGTCGGTTGATTTTTGTGTAAGACACTTAAGAATATCCAATTATTCATATAAATTATATGAGTGATATACGTTTACATCAAAATAAATTTGTTCAATAAATAAGCATTTTGAATTTTATATTATGATTTAAAATTTAAGAACATTAGTTAATCAATGTGATTAAGATATTAAGGTCATATGGGAGTCAATGTATTTTTATTTTAAACAATTTAATAAATAGTCTATATTCTGATATGTGAATATATGTGTATAAAAACAAATATTTATCCTCAATTTTTCTTATAATGTTCAAAGGATTACTATGAAAGAATAAAACATGTGTTTTCAAAATATTTTTAAAACACTACTCTTTATATACACCCTATTGTATAAAAAATTTACACAAACCTTAATTGGGGATATTCCAAATATTATACTTATGATGTGTTTAGTAATGGCGAAGAGTTCATTAGAATAATATTTGGGGTTTGAAACTTTTACATTCAATTTTATGAATTACTTATTTATATATACAGATATTATATGGTGTTAGTTAGGGATGAATCCCATGCTTTCCATTTTTGGAATTATGTATAACCCTATGTTGTTTAATGCTAAATAACTTCGGTAATAAATGTAATAGAATCTATCAGTTTAATACCCTACCTGAAATATTAACTTTATCTTTTTTATTCATTATGAATCCAGGTGAAATTATAACATGTATTTATTAATAATGTCTTAGAATTTTATGGTTATCTTTTTATGTAACAAAACTTGTATATCTTTTAGTGCATTAATTTTCATCACAAATGCCATAATCAAATTATCATACACACTAGTAAATGACATATCCATGCAGCTGATAGTTCTGTAATTAATTCTTATATGTCTAATTCACTATATATATGTAAATACAAGTGAATCTAATTTTAACTCTTACGACCTTTTATGTTATTCTGAATTAAATTATTCAATGTTGTATGGGACACCTTAAATAATATGAAATGAGAAAATTAAATATCCCAAGTGGTATTGGAAATTTTTAATATACAACCATATTTGACATTTGAATAATGTGTAGACTAGGTTTAACGGGATGGGCAACGTTTAATGAAATCCCCTCAGTGCATCGATAGTTCTTAGGAGACAATCAGGTCCTGGAACAAGGCCATTGAAATTTTAGAGTCTTGACATCAGTTCTCAATAGGGTCTGATATTATATATTTTCATCATTTTTATGAAAATTAATTTACCAAGTGAATACTTTACTAGTAGAATATCCATGGTTAAGATCCAGTACTTATGAGTATCAGAAAATGTAAATACTTGTGGCATGATATTTATTTAGTACTCGTTGATTTAGTAACCAGTGTATGAAATATAAGTTATTACCATTACGTGCAACATTGATTATGTATTGTGCTTAGTTATTAAACATCTATATGAATATTCATAATTCATAATTATTTATAATGTATTTTACTTATTACTCTGAATGAGAATTCTTATAATTGAATCAAGTTCCCTTGTAATCTCGTTATGATGCTTTTAATTTTTCTCTTTTATTTCATAGACAATTGATATGATAGGTAACATGTGTTACATAATTTATTAAGAAAATATTTTATGGAAAATCTTAAATAATGATTTCAAACAAGTATATTTGGTATATTATGTTTTTTTAAACCCCTTAATGGGAATTCCTATGCTCACCCTGAGTTTTTCTAATAATTTTTTTAGGTGATAGTTTTCAACTGAAGAAGCATGTCAGAAGTATCAGGTTTCCCAGAACCTGAACCAAATCGATCATCTATTTGGGACATGATGTGAAAATTACCAATGCATGGTTTTTGTAAAAGCACACAGATCATTTTTCAAGGCACCACCACCGAGTATTCTAGAGTTGGGTTGTCTCTATTGATAAAAGAGGTTTCTGTTTAGTTAACTATGGAAAACTAGAACTGAACAAAAAAAATTAAGAATTACTCAGTATGATGTTTTCATAAATTTCAGATGGAAAATTGAAAGATCAGTCTTTTGAATATTCTTATTGAGGTCGTAGAAACCATTATTTCCATATCCAACCATGTTAACTTGGTAAACTATACCGATATTCATATGTCATGAAAACACCTCTAAAATGTGTCCAGCTCTCCCCATCTACTTCAACTCCACCAAGGAGTGGGTTTGGACTACCTCTTTATAATGAAAACCCAATTTCCATACTATACACGTCAGGGAAAGTACTACGTGGTAATTTTAAGATGCTTCACCATAGAGGAGGGAACCCAGTCCCTTATGTATTTTCATGAAGTTGCAGTAGTGGGAGACCACATGCAACATATGTGTGCCAAGTCATTTCCTATGGATATTATGGTAAATTACTGGACTTAAAAATACATGAATTTGAAGCCTCAGGTTATGTGTACAAGCATAAAGTACATACTAATGCCTCTCGGCTATACACCCTTCATGTCACACTCTGGAGACACCATAAGTGCACCCACAAGATTGAACTAGACTGCTCGGGTTGCATTTGGATTAGGGAGATTGAGAGGTTTGATGATGTTTTGGGAATTCGTGAAATTGGGAACTGGGGAAACCATTAGTTTTGGGTGTAATGTACTGGTTGTTATATGAAAATATTTTTTTTCCTCTTCCTTCTAACTTTTCATTATTTTTTTCACTGAAAGGACTTTCATGAAAATTTTCTATTTTCTGGTAGAAGGACAGACCTATATCTTCTCTCTTTCCAGTGATGTACTAGATGCCATTATGGTCAGAATCTGTGCAGAAGAGTACCTTCCCTTACCAAACATGCAAAGAATGTGAAAACCTCATTACGTGATTTCGAACAGTCCTGACATTCTCCGCTCCTGCCAAGGGAAAACCTACGTCTACCACTTTATTGAAAATGCTCAACTCACTGATTTTAGATGATGTGGAAATTACCCTGAAGGTATTTTATTATGCTTCACTCTATCCTGAAACATCACATCTAGGGTATGGTTTCAAGAGGTTTCTTTGGAGTGAAGCCTTCATGCAACCTTAATGCACCAAATCAGGGCTTTTTGTTTATATGACCACATCTACGACGTTGACATCCTCACACAAGAGACGATCTGAAGAGTCCTTATAGAGTTTTTCCATTCAGAGATATCCAAACTCTCCACCATTTGAGCCACCCTCTGGAAGCCAGAGTGTACACTACATGAGTTTAAACCATACTGCCTTAGGTGTGTAAAGGCTAAGGAAAACGAATAGTTGAACACCATCTTGGGTATTCAACTGGTCACACCTATGGATCCCCTATGATGGAGGATGTGGCGAAGAGCATCATAGAGTATCTATTAGCATGGCTGTATGAAATGAATTGCAAGGACGTAATTCTTTGTTTAGGGATGTGACGCCCCAAAACTAATCTCTCATGTAATAGTAATGTTCTGGTTTTATTTTCCTATTGTCTGAACAAATTTTCAAATGATAAATACTAGAAATTTAATTAAAATAAAACACTAAAGTGTTTACATTACAAGAAGGTCAAAGGAATACCATACTATACAAAAATTCCTATTAAAAGACCTATTATAATTAAAAGGAGATCGCCTAAGAAACAAAACTCCAAGAAGATTATATGGGTCCTTCAGATCCATCACAATGAATATTAGTATAGCCAAATCCATCACAACCAAACTATAAATTAATGTAATGATGGGTACCAGCATCACCCTATTCAGTTGAATTTGGAACACCCTAATGCATGGTTTTGTAAGTCCCCAATTCGACCATTTCCATGGTTGATATTTGAGTTATAATAGCTATAATTATTGATGTTGGTAATTTTGTGGATTAATTAAAAATATCTAATTAAAGTTTATATTTCTTAAATATTTAAGTTATGAATTGAAATTATAATAATATCTATTATTATGAGATTTAAAATTGAAATGGATTAATATTTTTAACTACCCAGATTGAGATTTTAAAATGAGGTGATGATTTTAAACCCCTTTCAAATATATCAAATATCTTTTAAATATATTCATTTATAATTCTTAAACAAGGCCTTTAATAAAACTAGAATATTTTTTGTATAGGTATACAAATTTTATGTTATAACATTGTGTTTAATGTGAGGTTTGAATTTTATCTCTGATTTTGGAAACACGTTCATAAAAAATTCTTGTAATACTCTTTGTCAAGGAAAAGTATAATTTATTTGGCGTGAAATATTCTTTTAACATAAAAATTGAAAATCATGTTTTATAAAAGGAATGATATTATTATTATAGTTAGAAGGAATATTTTTATTTTTAATGATTTTATGGTTAGTATTGTGATTTGGTTGTTTATAAAAACAATATACCCCCAGGGGTCAGCCCTCTAGTCGAGCTGAGGGAGGTAGCATGTGATTGGCAGCTGAGTCTAGCCCTTATCTCTAGTGTAGGTCGGCCCTAGGGGGGGGACATAGATACCCCAAATGGTGCATAGGAGCACATGAGGGAACCGAAGACACTGCCGTGAGGGGAGACATAGAGAAATTGTTGGGAACATGAGTACTCTCACATAACACGGTACAGGAGTGGTACCAGGAGGGGGGAGGTGTAATCTGTCATTAGTGCGAGAGCTTAGAGCTTATAAAGTGCAGTGAAACCTCCTTCCGTTTCAATCTGGGGCGAAGAAATTTTGAATGTATCGAATCCAGGCCATTTGATCGTGTCGTGCATGATCTAGGCCATCTATTTGAATTTGGAGCTCAATCCTCAGCAACTGTGGAATCCCCCATGTTTTTATGCACTATCTAATCCGTCATGGATCTAATATTGGCCTTAAAATACTTTTAAAAACTTTGTGTTTCCCGGAGCCATTAGATCTAACATTTTTTAATCACATATGTTCGTGTAATTTTAAGACACCACGTTAATCTAAACAATCCAATCCTTCACGTTCTAAATATGATCCATCTGTCAGTTTTAAATCTCATGGATGCACATCAACCATCATATCAGGGACAGATCCAATCCTGGCCATCCATTCATTTTTCAATTCTTCTCTTCATGTGGCGTCTTCTTCTTCTCTGTGTGTGCATCACTAGTGACATATTCTACTCCCACAAGCACTGATTATCCACACTCGTGACCCATTGAACCTCCTTTCCCTCACATTCCACAGAGACTGACCCCCCTGTTAATTTTATAAACCGAATAGTCCTCATTTTTTATAATATTATCAATAAAAATTTGGTATATTTTATACAGTTTATAAGAAACCCCTTATACCCCAAGAACCCCTTGGTTATTTCCCCACTCAAGCTTCTAGCAACACTCCTTCAATGAAATCCACAAGAAAATACTCCTAATCAATCTATGGTAAGGGAAAGTGTTTTCCTAATTTGTTGCATTGAATGTATAAACACAAACACACACACACACAGACACACACACACACAATATATATATATATATATATTCTCATAAATATGTGTATACAACCTTACGGTTTAGTTAATATTTCCTTTTAGACTGATCTTAGTTCTCTTGGGATTTGAGTTCAATTAGTATTGTGAATGTTGGGGAACTCATATTGCCTTGCATGTTGTGTTGGATGTTTATATACTTATACATATACTCTTGTATATATATACATCCTTGCATTTTGGGTGAAAACCAGCAGATACCCGACCTAGGTCTTATGGATTTTGGGTTATGTAATCCTTTTAAAGATGAAGGATTATTTTCATTTCCTCAGGAAATATATACATATACCTTATATATCAGATTGTATATTTACACATTTATATATATATAACCAGCCAATTTTAAAATTACCTCTATTCTGTTCGGTTACAAGATCTCTAAACTTTTAGTTTCAAGGAAGAGGTAGATTTTTTTAAACATAAAAAAATATATTTTCTATAGATGTATATATATAGTATAAACATGTATGAATAATTATATAGTTTTTATAACTCACCTTCTAGACCAATTTTGAGTCTCTCAACATTGGACTTCAATGATTGTTTTTTGACATTTTTATAAACATGTATGTGTCGATTGATTTCGGTGTAAGACCCATAGTTATACCTAATTATTTCGATAAATTATATGAGTGATCTTGGTTTAAATATTTACAAATTTTATTAATAAATAATCCTTTTGAATTTTATATTATGACTTAATATTTAGGAACTTTTTTTAATCAATTTGACTAAAATATTAAAGTGAAATGGGTGTCAAGGGATTTGTATTTTAAACCCTTTAGTACATAGTATATATTCAGATATGTGAATATATTTTTATGAAAATAAACATTTATCCACAATTTTTCATTGAATTTTCCATAGATTACTAAGAAAAACTAAAACATATGTTTTCAAAATATGTTTAAAACACTACTCTTTATATAAACCATATTGTATGAACAATTTACACAAAACATAATTGTGGATATTCCAAATATTATACTTATGATGTGATTAGTATTGGTCGAGAGTTCATGAATATAATATTTGGGGATTTTAATTTTTATATTCATTTTTATGAATTACTTATTTATATATACCTATATTAAATGGAGATATATATGGTTGAATCTCATGATTTTCATTTTTAGCATTGCGTATACCCTTGTGACGTATTATACCAAAACATTTTTCTTTTTTAGTGCATTAGTTTTCATCACATGTTTCCTAATCAACTTATAATATGCACTAGTCAATGACATTGCCAAGCAGTTTATAATTCTGTAATTATTACATAAATTCTTGATTCACTATATATATGTAAATACAAATGAATGCCCTTATAACTCTTATAAACTTAAATGGAATTATTAAATAAATTATTCAAAGTGGTATGAGACACCTTGATTAATATGAAATGAGAAAATTAAATATTCAATGTGTTATGGGACATTTTGAATATATGACCCTTTTTGTCATATGTGGAATGTGTAGACTCAGTATACCTGGTTGGGGACTGGTTAATGAAACCCCCGCAGTGCATCGATTGATCTCATGAGACAATCGGGTCATAGAATGAGTCTATTGACATTATAGAGTCTTCACATGAGGTCTCAATAGGGTTTGATATTATACCATTCATCATTATGTTTAGGATATTTAATTAGACACGTGGATATTTTACTAGTAGAATTTCCATGGTTAAGATCCAGTACTTATGAGTATCAAAAAAGTAAATCATTGTTGCATGAAATTTATTTAGCACTCAGTGATTTAGTAACCAATGCATGAATTTGAAGTTATTACCCTTATGTGCAACTCTGATTATGTATTTCTCTTAGTTGTTAAACTTTTACTTGCATATTCATAAGTCATAATTTTTTATAATATCTTTTACTTACTACTTTGAATGAGCTTGCCAATAATTTAATTTTGTTCCCTTGTAGTCCTCTTTGGATGCATTTAATTGTCCTCTTTTATTTCTTAGACAATTTTTATGATATGTTACATTTTTTATATAATTTCCTAAGATAATGTTTTATGGAAAATCATAAATAATGTTGTCAAAAAATTATATTTGGTATATTATGTTATTTTAAAACCCCTTACTGGGCATTCATATGTCACCCTACATTTTTGTGATAAATTTTTTAGGTGAAAGTTTTCAGCAGAAGAAGCATGTAAGATGTAGTTGGTTTCCCTGAATCTGAGGGAATCAATCCCCTGTTTGGGACATGATGTGAAAAATATCAGTGCTTGGTTTTTGTAAAAACTCACACATCATGTTTCTATGCACTATCTCCAGGTATTTTGGAGTTGGGTTATCAAAATATGTATCATGGGGAATCATTATAAATCTCACTAATACAAATGCAATAACCATATAATCAACATCCACACCCAATGCATTGGAGGGCTAACACAGACCCACTCTTCACTGATGTATAATGTATATACACATTCATGTATTATATGCTAACCACCCATCCTTGGAATATAACATAACCACCCATAATTATAAATAATTTCCAAGACTAATAAATAATAATAACACATAAATATTTCAATTTAAAACATGTCACTCATAAAATAGATTTCTTATCCAAAATAAAAAAATTTAGGATATTGAAATATCCATTACATTTAATACATTATTTTCAATACCAAAATACATATGAAAAATAATATAGTGCTTTTCTTAAAAATTATTATTGTATTGTAAAGGAACCTGAAAATCATATAGTGTTCATGGTGACGAGAATGATGTTACCTCTGTATATAATAAAATAGAAAAATATTTTTGTTATATATAAATAAATTCAAATATTTATTAAAAGGATTCGTTATGAGAACCTTTGGATATAACATAAAATAGATATAACATGTCTTTTATAATTAATTTATATCCATATAAATAAACTCATAAAATAATATCAAGAATATGAATATGTAGGAAGTAGGTTTTGAGCACAAGAGCCTCAGACCAGTTGGTGAGGACTCCTTAAGTGCATCCACGAGACCTGGTATCAAATCTAGGCTGAGGCTAAATTCTGAGTACTGTAGTAGGTTCTTTAGCAAGAACTGTGCAGAACTATACTAGGAACTACGCAGAACTGTAGCCGGTACTTTAGTGAGAACTGTAGCAGGAATAGTTTGGCACTGTAGCAGCAGGCAATATTCCCTCGTTTGGGCTTTCGGGCCACCGATTTTGTCCTCAAGTCCATTAAGGCATTTGGGCCACCCAGACCGTTGGGTCAGTATGGCCTTTAGGCCACCTCAAGGCCTTTGGGCCACCTTATGTGCAGATTCAAATCAGAAAACCTACAAGGAACAAACATCAGAAAGAGGAGGAGAAAAGATAATTCACCATAGAAGAAGCTCAACGGATTGCATGAATGAGAGGGTATGAAACCTACCATCGGGACAAGCCTGTGCATGCATGGGAAAGCCTACCCGAACAGCCATGCGAAGCTGGAGAGTTGATTTCACGATGAAGATGAGGGGGGGAGTAGTTCCATCTAGTTAGTCTGGGATGTATGTAATGTCTGAATCCTATGGGCAATTAATTCCTCTAAGGACTACGGTCCATGTAATACTTATTCATACGGGCCTTGTAAGGGTTCCACCTCATCCCTTGAAAGGTGGATTATCAAAATCAATAAAAAATGAAGGCCTTCGGGCCATTGGAGGAGGAAGTTGATTTTGAATTTAAATCATTAAAACATTTAAAAGGATACTTTTAATAAAATGTTTCCCTAGATAAATTTGAAACAGTAAAATCATAATCCCAAAAAATTAATAAAATTTTAAATAACATTAATTAATATGAGAATAAATACATTCATTATATAGCATGTCAATGGGGCTGTATATAAACATTATTAATGAAGGTGGGTGTCTAACATCAAAATATGCCTCAATGAAAGGAGTTTGAGATGAAGACTATTACCTTGAGTCCAAATCATTCTATACATTATATATCTTACTGAATAAAAAACTCAGGATAATTATTTACTAGTATAATAATTTTTTCAGGCTTATTATTTGTCACACCATGGCTGGGATTGACGTGCAACTTGCATGTGAGTTATAAAAATACACGGAAAGCATGTAGTTTGACCATGTAAGAGGTCAGTGCTGGGTGGCACAGTTCGAGGGAATTCAATCAATTATGTTCCTGGCGGCATGCGAACCATGCGGTTTCGTAAAAACTATAATAAAAAAGATAATTTATTAATTGTAAGTGAAATAATATGAAGTAAAATAAAAAAATTGAATAATATAGTGTTTGAGAAAGAAATATTAATCGTTAAAACAATAATAAAAATAAAAATATTGTGGTTGTTGTTATTTTTATTATTAGTGTTATTATTATTGATATTGTTATTATTATTATTAAAAAAGGAACTCCAGGGGAGCCCCCCCCACCAAACTTCTACCTACTTCATTGTGAGTCACAGACAATACCCCTGCACCCCCTCCTCATGGTTGGTCAGATCCTGATGACCATCTTCCTCCCGTGCGACATGCTCAGACCGGCATCCACTATCCTTCATGCGTGCTCTAGCCAGACCACCTCCAGCCTCCCGCACACTATGAAGGCTGCCTCCGGCCAGGCCACTCTATGGCTAGGCCTCTCCCTATGAGTCCCATCCATGCTTCCTTTTTTAATGACTCTCCCCTCCGTGCTATTTCCAACTAACCTCCATCGCCTCTCTGATGGTCATATGGTGTGAACCCAAACCCTTCGCAGCACCTTTGCCTACCCTCCGATGCTCGGTCTGCCCACTTCGGTAAATTTCATCCTCATATTTGGGGGTATTCACTAAATTATCAAAACCCATATTCCATAGTTGGTAATTTTTTTTTCTTTTTTCCCATTCTCTAGCATGTGCGATTATTCCTCGAGGGATTGTTCTACCTTCCGTCCGAGTTTTTTTGTGTCTATACGTGGATTGAGGTAGTAGAATCCATGATTTTCTTTTCCTTTTCATTTACATTCATTATTTATGTTTATTAAAGTTTATAACTTTATTTTTCACCTATATGGTACCCCTATATATCTGGTTGTGGTGCTTTGATGTTGTTCTATGTTGTTAAAAAGAGTGTTTTACATGAATCATAGTTTATATCCATGCGTATATATATCATAGGTGACTAATAAAAGGTTTATTGAACTTTTATTGTGAAATTGGTTGGTTGTTTGTGGATTTAAATTTTGAAATGTTTTTTAAATTGATTGGGTTCATAATTTGGAACTTTTTTATATATGAAATTGAAAGTGATTTCCTTCAAAATGGTTTCCAAATTAACCTCAAACGAAATCCTTGTGTTTTAAACAGTTTTTGTGATATGTTAAAGGGTGAAATGGATGTAAATGAGTTCGAAATGATTTATTTGGGTTTGGAATTTTCCATTGCATTAATAAACAGCCATTGGTGCACTAGGTTCACACATGGATTCACATTCAATGGAAGATGGAACTCTAGTTCCAATCCCCCTTAATAGTGCATTCTCTCCTCTCTATATTTTACATTATAATTGTTTTCTATTTTCCAAAATTGGGGATGTGGCGATCATTGTGTTTCAAAAATTATTTCAAATTTGGTCCCCATGGTTAGGACTTGTTGGCCCTGAGACATGATTTTATTAGTGGTTGGAAACTATAGCTTGTTTGGCATTTTTCAAATGTGTGTTAGCCTATGATTATTTTGAATGAACAATATGAACATTCATTAATGTTGTTTTTATCTTGATTAAATACTAGACGGGGAATTTTTTGGTAAATGATTGGTGTAAGGGAACATTTGGTGTTGAATTTTTAAAATGGTTTTTATTGTTTTTCAAGAAAAATATCCAACTGGTTTTTGTAAATGGTTAGTTGTTGTGAATATAAAGGCTGGGTTGGAATCTAAATATAGATATGTTAAAATGTTTTTACATGTCGTATTTAAATATGGTCATTTTGGCATCTCTGAAATGGTATGTTTGGAAAACCCCCCCTTTGATTAGGTCTCATTCCTCAGCTGATGCTCATGACATAGGAGGGACCTTGGTATGGATCCTCTTTTGGATTATATTTATTATAAGGCATTATACTAACCTTGAGGTGTTCGAGGTGGTGTTGGACTATGTAGTGTAGTTGGTTATATATATATATATATTAATGGATTTTTGTTTGAATGTGTGGCACACATCTTCGTTAACATAACATGAAAATATAGCATAACAAGGGGTTACTGAGAATGGTTACTACAATGGAAGTTCACATATTGTCTAGTGGCCCATAGTAGGTAGATATTTTGGATTATTACTGTTGTATTGGGCCCCTTGGTTTGACCTGGGAAAGGGTGGATGGACCATTGGACGTTTTATTATATCGAGTGTCACATGCTACCGGGGGTGGAGTCACAGTTATTAGTATATTCTAGTCTTTCTAGGAGTTCTTAAGAATTCTATTATTCATTGATTTGAGTACTATTAGTAACATTACCCTTGTTGTTTGGAGAATCGTACCCGTGAACTTGGTTTTGGTTTTTTGTTTGAAGAATAATGTATGTATGGTTAGATTTAAAAAATTATTTCAATGTAACTCTTTCAAAAAAGTTTGTGTCTTCCCCACTATAATTATTTTACATGTTTTTGAATTACAAGCGCAATGAAATTGTGATTTTAGGTTTTCAAGATTCGTTGTATATGTGAAAATATTAATTTTTTTAAATTTAGATCAAAATGATATTATTGGACAGATTTGGAATTTAAACATGCAGGGATTCTATGGTATACTTTTGGTATTCCTACTGATCATTTTAATTCTCTCACCTATCATATCTATTCATATGTGGGTTCTATTGAATGGTTCGGGTTCTTTTTTCCCCTCTGATGTGAGGTAGGTTGTTAGTGGTTGGAGGTGACTAAGAGGACCCATGGAGGTATGTGCAGTCATATTTTCACTACATTGCTAGTTTTATTTTTAACGTTAGATTATTTATTAATATTTTTATCTTTTTTTCGTGGGCGAAATAATTTTTAACGATAAAATTTTGATGTATGGCACCAGCTTAAATTATAAGGGGATCGAGTACACCCATCAAGACATGCTGTGGACCATCTCGAGTGATAGGTTCAGGTCAACTAAGGCTGGTTCATGAAAATATGTTATAAGAGAAGGCCCTTTTTATTTAGGTTTTCCGTTAGATAAAAATTACAACAATATTGGCTTAGGAAGTAGGTTATGGTTCGGTGCTTGATGACATCCATTCGGGAAGAAAACTGAGTTACCAATGCTAGTCTGGATTTTGAGTCTTTTATCCTAGGTTTTTTTGATTAAGGGATGAAAATTGAGGAAAATAGGTACATGTTGTGACCTCAAATGGGGTGGTGACCCACATGGAGTCCAAGTACCCAGTTCAAGGTCCTCTTAGTATTATGCCTTAATTGGGGCATGGATTACCACCATTTCATCAGGATACTCTTACAAACAAGTTCCTTATTTTGTGGTTTGTTATTTGTTGTGATTCATTTTCATCTTAGTTGATGTGAGTGATTTTTAAAAATAAAGTGGTTTTGAAATGGAAAAGGGGGTTTTCTTCAAAATGTCATTGAAATCTGTGAGGTGAGTTTTTAAAGAGGAAGTGTTATGATTTGGAAATTGTGGTCTGTGTTTTGATTTGATAAGGGAAGTAAGCATTTGAACCTTGTTATTATTTTTGTAGGGTCAGATGTGTGTGGGTATGTACAGAGAGTGTGGGGGGTGGGTCACTTGTCAACAAATTATTTAAGTAGGATTTAATGATCACACATGTGATGATTTCTAAAGTTCCACAGGAGGGTTTTAAATTTTAAATGAAATTGTATTTTTTTGAAATTTAATTTTTTCTTGTGTTTTTTTATGTTTGGCATATGCTCTTTCTATCCATGGCATGAGTTGTTACTTTGATTGAGCTTTGTCTTAATGTTGATAATAGTTTTCTCTTTCGTGTTTTTCAAAGTATTCCACCTAGAATGGATGCTATGGTTTCCAATGAGTGATGCCCAGTTTTAGGTGGTTTTTTTGTGTTGCCTATTTATATAAGTAATCTATGTCTATTTCACGGGGACTGCCAAATAAATAAAGTGAATGTGAATTCAATAATTATCCAAATAAATCATAAACCATCTAGGGGAATAGTAAGGATGGTATAAATAAATCACATCCCATGTGGAGTAAAATAAAGGGTTGTTTTTTATGATGAATGATAATATTATAAAAATATCATAAAAACATTTTTATGGAAAATATCCTTTTCTATTAAAAAACATTTTGAGAAATATTTTCCTTCATAATACCTTTTTAAGACAGTTTATTTAAAAATGAAACATTTAGACATGTAAATAATGATTCAAATGAATGACGGTGTGTAAATTCACACATGATATATGAGGTAAAATAATATTCATGTTCACAGTAAAAAGGCTTAAAAAATGACTTATCAAGAAACTAAAAAGAAGATTTATTCGAAATCATTAGTAAAATAAAAAAAAGTTAAAATTTATTTACCAAAAAATTTTAAATGAATTTTTTTAAAACATTTTAATAAACCATAGTTTTTATAAGAAAACATGTTCTTTGACTAAAGAGAGAAATGAAGTTGTGTTTTCATTAAAACATTTTTAAAGCACTTTAGGTACCAATGAGTGGAAAAATATTACTAATTATTGAAAAAGGTCATGAGTTTCTAAATTATTGTAAACATAATGGACTTACTGATGAATGGTAATAAAGTTTCCTCAAATTAAAATACCATTTAGATATCATTAATGTATTCTTGATGAAATTAATCATTATACATTACAATGTGTTTCAGAAAACTTTGACAAATTTTAAATAATAAAAATCATTAAGGAATAATACTAAATGAAATACTTAAATTCAATTAATATAATTAAATTTATGATAAAATATATTAAAAATGGTAGTATATACACCTCATAAAATAGGTATGTGGTGAACATGACATTTATCTCATGGATGTAAAAAAGTGAGATGAGAATCACTTACCTTGCATTTCCTTTCAAATAAACATCCTTTAATATCCTAAATAATAAATATATGTTAATATTATACTTTCTTGATATCCTTTTTCATGTTTACTATTACTTTTATATCACTTGTTACTGTGTTTTATACAACTACTTAAACAATGATGTTAACTAAATGTGTTTTGACAAAATTCAGTTTATTTTTCAAAAATGACTTTTGTAAGTCAATTATTGTCAAAGGGGTCATTATATAACATCTCCAGATTAATAATAATTTCAATATTGTCATATTTTATATTAATTATAATTTTAAAATCAATCGATAAATATGGTTATGAAAAATGAATCAATGTTAGGATCATGGAGATAGTTGGTCGTACGTACGCATGAGTAATGATCTTATTTTTCAATGAACGTTATGTAAAGAAGGTAATAAACAAGTTATGTTTTTAAAATTATCATCATAAAATAAATAAAAAATTATATAATCTTATATAATTATATATATATATAATTGTTTTGAGGAAATTTTAATCACATCATGTCGAGGAGGCAGTACTCCACACATATACAAATAACATTATCACTTCTGAAGTGTTTGAATGGAAAATGAAGAAAATGTTATATATATAATATATTTCTAGAAAGGAAGTTATTTTAGGAAAATAATATATTGGTTTTTATTTAACATATATTTAATTGAATCCATCCTTTATACGTTCTATGTATAGTGTTAAAGGATCACATCGCTTTGAGGGGAAATACACCACACTTCCTCAAAGGATATTATCATTTTAATATAAAATGAAAATTATTAAATGTATGAGTAATAAAAATATTATAGATGTATAAATAAATAATAAATAATAAATATATCAAATATGAAAATAATTTACAACATAATATCAAACCATGAATGTTTGTAAAGGAAAAATGAACAATCTTCGTTTCGTGAGGTAGTAGTTCATCACACACAGAAATAATATGTCTGTTACCCATTAGATGGAAGTGTGTTTTACTGTAGTTACTATAACATCCCAAATATGTAATGAATAATAATAAAATCTTATCTATGTATATTTATTAATTAGATAGTGTTTTAGAGGCTTAAAATGAGAATAAATTCAATCATACGCATAGAAAACACTATTATTTTTAAAAGATTGTTTTACCACATTTTGATGGCAAACCATTTTAAAATCTATATTTTGATAATTTTATAAGCTCTATTTGTCAAAATAAACTTATTCTTTATGATTGGGACATTTAAATTTACCTTGGGTAAATATTTTGGTATTTTTCTGACCATGTTTGTTTTTTAATGAATAGTGAAAAATACTGCATTTTACATCAAAATTGATTTTTCATTTATTTTAATTATATGCTTAGATTATATTTTAAATTCTTATTAAAGTGTAATTAGTATATATTTCTACAATATAATCCAATGGTTGTCATTATAATTAATTTCACTTTGTAATTGGGCAAAAAAAAGTGCCAAACTTTTCATAGATATTGTTTAAAAAACCCACTATTTGTTTTGACAACGGGAATTATTTTTAAATTAATTACTACAATTTATATGTTTGGAATTTTCTGAAATGGATTCCATTATTGGAATCATAAGCTAATAATTATGTAATTAATACTCTTTTGTTTTTGGACTTTGTGAATAGTAATGGCGGTAATTATCGTTAATTATCTTGATTAATTAGTAATCAGGTAGTTAAGGATAATTATATAATATCATAATAATACAAAATGACTCCAAAATGTGTCCTAAATCTAATGGTTGTGTCATGGATGACCATGGGATTCCTTGTTCCAATCTTGGGGACCCTATGGAATCCCTTTTGTGTGTTAATGACTTTTTATCTTTTTATTTTTAAAGAAATTTAAATATAACAAAGAATGCATCACCTGAGTAAAACATTTTTAATGTTTTCAAAATAATTGATATACTGGACTATAAATATTCATTAGAAATATAATAAATTTTTTCCTACATCATAGAATTTTTTTATAATTTTTAGATATTAAATAAAATAAATTATTTATGACATCATGATGATGCAGCGATTACCTCATTAATGAACGATATAAATAAAATGAAAAGATAATGTAAAATATAAGACTTAAACATCTCAAAGACCTATTGTATGAGTATATTTCGATCCCTTATCACCTTATATTAGAAATAAATCAATGTGAGACCTTTAAAATCTGAAACACATTTGAAAATAAAGTTACATTTTATACCTTTCTAAGAGTGCCCCTCCTCTCCTCTTATAAAAGGCCCCCACCTATACCTCTTTACCCACACTTCTCAAACAATTTTGTCGGCCAAGCTCTACTCATTTTATCTCTCCACATCCCTCTTTTAATCTTATATTCCTTTCCTTAGGATGAACTCTCTTCAAGAAGTCCTTTTTGTTCTAACCAAAAGGAGTTACCCGATTTTAAGGTAAAGACTTCTCTAATGTTCTTTTGTTTTACTTTGCTTTTCCAACAGACTAAAATATTTTTATTTATTTCTATTGTAACAACATCAGTATGTTCAATATACTAGGATGTTGTTATATGAATTATTCATGCTACACTTACACACACCTACATCTAATGGCTAAAGAACATACTATTTCTGTGGATGGTGAATTTCTGCCTCAAGAAACGATGATTGTTCAATATTGTTATAACACCTTCAGAGTTGGAAATTAAGATGTCACTATATTTATATAAGATATATAATATGTTTATGTTTTCCTTATGCTTCTATATTTTTCATTTATGGAATACCTTTATGGCTTCCATTATGGGTATACGTGATATCTTCATTTTAGGATGTACGGACTACCGCCCCCTCAAAGTGATTGGATTTGATAACACCATATGTGGGACGTATAAAGGATGGAATTAATGATATTATATATGATATTATACTAGAATTATTATATACCATTATTTCATTATGATTATATTCCATTAAATATGAAATAGAAATGAAAGTAGTGTTCATGCGTACGTACGGCTTACCATCCCCATGAACGTTGCATTTCATTTCTTAACTATAAATGTTATGTAATATTATAAATTCATGTATATACTGGATACATATGATATATATGATATCTGCCTCATGAATATAATTATGGATATAAAGGATATTTTACCCCATGATAAAATTGTAATTAAGAAGAGTTTATTTTTAATTCAAGTACTAATGATCGAAACAACAACCATTATTAACATAAATAATTACATAGTATTTATAACATGGTAATAAGTGATATAAAAGGAATAATTAACATGAAAAAGTTTTTTAAGCAAGTAGAAATTAACTCAAGTTTATAAATCAGGACATTAAAGAACGATCAAGTCAAGTCTGTCCCGAGGTAAGGGACATCGTCTCAATCTCCTTTCATTGAAGAGTATTTTGTTTTATACACAACATTCTTTTATACGGTGTATATAACACTTTGACTTTTACGTTTATTCAAAAGAATATTATTTATACAAAGCATTTACTAAACCACAAAAGGGAAATTTTTTTGTCGTACGTATGCGGCGACAACGACTTCTCCGCCGCCGTGACCATTATTTGGGCTTCAGCTTCTTCTAAAAGACACAACCTTTTTTAAAATGAAAAAAATACCATGTTTTACTTTTCTTTTAATTTGGTATTGAAAATGGTTTTCATAATGTTTTTATATCAATGTGTTGTATTGATATCTTGTGATTGAAAAGTAGAAATGTTATGTTTCCTTTATGCATGTTTTATGTGATATGATTATGTTATGGTTCTTGGGCATTGTTATGAAGATGGGTGGTTCCGTGATAAACTAAGGATGGGTGAGCCCGATATAGCTCTCTAATGAATTGGGAAACACGAAGGGGTTAAACATTAAGGTTATTCCGATGAGATTTACGGAATATACTGTGATGAGTATTTCAAACGTAACCATGAGGGTTACTCCCTAAAAAAAATGTTATGAATGCCTCAAGATACCTTTATGTATTATGATTTTTTTGATTTATTCATGATTTTATGAGGTATGTTAAAATTCATATGTTTTATGGGTAAAGTATGATTTCATACATGGACAAATTTTTTCATTGTTCACTTTTATAAACCTTACTGAGCTTTTTATGTTCATCCCATGTTTTTGAAATGTTTTTCTCTAGTCAAGGGAATGGTACATGATGTGATGATAGTGTCAAGGAATTGTCAAGAAAAATCCATGTTTTATTTTAAATATGTTTCCGATGATGGGAAAAATGAGTAATATCTTTTATGTAACAACTTTGTTTAGATATGGAGTGTAATGCATGATTTATGATCTAATTCTTTAAAACTCTAAACTAGAAAATATACAAAATGTGTATTCTTGAAATAACTCAAGATTACGTAATGTTGAAGGCTATGGCCTTATAATTGGTATCAGAGGTCGGTTTAGATAACTTTTGGAGTTAGAATTATATTAAATTATTATCCAAAAATATTTTTTTATGGTCAAATTGAAATGATATAGAATTTGAATATTACCGTGTTGCTTCATCTGAGACATGTTTTTTCAGAATGGTTTTCCGTAGAGGAAATAGGGAAGCAGTGCTAGGAAGGAAAACAGAAGGAAATGACCTTCCGAATCAGCATCCAGAGATGGTCGGAATTTTAACTGAATAGTTTGTTGCAGTGATGGCACAGTTGAATCAAGCGATAAATGGTGGTGATTTCCATGCACGAGATCAGCCCGATCAACCGCAGAGGAACATGTAAATGGTGGAACATTTCATGTGGCAACATCCCCCATCATTCAGAGGATAATCTGACCCTGTGATAGCTAAAGGGTGGATTGAAGCACTGGAGAAGATTTTCAATGTCATGGGGTGTTCAGACAATCAAAAGGATAGTCTTGCTACTTACCATTTGGAGGTTGAAGCATATCAGTGGTGGTCAATGGATAAAAATATAAGGGACGCTGATGAGATTGATGTTCTCTACTGGGATGAATTCAAAGGTATGTTTCTTGAGAAGTATTTTCCTAAGGCTGTTCGAATTAGGATGGAAAAACAATTCTCTAAATTGAGGCAAGAGGACGACTTAGTGGCTGCTTATGAAGAGAGGTTCACTCGATTTGCAAGTTATGGTCCAAATTTTATCCGAGACCTTGATAGTAAAATCAATCATTTTTACTCATGATTAAAGACAAAATATTGAAGGGCTTTAGCAACTCGCAAGTTAAAGAGTTATGAAAAGATTTTTAGATGTGCTGAGAAGGTGGAAGTGGAGATTTACGATGATCAAGTGTTCTATAACAACCAGCAGAAGAAGAGACCAATGTTGTAGGAGAAAGGAAGGAATTTTTCAAAAAGGTATGACGGTAAGAAAACAAAGTTTCCAGTTTGTGATAAATGTTGTCAAAGGCATGCTGGGGAATTTCTTATGAATTTTGGAAAGTGCTACTGATGTGGTAAGATGGGACATAAGGCTTGTGATTGCAGTGAAAGTTATCAGGGTGATGGTAAGACCAAATTTGATTTACAGTTAGTGAAATGTTTTAAGTGCAATAAGATGGGTCACTATGTGTACGAGTGTCCAACAAAGAGCTCGAGTGATGGGAAGCAGTTAGACTAGAAGGTGAAAGGAGTGGTGAAATCTTTTGCAACTACTTCAGCAGATGTTGGGCCATCAAATGAAGTGGTATCAAGCACATTGTTTGTTTTTTCATATTATGCCAGTTTTTTGTTTGATTCGGGGTCTACACATTATTTCATCTCTAAAAACGTTTCTAGTATAATAGGAATACCATCTCAAGAAATTACTCCTGAAATTGTGGTAAAATCACCTGGGGGAAATGTTGAGGCAAAAAGAATTTTTAATAATCTTCTTATCCTTATCCGTGGAAAGAACCTACTTGCAAACATTATTTTTTTACCTTTAGTAGAGATTGATGTTATCCTGGGTATGGATTGGCTCTCTATTTACCATGCTAAGATTGATTGTAGAGCTAAAGAAGTTTCTTTTCAGAAAGTCTTTCAGTTTTTGTACAATAATGAACCCTTACAGTTGATAATATATCAAGAGGCTGATAAAATAGTAAAATATGGAAATGAATGTTACCTTGGACATATTTTTGAAAACAAGGGAAATGATCCGATTAATTATGTGCCAGTGGTAAATTAGTATCCTGATGTTTCTCCGAATGAGTTTCCTAGAATAAAACTACATCGGGAAGGTGAATTTACTATTTACTTAGATCCTGATGCTAATCCAATTTCAAAACCCACTTATCGAATGGCTCTTATTGAAATTTTAGAGTTAAAGGAGCAATTGCAAGATTTATTAGAGAAAGGTTTCATTCGACCTAGAACATCACCATGGAGTGCTCATGTTTTATTTGTTAAAAAGAAAGATGGTTCAATGAGACTTTTCATTGATTATAGAGCCTTGAATAACATCACTGTTAAGAACAAATATCCTTTTCCTCATATCGATGATTTGTTTGATCAGCTCCAGGGAGCTCAGTTTTTTTCAAAGATTAACCTAAAATCGGGGTACCATTAGTTGGAGGTAAAGGAAGCAGATATTCCGAAGACCGCATTTTGTACAAGATATGGCCATTATGAATTTGTAGTTATGCCTTTTGGGCTAACCAATGCACCTGCTGCATTCATGGACCTTATGAATTGAATTTTCCATGAGTTCTTGGATAAGTTTTTGGTTTTGTTCATTGATGAAATTTTGGTGTTTTCTAAAAGTAAAGAGGAACATGAAATTCATTTAAGGTTTATTTTGAAAACCTTAAAAGAAAAGAAATTTTATGTGAAATTAAGAAAGTGTGAGTTTTGGTTGCAAAAAATTTCTTTTCTTGGTCATATTGTTTCTAGAGATGGGATAACTGTTGATCTTGAAAAAACAAAGGTTGATGAAGAATGGACAAGACCTACAAATATAACTGAGATTCGTAGATTCCATGGTTTTCTAGGCTATTACAGAAGTTTTTTTAGAAATTTTTCATAGTTATCTATTCCAATGACTAAGCTAACTTGGAAGGGTGTTATGTTTATCTGGAAAAAAGAATGTGATGATTGTTTTCATGAATTGAAATCAAGATTGGTGACTGCTCCAGTTTTGGCACTACCTTTCAGGAATGGTGATTTTGTTATCTACAGTGATGCTTCATTGAATGGACTTGGTTACGTCCTAATGCAGAATGATTAGGTAATTTCTTATACTTCACGATAGTTGAAAAATCATGAGGTAAATTAACCAAAACATGATTTGGAATTTGCTGCTATTGTTTTTTCTTAAAAAATTTGGAGGCATCATTTGTATGGAGTAAAGTGTGAAATATATACCGATCACAAAAGATTAATGCATATATTCAGTCAGAAAGAATTGAACAAGAGACATGGATATGGCTAGAATTAGTAAATGATTTCTTGGAACCATGGTCTTTTATGCATGATTTGGAGTGTGGTTTGTGATTGTTGTCACTCATCAATGGAAGTTCGGATCGTGTACCAGCAAAGAGATCATACCGTTCTAGAAGACAACAGTATTGAAGGTGGCGTCGCTTCCCAGTGTTTGCCAAATTTTTGGGGTCCAAATTCTGGAAGTTGCTGAGCATCGTGAAAAGTGGATTATAATGAAGATAATAATTAAATATGGAAAAGGCATGAATTTCGCAATGATAGGATGCATGGTATGGAAATCGCGAAGACCAGAAGAATGGAGGCGGTGGGTCTTCACGATTACATCAATGTTTCGTGAATGGTAGAGTTGAAGCACATAGTGGCGGTGAAGGGATTTGTGAGGGAGCTTCACGGTGAAGGCGCGAAGGAATGATGACGTTGATACTCTGCGATTACGACGTGCTCCGCGATCAGAAAATTTCCGTTGTGCTTCGCGGTTTTGAGAGATTTTCGGTGGGAACTTCAGAGCATCGCGGTTTGAGCTGACATGGTGCTGACTTCGCGCGGATGGGTCGAGGGTCGGTGGAATGGCATATAAATAGAGGCCGACCCCCTCAAGAGAAGAGATAGAATTTCAGAGAAAATCCTTATTTCTTGGTTCGCAAAGGTCTCTCACGAAGGCAATGTGCTTCGCGAAAGAGGAGCTTCACGACGGCTATTCTAGCTCTGCAAAAGTCATGTGCTCGCATTGGCTCAGTGAGCTTCATAGAGAGGAAGGAGCTCCGCGATAGCCAAGCATTGTGAAGGCTGGAGCATCACGAGAGTGCTTTGCGATTGAGCTTCGCGAAAAGGTAGGGGCTCTGTGAAGACTTGTTTGAGCTTTCCAAAATTGGGAGCCTTGCTAAGTAGGGTACTTTGCGAAGGCCCTTTCCAAAGGTTGTTCGCCCAGTGAACACGAGACAAAGACCTTCATGTGAAGAAGGATTGATCTTTAACAGAGCATCAAATCAGGACATTGATGCAAGAAAATCCTCATTCCGAATAGGAGAGAAAGACTTCAATGAAAAACTATGAAAGAGATCTTCACGTCTATAAACTGAGTGAGACTTCACCAACGGTAGTGAGCAAGGGGGAGTGAACGCGAGTGACCCGAGGGAAGCAGTGAGTTATACCTGAACCATTGTATAGGCAGTGAGCCTGAGACAAAGTGATTGTACCCGAACCTTTGTAATCTACAGCTAGTGAAGCATAGTGGATTTAGGTACGACTAAAAACCTGTCTAAGTATGCTCCTTGGACGTAGCCCTTAGTGGTGAACCAAGTAAAAATGGTTGTGTCAACTCTCTACCTGTGAATGTTTCATTGTGGATCATATCCATCATACAGATTCAAGTAGTTCCTACCAACATGGGAACAAGATCCACAACTTCAAGAAGAAAAAGTTGACACCCTGATTCACCCCTCCCCTCTCATGGTGTCCCAGGGTCCTACATGTGGTATCAGAGGGTAAAGGTTGTTGGCATTGAATCTTTCCTTTGTCGCCATGGAGAATGCATTCAATGTTAGGGGAGTCCCTCTCTTCGATGGAACTGATTTTCAGATCTGGAAGAATAGGATGAGATCTCATCTAAGATCTCTTGGAATGGATGTTTTGTTTTCTATTGTGCATGGAATACAAGTCACTGATCCAACAGGCCTAGCTATGACTGACACGAACATGAAAATTCTTGATGTATATGCTAAAGCCCAAAATGCACTCACCGCAGCTCTTTCTAATCAGATCTATCTAAAGTTGATGAGTTTCACTTCAGTAAAGTCTATCTGGGATAAACCTGAAAACATTTATGAATGAAATAGAAAGGTAAAGGAGGAAAACATCATGTTTTACACAACAGGTTTGACTACCTAAAGATGCATCCTAACGAGAATGAAAATTCTTTTTTTAATCGAATTACTGAAGTAGTGGGAGCAATTTGAGGTCTTGGAGAATAAATCAAAGACATTGATATCATAAAGAAAATCATGAGAAGACTTCCTCCCATATACAATGCAAAGGTGTCAGCCCTTGAAAAAAGATATCTTTCTAAACTATCTCTGGATGATTTGTTAAGTAGTTTAGTGGCATATGAGATGAGAGTCAAACCCGAAGATTCCACGACTCGCGTGAGCAAGGAAATGGCATTCAAATCCATTGACAAACTGAAAATTTCAGAAGATAGTTGTGGTGAAGATGACGAAGAAAAATAAATTCTTTCCCTCATCGCCAAGAAGTTGAAAAAGGGGAAAGGTAAATATAGAGGTAAGCTACCTCTTGCATGTTTCCATTGTGGAAAAGTTGGGCACATTGCCACTCAGTGCCAATGAAAGTTAGATGATGATGAGATCGAAGCTGAAGACATTGAGAAGCCTCAGAAAAGGTTTTTCAAAATGGCTGACTTCAAATATGGAAAGAAAATGCCGAGGAAGAGTTTTGTCTGTGAATAAGAAGATGATGATATTGAATTTTGTGAGGAAGAAGAACAAGAATTTAAAGCCGGAAGCCATGCTTCCATGATGGCTACCACTGAAATATCAGAATCCTCAATCAATAAAGGCAGAGATAATCAGACTACTACTATTGGTAATCCAAAGATTCAAATTAATTATGGTTTCTCCAAGCTTGAGAGTAAATGTAAGAGATTTAATAAGTGGAATGAAATTGTGGAAGAATCATCAGAATATGTTGATCAACTTGAAGCTGAAATTGAACATCTGGAAGAATTTGTGAAAGTTCAGTCTAAAATCCTTGAAATCAATGATGATGTAGTGGATCTAAAGCTGAGAATTGAAGAGCAGGGAAAGGTCATCAATGACCTCACGTAAAGATTGGAAGAAATGTCCAAGACTGCTGAGGGTGTTGAGGAGGAATTTGTTACTCTTAAGAGAAAACTTGAGACTGAATCATTTTCAAAAGAATCAATGAAGAAAATACAGATCATAAGAATCTCAAATGCAGAATTACTGGAAATATCCAAGTGTGGTTCTGATGTGGTTGAAAAAAATCATGACTGTTCAAAGACCCGCTTGCATGAGAAAGATTGTTATTGGATGTGAAGCTGAGACATCAACTACTGGAAATAAAGAGAGCCAATAGAAAGAAAAAACGAAGGTTGAACATGTTGAAACATAGACTAATGTGATGAAAAAGAAACCCTCATTCCAAACTAGAAGGAGAACTGAAAATTATGCTCAAACATTCAGTAATGATAGGCAGTTCAACTATTCTCCAAAGGATGAAGGTATGAGGAGAAATTCAGGTGAGAAGACATTCCTTCTCATGAAGTGTCAGTTTTGTGGCTATCTGGGCCATACCATGTCATATTTCAAAGAGGCAAGGAGCTACATGAATGGAGAAGATCTGGGAAGTCAACAAAGGAGACCGATTTAATATCCTTAATCTTATAGAAGAAATATCTTATATGGTTACTATTTTAATTGTTCTAACTTTGGCCATAAAGCTATGTATTGTAGGCAGCAGTACGAGAGGAGAAATTCATACAACACTCAAAGACGGGACAGTGTTCGTCCTCTTGATGGTGTTGTTCTCACAAATAGTTTTTCCAATCTGGAAGAAGATTATGGGTATGAAGAATCTGATTATATGGAATAATGTATTAAAAGGCCACCAGTATCCTATTCTCAATCCAATATCTCATAGAAGGAGAAGAATAAGATCAAGAAATCCAATCTTGCAGAGGTAGCATTCAAAGCTACAAAGAGCAGCAGCACTTGGATCCTTGATAGTGGATGCTCTTCCTATATGACGGGAAATGTTTACCTTTTGATGAAAATTGAAAAGAAGGTTGATGGAACAGTACGGTTTGGTAATGACGGTGCTTTGAAGATTAAAGTCAGTGGTAATATTTCTCTCACCAACGGGGAGCTGAAGAAGACTGAAGTTCATTACATGGACAGTCTACGCCACAATCTCCTTAGTGTAAGTCAACTTTGTGACTCAGGGCCCATAGTAACCTTCAATGAAAAAGGCTGCACTATAAAAGGAAAAACATGAAATTCTCTTATGAAAGGCTATAGAATATATGGAAACTTATATCAGGTTGACAGTAAAGTGAGCTCTTGTTATTTTTCTATTGAACAAGAAAACAATTTATGGCATCGAAGGCTGGGGCACATCAACCAACAAGACATGGAAAAGATATCTAATCTAAAGATAGTAATGGATATTCCCATTCTAACACGTGAACAGGAAAAGTCTTGTGATGCTTGTATTCGTGGTAAACTGGTTTGTAGTTCATATATGCCAAAGAAGAAAAGGGCATCACATCTTCTTGATCTCATTCATACAGACGTATGTGGCCCAACAAATGCTGCTAGAACCTATGGAGAACGGTACTTTGTCCTTTTCATTGATGATTATAGAATAATGGCGTGTGTAATGGTGATCCACATGAAGCGACAAGTACTTGATTGTATGAAAACTTAGCGACGGATTGCCGAGAATGATGTTGGACAGACAATAAAAGTCCTGCAATCTGACAATGGAGGGGAATACACGTCCATCGAGAATGAAAATTACTTATAAAAACATGGAATACATCATGAGGTAGTTGCTTTAAGATCTCTGCAACAAAATGGAGTTGTTGAGCACCGGAATCGACAGGTCAACAATATGGCTAGGACTATGCTGATTGAGAGCGGTATCTCTTGTCATTACTAGAATGAAGCTGTTGAGGCTGCAGTGCACATTCAGAATCGAACAGGGCATTACATGGGAGAAATGAAGACACCATACGAATTGTGGCATGGAAGGAAGCCTTCATTGAAATACCTTCGTGTTTTCGGAAGCAAATGTTTCATCCGGAATAAAGAAGGAAACCATGTAAAGTATGGTGACAATGCTGATGGATGATTTTTTCTTTGGTATCCACTGAACAACAAAGCATACAAGTGTTTCAATAAACGCATAGGGAGGATTGTGGAAATAAATGATGTTAAGATCATTGAAGGAAGAACTCCAAATGCTTCAAATAGTACCTATGATGATGAGATAGAAGATGAGAATAAATGTGAACATGGAATAAATACAAATACAGAAATAGAAGAAGGTGTACAAAAAACTCAAGGGTCACATCATGATGTTGACTCAGAAGAAGAATCTGAAGTGGAAATCTTGGATAGTGAGTATGCGACTGAACCTCATAAGAAAAATTGATGATCAAAAATTGATCCATCTAACATAATTAGAGACAGGAATACACCTACACAGACAAGGAGGATGAGGAATAACACTCCATCTGCATTTCTATCAGTTGTGGAGCCATCCTCATTTGAAGAAGCTGCAAAGGATGAATCCTGGGTGAAATCCATGAATGAAGATTTAGATCAGATTGACAAGAATCAGACATGGGATCTTGTCCAGAGACCAAAAGGTCACAATGTTATTGGAACAAAATGGATATTCAAGAACAAGTTTGATGAGCATGGAAGTGTTATCAGAAACACAGCTCGAATTGTATGTAAAGGGTATTCTCAGATATAAGGTGTTGATGTTGAAGAGACCTTTGCTCCAGTGGCTAGACTAGAGTCAATCAGGCTGTTTGTTGCCATGGCTCTCCAAAGAGGATCTAAAGTATATAAAATGGATGTCAATACAGCATTCTTAAATGGTGTACATGAAGAAGAAGTCTACATTGAACAACTGGTGGGTTTTCTTCATGGTGCTGATGAATAAATGGTCTGCATGCTAAAGAAATCACTTTATGGCCTGAAATAGGCACCACGAGTGTGGTACTCCTGACTGGATTCTTACCTCAAGAAGCTGGAATTCAAAAGAGGAGGAGTAGATCACAATCTCTATGTGAAGAATTCTTCGAAAGATCAGTTCACGGTTCTAGTTTACGTCAATGACATTATATTTGGTGGCAGCAGGCAGAAGTCAGTTGATGAATTTGCCAATCATATGAAATCAGAATTTGAAATTTCAATGATTGGGGAGTTCACATATTTCTTGGGAATACAAGTGACTCAAAGGAAAGACTTCACTTTTATCTCTCAGGAAAAGTATGCCAGAGAGCTGCTGAAGATGTTTAATATGCAAGACTCCAAAAAAATGCCAACTCCGATTGCAGTTGGAACCAAACTTGGAAAGCATGAGGAATGGGCATCTGTAGATCCCACCATGTACAGAAGAATCATTGGTTCCTACTGTAGCTGACAGCGACACGACCAGATTTTTTCTTTGCCACATGTCTTGTAGCCCGCTTTCAGAGTAGTCCAAAGGAGGAACATATGGCGGAAGTCAAAAGAATCATTCAGTATATTCAAGGTACACAAAACTTTGGATTACATTTTCCTATTGGTAGGGACAGTGAATTATCAGCGTTTTCTGATGCTGACTGGGCTGGTGATGTAGTAGACAGAAAGTCCACCAGTGGTGGAGCATTCTATATTGGGTAGAAATGTGTTGGCTGGTTGGGCAAGAAACAAGAAAGTACTTCTCTTAGTACTACTCAAGCTGAGTATATCTCCTCCACAAAGTAATGCACTCAAAATCTATGGATGAAGAAGAAATTAACTGATATTGGCGATGAGGTGAAGCAAAAAATGGTGATTTAATGTGACAACAAGAGTGCAATTGATCTTACGAAGAATCCTGTTCATCATTCTCGTACAAAACACAATGAAATATTGTATCACTTTATCAAAGAGAATGTTGAGCAAAGCATGATTAGAATAGATCATGTGGGAACAGATGAGCAAGTGGCTGATATCCTGAAAAATCCACTGTCAGCGGCTGTGTTTGAGAAGCATCGGTTGAACCTCAGTGTTCGGCCACCTCCCAGTGCATAAGGAGGTTACAGAATACCCCTCTCCCCATTTGTTATAACTGTTTTAATCTGTTTATGGATATGAAGCAGGTTTATGGGAGTGATACTCTCCAGGGGGAGTATGGTTTGAGTTGAACGTGAAAAAAAATATATTGGTCTTTGGATTTATTGTCAATGGGGGAGAAAGGAGAAAGGAATAAATTCATGAAACATATATGATGAGAATAATGAGAAGGAAAACAGTGGAACCCACAAATTCAATCCTCCTCTCTTGTTTTCTACACCGACCATTGCTCACGTAGACATAGAGTGTTGGCTGAGTTGATTCCTGTGTTTTTTGGTTTTCACATAGATGGAGATCTATTGAATTTATCTTCTGATTTCCAACAAACCCAAAGGGGGATATTGTGGGAACCATGGTCTTTTATGCATGATTTGGAGTATGCTTTGTGTTTGTTGTCACTCATCAATGGAAGTTCGGATCCTGTACCAGCAAAGAGACCATACCGTTCAAGCAGACAACTGTATTGAAGGTGGCGTCGTTTCCCAGTGTTTGCCAAATTTTTGGGGTCCATATCCTGGAAGTTTATGAGCATCGCGAAAAGCGTATTTTCTTGAAGATAATAATTAAATATGGCAAAGGCATTAATTTTGCAAAGATAGGATGCATGGTTTGATAATCGCGAAGACCAGAAGAATGGAGGTGGTGGGTCTTCACGATTACGTCAAAGCATCTCGAACGGCAAAGTTATATCGCATCGTGGCGGTGAAGGGATTTGCGAGGGGGCTTCGTGGAGAAGGCATGAAGGAATGATGACTGTGATACTCCACGATTACGATGAGATCCGCGAATAGAAAATTTTCATTGTGCATAACGATATTGAGAGATTTTCCGTAGGAACATAGGAGCATCGCGGTTTGAGCTGACGTGGAGATGACTTCGCGCGGAAGGGTTGAGGGTCAGTGGAATTGACTATAAATAGTGTCTGACCCCCTCAAGAGAAGAGAGAAAATTTCAGAGAAAATCCTTTGATCTCGGTTCGCAAAGGTCTCTCGCGAAGGCAGTGTGCTTCGTGAAAGAAGATCTTCGCGGTGGCTATTCTAGCTCTGCGAAACTCGTGCGCCCCCCGTTGGCTTAGTCAGCTTCGTGAAGAGGAAGGAGCTCCATGATAGCCAAGCATTGCAATGGCTGGAGCATCGCGAGAGTGCTTCGCGATTGAGCTTTGTGAAAAGGCAGGGGCTCTGTGAAGACTTGTTTGAGCATTCCAAAATTTCGAGCTTTGTGAAGTAGGGTACTTTGCGAAGGCCCTTTTCAAAGGTTTGTTCGCACAGTGAACATGAGACAAAGACCTTCATGTCACGAATGATTGAACTGTAATAGAGCATCATCTCAGGACTCTGATGCAAGCAAAGTCTCATGCCGAACAGGAGACAAAGTCTTCAATTCAAATCTATTGAAGAGACCTTCACGTCTATAAACTGAGTGAGACTTCACCAATGGCAGTGAGCTAGGGGGAGTCAACAGGAGTGACCCAAGGGAAGAAGTGATCGATCCCTGAACTTTTGTAAAGTCAGTGAGCCTGGGACAGAGTGACTATACCCAAACCTTTGTAATCTATAGCTAGAAAAGCATAGAGGATTTAAGTACAACCGACAACCTGTCGGCGTATGCTCCTTGGATGTAGCCCTTAGTGGTGAACCAAGTAAAAATTGCTGTGTCAACTCTCTACATGTGAATGTTTCATTACTGATCATATCCATCATACAGATTCAAGTAGTTCCTACCAATGTGGTAACAAGATCCACAACTTTAAGAAGAAAAAGTTGACACACTGATTCACCCCTCCCTTCTCAGGGTGTCTCAGGGTCCTACAGGATTATGATTGTATAATTCATTACCATCCGAGAAAATCAAATAATGTGGCTGATGATTTGAGTCGAAAAAGTAATGCATCATTAATAATGTTGAGTTTGGAACATGATCCATTGGTTAAGTATTTGATAAACTTTGGAATGGAAGTTTTCGGTGCAGAATGTCATTCTGTTTTGTTTCAGGTATCAGGGAAATATTCTATATCAGACAGAATTAAGCAAGCATAGAAGAAAGACAGGGATTTGCAGAAAAAGGTAGAGCTGGTTTAGAAGGGTAATTTGCCTAAATTCAACATTGATAATGAGTGTGTTTTGAGATTTGGGAGGAGATTGTGTGTGCCGTGTGATTCACAGTTGAAGTGGCAGTTGTTATGTGAAGATCATAGTTCTCTGTTTTCAGTTCATCTAGGTAATACTAAGATGTATAGAGATCTTCAGGAGTACTACTGGTGGTATGGAATGAAAAGAGATATTGCTGATTTTACTGTGAAGTGTTTGAATTTTCAACAGGTTAAAGCAGAGAAGAACTTACCAAAAGGGATGCTTCAACCTTTACTAGTACCAGAGTGGAAATGGGAGAATATATGCATGGACTTCGTTGTGGGATTTCCAAAGACAGCTCGAGGTAATAATGAAATATGGGTTATTGTTGATCGCTTGACTAAATCTGCTCATTTCCTTGCTATACGAGATACTTTTACCCTAGATCAACTTTCCCGTTTGTATCTTAAAGAGATATTTAGGCTACATGGAGTTCCTATCTCCATTGTATCTGACTGTGATCCCAGTTTCACTTCCAACTTTTGGAAAGGCCTTCAAAAGACGTTGAGTACTGAATTAAATTTTAGTACAACTTTTCATCCTCAATCAGATGGGCAGTCAGAAAGAACGATTCAGACTTTGGAGGATATGATATGTTCTTTTTTGATGGATTATCAGGGAATGTGGGACCAACATCTTTCTTTGGTTGTGTTTTCTTGTAGTAACAGTTTTCATTCCAGTATATAGACGGCACCATTTGAGGCATTATATGGGAAGCAGTGTCGAACTCTAGATTTTTGGGATGTAACTGGTGGAAGGAAGTTGATGGGACCAGAATTAGTATAAGAGTTGGCATAAAAAGTTCAGCTGATACAGAAACACATGAGAACAACTCAGAGTAGGCAGAACAGTTATGCAGACAACAGGAGGAAGGATCTCTCTTTTGAAGTAGGTGATCATGTTATTCTCAAAGATTCACCATGGAAAAGTGTGATGTGATTTGTTAAGAAAGGAAAGTTGAGTCCAAGGTTCATTGGACCATATAAAATTCTGTAGAGAGTTGGATCAGTTGCATACCGAGTGGATTTACCTCTGATTTTATCTCAGTTACACATTGTTTTTCATGTTTCAATATTAAGGAAGTACATTCCGGATCCATCTCATGTTTTGAGTCCAGAAGTAGTTCAGTTGGAAGAGAACCTATCATATGAGGAACAACATGTCCAGATTCCTGACCATAGAGAGTAGGTGTTACGAAATAATGTGATTCATCATGTAAAGGTTTTGTGAAAAAACAACATGATTCAAAAGGCAACATGGGAATATGAAAATGCAATGAGGGATAAATACCCCCACTTATTCAATAAGTAAATAAATTGTAGGGATGTAATTTTCCAAAGGGGGGAAGGATGTAACATCCCAAGTAAGTAATGAATAATAATAAATTCTTATCTATGTCTATTTATGAATTATATAGTGTTTTAGAGGCTTAAAATGAGAATAAATCCAATCTTAAGCATGTAATACACTAATATTTTTAAAAGACTGTTTTACCGCCTTTTAATGGAGAACCATATTTAAGTATATCTTTTGAAAATTTTATAAGCTATATTTTTCAAAATAAACTTATTCTTTATTATTGGGACATTGAAATTTACCTTGGGTAAATTTTTGGTATTTTTCTGACCATGTTAATTTTTTTAATGAATAGTGAAAAACACTGTATTTTACATCAAAACTGCTTTTTCATCTAATTTAATTATATGATTATATTATATTTTTAATTGGTATTAAATTTTAATTAGAATATATTTTTACCACCTAATCCAATTTTGGTCATTTTTCACTTTGGAATTGGGCATAAACAAGTGCCAAACGTTTCATAGATATTGTTTAAAAAACCCTGCTATTTGTTTTGACAACAAGAATTATTTTTAAATTAATTATTGCAATTTATATGTTTGTAATTTTGTAAAATGGATTCCATATTTGGAATCATAAGGTCCAAATTATTTAATTAAGAATCTTTTGTTTTTCGACTTTGTGAATAGTAATGACGGTAATTATCGTTAATTATCTTGATTAATTAGTAATCGGGTGGTTAAGGATAATAAAATAATATCCTAATAATAAAAAATGACACCAACATGTGTCCTAATGTTGCCGGTTGTGTCATGGCTGACCATGTGATACCTTTTTCCAAACTTGGGGACCCTATAGATTCACTTTTGTGTGATAATGACTTTTTTATCTTTTTATTTTTAATTAATGTTAAATATAACAAAGAATGTATCACCTGAGTAAAACATTTTTAATTTTGTCTAAATAAATGATCTACTAGACTATAAATAGTCATTTTAAAGCTAATAATATTTCATACATCATATTATTTTATTTTATATTTTTTAGACATTAAATAAAATAAATTATTTATGACATCATGATGATGCAGTGATTACCTCATTAATAAACGATTTAAATAAAATGAAAAGATAATGAAAAATATAAGACATAAACTTGTCAATGACCTATTGGATGAGTATATTTCTAACCCTTATCACCTTATCCTCAAAATACAACAATGTGGGACCTTTAAAATCGTAAATTCATTTGAAAATAAAGTAACATTGTATACCTTTCCAAGAGTGCCCCTCCTCTCCTCTTATAAAAGCCCCCCACCTCTACCTGTTTAACCACACTTATCAAGCCATTGGCTCGGCCACGATCTGCTCATTTTCTCTCTCCACATCCATCTTTTCATTCTAGAAGACTTAACATAGGCAGAAAACTCTTTAAGAAACCCTTTTGGTTCTAACCAAGAGGAGTTACCCGATTTAAAGGTAAAGACTTCTCTAATGTACTTTTGTTTTATTTTGCTTCTCAAAACCCCTAAATATTTTTATTCATTTAATTTCTAACAAAACCAGTATTTTCAATATACTACGATGTTATTATAAGAAGTATTCGAGATACAATTAAACACACCAACATATAATGGTTAAAGAACATACTGTTTCTGTGGATGGCGAATTTCTGCCTCATGAAACGATGATTGTTAAATATTATTATAACATCTTAAGAGGTGGCCATTGAGATTTAACTATATTTATATATGGTATATAATATTTTTATTTTTTCCAAAGGCTTCTGTATTTTTCATTTATGGAATACCTTTCTGCCTTCCATTATGGGTATACGCGATATCTTCATTTTAGGAAGAGCGGACTACCGCCCCCTAAAAGTGATTTGATTCGTTAATGCCATATGTGGGATGTATAAAGGATGGAATTAATGATATTATATATGATATTATACTGAAATTATAATATACCTTTATGTCATTATGATTCCATTACATTAAATATGAAATAGAAATGAAAGTACCGTTCATGCGTACGTACGACTTACAGTCTCAATGAACGGTGCATTTCATTTCTTACCTCTAAAGATTATGTAATATTATAAATGCATGTATATAATCAATACATTTGGTATATATGGTATCTAAATCATGAATATAATTTTGGATATAATGGATATTTTACCACATGAACAACTTGTAATTATAAAGAGTTTATTTTCGACTCAAGTACCAATTATCGACAAAATGACCATTATTAACTTAAATAATTACATAGTGTTCATAACATGGTAATACATGATATAAAAGGAATAATGAACATGGAAAAGGTTCTTAAGAAATTAGAAATTAACTCAAGTTTATTATTCCGGACATTAATGAACGATCAAGTCAAGTCGGACCCGATGTAAGGGACTTCATCTCAATCTCCTTTCATTGAGGAATATTTTGTTTTATACACAAATTTCTTTTATACAGTTTTTAAAAACCTTTGACTTTTATGTTTATTCAAAACGAATTTTTTTATACGAAGTGTTTACTAAACAAAAAAAGGGAATGTTTTTTTGTCTTACGTATGTGGCGACAATGACTTCTCCGCCGCCATGACCATTATTTGAGCTTCGGCTTCATCTACAATCCATAACATTTTTTTTAAATGAAAAATAAATACCATGCTTTAATTTTCTTTTATTTTGGTATTGAAAATTTTTTTCATATTAATTTTATATCAATGTGTTGTATTGATATCTTGTGATTGAAAAGTGGAAGTGTTATGTTTATTTTATGCATGTTTTTTGTGATACGATTCTGTTATGGTTCTTGGGCATTGTTATGAAGACGAGTCGTTCTGTGATAAACTATGTGCATGTGAGCCCTATGTAGATCTCCAATTAATTGTGTAACGTGAAGGGGTTAAACTTTAATGTTTCACTGCTGATATTTAGGGAATATACTGTGATGGGTATTCCAAACGTAACCATGAGGGTTACTCCCTACGTAAGAATGTTATGAATGCCTCAAGTTACCTTTATGTCTTATGATTTATATGATTTATTCGTGATTTGATGAGGTATGTTAAAATTATTATGTCTTACGAGTAAATTATGATTTCATACATGGACTAATGTTTTCATTTCGCACTTTTATATCCCTTTCTGAGCTTTTTATACTCATCCCATGTTTTTGAAATGTTTTTAACAGGTCAAGGGAATGGTACATGATGTGATGATAGTGTCAAGGAAGTGTCAAGAAAGAATATATGTTTTATTTTAAATATGTTTCTGATGATGGGAAAAATTATTACTATCTTTTATGTAACCACTTTGTTTAAATGTGGAGTGTAATGCATGATTTATGATCTAATTATCTAAAACTCTAAACCTGAAAAGATCCATAACGTGTATTATTGAAATACCTCAAGATTAAGTAATGTTTAAGGCTGGGGCCTTATAGTTACATAAATTAAGAAACATGAATTTATAGTGATTATATGTTCAGTATTATATGAACATTCAATGGGAATATTTTTTGTGTTGAAGAAGTAGATAAAAGGAATGTGATCGTTAGAAAACATTACCTTAAAATCTGGTAACTGATTTTGGGGTATTCTAATGTACTATCGTGGAAATATTTCTAACAAAAAGGTGGATTAATGTGCGAGTGGATGGATTTTTTGAATCCATATGGGAATATAATTTCATAACCTAAGTGGTTTGATCAGTGTGATGAAGTGGGAGAGGTGGTGGGCTTTAGGGAAGGAAAATGACTCACCTATAATTTTAGGAAAAAAGTTTGGTGTACACATGATATTAAAAAGGAAAATCATAATATACAAACCAAACTATATATTTAAGGTTAATGAACGAATTATGACCATAAATTAGGTTATGGACATGTGGCTAGGTCATTTTGTCCTTAAATTAACGGCTTTGTCCTTTATTAAACTTAATTTGGATATGATAATTGTAATAAATTGTAATTACATTCAATAATACATGATGTCAAAATAATGTTGGTATTAATAATAATTATAACTTATTATTACAAAAATTGGATCCTTTTATCTAAATTCAAATCCCAAAAGTGTAAAAAATTAATTTCATTTTCATCTCGCATGTAAGACGATATTGTGCTGTTTTAATGTAAAAACGTCTGAAAGTTTGCAATGTTTTTATAATCAAATTCAAAGTGAAAATTATTCCAATGGAATTAATTTTATTATTATATAAAAATATTATGTAATTAAACTTTAAAATTATTTATAATTATAATTTATCCTTACAAATAAATTAAATGAAAAAGCAGTTTTAAATTAGAATTATGTATTTTTAACTATTTATTAAAAAAAGACATGTTTCTGAAAAATATAAACAATTAAACCTAACCTTTTTATGATGTTCCTATTTTAAATATGATTTTTATTTTTAAATATGAAATAAATTAAAATTTTAAAATCAAATATAAAATTGGTTCACCATTAAAAGCGGTAAAACACCTTAATAAAAAAGTAGAGGTTATTATGTGAAAAATAGAGTTTGTTATTATCTTAGGTCTATAAAAAAATATGGATCAATATAAAAATTTTCATTAAATATATTAAATATATATTTCATTAAAACCACTAACTAATTGTAATTAATTGTGTTTACTAGGGAAAAACTCATGGGGAAACATAAATATATTAATATTTCTTTTTTTTACCCAATTTGTTTTTATTTTTGTTTTTAATTAATTGGTAACCATTGTATAAATTTTATATTTCTATACACTTTAAATATTCATAGATTAGTAAATACTATTCATAAAGTCTAACATAATTTCTAGGTTATATCATATAATATTATATAATAATATTTGAATAATAAATCATTATTTGGTGAAACTAATTCATTCTATATTGAATACTATCAAGGAAGGCCACTCTTGTGTGTAATGAAAGATAACTAGGTGGTTCATTGATTACATGATATATCCTGTTTTTAATTTATTTAAAATAATAAATATATATTATATTAATCATATATTATATTCTTTTATGTGGTAGGTGTTGTTTGTTAGATATTCTATAGAATGAAAATTTGTAATTTTGAATTTTGGGTATTATATTCTTCCCTCCATAATAAAATGTCATCCTCACAATTTAAACATGATATTGGTGATATACTTTTTGATATTTTCAATGTTTGAAATCTGACATCATGTGTGGGTTTAATATGGCATCCTTTATAAAAGAGTGAATGGAATGTACAATGGACACATTGACTACCATGTACCTAGGAATCTAAGTAGGATAACATTTTTGGAATGTGTGAAAACATACTTGGAAGATAGTATAAATATTTATAGGGATTTAATGATGTCATCAATGATAAAAAAGTGAATTATCAATAAAATTTTGATGCCCTTAAATTCATAAGTCAATAATGATTTAAGAGACCATTGATTCAATAGAAATTAAGGTATTAGGACATCATTCTATTTCAATTATATTATCCTAATTTTGGGTAAATATTTTACTAACCATAAATATAAGTAAATATTCATACTATATAGGTTTCAATTTTCCTTGAAAAATCCTATTTTTTTTTCTTCTTCGATAAATTCTTATTCACACTGTTACCCCAAAAAATAAATACCAATGAAAACAAATTCCTAGAGCACTAAAAAATTATTTTAATGAATCTTATGCCCTATAAAAGAGTTAAAAGTCAAACTATTTTTATTTACATATCTTATAAAACCAATACGGCTAATTGATTAATATCTAATCCAAAAAAATTGATACTACTAGTTCATCATTAACATTTATTCATAACATCATTTTGGTAAACAAATTACAAATTAAATAGTTCTTTGAATAAGTCAGTGGTTAGCGTGAGACCCTTATCGTCCTACAATCATGGGTTTAATACCCACCGCCTTTTCAGATTTTATTGGCTCTCACATGGATTACATGTTTTAATTTTCTAAAATTATATTAATATAATTTTTATAATGGTATTAACATACATCAAATAATTTTAATAATGAAATATCATTTTAACTATTTTTTTAATACAACCACAATACATCTTAACATTAACCATTTGTTTCAACTATGGTATTTCCAAGGACTAGAGTTTATCAATAATACCATTTTTTTATTTCTAAATCATGAATCCTTACCTTAATTATATAAAACCAATGGTTTACACTTGGTTATTCATTGTCAAAATACTTAATAGTTGTTTGTAAATATAATGAAAATTATCCTAAGCACTCCCCGCTTGAGTGTCAATATAGTTATGTAGTAAGGCATATTGACATGTACCAGGATACCCCAAGTCAGGCTTGTAACAGTTTGTCGAAGTTATTACTCCTTTTTTACATCTACTCTAGAGCCACGTCCATCTGTAGTGTCCAGAAAGAGATATATTTCTTGGAAGAATAACATAATCTATACCTCAAAAAAATTTATAGGATATTGTTCTATACATATCCTCAAATTAAACCTTTGGATAATGTTCTTTAATTTATGTTTTCCAAAATCTACTTTCCATTGTTGATAAAAATCTTCCTTTGATACCAACTATAGTGACCTAACCCCATAGATCTCAAAACTAGTGTCTACTATCAATCACATTGACATAATTACAAGGAATCATAAATCATAGGAGAAGTGTTTAGAAGTCTTGGTAAACCAGATACATACATGAAAATAGAATACAGTAATTACAACATAATTTTATTCTTATTTCTAAATAAATATACTCAAGGATAACACTAATCCATCTAGTAATTCCATGAATGTATTTTATATTTCTCTTCTTGGATTCCTAGTGTAATAACACATAAAGGGTTATATCAAATCCTCAATAAAGGAAAAATATAGCATAAGGAATAATGAAAATATTAGAGTAATAATTATGGAATTGTAAATAGCTGAACACATATACCATGTAATGAAAAAATTGATAAGGAAGTAAATAAAGAATATTTCAAGGTAATAATGAAAAACACATGACATTCAAATAAATAGAATTAGAAAAATAAATATGGAATGGTGAGACACTAAAACACATTACATTTAATCAGTGAACAGAAATGAAATATATCAATAGATATGTTAATGAAAAATCTCATAGATGAATAATAACTAAATCTAAATGAAATAACTTCCTCCCTAATGCACTTTATGAATAAGGCACATGAAAACATATACTATCTAGAAATTTAAAAATATTTTTTAAACCATCATATATAAAATCAATTAATTTGTGAAAATTTGTCCCATGAGAACAGGTCGATTCATCATGGAGTTATATAAATTTTAGGCTCCACCCATCATTTCTAATCTAAACTATTACTCATATCGATTAATATAAATGAATAATTTGAATTTTCAAATATCTATATTGAATAAAGAGTATGAAATTATCTTTATTTTCCAAAATAAATAAAATAACTGTCAAAGATGACACCGTATAAAAAATTGTATATGTTTTCAAGAGTCAAAATATCTATGATAAATGAAATGGATAACTTAATGAAATTCAATGATAAATGATCCTAAGAAATTGAATATTTCAAGGAGACTAAAAAATAAAACATGTAAGTGAATGTGTATACTATACTTAGACAAATATATCATAAAACATCCAATGTAATAGAAATTATGGTTTCATTAGAACATTTCCCATGTGGTGTAAAATAATGGGTTGTTGTTTTGATGAATGGAAAAATTATAAAAAGATCATACACAATATTCTTGAGTAAAATATCATTTTGTTTTGAAATATAATTTCAAAAACCATTTCATTAAAAATCAATTTTTATATCATTTTCATTAAAATTTATTCTTTTAGACATGAAAAGAAATATTCAAAGAAATGGTGGAGATTAAAGCTATACTTTTCATACGAGGTAAAAGAACATTCTTTCAGCATGGTAAAAATGATTGAAAAAAAATCGGGAAAGGAAAAATAATATTCCTTTGAAAACATTTTTAGAGGAAAAAAACATGAATATTTTATCACTAAATCAGTTTGATGTCACTTATTATTATTTTTTATTAAAACATGGTTTTTTATAATAAATTAGGTTCTCAATCTGAATAAAGAAATAAATTCTGGTTTTCATTAAAATATTTTTCAAAAACTAAGAGTACCAACCAATAGAAAAATGGATCTAATAATTGAAAAATTTTCTGGATTACTAGATTTGGGTAGAATCAAATATTTTATCAAAAAACGGTAATATAATTTCCTCCATTAGAAATACCATTGAGAGATCATAAAGGTTATTTTTGATAAAAATAATCTTTAGACAATCCAGAGTGCCTCATACCACATTGAAACATTTTACATCATAAGGCTCGTGATTAAATAATATAAAATTAAATACTTAAATACCATTAAGATGAATTAATTCATGATATAATATATTAAAATTTCTAGTAGATACAACAAAAAAAAAATTTATGTGGTGTACTTGACATTTATCTCACAGATGTAAAACGTTAGAAGGAAATCTCATACCTTGAATTTTCTTTTTTCTGAATATCTTTTAAAATACTTCATAATAAAATTGTGTTAATTTTATACCTTCCTGAGAACCTTTCTCACGTTTATCATTAATTTCATTTTAATTTTTACTATGTTTTATACAACTACTTAAAAAATTTTGTTTACATCATGTGTTTTGACCAAATTCAGTATATGTGTCAAAAATGACTTTGGTAGGTCAAATATGGTCAAAGGGGTCATTATATAACATCTAAAAATTAATAATAATGAAATATTTATAATATTTATATATTAATGATGTTTTAAACACAAATAATTAAATATGGTTATGAAAACTGAATTAATGTCACGATCATGGGGATAGTAGGTCGTACATACACATGAGTAACTTTCTAATTGTACAATGATAATTATAGAACGAAGGTATGTAAAAAAATATATTTTCATAGAGATAATTATATAATAAATACCACATTATTTAATAATATAAACTTATATATATAATTATTTGATGAAAAATGAATCTATTCATGTCGAGGAGGCGGTATTCCTCACGTCCACAAATAATGTTGTTATATTATAAGTGTATAAAAGGGTAATAAATAATATATATTTATATCTATTATATTATATTTCCATAAATGTAATTATGTTATGAATATCATATATAGGTGTTTTTCACATATTCTTAATTGAAACAATCCTTAATTTGTTCCATGTAGAGTGTGAATGAATGACATCACTTTGAGGGGGTGACAATCCACACTTTCTCAAACAAATTTGTGGTAATAATGTAAAATGGAACTTATTAAATGTAAGTGTAATAAAAGGATTAATGAATTATAATGAAATAATAAATCTCATAAATCTCATATAACAACATATTTTCTATCATAATGTCCAACCATGAAATTTGGTAAAGTATAAATAAACAATCATCGTTTTGTGAGGCTGTAGTTCATCGTACACAGATACAATATGTTCATTACCCATTAGGTGGAGGTGTGTGTCAGTGTAGTTATAACCCTTAATAAAACAACATCACATTATATTTAGGAATCTATTGTTATTATATGAACATCTATGAAGAATATTTGAGGTTTTTTAGAAGTAAATAACTAAAATTTCTTCATTGGAAATCATTACGTTAAAATCAGATAACTTCATTTAGGGTATACCAAAGGGATTCCTCAGAAATATTTCTAAAAAAATTAATCACGGTCAAATGGAGGTATGTTATTTATCTATATGGGTATACTGTGGCCGAGACTAAGTGGTTTTATAGGTTTAATGAAATGGGAGAGGTGGTGGCCTTTTATAAGGAAGGAATATGACTCAGAATTTTTTGAATCAGGTTTCATGTACACATGATTTTACATAAAAAAGTTCCTAAATAATCAAAAAAAATCAATAATAAAATTTTAATGGAATATTTAGGGCCCAAAAATAGGTTTTTTACAAGTTTCTAGCTTATTTGGGCTCCTATGTTAGTGGTTTAGTCCTTTATTAAGCTTCATTTGGGCATAATAATTGTAATTAATTTTAATTAATCTCACTAATAGTTTTGGATAAAAAAATATCATATTATTTTAAATTATAAATTATTATGATTCTAATTATGGTATCAATTTCTTTAAATTATAGTCACATTATTTTTGAAACTAAATTTATAATTCATCCTACAGGCGGGACGATAGTACAGGTTTTTAAATTAATAATCTCTAAAAGTTAACTATATTGTTATAATAAATTTCAATGTGAAATTGAGTCCAATGACATATATTATATTATATAATAAAAATATTATCTAATTAAACTTTAAAACCAATTAAAATTAAAATTTACACTTATAAATAAATTATACTAAAATTTTGTTTTAAACTAAAATGCCTTATTTTAACTATTTATTAATAAGATGAAATGTTTCATAAGATACAAAAAATTCACCTTAATGTAATAATTATGTTTTTATTTCAAATATGAACTTTATTGTGACTTATTAAATCAATTAAAGTGTAAAAAATCAACTTTAAAAGGGTTCTCTGTGAAATGGTCTTAAAATTTCCTAAATAAAAAATATAGGTTTTTATGTTTGAGTTTGTTCTTATTTTATGTCTATCAAACCTTATGGATGAATATAAAAAATATTTTATTGAATATATAAGATATTAATTTCATTAAAATCATTCACTAATAGTAATTAATTATGTTTATTATGATAAAACTTCTTTAGAAGTATAAAAATAATAATATTTCATTTTTATATCCAATAGGTATTTATATTAGTTTCACATTAATGGGTAACCAATGTATTAATTTTATATTTATATAATCTATAAATGTTCATAGGATGGTATATATTTTTCATAATAGATAACATAACAGTTAGTTTATGTCATATTATATTAAATAATAATATTTTAACAATACATTGTTATTTGGTGAAACTAATTCATGTATGTAACACAAGCTATTGAGGAAGGTCTCCTTGAGTGTAACGCAGGATAATTCGGTTTTTAGTTCAGTAAAATCTATATAATGTGTTTATTTATTTAAAATAGTATATATATAGTAGATTCTCATGAAAATATTTTCTCTAATGTTCATGGTGATGCATGTTATACACGCAATCGAATACAAATTTTTATATTAGAATTCCAGGGTCCTATAGGTTGGATGAAGAGGGAAGGGAGATACCACACGTCTCTCCGATTGGGTATCTACTTCAAGATGTTTTTCTTGATGACTTATTAGGGCTACCACAAATGATATATCTAGATTTTATGATAGAGTTTTTGCCTGGGGAAGAACCTGTTTAATTTTTCCATATCTAATTGATCTTAAATAATTCTAGGAACATGTTCTTCAACATGAAGAGTTAGAGAAAATGGGATTCATAAATCATATTAGGTCACCTTTGGTATCTTCCAAGATCTTTTCCAAGAAGGAATATGGATCATTGAGGTTATGTGTTGACTGTAGAATGTTGAATCAGATAATGTTTAAGAACTGATACTCACTACCCAGAATTGACAGCCTATTTGACCAACTAAAGGGTCCTTCGGTGTTTTACATGATTTATTTGAGATTATGATTGTAACTCCCCAACCCCAGTTACCTAGAGTCGGTGAATTATTACATAACATTGTCATGATCACAAGAAGGATCAAATCTATAAAGACCGATTGGTTTAGTAGCCTTGGAAACACATGATATATTCATAAGTCTTACATTACATCATAAAAATGATAACTAAAACAACATATTTTCTTCATATTCCACACTAATATCCCCACATAATATCCATACAGGTCATTCATAATTTACTTCTTCATACCCTGGGAAAAATAAAACATAGAAAATGGGTGAGCTCAAATGCCCAGTAAGGATAACAATATAGCGGAAGCTTTCATAAATAAGAATAAAAATTTAAGGCATTGTATAACTAAAACAAAAGCCTTTTAAACTTGAACTTCAACATAGTATGGAAAAAATAAAATGAAATAATGCCATTTACTTATTCACATGGATATTTTACTAATTGAATAATCACATGCAATATCAATAACCACTTTCATAACGATAGAATGCATAATTCCAGAAAATCATAACCACATAGCCAAGGCCTCGTGCCAAGACTACAAAAAAGACTTTTCAAAGGCCTTGTTCCAAGACACTAGTTTGTCTCATGAGACCTACCGATGCATCGAGGAGCTATAGCGGGCTCCACCCATCAAATATTAAGTCCAATGCATTCCCATATGAAAAGGTTTAAACATAACATAAACATTCGTATTAAAACTATCATACGAAATTTCAATACTTTCACCATAAACTATAAACGGTATAAAAATAGCACATCCACAGTCAAACATATCACAAAACCTTCAATACAATATAGAATTTTTGTATAATAATAAATCAACTTCAAATAATCATAAAATTTATCAAAGGATGTTGACATAGATGAAATCAAAACGCTTTTTAGAGAAATATCTCTTTCTATTATGAATTCATTTAAAAGTCATATATTTATGATATAAAACATTTTATTTGAAAATATTATTATAAGATTGTAAGGGATGCTTCAAATATTTTATAATGGCGGAAAATAACCACACCCGCCGTATAAGTTAAAAAAACATTCTTACCTTAATTCTGTCGAAAATGATAAAAAGCACCTTGTTTGGAAAATGACGGAAACATTCCTTTATAAAACTCTTATAAAAAGTCAAACAAGGGTATAAAAGACCTTAACCCATATTCTTTTAAATAGTAAAAATGTTTTTAAATACATTTTTAAGAAATATGGATGTGGATGATAAAGAGATCCCAGTATATTATTACGTATAAACATCCTCGGATAATGAAGAGATTGTGAAATAACCCTTACCATGAACTTTTCCATGGTTTGGGGTAGGTTAAACTCATGTATAATAGTGAAATAATTGTTATTAAATTATACAATAATCATATACATTCATATGATATCATATATGATATTTTAATATTGCTTTGTTAATAATATCTTAGTATTATCGTCGTTTCGGGTGTTAACTTACTCATTTTATTTTATATGTTTTGTTACATAAGCAATGTTTTTCATTGATAGGTAGTATCTTAATCATATCCCAAATGATATCAAGTCCTTAAAAATTATTTTTAAATCATCAAATGATAATTATACTTGAATGGATACGATGGAGAATGAATCTCATCGTGTTCGTGGAGATGGTAGTCTGTACGTACGCACGAGCAACAATATCATTCTTTTGATATTAAAATAATATATAAATGTATGGTATATCATATATAAATAATAACTAACATGTTATATTTATTATTTACATGAGTTACACATCATTATTATACCCATCCAAATAATAATATATTGAATAACAATTACACCACGACGTGGAGACGGTAAGCCGTACGTACGCACGTATGATGACATGTTATTCAAAGGGTGGATAGAATACTGAATATGCTTGTACCATATTTATAATAACATCACAGTATATATATTATACTGGAGTTATTATTTTAGAATGGTAATAACAAAGGAAGAAGAAGTGGAAGAAGAAAGGAACTTGGAAAAGGGTGGTGAAATCATTTTCTCTTCTCCAGGTTCTTCCTTTTGATTTGATCAAAAGTGGTCCTTAGGTTGGCTTTCTGATCAAACTAAGGTCTCTAGGTTGTAGTGAAGGAATTTTTTAGAGTATTTGGGCAGAGTTTGGCCGAACCAAAAGGCTTTGATGGTGTGAAGAAATGAGAAGGAGGAATGCCCTTTTATAAGAGGGGTGAGGGGCACCTTTGGAAATGCTAGAAATATTAATTTATAATAAATTAATATTCGGTTTCTAATGGCTCAAAAGATGATTATTTAGAGTTTATGGTTGGGATGGGTCTAAAACCCCTTAACCAATAGAATTTATACTGGTTTGGGTTACTATATTAACATTATCTTTATGTATTAACTCTAAGTTAATTAATTTCACTTTTACAATGTCTCTTTGTATTTTTATATTATACGGTTAATAAACATACCATATACATCCAAGAGACCCAAAATGGTACATTAATTATTCACCTATCATGATATAAGTCTCTTTGCCAAACTTTATATTTTTTAGGAATTTAATATCAATTAATAATATAATATTTGTTTTAAAAACTCTTATATGTCAATTTTGACACTATTCAATAATTGATTTTTGTGAAACTCATAATAGAAATATTGATTCGAAAAATTTAATTAAATAATTCTTAACATGTCATATTAACTTATAAAATTAGTTTAATTAATTAAAAGTCTCAAATTATATTTATTTGGGTATTTACAATATCAATTATTTTAATTTTTCACTATTATGGTAATTACTGCATCATCATTGTGTCATAAATAAATTAAATTATTTAATTTCTAAAGATTATAAATAATATATCATTATGTAGTAAATATTTTTAGAATTATAATGAATATTTATAGTCGAAAATCCAACATATATAACCCTATGTAAAAATTGTTTTTCTAAAAGATATATGCTTGTGTCATTTTTGTATTCATTTAAACTTAAATAAAATAAAGTGTCCCTATCACATACAAGTAGAACCATTTGGTATAAAAAACGACCCAAAGATTCATATGGTCTATCATGTATCAACCAATAAGGTTAGGACACGTTTTAGGGTAATTTTGTATTATTATAATATTATTTTTTATCCCTTATTTACCAGATTTATCCTTTAACCATGGTAAATAAAATATTTACCGCAGTAATTATTCAAAATGTCTAAAAATAAAATTTACCTATTCACACAATATTAACATCCTGATTCCAAATATGGAATCCATTTTTCCAAATTTAAAACACATAAGTGCCAGAAATTAATTTAAAATTAATTCCCATTGTTAAAACAAAAAGCGTGTTTTTAAGAGATAATAACTATCAAAAGATTGACACTTGTTTATGTCCGGTTTAATTGTAAAATTATGTACAATGACCAAAATTATATTAAATGGTAAAACTATATTATAAATATACTTTAAAACCACTCAAATTCATAATTTATCAATATAAATTATTTCGATTAAAAAAGTTGTTTTTAATTAATATTTAGTAATTTTCACTGTTCATCAAAATATAAGTGTTATCTGAAAAGTTCCAAAACTTCACCCTAGGATAAATTCGATATTCTGAATCCAAAAATGAATTCTATTTTGATATATAAAATATATATAATTTCAAAAATTTGGTATTACTATTCATAATGGCTATTTTGATTGGTTGTGGTGTGTTAGACCTCGATGTTGCGTACAACACACGCTATCACATTATTCAAAGAGAAACGTACCATAGAAGGTTAGGGTGTTACATTCTCACCTCCTTCAAATAATTTAATCCTCGAAATTTCTAGAATACTTATCACATGTAAAGACTCGGGTGGATATTCATCATAATTTCCTCGGGTTCCCATGTTGGTTTCTCCACAAAACTTTTACCAGACGCGTCGTCCAGTTTCTCAGTACTTGTTCTCTCATATCAAGAATAATGAAGGGCTCTTCACAGTAAGACAGATCAGGTTCCAGTTTTAATTCTTAATAGGTGAGTACATGCGTTGGGTCAGGCATGTATTTCCTCAACAGAGATATGTGGAACACATTGTGAACTTTGGAGAGACTTTGCGGCATTGCCAATCGGTAAGCTACAGCCCCAATTCGTTCTAGAATTTCGAAAGGTTCGATGTACCTGGGACTCAATTTACCTTTTTTACCAAAACTTATGACTCCCTTCAATGGATATACCTTCAAGAAAACATGATCACCAACTTGAAATTCCAAATCCTTCCTTCGATTATCGGCATAGCTCTTCTGCCTACTTTGAGCTGCTTTGATGTGATTTTGGATTACCTTCACCTTTTCCATCATTTCCTCCACCAGTTCTAGACCTACAAGTTTTCTTTCACCAACGTCATCCCAACAGGCTGGTGTGCGACATCTATATCTGTATAACGCTTCATATGGTGCCATCTGAATACTCGAATGGAAGCTATTGTTATAGGAAAATTCTACCATAGGTAAATACTAATCCCACATACCCTGAATGTCAAGTGAGAAGGATCTCAACATTTCTTCTTAGGTTTGAATAGTCTGTTCTGATTGTCCGTCTGTCTGAGGGTGGTAGGAAATGCTCAAAAAAAGTTCAGTATCCCGGGATTTCTGAAGACTCTTCTAGAATCTTGATGTAAAACGGGGATCACGATCAGAAACAATCGATATGGGTACTCCATGAAGTCTCACAACTTCATTAATATATAGTCTTGCTAGACGTTCCAGTGGTAGATCTTCTCTTATAGCAGGAAAATGTGCTTACTTGGTAAGACGATCAATAATAACCCATATTGCATCATTCCTTCTAGGATTCTTTGGTAGCCCCATGACAAAGTCCATCGTAATATTGTCCCATTTCCACTCCAGTATGGGAAGAGGTTTCATGACTCCTCCAGTGTGTTGCCTTCTAACTTTCACTTTTTGACAAACCATAAATCTTGACACAAAAGAAGCAATCTCCCTCTTCATGTTGTCCCACCAAAAATGTTCCTTCAAATATCTATACATTTTGGTGCTCACAGGGTGTATAGAGAAATTGGAACTATGAACATCATCCAGAAATTCCCTTTTTAGATCAGGTATATCGAGAACACAAAGTCTCTTCCCGAATTTCAAAATTCCATCTTCATTCACAAAGTCTCTCAATCTCCCATCATTCACATCTTTAATCTTCTTTTGAAATTCTCCATCATTAATCAGAGAACTCTTAATCCTTTCTAGTAAAGATGGTTTGGAAACCATTTGAAAAAGAATTGATGGTTCTCCTTCCCTAGTTATTCCCATGTCCATCTTCACTAGATCCATGAAAATTGGATCCCTTTCAATTCTCATATTGTTCAAAACTCCATGATCTTTTCTGCTCAAAGCATCTACCACCTTGTTTTCCTTCCCCGGGTGGTATTTTATCGTGTAATCATAATCCTTGAGTAATTCATGCCATATCCATTCCTCATGTGGAGTTATTTTTGTGAGAAAATATACTTCAAACTCTTGTGATCAGTATAAATCTCACAATTTTCACCATAGAGGTAGTGCCCCCATATCTTCAAAGAAAAGATCACAGCTGCTAACTCAAGATCATGAGTAGGATTGTTTTGTTAATGAATTTTCAACTGTCGTGATGCATAGGCAATAACCCTATCATTCTGAATAAGGACACATGTAACACCCCGAGCATTCACGATACACCTCTCTTTCAATAATGCAATAGCTTACATTTTACGCAAGTTCGAGTTTTGACACACTGCGACTAATCAAAATAGCCATTATGAATAGTAATACCCACTTTTTGGAATTATATATATTTTATATTTCAAAATGGACTTCATTTTTTGATTCGGAATGTCGAAATTAGCTTTTGTTGAATTTTTTGTAATTTTCTAAGAACATCCAAAATTTTATGAATAGTGAAAAAAAACTTAAAACAACTTTTTTAATAAAAATAACTTATAGTGATAAGTTATACTATTGAGTGGTTTTAAATTATAATTGGAATATATTTTTACCATTTTATCCAATGGTGTTCATTATAATTAATTTCACTTTGAAATTGGACATAAACAATGGTCAACCTTTTGATATATATTGTTTCTTAAAAACACGCTATTTGTTGTGACAATGGGAATTAATTATAAAATTAATTAATGAAACTTATATGTTTGGAATTTTTTAAAATAGATATCATTTTTGGATTCGGAATATCAATTTTAGCTTAGGGTGAAATTTTGGCATTGTTCTGAAATTTCAATTTTTGATGAATAGTGAAACCACTAAGTGGTAGTTAAAAAACTGATTTTCCGTTTAAATGAAACATTACCACTTCTGTGATTTGATTTTAAAAAATCCTACATACATGGTTGTCATTATGAAGTAAAATGTGGTTCAATGGGATTAAAATAATTTTTTGGTGAATAGTAACTTTTAAGTTTAATTATTCGCAATTAAAGGTAATTAGTGAAATTTAAGGTAAAAATAGTATTATAAAAATATGGAATGACCTTTACACTTGTCCATACACTATTGTATGTGTCATGGACGAACAAGAAAATCAATGGGTCAACTTGGGGACCCCATGGAGCTACTTTGGTAGGAAAAGGATATAAATAACTTTTTATTTAATGTTAAACTAAAAAGGTCAAAAACAAGAGTTGTTTTACTAAAACTATTTTAGATGGGGTTATACAAGTCGTATTTTTGACTATAAATATTAATTAGAAAGATAAAACGATTTCCTACATTATTATATATTTTTTATAATTTTTAGACATTAAATAAATTAAATTATTTATGACACCATGATGATGCAGCGATTACCTCATTAATTAACAATTTTAATAAAATGGAAGGATAATGTAAAATCTAAGCATTACACTTGTCCAAAGCCTATTGGATGAGAATATTTCTAACCCTTATCACCTTATCCTCGAATTATATAACTGTGGGACCTTTAGAATCCGAAAATCATTGTATAATAAAGTAACATTTTATTACTTTCCAAGAGTTCCCCTTCTCTCCTCTTATAAAAGGCCCCCACCACTACCACCTTACTCACACTTTCAAAGACTTTTGGCTCGGCCAACCTCTGCCCAAATACTCTCCAAACATCCCTCCCTTACTCCTAGAAGCCTCACATTGGTCGGAATTCTTCCCAAGTAAGTCTTTGGCTCAAATCAGAAGAGTTACCCGATTTTAAGGTAATGTCTTCTCTTATGTTATTTTGTTTTATATTGCTTCTCCAACCCCATAGACTCTTTTTATTAATTTATTGTGTAAAAACACCAGTATAATAAATATACTTGGATGTTGTTATAAGAAGTATTCAAGATACACTTACACACACCTATATCTAATGGTTAAAGAACATACCGTTTCTGTGGATGTCGAATTTCTGCCTCACGAAACGATGATTGTTCAACACTCATATAACACCTTAAAAGGTGGCCATTAAGATTTCACTATATTTATATATGATATATAATATGTTTATGTTTTCCTTATGCTTATGTATTTCTCATTTATGGCATACTTTATTATTTCCATTATGGGTAAACGCGATAATTTCATTTTAGGAAGTGCGGACTACCGCCCCCTCAAAGTAATGTGAATCGTTAATGCCATATGTGGGATGTATAAAGGATGGAGTAAATGATATTATATATGATATTATACTGGAACTATATTATACCTTTATATAATTATTATTTCATTCCATTAAATACGAAATAGAAATGAATGTTGCGTTCATGCGTACGTACGACTTTCCGTCTCCATGAACGGTGCATTTCATTTCTTACCTCTAAATGTTACGTAATATTATAAATGAATGTATATACTAGATATATATGATATATATGAAATCGAAATCATGAATATAATCATATAGATAACGTATATTCTACCACATAAACATCTTTTAATTATAAGCAGTTTATTGTTGACTCAAGTACCAAAAATCGACAAAACGACCGTTATTAACTTAAATAATTACATAATGTTCATAACATTGTAATAAGTTATATAAAAAGGATAATGAAATTGAAAATGGTAGATATTAACTCTAGTTTATTTTTCAGGAGGTTAAAGAACGGTCAAATCAAGTCGGACACAAGGTAAGGGAACTTCTTAACCCAATTTCCATTCTTTGGGTTAATCTCTTACTTTCAAATTACGTCATGATATTATTATGTCCTATATTATAGTTGTACTTTATTTATGTGTAATTGTAGTGACTACACATAACAGATCTATTTTATTTAAAAAATGATCTTTGTAAGGGACTTCGTCTCAATCTCCTTTCATTGAGGCATATTTGGTTTTATACACATCTTTCTTTTATACGGTGTATAAACCCCTTTGACTTTTATGTTTATTCAAAAGGAATCTTTTTATACGAAGCATTTACTAAATGAAAAAAGGGAATGTTTTTGTCATACGTATGCGGCGACAATGACTTCTCCGCTGCCGTGACCATTATTTGAGTTTCGGGTTCCTCTACAAGCCATACCTTTTTTTAACGAAAAATAAATACAATGTTTTACCTATCTTTTATTTTGGTATTGAAATTGGTATTGAAATTGTTTTTATTATATCAATGTGTTGTATTGATATCATGTGATTAAAATTTGGAAATGTTATGTTTCCTTTATGCATGTTTTATGTGATATGATTATGTTATGGTTTATGATATGTTTAAACCTATTCATATGAGGAATGAATTGGACTAAATAAGTGACGGGTGGAGCCTGCTATAGCTCCTCGATGCATCAGAAGGTCTAATGAGACAAACTACTATCTTGGAATGAGGCCTTGACAAAATATTATTTGTGGTCTTGGCACGAGGCCTTGGCTACGTGTTTATGATAGTCTGGCATTATGAATTCCATCATTATGAAAGTGGTTATTAATATTTCATGGGATTATTCGACCAGTAGAATATCCATGTGAAGAAGTAAATGGCATTATCTCATTTTACTTTTTCCATATTATGTTTATGTTCAAGTTAAAAAGGCTTTTGTTTTAGTTATACATTGCCTTAAATGTTAATGTTTATTTATGAAAGCTTCCGCAGTATTTTTATCCTTACTGAGAATCTGAGCTTACCCCTTTCAATGTTTTAATATTTTCCAGGATATGAAGAAGTATTTTATGAATGATCTACATAGATAGTCATAAGAGGATATGAGTGTGGACTATGGAGACTTTGTTATTGTAGATTTTCACTATATGATGTAATGTAACATTTATGAATGCATCTAGTGTTTCCAAGGCTACTAAACTAATCGGTCTTTCTAGACTTGATCATTTGTGATCATGCCAATGTTACGAAGTAATGCACCGACTCCGGGTAACTGGGGTCGGGGCGTTACAGTTGGTATCATAGGCAGTTTAGTACTAGCCTTGGAAGCTAGATTTAGATAAACTCTGATTAGAGCACATAGCCTGAAGATAGACTTTGAGGATTAGTATAGAAGAACTTCCTAGAATTTTGGTATTGTAGAGATGTTGTGCGTTTTATGAGCAATACATCCCTATCTGGATACGAGCAGGTAGAGGCGGCTCTGGCACAGATGTACCTAGGGGTAAAACCCGAAAACACCGCTTTGAGCTAGACTCGAACGGGAACTGGTGCATGACAACGGGCCTTGCTGCACTCTTGGTTACGACACTCCCGGGGGATATGCTTAGGATAATTCACATTTTATTTACAAACCACTCTGAAGGGTTATGAGTATATACTTCCTAAAAGAATTTTTTTTTAGGATTATGGATTATATCCAGAAATATTTCAATTTATGTTAAGTGTTTTAAAGTTTGTTATTATGTATTTCGATTCATAAACCAACCTAGTTTATGGAATTGTATAGAAATGGCGCCCAGTAGAAGGAATGTGAACTCCATCAATACGTATGATCCAAAGAGTAAGAAGGATCATATCATTCAGGGTATTAGGCCAACATTTAGATGGGAAATAGTCTCCCATGTGTTATCAACATATGAAGAAATAGTATCATCTGTTAATAAGATAAGTAGAGAATTCTCTGAGTCTTATGGATTTGAAGGGATGAAAGAGAAGAAAAGGATGGAAGAGAGAATGATGGATAAAGGGATTAGGGAAAAGAAGAATTTTCCAATATGTGATAACTATGGGAAGAAACACCTTGGAATTTTCCTAAAGGGAATGGGAGTTTGTTATAAGTGTGGAGAAAAAGGACACCAAGTGCGTGACTGCAAGGGTAAGAAAAAGGTTTCAAATGTACAATGCTTCATCTGCAAGGAGTGGGGACACTACGCAAACCAATGTTAAAATCATCAGAGTATGCCCCAAATGATGTTATTGGATAATAATCAAGTTATGATACTACCACAGATGAGGAGGAATGATTAGAGTTCTTATGTTGTTATTAAATAATTTTGTCATTTGAGTGTTGTATCAATGATGCACTGGTTATAATAATTATGGAGTATATAAGGATTGTACTGCACTACTATTTCATAAAGGACTTGAGATTGTGTGGAACCAAGAAAAGTGACTCCACAGCAGGTTAAATTTTTGGAAAATATATATTTGAGAGAATGATAAACCATAATATGGTTCTGATTCAGAGATAGTGATTTTGGAATAATACATTATTGATTTGGATAAATTATGTTGGATATTATTAACATCCTTGAAACTGATTAATGATTTGTATACATTTTTGGATAGAAGGAGTATATCTAGTTTTCTATAAGGAATAAGTGATCATGAATGTAATCAATAAGGATTTATGGAAATTCAGTATGTTGTAGTGTTTTAAAAGAATACATGATGAAGGTGTTCACATGTTGTTACACAGAAAAAAAGGAGCTTCATTATGTTTACCTTCCTCATAAAATTTGGACTGTGAGTTGGACAAAAGTATTTTGGATAACTATAATGGTTGGAATGGATTATATTTTACATTGGATACTATTGTAAAGGTTATTTTTGGATATTTATAAAGAGGACAACACGCAGACCGAGTGACAACCCATTGCGTCAGACAAAGCTGTGGGAATTGAACCCACAACCATAGTGCGATTGGGATTAATCGCCTACCACTAGACTATGTGAAGTCCCTGGTTATTACAAAATAGTTTTTCTAATATAAATGGTATGTGTTAATATTTTTAACCTTGTACGATTAGGATAAATATAATATTTTTTATTTCTAGTATATTTTCGAGAGAAAGACGAGGTTGTGGTAGAAATTAGTTGAAGGTGGAAACTCTACTTGTCATGCATAAATATATATATATACCTATCTCTTATTCTATGAATAAATTAATTTTTAAACTTTTGTAAAGGGATATTAAAACAAAAAAATTTGTTATCCTAATGCCTTATGTCTTGTTGATCTGATAATATTTTAAATCAACATAGATTGAAGGCTTTGAGGCCCTCGATTTTACACTTGTTTGTGTTTGATGACCTTAATCACTACCTATGAATATTTACGTTTTTCCTCCAATTATATGTCTCTAATTTCCACCAATGTTCTCCTTATTGAGATCATAATTTGGTGGTGACTTTTTGATTTCCTATTCCCTCTTATTAAGGACAAATTTATTAACCTTATTTCTGATGTGGGTTTTCCACAAAGGTATTTTCTATTTTCAAAGAAAAATTTCAAATTGCGAGGACACAATTTATTGAAGGAGGGGAGAATGTAACACCCCGAGCTTTCACGATACGCCTCTCTTTTAATAACGTAATAGCTTGCATTTTACGCAAGTTCGAGTTCTAACACACCGTGACTAATAAAAATAGCCATTATGAATAGTAATACCCACTTTTTGAAATTATATATATTTCATATTTCAAAATGGACTTCATTTTTGGATTCAGAATGTCGAAATTAGCTTATGTTGAATTTTTTGTAATTTTCTGAGAACTTCCAATTTTTTTTGAATAGTGAAAAATACTTAAAACAACTTTTTAAATCAAAATAATTTATAGTGATAAGTGATACTATTGAGTGGTTTTAAACTATAATTTGAATATATTTTTACCATTTTTGTCCAATGGTGTTCATTAGAATTAATTTCACTTTGAAATTGGACATAAACAATGGTCAATCTTTTGATATATATTGTTTCTTAAAAACACACTATTTGTTGTGACAGCGGGAATTAATTATAAAATTAATTAATTCAACTTATATGTTTGTAATTTTTTAAAATAGACATCATTTTTGGATTCGGAATATCAATTATAGCTTAGGGTGAAATTTTGGCATTGTTCTGAAAAACTTTAATTTTTGATGAATAGTGAAACCACTATGTGGTAGTTAAAAAACTGATTTTTCGTTTAAATGAAACATTACCACTTCTGGGATTTGATTTTCAAAAATCTGATATACATGGTTTTCATTATGAAGTAAAATGTGGTTCAATGGGATTAAAATAATTTTTTGGTGAATAGTAACTTTTAAGTTTAATTAATCGCGATTAAAGGTAATTTGTAAAATTTAAGGTAAAAATAGTATTATAAAAATATGGAATGACCTTTACACTTGTCCAACTACTATTGTATGTGTCATGGCCGACCATGACAATCCATGGGTCAACTTGGGGACCCCATGGAGCCACATTGGTAGGAAAAGGACATAAATAACTTTTTATTTAATGTTAAAATAAAAAGGTCACAAAAAAGAGTTGTTTTACTAAAACAATTTTAAATGAGGTTATAAAAGTCATATTTTTGACTATAAATATTCATTAGAAATCTAAAACGATTTCCCACATTATGATAGTTTTTTATAATTTTTAGACATTAAATAAATTAAATTATTTATGACACCATGATGACGCAGCGATTACCTCATTAATTAACAATTTTAATAAAATGGAAGGATAATGTAAAATCTAAGAATTACACTTTTCCAAAGACTATTGGATGAGAATATTTCGAACCCTTATCACCTTATACTCGAATTAAATAAGTGTGGGACCTTTAGAATCCAAAAATAATTGTATAATAATGTAACATTTTATTACTTTCGAAGAGTGCCCCTCCTCTCCTCTTATAAAAGGCCCCCACCACTACCACCTTACTCACACTTTTGAAGCCTTTTCGCTCGGCCAACCTCTGCCCAAATACTCTTACAACTTCCCTCACTTACTCCTAGAAGCCTCACTTTGGGAATAATTCTTCCCAAGGAAGCCTTTGGCTCAAATCAAAAGAGCTACCCGATTTTATGGTAATGTCTTCTCTTATGTTATTTTGTTTTATTTTGCTTCTCCAACCCCATAGAATCTTTTTATTCATTTATTTTTTAACAACACCAGTATCATAAATATACTAGGATGTTGTTATAAGGAGGATTCGATATACACTTACACACACCTGCATCTAATGGTTAAAGAACATACTGTTTCTGTGGATGGTGAATTTTTGCCTCACGAAACGATGATTGTTCAACACTCATATAGCACCTTCAAAGGTGGCCATTAAGATGTCACTATATTTATATATGATATATATTATGTTTATGTTTTCCTTATTCTTCTGTAATTCTCATTTATGGCATACTTTATGATTTTCATTATGGGTAAACGCGATAATTTTATTTTAGGAAGTGCAGACTACCGCCCCCTCAAAGTGATGTGAATCGTTAATGCCATATGTGGGATGTATAAAGGATGGAGTAAATGATATTACATATGCTATTATAGTAGAACTATGTTATACCTTTATATAAATATTATTTCATTCCATTAAATATGAAATAGAACTGAAAGTAGCATTCATGCGTACGTACGACTTACCGTCTCCATGAATGGTGCATTTCATTTCTTACCTCTAAATGTTACGTAATATTATGAATGAATGTATATACTGGATATATATGATATATATTAAATATAAATCATGAATATAATTCTGTAGATAATGGATATTCTACCACATAAACCACTTGTAATTATAAAATGTTTATTGTTGACTCAAGTTCCAAAAATCAACAAAACGGCCGTTATTAACTTAAATAATTACATAATGTTCATAACATTGTAATAAGTGATATAAAAAGGATAATGAAATTGAAAATGGTAGATATTAACTCTAGTTTATTATTCATGAGGTTAAGGAAATGTCGAATCAAGTCGGACACAAGGTAAGGGAACTTCTTAACCCAATTTCCATTCTTTTGGTTAATCTCCTACTTTCAAATTACGTCATGATATTATTATGTCCTATATTGTAGTTGTAATTTCTTTGTGTGTAATTATAGTGAATACACATAACAGATCTATTTTATTTAAAAATTATCTTTGTAAGGGACTTCGTCTCAATCTCCTTTCATTGAGGCATATTTGGTTTTATACACAACTTTCTTTTATACGGCTTATAAACCCCTTGAACTTTTACGTTTATTCAAAAGGAATATTTTTATACGAAGCATTTACTAAACGACAAAAGGGAATGTTTTTGTCATACGTATGCGGCGACAATGACTTCTCCACTGCCATGACCATTATTTGAGTTTCGACTTCCTCTACAAGCGATAAGTTTTTTTTTAAATAAAAATAAATACCATGTTTTACCTTTCTTTTATTTTGGTATTGAAAATGGGTTTGAAAGTGTTTTTATTATATAAATGTGTTGTATTGATATCTTGAGATTGAAATGTGGAAATGTTATATTTACTTTATGCATGTTTTATGTGATACGATTATGTTATGGTTTATGATATGTTTAAACCTATTCATATGAGGAATTCATTGGACTTAATAAGTGACGGGTGGAGCCCTCTATAGCTCCTCGATGAATCAGAAGGTCTCATGAGACAAACTAGTGTCTTGGCACGAGGCCTTGACAAAATATTATTTGTGGTCTTGGCACGAGGCCTTGGCTACGTGGTTATGATAGTCTAGCATTATCGATTCCATCATTATGAAAGTGGTTATTAATATTGAATGTGATTATTCGACCCGTAGAATATCCATGTGAAGAAGTAAATGGAATTATCTCATTTTACTTTTTCCATATTATGTTGAAGTTCAAGTTCAAAAGGATTTTGTTTTAGTTATACATTGCTCTAAATGATAATGTTTATTTATGAAAGCGTCTGCAATATTTTTATCCTTATTGAGCATCTGAGCTCACCCCTTTCAATGTTTTAATATTTTCTAGTATGTGAAGAAGTATTTTATGAATGACCTGCAGGGATAGTCAGAAGAGGATATGAGTGTGGACTATGGAGACATTGTTATTGTAGATTTTCACTTTATGATGTAATGTAACATTTATGAATGTATCTAGTGTTTCTAAGGCTACTAAACTAATCATTGTTTCGAGACTTGATCATTTTTTATCATGCAAATGTTAAGAAGTAATGCACTGAATCCGGTTAACTGGGGTCGGGGCGTTACAACACAACCAAGTCCTTTCTTCGATGCATCACAATAAATAACAAACCCATCATTCCCTGATGGTAGAGTCAATATAGGAGAATTGACTAATCTTCTCTTCAGTTCTTCGAAACATTCTTCACACTCTTTTGTCCAAAAAAATTTAACCCCTTTACAGGTGAGGTTCGTTAATGGGTTAGCCAATCTGGAAAAATTATGGATGAAACGTCGATGATAACCTGCTAAACCAATAAAACTACGTACCTCAATTATACTCGTCAGTTCTGGCCATTAATGGATTGCCTTGGTCTTAGAAGGATCAATAGAGATTCCATCTTTAGAGACAATATGTCCAAGAAATGAAATATCATGAAACCTGAATTCACACTTGTTAAAATTCCAATATAATTCATGTCTTCTCAGAGTATTCAGGATAATGCGCAAGTGATTTTCATGATCTTCATAGCTTTTGAAGCATACCAAGATATCATCAATAAATTTCACCACAAATTCATCAAGATACTCCTTGAAAAATCTATTCATCAGATCCATGAATACAAATGGTGAATTAGTCAATCCAAAAGGCATTACTGTAAACTCGTAATGCTTGTACCTAGTTCGAAATGCTGTCTTCAGAATGTCTTCCTTCTTCACACACAACTGATGGTATCCAGATCGAAGGTCAATATTTGAAAAGTATTGAGCTCCATGCAGTTGGTCAAATAAATCATCAATGCGAGGTAGGGGAAACTTGTTCTTTATCGTTATAGCATTGATCTCCCTGTAGTCAATATATAACCTCATAGATCCATCTTTCTTTTTAACAAAAAGAACAGGGGCTCCCCATGGAGAAACACTAGGGTGAATAAATCCTTTATTACTCAATTCCTCTAGTTGTTTCTTTAGTTCAACTAATTCTACAGTGGCCATTCAATAAGGGGTCTTCGATATAGGCCTTGATCCAGGAATTAAATCAATGGAAAACTCAACTTCTCGTTCTGGAGTATGTCTAGGTAAATCTTCTGGAAATACATCTACAAATTCTTTCACAATAGGTACATCCTCTATTTGAACATTCCTTTCCTCACCCACAGTTATTTCATTCTCTTCCTCCCCAATAATTGAATTTAGTTGAGCTACTGGGGTGGATCAAGATATGAATTAGGAGGTGACGATTCTTCTCTAAAGATAAGGTGTTCTTTATAATCATCATCAAAAATCATAACCTCCTTCTTCTTATAATAAATATTCAAATCATAGTCTAAAACCCAATACATACCAAGTATTATATCAAATTAAATCATAGGTATGACAATGAGATCTACGGATAAAGAACATTTAAGTGCACTAATGGGGACTGATTCATAAAACTTTGTTGCAATGATACTTCCCTTAGGAGTTTTAACTAACAAATCCCTTGTTAAATTAAATTGGAAATATCTAATTTTCATAGAAAACTGGGAAGATATGAAATAATGCGATGATCAAGAATCAAATAATGCATTTTCCAAACTTGAGGAAACCATTAAATTACCTTCCACCACGTCTTTCATAGCTTCTACCTCATCAGTAGTGATAGCATAAACTTGGCCTTGATCCCTTGGCCTCTTCTGAGGTAAGTTCTACTAATTCTTAGAACATTAATTTGCATAATGCCCCATCTCCTGGAAATTGTAGCACTGAACATTGGTATCTTCCTTCTTCCCCTTGCAATCATGAGCTTGGTGGCCTTTTTCACCACACTTGTAATAGACTCATGTTCCCTTCATTCAAGTACCGGGGGGTTTCTTACCACATTTACCACAGGATGGATATTCAACATTTCCCTTCTTCCCCTTATTTATATTCCCAGATTGATCAGCAGGTCTCTTCTTCTCTTGCTTTTCTTTAAAGTCATAAGACTTACAGAATTCTTTTTCAGTCTTGATAGCACATGAGACAATGTCTTCGTATGATGAAAAGGATTGCGAGACTAATGCTCGATGGTGAAATTGGTTTAACCCATCAAGGAAACGATCAATCATACTTCTTGGGTTACGTATATAATCTCCAGCATACCTTGCTAACCTTGTAAAGTTAGCCTCATACTTTGTGACATTCCCATCCTCCTTTTGTCTCAGACTCAGAAATTGCCTTTCCATATCTGCTCAATGGTCGCGAGGAAAGTATTTTTCTAAAAATAGATCTTTGAAATCCCTCCATTACATATTTGATACTTCATCATCTTCCTTTGTGTTTTGAATGAATGACTACCATTGATCAGCATCTCCAGTGAGTCCGTAAACGTCCATGATAACTTTTTCCCTTTCACTACTCCCCAAAGCCTGAAATATTTTCTCTAGGGAATTTATCCATTGCTCAGCTACTAAGGTATTTTTACTCCCATTGAAAATTGGTAGTTTTTTCCTCATGAATCGATCTAACATTGATCCTCCACTCTTCGGATCAGGGTGCTCCATATGGGTAAGGTTATTATTCATAACCTGAGTGGGTTGTCCTAGTATGGTGATTAGCTGATCGAAACCAGTTGCATCACCATCTCCACTATAATTATCTTGAGTAATAGGGAAATCCATACATGGAGTGCGTGCATTGATATTATTTTCATTTCTTCCACTAGGCGCCATTTCTAAACAACGGCATAAACTAGATCAGTTTATGAATCATAATACATAATCCCATACTTATAAAACACTTAACAGAAATTGAACTATTTATGGATATAATCCATAATCATAATGATGTTTTATTTTATGCAGTACATACTCATAAACCCTTCATAATGATTTGTAAATAAAATGAGAGTTATCCTAAACATATCTCCCGGGAGTGTCATAACAAAGAGTGTAGCAAGGCCCGTTTTTGTGCACCAGTTCCCGTTCGAGTCTAGCTCAAAGCGGTGTTTTCAGGTTTTACCCCTAGGTACATCTGTGCCAGAGCTGCCTCTACCTGCTCGTATCCAAACAGGGATGTATTTCTCGGAAAACACACAATATCTCTACAATACCAAAATTCTAGGAAGAGCTTCTATACTAATCCTCAAAGTTCATCTTAGGTCTACGTGCTCTAATCAGAGTTTATCTAAATCTAGCTTCTAAGGTTTGTACTAAACATCCTCTGATACCAACTGTAACGCCCCGACCCTAGTTACCTAGAGTAGGTGCATTATTACATAACATTGGCATGATCACAAGAATGATCAAATTTTGAATGACCGATTGGTTTAGTAGCCTTAGAAACACTAGATATATTCATAAGTCTTACATTACATCATAAAAATAAAAACTATAACAACATCATTTCTTCATATTCCACACTAATATCTCCACACACTATCCCTGCATGTCATTCATAATTTACTTCTTCATACTCTGGGAAAAATAAAACATAGAAAAGGGGTGAGCTCAAATGCCCAGTTAGGATAACAATATAGCAGTAACATTCATAAATAAGAATAAACATTTAAGGCAATGTATAACTAAAACAAAAGCCTTTTAAACATGAACTTCAACATAGTATGGTAAAAATAAAATGAAATAATTCCATTTACTTATTCACATGGATATTCTACTAATCGAATAATCACATGAAATATCAATAACCCCTTTCATAATGATGGAATGCATAATGCCAGACTATCATAACCACATAGTCAAGGCCTCGTGCCAAGACTAAAAATAAGATTTTGCCAAGTACTTGTGCCAAGACACTAGTTTGTCTCATGAAACCTACCGATGCATCGAGGAGCTATAGCGTGCTCCACTCGTCACATATTAAGTCCAATGCATTCCCATATGAAATGGTTTAAACATAACATAAACATTTGTATTAAAACTAGCATACGAAATGTCAATACTTTCACCATAAACTATAAATGGTATAAAAATAGCACATCTACAGTCAAACATATCGCAAAACCTTCAATACAATATAGAAGTTTTGTATCATAATAAATCAACTTCAAATAAGCGTAAAATCCATCAAAGGATGTTGACATAGATGAAATCAAAACACTTTTTAGAGAAATATCTCTTTCAATTTTGAAATAATTTTAGAGTATTATTGTCACGACCCGCCCTCGGGGTCCATGCCGTGACTACCCCAAGCCCGCCTTCCATAGGCCAGGGGCTGGCGACTAGCACCAAGGCGTAAATCCCGGTAAAAAGGGAAGGCATTGCCTTTGATAAGTATACACACACCAAAGAGTAAACAAGCGGAAAGTAAACACTAAGCAAGCAGAGTACGACTGAAAGTGCGGAAAGGTAAATGGGCCAGAATACAAACCCAAACTGAAAGTAAAGTACAACTCGAAAAGGGAAAAACAACAACTGTAAAGTAAAAGCCGCTACTCCGAGCTGTCCACCAGAAATCCCACCTGAAGGGTGGGTACAGATAGCTCCTCTGCTCCACGGGTCCCGCCGTCCGCTCCGTGCACGTCCCGCCCAGTGGTCCACCTCCGGGTACCGTCCCGCTCTACAAACCTCAGCTAAGTCAACGTTGTCCGTCGTCTGCAACCAACACAACGTAGTGCGGGCGAAGCCCGTGCAGGGGTGAGTATAAGCTACTCAGTAGGGACCCCGAGACCCCTGAAGGTCTCTCAAATCCACAAAGGATAAACCACGAAGAAAAGTACAATCACGAAGTAACAACCGACACTGCTTAGGTATATGCCCATACATATACCTAAGTCATCAATTAAAAATACGCTCCAACCTCCGAGCCCAAGTACAACTCAGTCCACGCAAGAAAGTATACGTATTCCACATAGGAAAGCAAAACATAATCCACACAGGATTGCACAACACAATCCACACAGGAAAGCAACAGGATTCAGCTCACACAGGTATACTTCTTCAAGGACGATAAAGATGATCACTGATCCATCTAAGTCGTCGGACCCACGAAGGATCGATAGGTAACTAACCCCCGCAGAAGACCCACACAGGATCGGGCTCACACAGAACCTGTAGGCGCTGGCTCACACAGAACCGCTGAGCGCAAGGACCCACACAGGATCGGGCCCACACAGGACCTGTAGCACTGATCCACGTAGGATCGCTGAGTGCTGAAGTCGTCGTCGTCGAATCCACATAGGATCTCTGTACTGTCGTCGTCGCAGTCACAGTAGCAGTCGTAGCAGTAGAACAGTCGCAGCCAGCACTAGGGTTCCCGCACACAGCAAGCTCGTTCGGAGGGTTCGCTCCACGAGCCGAGAGGCTGATACATCAACTGTCACGAAGACCGAAGTTGATGTATCCAAAAGTTATGTATCGTCAACAGGAACTCAACGCAACAAACGGCGCGTCGATCGGACGCCCGGTCTGAGAGTTATTGGCATTTTCGTCACCGGGGCCCGGTTGGTTTTTAAGGCAAAACCATCCCGACCGTACTCCACCTGCGTCCAAACCTCGGGCGGAGTATTCCAAAAGATCCGTCTCACTAAGAGGAACACAACGCGACTGACGGCGTGTTAATCAGACATTCGTAGCTCAAGATATGAGCGTTTCCGCTCCGAAGGCCCGGTTGGTTTCGTGAACGAACCAACCCGGCCGAACTCAAAGTATACCGAAACCTTGAGTGCAATATACCGAAACGACCGACTCGATTCAAGGATCGCGTTGCCGCAGACGGTTCGTCATTCGGAGGTCCGAGGCTCAAGTTATGGGCGAAAAACCAAATCTGGTTCGAAACGGGGGGTCCGGGTCCGGGCCGACCCGGCCCGACCCCCCCCCCCTGGGCGGCGGCGGCAGCGCGGCGGGCCGCGACGGCACGGCGGGCCGCGGAGGCCAGTCGCCGCGAGGTGGCGGCACGCGGGGCTAAGCCCCGCGGTTCCTGGAAAAACGGCGCGGCAACTGCCGCGCCCTTGATTGAAACCGCCCCCACGTGGGGGCCGGTTTATTTAAGAGAACCAGGGGGGCCGGCTGCCCCCCTCCTTCAAGAACCGCCCCCCCTTTAAGAGGGGGGTTTTTATGGGTTGGTCGGGGGATTAATTCCCCCAGTTTTTAAGACATCCGGCCAGCCAGCTGGCCGGCCGGTTTTCTCAAACGGGACCGGAATTTCCGGTCCCCTTCTTCGGCTTCCGATGCCGGCGGCTCGGCCACCGGTCTTCTCTTCCGCCGCGGCCCGGAACCGTCCGCGGTCTCCTCGTCCCGCCGCGGCCCGGAACCGGCCGCGGCGTTGTCATCCGGCGCGGTGCGACGGCACCGCGCCCCTTTCGCCGTGCCATGATTCTTTTCAACGCGGCGCGACGGCGTCGCGTTCTTGAAGATTTTTCCTTGACGTAGCGCGACGGCGCCGCGTAAATTATTGTACGATCATCCGCGTGGTGCGACGGCACCACGCTACTTGCTTCCACCCGCATGAATTAAACAAGAACGATGGAGGAGGGGTTCGGCCGTGTTCGTGCGGTCCGGCCCCCCCTCGCGTTAACTATAACACTTAAATAAAATATTTAAATGCCTCACGTAGACATGCGATCCACGAGCAAGAAAAGGAAATATGAAACCAAAATGAAATCAACAACCCCTACCTTGATATAAGGTTCGAAGATTGAGAACGTTCCGCGGAAGACGACGTCGCGGAGGTCGGGCGTCGCGGTCGTCGTTCGTCAAATCCGTTGACGAAGAGTTATGCCCGAAGAGATACGTCGTTGGCGAATCTTCGTATGCCGACGAAGAAGGTCCGAGGAGGGTGCAGCGTTCCCTCTTGTTGACACCGAGGACGAAGAAGAGAGGCGTCGTTCTTCGTCGGAGTTTGGGCGTTCTTCGTTCTTCGTCAGAGCTTGAAGATGAAGGGAAAGCTCTCAAAAAGCTCTCAAGGGAATAAACAAACAACCCATAATCAAATAAGATTACATCTTATTTTATTAACACATAACACAAAAGAATTTCAAATGTTTGAAATTCAAAAGAGTTTAACTCCCAAAATTAATTAAGTAACTTAAGCCATTAAAGAGGGGGGGTTAAGGGAATTTGAAAAGTCTAGGGGTTCGTGTGGGCCCCACCACACTTAATCCTCCCAAGGGAGGTTAAGTGGGTGTGGGTCCCACTTCCAACCCCCTTTGGTAGGTTTTTAACAAACTAAAAATAAAATTTGTCTTACACAAATTTTATTTAACTCAACTGAAAACCCCAAAACATAAATTTCAACCCGCAACAAACGCAACTCCCGAAAAGGTCTCGTTAAGCGAATATCGGCGTTGCGAGTTCATCGGTGCCCTCGGATTTCAATTCCGAGTACCGGATCAAAAGTTAGGAATTCCCGCTCGTTCGTTCACTGAACGTACCCGAGCCAAACTTCGGAAATTAATTCCGGGCACTCCGGGCCTCGGAATCAGGTGCCGTCTGAAACCGTGCTCTTGTAAAATTCTAAAGAAAATTAAGAATAAATTTCCCTTGAATTTTACGGGTCTTTACATTACTCCCACCTCAGGGCTTTACGTCCCCGTAAAGATACAACAAAAACTAGGGAAACAAAAGAGGGTACTGAGCACGCATCTGAGCCTCCCGCTCCCATGTGCTCTCTTGGAGATTCCCGTGCTGCCATCTGATGCGCACAAGAGGAATCGATCTCCCACGCAGGACCCGCTCCTGTCGATCCTCTATTTCCACCGGGACCTCCGTAAAAGTCGCCCCATCGTCAATGTCAAGCTCCCCATGGTCAATCTCTGTCTCAGCTCCTGGAAGCTCTGCTGACATCTGTCAGTCCATACGAAGGGTTTCCCCTTCTTCGTCAAAGCTGTGAGTGATGCCGCAACTCTGGAGAAGTTCGGCACAAATCTCCGATAGTATCCAGCTAGTCCCAAGAAACTCCGAACCTCAGTCACGCTCCTGGGTGGCTCCCATGCTAACACAGCCTCAATCTTCGCGGGATCCACTGCAACTCCCGCCTCAGAGATAACGTGTCCCAAAAAGTGGACCTCACGTATCCAGAACTGGCACTTCGAGAGCTTACCATAAAGCTGGTGCTCTCAGAGTGTGTCAAGAACAACTCTCAAGTGATAGGCGTGCTCCTCCTCTGTCGTAGAGTAAATCAGAATGTCGTCGATGAAAACCACAACAAACCGATCGAGGTATGGCTGAAAGATCCTGTTCATGAGAGCCATGAACTCTGCTGGAGCATTGGTTACACCGAAAGGCATAACCAAGAACTCATAGTGGCCATACCGACATCTGAAGGCTGTCTTCTGCACATCCTCGTCTCTGACTCTGAGCTGAAGATAGCCTGACCTGAGGTCTATCTTCGAGAACCACCGTGCTCCCTTGAGCTGATCAAAGAGGTCATCAATCCTCGGTAGCGGATACTTGTTCCTCACTGTCACCTGGTTCAGGCGACGATAGTCAACACAAAGTCGCAAGCTCCCGTCCGCCTTCTTGGCGAACAATATCGGGGAAGCCCAGGGTGAAACACTGGGTCGGATGAACCCCTTGCCCTGCAAGTCCTCCAACTGTACCCGTAGCTCTCGAAGCTCGGCGGGGGCCATCCGATATGCTGGAGTGGATATCGGGGCTGTCCCGGGGTACAAGTCAATATAAAAGTCTACCTCTCTGCGAGGAGGTAGCCCTGGAACGTCGTCAGGAAAAACGTCCGCAAACTGATCCACCACTGCAGGAAAACCAGGACTCCGCACGTCAACTGCTCCAAGGATAAGGCTAGCCAACTGATGAGTGATGGGATGTCCTCTCCTCCGCGGAAGTCCATCCTGTGCTGCTAAGGCTCCCTTCTCGCCGGTGAAGGTGAACCTGCTCCCGTCGGTGCGTACACATCGCACCTTGCGCCTAAAACAGTCAATCTGTGCATGGACCGTAGACAGCCAATCCATGCCCAAGATGACGTCGTAAGGCCTCGACGCTGCTACAAGAAGATCCCAGCCGAAGCTCTCACCTCCTAGAGTAAGCTCACACTTCCGGCACCAGTGCGTAATCGTCGAGTTTGCTCCCGTAGGAGTCTCTAGCCGTAAGGATCGAGCCAACGGCTCTGTCGGAATCTCCGAGCTCCGAACAAGGACAGCGGCTATGAAAGAATGACTCGCTCCTGTGTCTAAAAGAACTGCAGCAAGGGTGGAATAGACACAGATAGTACCTCGAATCATCTCGGGTGCGCCGTGGTCGTAGGCCTCTGCTGCCTGGAGCTGTGCCTGTCGCTGCCCGCCAGCTCCCTGTGGTCGGGGTGGACCTCCTGGTGGTGGTGGTGGTAGAGCCTCAAAGCGTCGGCCACCACCAGCTGCTCGTCCAGCTCCTCTGCCTCGTCCGCCTCCTCCCTGCGGACCGCCACGGTCGACCCTCTGCCTCTGCCTCGGTGGTCCATCAACTGACTGCTGCTCCTCGGCACGACGGGTCGGGCAGTCGCGAGCCATGTGGCCCTGCCCGCCGCACGAGTAGCACTGTCTGCCTCTCGTAAGACTGGCTCCGCGCTGTGTGCCCTGCACTGCTGAGCCAGTGCCCTGAGATCGTCGGCCTGAAGGTCTGGTCTGTCTGGACCCCTGAGTCATCCGTCGACTGCCTGCTGCAGATGACTCTGCCACGTGCCGCCCTGTGGTGGGTCGCTGTGCTGGTGTAGACTCAGCAAGGAAGCTCTCGATCAGAAGAGCCCGCTCCAGTACTCCTGTCTGAGTCGGTATGCTGAGGGAGATCAGCGATGCCCTGATCTCGTGTCTCAAACCCTGCTCGAAGGTCCGGGCCCGGAAGAATGGGTCCCGTACCATGTCGGTCGAGTAGCGCGAGAGATCGGTAAATCTCGCCGAGTACTGAGCGACCGTCATGCTGCCCTGCCGCAGCTGTAGAAGCTCCTGGATATGCACCGCTCGGAGGGTGGCCGGGACGAACTCAGAGCGGAAGAGGCTCTCGAAGTCCGTCTAGAGCAAGGATGCCTCATCGTGAACCCGGAGCATCAAGCTCCACCATCGCTCTGCTGCTGCGTGTAGTAGGCTCGCAGCGAGGATCACCATGAGGTCTGCTGGTGTCCTCACTAGCCTAAACACTCGAACCACTGCCTCCAGCCAGTCCTCTGCTGCCTGGGGATCCGTCTCCCGGCGAAACCTGGGCGGTCGCTGGCGCTGAAACTCATGCAGTGCGCTGAGGCGACGTGCATCGTCAGCGGCTGCTGCTGGAAGCATCGGGGGCTCGGCGGGTAAAGCTACCGCCGGTGCCACTACTGGAAAAGGGCCCTGCACCGAGGCCTCGTCGCTCAGTGGGCTGTCGTCTCGCTCGACTCTCGGAACCCTAGCTGGATGCCGTCGTGGGGCCATCCTGAAAAGGAAACAGGTGCGCCACGGTCAGAACAGTATACCTGGTGAGCTGATATATGTAATCACAAAGAAAACTTTGAAACACACACGCAATCAATGTTTTCGTGCATTAAGTCGGAAATCAGAAGTCAGGGTCCTGGTGTACGGATACGTCGGCCGCCGCACCAACACTGGACTCCCTGGACTGATATCCACACTCAATACGCTAAACATTATTGCTTCACATAGAAAAGATCAGAGTTCGCGGTAGAACCGAACTCCACTGATACCAATTTGTCACGACCCGCCCTCGGGGTCCGTGCCGTGACTACCCCAAGCCCGCCTTCCATAGGCCAGGGGCTGGCGACTAGCACCAAGGCGTAAATCCCGGTAAAAAGGGAAGGCATTGCCTTTGATAAGTATACACACACCACAGAGTAAACAAGCGGAAAGTAAACACTAAGCAAGCAGAGTACGACTGAAAGTGCGGAAAGGTAAATGGGCCAGAATACAAACCCAAACTGAAAGTAAAGTACAACTCGAAAAGGGAAAAACAGCAACTGTAAAGTAAAAGCCGCTACTCCGAGCTGTCCACCGGAAATCCCACCTGAAGGGTGGGTACAGATAGCTCCTCTGCTCCACGGGTCCCGCCGTCCGCTCCGTGCACGTCCCGCCCAGTGGTCCACCTCCTGGTACCGTCCCGCTCTACAAGCCTCAGCTAAGTCAACGCTGTCCGTCGTCTGCAACCAACACAACGTAGTGCGGGCGAAGCCCGTGCATGGGTGAGTATAAGCTACTCAGTAGGGACCCCGAGACCCCTGAAGGTCTCTCAAATCCACAAAGGATAAACCACGAAGAAAAGTACAATCACGAAGTAACAACCGACACTGCTTAGGTATATGCCCATACATATACCTAAGTCATCAATTAAAAATACCCTCCAACCTCTGAGCCCAAGTACAACTCAGTCCACGTAGGAAAGTATACGTATTCCACATAGGAAAGCAAAACATAATCCACACAGGATTGCACAACACAATCCACACAGGAAAGCAACAGGATTCAGCTCACACAGGTATACTTCTTCAAGGACGATAAAGATGATCACTGATCCATCTAAGTCGTCGGACCCACGAAGGATTGATAGGTAACTAACCCCCGCAGAAGACCCACACAGGATTGGGCTCACACAGAACCTGTAGGCGCTGGCTCACACAGAACCGCTGAGCGCAAGGACCCACACAGGATCGGGCCCACACAGGACCTGTAGCACTGATCCACGTAGGATCGCTGAGTGCTGAAGTCGTCGTCGTCGAATCCACATAGGATCTCTGTACTGTCGTCGTCGCAGTCACAGTAGCAGTCGTAGCAGTAGAACAGTCGCAGCGAGCACTAGGGTTCCCGCACACAGCAAGCTCGTTCGGAGGGTTCGCTCCACGAGCCGAGAGGCTGATACATCAACTGTCACGAAGACCGAAGTTGATGTATCCAAAAGTTCTATATCTTCAACAGGAACTCAACGCAACAAACGGCGCGTCGATCGGACGCCCGGTCTGAGAGTTATTGGCATTTTCGTCACCGGGGCCCGGTTGGTTTTTAAGGCAAAACCAACCCGACCGTACTCCACCTACGTCCAATCCCTGGGCGGAGTATGCCAAAAGATCCGTCTCACTAAGAGGAACACAACGCGACTGACGGCGTGTCAATCGGACGTTCGTAGCTCAAGATATGAGTGTTTCCGCTCCGAAGGCCCGGTTGGTTTCGTGAACGAACCAACCCGGCCGAACTCAAAGTATACCGAAACCTTGAGTGCAATATACCGAAACGACCGTCTCGATTCAAGGATCGCGTTGCCGCAGACGGTTCATCATTCGGAGGACCGAGGCTCAAGTTATGGGCGAAAAACCAAATCTGGTTCGAAACGGGGGGTCCGGGTCCGGGCCGACCCGGCCCGACCCCCCCTGGGCGGCGCGGTGGCCGGCGGCAGCGGACGGCGGCGGCGGGCGGCGGCGCGGCGGCGCGGCGGCGCGGCGGCGCGGCGGGCCGCGGCGGCCAGTCGCCGCGGGGTGGCGGCACGCGGGGCTAAGCCCCGCGGTTCCTGGAAAAACGGCGCGGCAACTGCCGCGCCCTTGATTGAAACCGCCCCCACGTGGGGCCCGGTTTATTTAAGAGAACCAGGGGGGCCGGCTGCCCCCCTCCTTCAAGAACCGCCCCCCTCTTTAAGAGGGGGGTTTTTATGGGTTGGCCGGGGGATTAATTCCCCCGGTTTTTAAGACATCCGGCCGGCCAGCTGGCCGGCCGGTTTTCTCAAACGGGACCGGAATTTCCGGTCCCCTTCTTCGGCTTCCGACGCCGGCGGCTCGGCCGCCGGTCTTCTCTTCCGCCGCGGCCCGGAACCGGCCGCGGCGTTGTCATCCGGCGCGGTGCGACGACACCGCGCCCCTTTCGCCGTGCCATGATTCTTTTCAACGCGGCGCGACGACGTCACGTTCTTGAAGATTTTTCCTTGACGTAGCGCGACGGCGCCGCGTAAATTATTGTACGATCATCCGCGTGGTGCGACGGCACCACGCTACATGATTCCACCCGCATGAATTAAACAAGAACGATGGAGGAGGGGTTCGGCTGTGTTCGTGCGGTCCGGCCCCCCCTCGCGTTAACTATAACACTTAAATAAAATATTTAAATGCCTCACGTAGACATGCGATCCACGAGAAAGAAAAGGAAATAGGAAACCAAAATGAAATCAACAACCCCTACCATGATATAAGGTTCGAAGATTGAGAACGTTCCGCGGAAGACGACGTCGCGGAGGTCGGGCGTCGCGGTCATCGTTCGTCAAATCCGTTGACGAAGAGTTATGCCCGAAGAGATACGTCGTGGGAGAATCTTCGTATGCCGACGAAGAAGGTCCGAGGAGGGTGCGGCGTTCCCTCTTGTTGACACCGAGGACGAAGAAGAGAGGCGTCGTTCTTCGTCGGAGTTTGGGCGTTCTTCGTTCTTCGTCAGAGCTTGAAGATGAAGGGAAAGCTCTCAAAAAGCTCTCAAGGGAATAAACAAACAACCCATAATCAAATAAGATTACATCTTATTTTATTAACACATAACACAAAAGAATTTCAAATGTTTGAAATTCAAAAGAGTTTAACTCCCAAAATTAATTAAGTAACTTAAGCCATTAAAGAGGGGGGTTAAGGGAATTTGAAAAGTCTAGGGGTTCGTGTGGGCCCCACCACACTTAATCCTCCCAAGGGAGGTTAAGTGGGTGTGGGTCCCACTTCCAACCCCCTTTGGTAGGTTTTTAACAAACTAAAAATAAAATTTGTCTTACACAAATTTTATTTAACTCAACTGAAAACCCCAAAACTTAACTTTCAACCCGCAACAAACGCAACTCCCGAAAAGGTCTCGTTAAGCGAATATCGGCGCTGCGAGTTCATCGGTGCCCTCGGATTTCAATTCTGAGTACCGGATCAAAAGTTAGGAATTCCCGCTCGTTCGTTCACTGAACGTACCCGAGCCAAACTTCGGAAATTAATTCCGGGCACTCCGGGCCTCGGAATCAGGTGCCGTCTGAAACCGTGCTCTTGTAAAATTCTAAAGAAAATTAAGAAAAAATTTCCCTTGAATTTTACGGGTCGTTACAATTATATTTATGAAATAAAAAATTTTATTTTAAAATATTCCTATAATATTTTAAGGGAAGCTTCGAAGATTTTATAACGGCGGAAAATAACCGCACCCGCCGTATAAGTTAAAAAAACATTCCTACCTTAATTTTGTCAAAAAGGTTAAAAAAACCGTGTTTGGAAAACGACGGAAAGATTCCTTTATAAAACTCTTATAAAAAGTAAAAAAATTTTATAAATGACCTTAACCCATATTCTTTTAAATAGTAAAAATGTTTTGAAATACATTTTTAAGAAACATGGATTTGGATGATAAAGAGATCCCGGTAGATTATTATGTATAAACAACCTCGGATAATGAAGAGATTGTGAAATAACCCTTACATTGTACTTTTCCTTGGTTGGGGGTAGGTTAACCTCCTGTATAATAGTGAAATTATTGTCATTAAATTATACAATAATCATATACATTCATATAATATCATATATGATCTTTTAACATTGCTTTGTTAATAAATTCTTAGTATTATCATCATTTTGGGTGTTAACTTACTCATTTTATTTCATATGTTTTGTTACATAAGACATGTTTGTCATGGATGGGTTGTATCTTATCATAGACAGAATTATATCAAGTCCTTAAACATTATTTTTAAATCATCAAATGATAATTATACTTGAATGGATACGATGGAGAATGAATCTCATCGTGTTCGTGGAGACGGTAGTCCGTACGTACGAACGAGCGACAATATCATTCTTTTGATATTAAAATAATATATAAAATGATGGTATATCATATATAAATAATCATTAACATGTTATATTTATTATTTACATGAGTTACACATCATTATTATACCCATCAAAATAATAATATATTGAATAACAATTACACCACGACGTGGAGACGATAAGCCGTACGTACGCACGTATGGTGACATGTTATTCAAAGGGTGGATAGAATACTGAATATGGTTGTACCATATTTATAATAACATCACAGTATATATATGATACTGGAGTTATTATTTTAGAATGGTTATAACAAAGGAAGAAGAAGTGGAAGAAGAAAGGATCTTGGAAAAGGGTGGTGAAATCATTACCTATTCTTCAGGTTCTTCCTTTTGATTTGATCAAAAGGGCTACATAGGTTGGCTTTCTGATCCAAATAAGGCCTATAGGTTGTAGTGAAGGAAGTTAGGAGAGTATTTGGGCAGATTTTGGGTGAACCAAATGGCTTTGAATGTGTGAAGAAATGAGAAGAAGGAATGCCGTTTTATAAGAGGGGTGAGGGGCACCTTTGGAAAAGCTAGAAATATTAATTTATAATAAATTTATATTCGGTTTCTAATGGATCCATAGTTTATTATTTAATGGTTAAGGTGGGTATGGGTCTAAAACCACTTATCAAATAGAATTTAGACAGGTTTGTGTTACTATATTAACCTTATCTTTAAGTATTAACTCTAAGTTAATTAGTTTCACTTTTACAATGTCTCTTTGTATTTTTATAATATATGGTTAATAAACATTCAATATACATCCAAGAGACCACCCAAGTGGTCCATTAATGATACACCTATCATGATATAAGTCTCATGGCCGAACCTTATATTTTTTAGGAATTTAATATCAATTAATAATGTAATATTTGTTTTAAAAACTCTTTTATGTCAATTTTGACACTATTCAATAATTGATTTTTGTGAAACTGATAACAGAATGATTACATAGAAATAAGTTAATTAAATCATTCCTAACATGTCATGTTAACTTATAAAATTATTTTAATTCATTAAAAGTCTCAAAATATATTTATTTGGCTATTTACAATATCAATTATTTTAATTGTTCACTATTATTGTAATTACTGCATCATCATTGTGCCATAAATAAATTAAATTATTTAATATATAAAGATTATAAATAAAATACCATTAAGTAGGAAATATTTTTATCTTTCTAGTTAATATTTATAGTCGAAAATCCAACATATATTACCCTATGTAAAAAATTGTTTTTCTAAAAGATATATGCTTCTATCATTTTTGTATTCATTTTAACTTAATTAAAATAAAGTGTCCCTATCAATTACAAGTGGCAACATGGGGTTCCAAAATCAAACCAAAGATTCCTGTGGTCGAACATGTATCAACCAATAATGTTAGGACACGTTTTAGGGTAATTTTTTATTATTATAATATTAAATATTAACCCTTATTTACCGGATTTACCCTTTAACAATGGTAAATATAATATTTACCGCAGTAATTATTCAAAATGTCTAAAAATAAAAGTTACCAATTCACACAATATGAACATCCTAATTCCAAATATGGAATCCATTTATCCAAATTCAAAACACAGAAGTGAAAGAAATTAATTTAAAATTAATTCCCGTTGTTAAAACAAAAAGCGTGTTTTTAAGAGATAATAACTATTAAAAGATTGACACTTGTTTATGTCCGGTTTAATTGTAAAATTATGTACAATGACCAACATTATATTAAATGGTATAAATATATTCTAAATATACTTTAAAACCAAAAAAATTCATAATTTATTAATATGAATTATTTCGATTAAAAAAGTTGTTTTTAATTAAAATTTAGTAATTTTCACTATTCATGAAAATATAAGGGTTATCCGAAAAGTTAAAAAATTTCACCCTAGGATACATTCGATATTCCGAATCCCAAAATGAAGTCTATTATGAAATATAAAATATATATAATTTCAAAAAGTAGGTATTACTATTCATAATGGCTATTTTGATTGGTTGTGTTGTGTTAGAACTCGATGTTGCGTACAAGACACGCTATCGCATTATTCAAAGAGATGCATACCGTAGAAGCTTGGGGTGTTACAATGATACCATCGGTTGAGGGTGATACCATCCAACATACCGATGAAATATTTTTGGAGAAGATATAGGACATATAATTTTCTGGTGATGTCATTCTGTTTGGCCAACATGCCGACTATGTTCATGAATATAAGGAACAAAATATGTCAACTACACCTAAACCATTTCATTGTCATATTCATTGACGATATCTTGGTGCACTCCATAAATCATGAAAATCTTATGAAACACCTTGACATCATCCTGTTTAGACTATTAGAACACATTCTTTACACCAAGGTATCAAAATTTATCTTTTGGATTGATAAAAGTGCATTTCCTAGGTCACATCATTCGTTAGTAAGGTGTTTTAGTGGATTTATAGAATATTTAGGTTGTGGTTTCATGGGAGTATCCCAACAATCATCCATATATTCAGTTTTTCTTGGTTTTGTTGTGGTATTACTGAAGTTTCATTAGAGATTTATCCCATTTAGAAGCACCACTCTGGGGCTTAACCAAGAGGGGGTTATTTTTGTAAGGTCAAAGGCAGGTAATAATGCATTTCAAAAATTAAAAAATCAGAAGATTACCATATCGATCCTGATCTTACCCAAACCATGAGAGAGGTACACATTGTTCTATGATTTTTTTATTATTGGACATGGGGTAGTGTTGATGTAGGACGATCATGTTGTAGCATATGTGTCAACTAAGTTGAGGCCTCCAGATATAAATTAACCTACTCATGATCTTGAGTTGGCCACCATGGTTCATGTCTTAATTTGTTGGAGTCATTACTTGTTGGTAGAGTGTATTATCTTGTATACCAACCAGGAGAGAGGTACACATTTTTCTATGATTTTATATTATTGTACATGGGGCAGTGTTGATGTAGGATTATCCTGTTGTAGCATATATGTCCACAAAGTTGAGGCCTCCTGATATAAATTAACCTACACATGATCTTGAGTTGGCCACCATGGTTCATGTCATAATGTGTTGGAGGAAGTACGTGTTGGTAGAGTGTATTATCATGTATACCAATCCAAAAACCCTTTATTACATCTTCTCTTGGTAAGATTCGATTATTTGGTAGTGAAGATGGGTCAAGTACCTACATTCTATTGAATTTGAGCCAGTTTACATGCAATGAAAAGGGAATAGTTTTGTAGATGCAATGAGATGAAAAACTCAGAATTAAGTGGTTTAGGAATCCAAATTTTATTGGAGGATGGTGTACTTGTTTTTTGAGATGCACATAGAATTGTAGGATGGGAATAGGAATATGAACCTTGCATCTATAGTAGTAGATTTCGTGATTTTGAGATGGGTCATGGAGAGACATATGGATGATCTAGAGTGTTTTTTCATGAAGGAATACCTTAATGGTGGTGAATAACCTTCTAGTTGGGATATTGGTGATGCTGGGATTGTCAATGTTTGTGTTCGTGTGCTTGTACTAGTGTGTATGCTAGAAGAGTAAATGCATGAGTTCTGTAAATCAATGTGGGAAGTGCATCACTATTTGACTAAGATGTATCATGATTTTTGTAGGAAATATTGGTGGCCAAGAGTAAAGTAAGAGGCTATAGGTTTTCTTGCATGTCATCTTTCTTATCTTTAGGTGAAGGATTAGAAGCATCACCTAGGTGGTTTTTTAATTCATGTCCCATTATAGAGTGAACAAGGGATGATGTAACGATTGAATTTGTAGTGGATATTACAACGATGCCTTAGAAGAATTATGAAGTCTGGGTATTTGTGGATTTATTGACTAAGGTGACACATTTCATGTAGATATAGTAGACATTCACATTTGATCAGTTGGTTGAGTATTATGTTAGATAGATATTGATGTTTCATGGTGATCCAAGAAATGTAGATTTATATCATGATCCTAATTTCTAATCATGTTTCTAGTATGGTTGACCAAGTTATTTTTTGGGTATGTCTTATCACTTGTAGATGGATAGGGATTCATAGCATACCATTCAATTATTGGAAGAGATGTTGAGAGATTGTGGCCCATATTTTAGTTGTTTGTGAAAAAAACATTTCTATCTTGTTCGTTTTTCCTAAAAAAATATTTTTATATTTTGATTCATATAATTTTTTTAATAACTCTATGAGAGGTCATGTCAATCTCTATTGTGTTGGTTATATGTTTGGGAGTCTGAGATGTTGGGTATGAGTCTCATGTAAGAGACGTCAGAAATGGTTTTATTGATTTAGAAGCACATAGAAATGGATCATAGTAGATACAAGTCATAATAAGATCATAATTTTATACATATTGTGTTTATGATGGATGATATTTTATTTTTTGGGGGTCTCCATGTTTGGTTCACCTTCAAATTCAATGGTTGAGTAGATTGGAACCCAGGTACATGGGGTTATTTGATATTGTGAAGAGGATCGGACTATTGTCGTACAGATTTTATCTTCCACAATGATATAGTGGAATGAATTTTTTTCTAGTTTCTTACCAATAGTAGTATCATCGTTATCCGACTCATGTTATAATGGTTTAAGATGTTGAGCTTGAGGATAATTCCACCTTTGTGGTGCATCTAGTTTGTATTGTGGATCATAGTGATAAGGTCTTATAGGGAATGATTTTCCCTTAGTTTGAGTATCATTGAAGCATTAAAACATTTAGTGAGATATATTAGAGAAAGAATTTGATATTTAGGATTATTTTCCTGGGATTTTTAATTCAAAAACTCATTAATTCTTAAGAAGAGTGGCACGGGGATGAGTCATTATATGGTGTGAGATTGTATGAACATAGACTTCAGGGAGGGATGTACTTATCAAAAATTTGGTTTCTATCCCTTATTATTGGTTAATTAAATGTTTCTAGAAGTACGAGGGTCCTCATGGGTGTTTCGGGGGATGGGGACATGAAATGAAGTAAAATCGGACCATTATGTGAAAGGCGTGTGGTTTTCACATAGTTTTGTAAATTGTCTGGCCTTTACAATAAAATTGTGCAACAATATACAATGGCATATCACCTAGGTAGAACATTTTTTTCTCAATCCATGAAAACATCTCAATTAACTAAGTGACTCATCTTCCATTGGATAGTTCATTTCACATGGTTTGTGCATGGTTTGGAAAACTATGTGGATAAACTGTGAACCTGGTAAAATTTTGGAAAAGTACAAAATTTCCATTACGAGATTTTAATTATTCCCTCGATTTACTCCCCTCATTTCCTCCCTTGAGTTATAGTGAGGATGAAAGAACCCTCACGGTCGCCCAGGGGACTATCTACCTCATTTCTATGTCGTTTATAGTGCCTTCACCTTTCCATCGATTATTTGAATATGTCTAATCACTTCCATTCTTCTATTTTTCCAAATATGGTTTGTATCATTGATGATATTCTTTAAAATTAATAAAAACCATATTTTCTGGTGAAATATACATTGTGGGTTAAAGTGGTGTTCTAATCTGGATCTAAAACCGTGTTGATGAGTATGTTCGCCAATAGATTCATGGTAGGTGGTCTATATGTAACATCCCATAGTTTTTTTTGTAGATTCGTGCATGTTTAGTGTCGTAATTTTTTATCTATTATAGTTATTTTGATTCCTTTTGTGATATTTGGTGAAATGGGTGTCCAAATTGTGAATGGAAACCCTCATGGTCCCCATAGGATACATAAAGGATTATTTGACCAATTTAGGGCCACCCATATGATGTGACCACATTCCAGAACCTATGAATTTGAAAAATACATGATTGGATGATGTGAGATAATTTATAGACCTTGTTAAGCATGTTTATATGTTTAGTTTAGTTGGAAATGAAATATTGGTAGTGTACCAAGACATGAAAATGGAAGAATGGGTTCTTTTGGCGTAGCTCGAATGTTGGTTAATTGAGATCGTGACACATGACTTATGAATTACGTTAGAAATTTATAGAAGAGTTGTGAATATTAAATGGTGAAAATGATGATTTGGTAGTGGAATGGGGACTATGATATATGTTAAATGTGTTTTCATATGGTAAATGATGAATATGTGAAATAGGTTGATAAAAGGGAATTTTTGAGTATGCCTAGTGATCTATGCATGATAATGTGAATTGGTCTAAGTGGCATATATAATGAAAATGGATAATAGATCTATGGGTTGTGTCATAATATTAATTACCATGTTGATTGTTATGGATTAGGATTTTTATATGTATAGGATTTATTTGGTTGTGATATGGTTTGTGTGTTGTAAATGGATGAATAAGAATATGCATGTGGATTTGGGTGTGGGATAAATGACTGAGGCTCCTCCCATTAGTCGAGTAAGACTAATGCTCTAAACTCCACTCACAGTGCTTGGGTTATGAAAGGGGGAAGAGTTCTATTCCCCTAATAGTTTCATACCACTCAAAATTATTCTTTCAGGTGATGATGTCCTATTTATTGTGAATTGGAATCCCTAGTTAGAGGGACCTGACTTATTCCATCATAAAGAGTGTGGAATTCCATGAGTATTTTTGCGAATGATGTAAATAAAAAACCATGTCTTAAATTTTGATGATGAACATCATAATGAAGAAAATATAAATAATTAATTTGTAACTATAGTTAGTAATAGATAGGTAATGATTGTTAACTAGTATCCCCAAACTATATTTTATCTATTTTTCATTTATTTAATACTCGCATGGACTCCATATTTAGTCCGAATATCTTCTAAACACCATTTTTCGTGGCCTGTTGAGTTGTACACATACCCCACACAAGCCGTTATTAGGTACCTAAGTATAATTCATGATTTCATTTCAGGAAAAGGGTTAAGTGCATGTGCTTGGGAGTTGATTCATGCTGGGGGTACATGGATGAGGTTCTAAAAATGGATTCAGGAACCTTTTTGGGATTATTTTGTTTTTATTTATTTTTGTTTTCCCCACATTGTGTTTTATCATGATTGTAAATATTTACTATTGGTTTTGGTTTGTACCCCACTTTGGGATATGGTTATTTATGCATGTTCATTGGTCATTATATGTTATTTCTTCTATGATATTTGTTTTATACTATGGATAACTCTAGTAAATAGTTTATAGTCTCCCCATGTGACTTTTAGACCCTCACTATTATTTGGATACCGTTACCGTACAAGGAGTCATGCCTGAAGTCTTGTGGAGACCCCACTCGGGGCATCAGTTTAGTTTCTCCCTGGTCAGGGATGTTACTCATGGATTTTTTCATTGGTTTTCAAAGTAACATTTTCCTTTCAAATGAAAAATTGGAAATCAGATTAGGTTTGACTATATAATTAATCTATTCAACTAAATTTTTGGGTTTCTCCCATCGACAATCCCTATCTAGTTTCCCTTCACCATCCACCTAAATCAATTTTAATTCCGCATTGTTAAATTTAATGGATTCATTTTTCAACACTTTTAAGAAGTTTTATATTTAAATATAACACCATCTTTATATTTCTCTATCTCATAACTAGAATTAAACTCCACATTGGGATTCTTATCCCTATGACACCCTTAATATTTTTTTATCTCAGTTTCAAATTTCAAGGAACATATAAAAATTTCATCCTAACTGTTAATGTCTCAGATCATCTGGGTTCTTCATAGACTCATCTTCATCCTACTAATGACGTGGAAAAATTTGGATTTGGGGGTAATGACATAGCTGGAGGAATTTTGTACAAGTATTGTGATGTTTTCCTTATACACCATGATGGATTAAAATTATTTTTTCTTTAGGTAAATACGATCCATTTCCATTTTATTTTGATGGGTGTGTGTAAAATATTTTTCAAATTTTTTTCCAAAATTCTTTCTAGACCATCATTTCAAACACTTCCTCATGCTTCATTTACTTGATTAATGTCCATCACTAATCATATTCTCACCCATGTGAAAAATATCCAGTATAACCTTCTCTTTATCAAGACATTGATGGATAGAGAATATATTTTCAATGGATTTGATCTATTTTTCCACTATTTAAGAGATCTAATGTTCCATTATAATTCAACAGACTTTATTACCTAAAGGCCTCTATTATAGCTTTTTCTTTCTTAAGGGGATTTAGTAATTACACTTGATTCAAGTTTATATTTAGAACATGAATCTATAAAGAAATTATCATCTTAATGTGGGAGATTCCTAGTCTATTTGGGCAGGGAATCTCATTTGGGAACCTATTTTATTTCCCTTTACATTTTTTGTTTAACTGGTTACTATTATTTCAATACATTAGGTAGAATATGGGGAAAATATTGGATGAGTACGTTAAAAATATTAAACAGATAAATGGAAATCCAATAACATTATAAGGATAAATTATAAATGACATTTATTCCTAAAAATATGAATTTATAAGCTTCAAACTGTGTTATACATGATTTATTTCCGAACATAGACTCTTATAAGAACTTTCTTCCCTTAATTATGGTTCTTAATGAGATTTTGAATTTTCAAAATAATATCCCCAAGGAATTTTAAAGAACGTGTCAAAAAATGACTGTTTTAGGCAGTAGTTGATAGTGGAGTCCATCTGTATCAATCTTTTATAGATTATTACACCTTGATACCTATGTTTCATAGCCACATCAACCTAAAGTATCTAGAAATTGATGAATTTTAATATAAACCAAATAATCTAAACATTACCAAAATTTATAGATTTATTTTTTATTTAGTATTATCTATATGGTTTCCCTTATGGATTCCTAATCTTACTCAGAAAATAATTTAACATTCCTTTGATACCAACTGTGACAACCCGTGTGTTTATTATACATTAATTCATGATATATTATATAATACCACACAAAATACAACCCAATAGATCTATCATTCTATTGTTTTTCTGAATCAGGTACATATAATAACATATAGAACATTGTATATAATAATATCATTGAAAACATTATTAACAATCTCTTACAAATAATTATCCCTCTAAAACATTATGGGATAACATGGGGACATAAATAAGTAAGTGGTGATCTATAAAAATTAGTAAGAGAATAAAAAAGATATAACTTGAAGTTATTATTACATTTAGACAAAGATAATTTAAATGGAAAATAAAAGGGGTGAGAATCATAAAAATTTAAAACAATTATGATATATTATGATAACATAAATTGAACATGGTAATGTGGAAACAACATTAAAATGACATTATAAACATTTTTTCATAATAACTACCAATTCCACATAACTTGGTTTAACACGTCCAGTGATGGATATAGTTCAATCCCTAATACCTTCTATGACTTCTCATGAGACTAATACATTACCTAATGCATTATAGCATAATATAATTTTGGGTACACCCATCACTTTTATATCAGGTACATACAAAAGTGGTCAACATATATCACTGAACATATGATCATATTTCATCAAATTTAATTACATGAAAATTTAATGTGGAGTAGATAAATGGAATTCCCTATTAAATGGAGTGTAGTTATGTCTTGGAGAATATACTTGAGTTGAGATAACAATGGTATTCTGAATACAATGGTTTGGCATGTTAAATCACATTGAAATTTTGACAATACAATATAATTAAATAATGATTCATAAAATGTTTTAATTCGAGATAAATGGGTCTCTTATAAAATATAAATAAAATTTATAGTATGAGGTCTATGTAAAACCATATCGTAATATTATGAATTGGAAATAAAAGGCATAAAATGATGAAGACGCTTCCATAATGATTGGAAGGAGAAGATCCCTTACCCTGAGAGGGTGATACTTCAAGAGTCTTAGGATATTGGGGAGAGCCTGGGGGAACCATGAAGGACTATAGATATGTGAGGTAAGATTAATGATGTATTCCAAGTTTTTGAGTAAATATAAAGGGGAGATTGAGTAGGATAATATAAAAAAACATAAGGGATTTTTTTTAGTATTTCGTAAACATATTTTCTAGACTCTATATAACAATGTAATAAAAACCCCATCATTACCATGGTTATTTACCATGTTTTTAGAAAAATTATAGTGGTTTTAATTTTTTTATAAGGGCACAGGATGAAATCATTATAATATTACCCTTGGTGATGTGGAAGGGAGTCATGTTCTTAAAAAAATGGTTCTTAAAGTATAAAATATTATTTTGGATTTTGGAGGATTAATATGGGATTAATTATATTAATAAAATAACATAAAAACAAATTATTTTAAATAGGAAACATATATTAGGTTTTGGATACCCTTTATAGAATTTATTACCTCACGTTTTGGTCATTATGATGTTATTATACATCAAATATTTATATTGTATTTAGTTTTTACCCAAAAATTATATTGTCAAAGAAAATAGTAAAAACATCATAGTTGAATAATTTTGATGTTATGATTGAAAAAATAATTTTTATTTTATCTAAATTTATTTATAAATATGATAATTTTATCTTTTAAAACAAAAAGATAATTTTTTTGAGAAATGTTGTGATTTTTTAAAAATAACAATTTTCCAACTCTAAAAAAATAATTTCTACTTCATCACATTATATTATAAACTAAAATTAATAAATATTATTTAATAATAATATTTTTTCATTTATTTTAAATATTAATTAATTTATAATAAGGAATGTTTTATTTAAAATTACATATTACCCAAAAATATAGTTTGTGTTTTGTCGAATAAAAATCAATTTTAAAGTAATAATAATAAGAAGTAAATGTAACCATTATTCTATTTAAAATACATTATAAATATTCAAATTACTATGATATTGACACATTAAACTTTATTATACCAGAATACACCATAAGGTTATGGTGTGAGATGATGATATTTTCATAAGATGGTTTGGCGTACATGGTTTTGGTTGTGATCAGTAAGAGTTTGATGTTTTACAATTAAGGGTTTCTCTCCTGATTGAGTTGTTAGATATCATCATGGGACTAGTTGAGGGAAACATCAAGTGATTCTATATCACATATAATATCTAATAATTGTGATTTATTTGGAATGATCTATCTAGTCAAGGCTATCACATCCTTTTTCTGTGTTAATTGGATTTATCAAAAACATATATTTTTCACTTTTAAATGTCTATATTATTAATGATTATTATATTTATTCTTATATTTAATCCATAGGTAAATAATAAAATGAAATATGCTTATGTGTTTTCTATATCAATAATACATAATGGGTCATTTAAATCAATCAAAAAGAGAATTTCATTTATAAGGGTTCAGGTTGTAACATTTTCACATAAAAAATTGTCATTTTACTCAAAAACATGTGTCACATAGAAAAAATAACAGAAAATATATAATTCTATCTTGATACATTGGAAAAAGTATCCATAATTCATTTCTTATGTAAATTAATTAGTCATAGATCACTATATTAAATGAAATATAATTTATGAAACAATATTTTTATTTTCAATATAATTTCTATTTAGGTCTAATACACAATTAACATATCCAAAACGGATAAAAAATATTGGATTGTAATGATATTTAGGATAATAATTCACAATTAATATATGACATATAGGAATTGAGTGCATGTCAATCCCAAATATTACTTGGCCAATACAACTAAAAGTACATTTTTCAATATAAATGTTTCATTTTAGTCTAAATCATGATTCCAAAATCCAAAAATAAGAAAATGAGAGCATATTTTCCAGATAATTAATTACAATGGTCCATAATTCATTTGTGACATGCCAAAATTTAAAACATTTATTAGAGTGTGGGATTCCCTAAGTGGGTCGGGGAGAATAAGAGTGTTAATTTATTATTTGAATTAAATGGATCCTGCCCAATATTTGTATAAAATCATTAAACATACTTGATTGGATTGTGAAATCACACAAAACTCATTTTCTGAAATAGAATTGCCAAAAAAACTATTAGTTCACTACTAAGAAATATTTAAAATGGATCATTTCTATAGTGTCTTAGTTTTTCCAGAATCCACAATGATTCACATGATTTCAGATATTAAAATTATTTATCCAAGACCACTCTATTCAATTCTCAATAAAATTACAATAATATTAGGGATGACCAACTAGATTCATATGAAAATTATCTTCATCTTCACCTTGTGCACTGTATTGGGTGGATCCTTCATCAATTTTTTTAATATGATGGTCACATTTATATTTTTGTACATGTTGATGTTATTTTTCATCATAACGATCTAATTGGGATTAATTAATTAATTTTGAAAACATTTCCTATGTGCAACATTGTTCACTATTTTTCTTTAAATAAAATTAATTTTTCCAAAAACATCAAATTTTTTCATAATCCCTAAATTTTATGAGACCCCATTCACTAAAATCCCTTTTCTTTACTTAGCTCTCAACCAACCTTTTTTGAAACAAGTATTTGTATAATGTTTCTGTTTTACATAAGGAATACGTTCATTCATAAATTTCAATAATTCAGAATAATTAGTCCTCCAAAACTTCAAAGATTAAAATGATGATAGGAAACATATTTATCATAACCCACCCCCACCACCAAAAATATTATTTTTAGAAAAAATGGGAGTTTTGTGGAACATTTGATTCATTATATTATTCTGATTCAGCAAACTTGATCATTCTCATGACCTTATAATTTACCAATTTTTTATCAACGACATTTTTGGAACCATATTTTTTGAAACATCCTAACTTTAATCAAACCCATATTTTATTATAGAATCATTTCGCCATCATTGAGAGCACAACATTCATGAAGATATACTATTTCTCAAGAAACATTATGAAACATTATAGAAGAATTCATCCTTTTTCCACCTTTATTTACAATGATGATTTTTTTTCAAACACTACAAAAATACACCCCTCAACATTGTAACGTCTGACACAGATTGCCTTATTTATCCATATGCAGAGAACATCATTCATACTCAACTCCCTTCTAAAAATGTCCAATATAGGACCAATCTTCCAGAAAAAACCACCACAAGCATGAAAAATTATTGAAAAACCTAATGATGATTTCCTATAAATAGAACACATCATCAATTACAATCCTTGAATGAAATTGGTCCCAAATTCACATCAATGTGATACATGATGTGGTTGATAATATTCATAGTGTATTTTTTCACATTAAAAAATATCATTTTACTATAAAATGTTATTTAAATTGAAAATCCAATAAAATGAGCTTGGATTGTCTTGATACATTTGGAAAATTATCCAAAAACCATTTTTGATGTACAAGAGTCAATTTCATGTCAATCCTACATGCAATGTGCTCCATACGACTCCAAATTCAGGTTTTTCCATAGCCTAAAATATGATTCACATATCCAAACATGATACAATGAGCTCATATTATCATTATACCTTCGCAAAATTGTCCAGAATTTAATTTTGACATATTTTAATTAACCCCACTTCATACTAACACATGATGAAGATGGTATGACCCAATGTGTGTGTTTTTAATATAAATTTCACTATATTCTAAAACACAATTTATATATTAAAATTTGGAAAACATGAATAGATTATCTTGAATCATTATAAAAATGATTGATATTCAATTTATGATATCTTGTAATTGACTAGACATCAATCCAAAACATGACATGACCGGTATGACTCAAAAGTAATTGTTTTCAGTATAAATGTTTCATTTGAGTCTAAAACCTGATTCACATACTTGAAACTAAGAAAAAAATCATCATGTCATGATGCATTAGAAAATAATCTATAATTCTATTATAATTTATAGGAATTATTCACATGTCACTCTCACACAAAATATTTTTGGTATGACTCTAAATTCTTTTTTCAAATTTAAATGTATCATTTTTCTCTAAAATATGTGTCACATAGGGAAAACTTAAGAAACTTATCTCGGTTTTCCATGATAAATTTTTCTAAAAAAATAATAATTTATTTATGACATAAATATAATGAATTCATGTAATTCTGAAATATGATGAATCCATTATTACAGAATGTACATGCTTTCACATTTAAGAGTGTCATTTTATTGGAAAACATGTATCACATAGCCAAAACCAGGAACAAAAATGATCACATTTTCTTGATGCATTATTAAAATGTCTTATAAATCAATTTTAATGGGTTTGAATATATCATACATCAATAAAACAAATAATTTTTCCAATATACTCAAATTTTTCAATTTTAGTATAAGTTTAATTTTAGTTTAAAACATGATAAACATAGCTAAAACTCCGAAAATGAGCATGTATTGTATTGATAATTTAGGAAAATGTCGAATAATTAATTTATAATATGTTTGAATAAACTACATAAAAATACTAAATAAAATATGCCTAGTATGATTCAATGACCATTTTCTGAACAATGAAAGTTTCAATTTACCCTAAAACACGATTCAGGTTTGAAAAACCAAGAAAAAAGATCATTGATTGTGCATGCACATTAGTAAAATTTTCAATGATTCATTTGTTATGTGTAATAATTAAATGCATGTAAATCCAAAACATTTCATTACTAGTATGAATAGAAGTGATTTTTTAATATAATGTTTCAATTTTTTCTAAACCACGATTAACATAGCCAAAATTTTGAAAACGTGATCATATTGTCTTTGTATATTAGAAAAATGATATGTAGTTCATTTATGATTTTTAATGATTGATTACACATAAATATGACACACGATGTGGCCGATATAATTCAATTTTTTTGTTTTCAACATAAAATTATCATTTTGTCTAAAATGTGATTTAGGTAGCCAAAACTAAGAAAAAACATATAATTGTCTTGAATCATTAAGAAAAAGATACATAATTCATTTTTGGTAAGTAGGAATCGTCTATACATCAATGTAACAAACTATGTGGCCAATATGGATCAAATTGTGTGATTACAATATAACGATATCATTTTAAATTAAAAAAGGTAATATTCTCAAAATCAAGAAAACAATTATCGGATTGTTTTCATGAATTAGGGAAATGATACATATTTGAGAAAATGAGTGTCTACAAGTGTTAATGAAGACCCCCGATAAGAGGTGTGAACCATGTTCATGTTTTGTGTGCAAGATATAATAACTAATAATATAATTAATGTATTAAAATATTTTAATAACTAATAATAAAAATGTAATAAGTAATATAATTAATAAATAATAAAAAAACTAATAATATAATCAATGATTAATAATTTAATTTATTTATTTTAATTATATAATTATTGACAACTATTTAAATAATAAATATAATTAATAACTAATAATATCATTAATATATGAACTAATTGACAATAAAAATTTTATTGATTATTAATTAACGATATAATTAAAAATTAATACTACAATTAACAATATAATCAATATAATATAATTAAATGTATAAATTATGATATCATAAACATATTTAGTATTTATTAATATAATTAATCATTTTTGGATTGTGTAACATTTAAGTTTTAATTTTTTTATTTTTTTACTATTATATTACTAAAATAAACATTGGTTTTATTATAGAGACACACTCTTATACATAGCTCGTTTGATTGTTAGAGAAAGTCAACTACAAGAGTTCTGTTTTTGTATATGGTTTTAATTTTTTTGATAAATTGTAAATATTTTATAGAAATAACTTAATGTAAATTTTGAATTGAAATGATCATGAAACGTAACATCAATATTTCAAATGTTATTAATTTTAATATTTATATTTTTTTCCTATGATTGTTAATTTATATATTTCAGATAGAGTTGTTAAATCATGTATGTATACAGTAGATGGTAGAACCTTCATCATCTCTTATAAAAGCACTAATAAATGCTACATTTATCATTACTGATAAAGGAAACCATTAACAGTGCTAAAAAATATTTTTAAAGGTATCCTTTATTACAATGTTATTTTCCCTTATATAATCGATACATGTTTTTATGGTACATCTCTAGTTATCCAATTTTAGCACTGAGATTTATAATTCTGAGCACTAACAAAGATCATTCTTAAAATAGTGACACTAGATCATATTTAATATTCATTAAAAATATTGGAGTAACCTTATTCCAAAATGACACAACACATTCGAGATCATTTCAAGATATGGTACATTTTTTATATAACATATTTTAAAAAATTAAATAAAATGGATGGTATGACATAATATTTACAAAATAAAAAAAATACATCCGTTTATATATAATAACACAATATCTCTCTCATTCCTTTCCTTAAATTTTTTAATATAATTTTTTAAGCTTTATAGAAAGTGGAAAAGTACAAAAATAGTAATAAACCCACCAAACATGTATAAAAATCCCAAAATTTCCACAAACTAGAATGAACACTTGCCATTTATGTGACCCCACTCACCGGACACCCATTGTCCCCCACAGTCATCATTGAATCCACTAAAGAAGATTGTAGCTACCCTAAAAAAAGACCATCATATGAAGTTTTGTGTTCTTTATACACATTATTGTATTTAAATAAATTATATGAATAATTATAATAAAATAAAATTTCATTGATATTTTAATTTAAATGTTCTATGATTATCTATGTTCTATCTGGATTCTATGTTTTATTTATAATTTTCAATTTTAATTGATTTTTTATTTTATTGATATTACTCTTTTTTTATTAATTTTTATAGTAATTATTTTATTTAATTTCATAAAAAATAAATCACAATTTTTTATTTGAAATCACATATTGGTTTTTAGTTGCAACCAAACATATAATAAATTTTGAAATCAAAATTTTTTATATTAAAGTAACACGTTATTTATTAATTTAAATATTTTATGTGCACTATTTTTATTTATATCCTTTTATTTTGGTCTATTTTGATGGAATGAATCATGTGGTATTAGCTTTAATATTTTTTATAATGGGATAATGAGGAATAACTTATTCAAATTTATGGACATTGGTACTTAATTAAAAAGACACAAATGAAAACTATTTTATTATTATTTAATGTGTTTTTTCTTGAAAATTATGTCTCAAGTTTATCATTTTGAAATACTCCATCAAAAATGTGTGGAAAACAAAGTTAGAAAAATATTTAAATCCTTTAAGATGGTGAAAATCAATATAATTGAATGGATCAAAGTATGTCGTATATTTTTAAATACATTTATCTAGTTATGTGATAAATATATATTTCAAATATCTTATGATAATTTAATATAATTTTAAATGTAGTATCAGAGATAGGTTGTGAAATATTTGTTTTATATATTTAAAATTATTATAAACTGCATCAAATTTATTATTTAAAATCGATAATATTTTCATTATTAAATGATGTTTCATATTTAACATAATGAATTTTCTTGAATTTTTTATCTTACATTAAATGAATATCTATAATAATAATAGAAATATTGGTGTATTTTTCATGATTTATTTTAATGTTTTGAGATTATTGAAACTACAATGATTCCTCTTCATATTTTAAATAATTTCTATCATTATTATTTTTATAATGGTTTCATTTTAGTGTCTTATATTTGAACAATAACATATTCATAATTCATGGATTACCATGTGTTTCAAAATCCATGGGAATCTAAAATCATGTCTGCAATGGACTATAATGATCTTTTAGAAAAACACCTACAACATTAAATACTTCTAATATATAGATTTTATAAGGGTTATGAAACCCATAGAGATGTGTGTGTGTCTGTATATATATATAATAATATTAAACATGGTTTTTACCATTTTGACATATCATTAGTATTTAAAAAAATTAAAATTTTATTTATTTAAATTATTATTATTTAATTTTCATTATAATGGTGTTTTTAATTAGTATCACTATTTTATGATATTTCATAATCAATAATATGGTTAAATCAAAAAGTTGCACTTGTTCAAAATTTTGGTGAAAATAATTATATATAAATTTATCATATATTTAAAACTATTTTGATATTTAGGGGTAAATTGAAATTCAGTTTTATAAGATATTTCTTAATTTTCCAAATTAAATTTGAATATGATTATAATTTATGAGTATTATTTTTTGAGATATATATGGATTATTATATTTATTTTATATACCCAAATTTAAAAAAATATTTCTATTTAATGAATGAATTATTTAAGAATAAATTTTATTTAGTTAGTATTAATTATGATTATGTATTAGAGTATATTTTATAGGATAACACTATTATATATTTTATTTTAAACAAATTTCAGATTTTTTTACTCAATGAATTTATTTTAATCATATATTTATTTTTGTTTTTTTCATTGTCAATGAACTCACATACATCAACTTTATTTATACTTAATAAGTAAAAGTTCTATGATTTGAGAGTGAAAATCCAATTTATCCTTTGGGTATTGGATCTTAATTTAGTACTTGGAGTTGAAATTATGCTATAATTAATAATGAATGTAGTAATGATGATAGAATATATTATAAAACATTGGAAAGAGAGAACATGTAGTGTTTAATGAAAATGGGAATGAGAATAAAAAGAAAACTAAAACCTCGTCTCCCTATAAGAGAATGTGCTAAATAATTTATGAAATATATAGGAGACCAAATCCCAAACTACTAAAGAATATTTTTTCCGGTCATTAATTTTTAGGTTAAAAATGTGATGTTTTATGGTTCTCATATTATTTGTGGGAATTTCACTAAAATTGAAAATATTGTTTAAGTGAATAGGTATTTGGGAATGGAATTGGGAGAATGTTTCCTTGAATGGCGTTTCATTATATCACTACTATATGTGTATGGAAAATCTAATTGAACTATAACACCATAAAAGATAAAATTAATGTGCATGAATTTCATAGTATTCTCTTTCTAATGGAAACCGTGTTAAATAGTCAAGGAATCAACTCAATCAAGTATGTTCACCATTAAGGAACAAATAACCATGGTATAAAGAAGTATGGAAATGAAAATATTCCTTTTAAAATTTAATGAGTTCTCAAGAATGAACAATTATAATATAAACAATGAAAAAGTTCATCTCTATGGGAATTTTAGACATTTCCAAATGGATTTCTGGAAATTAATTTATTGGTTTTAAAATAAAGGTAATCATAATTCTTATTCATGTTTTGAAAAAAAATTGTTAAAGATCTATATAATACATGGTGGATAGATTTTTTTTTGTATTAATCATGATTTTAATTCAATAAAAGTATTTAATTAAACCCAAATCACAATCCCAACTAAAAAGGTGAAATTTCATAGGGAATATAGTGATGGTTTTGGTGGAAGTATTTAGGACTTTTCATTTGATCCTTAACTGTAAATATAATATGGACTAATGGTAAAAAATTCTATACCTAATATATCTTTGAATTTTGTTTATTTTACAATAATTTTTTCCAATAGATACTATATTAATTTTTTGAATGAATATTTTAGTTTTCTTAAGTATAAATGCCTGATTGGTCATAGTTTATTGTATTATTCTTTATATAAACACAATATTGATAATATTATCATTGAAACTCAAATAACATTTCACAACAATTTTGGTAAAAATGAGTCTTATTATGTAAAAACTATGTCTATTTTTGGCATAACCATTTAGGTGATATTTCCAAATAAAGATTCGAGAGACTAATTATGATTAAAACCCTTAAAGATTTATATTTTATTATCCCAAATATTTTGGGGATTGTATTAAATTAAAAATAGAAGACACCAAAGGAAACGTTCAGTTAGAAGTTCTCAACTACTTTTTTTTCATACATATTGGTATATATAGAGATTTTGATGTTGATTTTTTCTATATAGGAAAATATTTTATCACCTTTTTTATGATTTTTCATGATATGGGTATGCCAATTTATTTCATTAAATATCCAAATATGTAAATTATATTAAAATATATTTAAATGATATTGAGAAGAATGTATATAGAAAAGTGAAGGTCATAAGGTCTAGAAGGTGTGGTGAATATGATATAACATTTTAGTAAAGATGAAAAAACCCTGTTCAATTTGTAATGTTTCAATAATGTCATGAAATATGTGAATAATAAAATATTCTAGGTGCACAACAAAAAATATTGTTGCAGAAAGTTGTAATAGAACATTAATCGATGTGGTTAAGAGCATGTTATATAATTATTCTTTACCCATATCATTGATGATGTATTCTTTAAAACTATTAAGTATTTATTGAATAGGGATCCTATTAAAATAGTTATAAAGACTACATTTGCACATTTAAATATTAGGAACCATAGTTTGGGATGTTTACATGTATGGGGTTTTCTAGAAGAAATATGTAAATATAATTCAGAATAATGAAAAATGGATAAAAACAATAAATTCATATTTTATTGGTTTTCCAAACAGATTAAACGGGTATTGACTTTATTACCTTGACTAAAGTTGAATAATTATTGAAACTAGAAATTATTGATATATTGATAATGGTGAATGCATTGGGAGTATAGTTATAAAAAATATGGAAATTAAGAAATATTGTATTCAAGTCAATATTTACTAAACTCCAAAATCATATGTTATTGTTCTTCAATTTATTGAATCATAAAATAGTCAAGTAGAACAAAAACAGAATGTTTCCAATGTTCACAATGATGAAATGATCGAAAAACCACAATAAATAGTGTTATGAAAATCCCAATGGGAAAAAATTCAGATACTTCTTATGATAATGTGGTATATCTACATTAGATATGAAGTTGTATTCGAATTTATAAAGATCTAATATTATATAATCCACCCATAAATTATGATCATTATGAAATCATGTCAGATTACATGAAATATGATTTGAATTCCATGTAATAAAAAAATGAATAAGACCTTATGGTGATTCCTGATGGATTAAATAGAGTTCTATGTAAGTCGGTCTTCCAAACCAAAAAATAATCTCATGGAAACCTTAAACGTTATAATATAGGACTTGTTTCAAAGTGATTCACTCAAGAGGGTGGTGTAGATTATAATGAAACCATATCAACAGTTTCTATGAATGATTATTTTTTAATTATTATATAATTGGCCTCTAAGTATGATTTAGAGTGTTATCTAATGGTTATTAAAATTTCCATTCAAAATGTGAACTTGGTGGAAGATATATACATGGATAAACCAATGGTATTTTCCTTATACAGAATAGAATACAACGTATGTAAATTATATATGTCAATATATAGACATAAAAAGGATTCTCAAAAATGGTATATTATATTTAATGATACACTTTTATCATTTGGATTTATCAAAAACATCCTTGATCAGTTTATATTCTAGGTGATCAGTGGTGGATATTTTTTATTCTTAATTCTATATTTTGGGAACATATTTTTTTTATTAACGATAATGTCCTATTATGTGATAACAAGAAATTAATCCCAATATTTTTAAAATTAATGAAATTATAGTTGATATGTATATTATTGGGATAGAAATATTTTTTAATTAAACTAAAGGTTTATTGGGTTTATCTAAATCCTATTAAAATAATAAAATTTTAAAAAGGGTTAGGATGAAAAAATGATCAAAATCACTAGTTTTAATTTATAATGGAGATAAATTTAGTCTCAATAAATGTTATAAAAATTATTTGTAATGTAAAAAAAATTAAATTAATTACTTATGCATAAATTATTGGAAGCATAATGTATGCTCATACATGTACAAGGATAGAAAATAGATTTAAAGTTGGTATGTTAGGACGATACAAAATTAATCCTCATCTGGTTCATTGGGCAGTTGCACAATTTTTTTCAATGTTTTCATAGAATAAAGTATCTCATGATTACATAAAAAATATAAAATCATCCTAAGGTGTTTGAATATTCTTGTTTATTTTTCCCTAGATCCATTGACATAAGAAAGTATACTTTTGGTTATGTGTATCTTCTCACTGAAGGAGAAATATCATGGAAAATTAAAAATCAATCAACTATAGATCCTTTGAGAAGTAATTATGTGTTTATATAATTATTTAAAACTATATTTTGTGTACATGGTTGGGGAACATTATATTAGGATATGGAATTATCATTAGTATCATAAAGACCGCGAAATATTATTTTGACAAAGTCACCACAATATCCTTTTCAAATAATGACCAATATTCTAATTTTTCTAGTCACATAAATTTAAAAAAAATTGTCATTGAGGATGATGTTCATAAATGTACGGTGTAAATTGAACATAATATCACAAATATTTGGATTTTTTACCCTTTGGTGAAAGGGTTATTTCCTATGACATTTATTAGACATGTTGAATGTATGGTCATTGTTACCATGTAGGTTTAATTATATGTAATTACTTATGATTATTAAAGTTGACACTTATAATTATAAATATTTTTATCATGTTTTCTATTTTAAATAAAGTACATAGTATTTAAATAAATAATTATAACATAATTGATGTCAGATGAAAAGGTGATGGAATATTATGATTCAAAACCCAAAGAAAATCATATTTTAGTTTTGGAATTAGGAGGATTTCATAGTCCTCTAGGTTACCCAAATATTTCTTTTGTGGAGAATGGGAATAAGGAGGAGGAAACCATAAACATGAACCCCAGTTCTACAAAATCTTCACAATATCCCAAGCTATTAAAGAGGGACTCCATGGCTACTTTGGAATCTATGGGCTTCCTAATCAGTTTTTTGTTCCCGAATATACAATATTGAATGACAGTTCCATAGATAGTCTAGAGCCTAGATGAGGTGAATGTGAAAAGGTTTTCATAGAACCTATGAGCAGTTGACTGGTTACTCATCCCATGTATTAAGATATTGACAATTCCTATTCAGTAATAGTGATAGATCAGTTTTAGGTCACAAGGCCACTCTCCACTAGTTTCAATTGACATGACGATAATATGAAATTATAGAGGTATCCATGTGATGGATAAATTTCAAAAAGTTTTTTTGATGTTCTTCATGTATATATATATATTAGCTATTATAGAACCCAACAAAATATGGATTGTCAATCGGATTTTTCAATGAAATGGTATTTTCGAAGTACATACCTAGAGATTCACCCAACCCCTTTATTTGGATATTCTAGAAATGTTGTGATACAGTGGATTATTCAGACACTTCATCTCAGAACATTCCGATAAAGGTGAACTTAAGGGGAAAGGTGGTTATTTTATGTTTTTTATTCCAACTTTAATGCTATAGGAAGAATGATATTATGGAACCATCATTCTAGCTATCAACCAAGTAGTCATGGGTTGTATATTGGAAGGGACATTAATATGATAATGAGAAATTTGGAGAAAATGGAGGGTTTTTTTTACTCTAGTACCACCATACAAAACTATTCAATTTCATGGCCTCTATTGGTCTCATGAATTTGTGTTTTTTGGGTAGTAGATTCACATGGATCCATAATTGAAAAGGGAATATCCTAATATAGTAAAAATTAGATATATTTCTATTTAACATGTTATGTATGCATTCTCTCCCACAAACTCATGTCACCCATTTCACTCGGCCCTTATCAGATCATGATACTATAGTTATGACAACTAAATATGGATACTAGATGGTAGGAGCAGTTTGTATACTCATGTAACTGGTCAGAATTGTAGGGGTTTTGATAAATGTAAAGTAACTCCTAGGTACAATTTTTTTTTAAAAATCCATAGGTGGATTTGATCACTTGGCTCATGTGGTTGAAAAAAGAGCTGCAATAATTGGTATATAGAAGGAAAACAATGACTCTAGTTTGGAAGGGATCAAATAAGAAATAATCAATACTGAATATATTTTGAAAAAGAATTTGGTTGATTATTTAATCATTAAGCTTAATTGTAAGACAAGTGATTTAGCAACGAAATGCTGTAATAGAATGTTCCTATAGGGAAAGATCAAGGGTGACTTGGATAAGAAAGTGGAACCAAAACATTTCCTATTTTCAGTCCTTTTGCAAAATATGATTACCATGAGGACCAACCTGAAGCCAGAAGACATTCCATATACTAGTGATAATGTGGTTTTTTGTAAGATTTCTAGATATCAATTTAAGGGCTTGATGATAGCTTCATGACTAAATGATGAAATAATCATGAGATAAATACATGGGGAACAAAAATCATGAACTACACACCTAGATTTATGGAGTGTGAAGAAATAAAAATATTTTAAGGCATTCTAAAAGAGAAGAAAATTAAAGATGTAATGTTCAGCATGACAATAGATACGTCTCCTATACCAAATGGATTTCGTGGACCATCTTTTAGAGAAAATTGGGACATTATTAAATATTAGATTTCAGTGTATATTTGTGATTTATTCAATGGTGGGGATCTTTTGAGAGTGTAATGGTATCCCATAGTTGTTGTTGTCCCATCGATTAACCAGCCCGATTCAATCAACAAATAACACCTAACTTTTATATGTTATTACATTTACAAGATCATGAGAAGTCAAATAAGTATAATGCTTAGTCATGTCATTCACTACTAAAAAATGGGGAAAGGGAAGCGCCTCATTTTATCAAAGCTATGTAGAATACACTAATAAAGGGGATCCCTTTATCAGTGCTATGTTTAGAACTAATAAATGTTTTTAATAATAATTTATATAAAATTATTATATTTATATTCAAAAAATGATTATTTGTATAAATTAAATAATAACACATATTAATAAATCAAAAATATTTATATAAGGTTTTAAAAAATGTATTTCTATGATTATATATAAATATATATAATTATATGATTATAATAAATTTCATTGAATAGTAAATATATTTATTATATATATTATATTTTATAGATTAATTATATTTATTAGATTTATTGGATTTATTAAATATTTATACATTTTAAATTTATTAGATTTATTAGATTAATTAATTAGATTTATTAGATTTATTAGATTCGTTATATTGTTAGATTTATTTGATTCATTATATTTATTATATTTATTATATTTGTAATATTTAATATATTTATTTTATTTATTTGATTTATAATTAATATATATATATATATATATAAATTTTAAATATATATATCTATATTATAATTACACAATATATATGTGTTTCCAATGTATTTGAAAAAAAATATATATTGATCATGCGTGCATATATGTTATGTATAATCACTAATGTTCATTTATACATTACACCCTTCTTATTTTTCATGTTGTCCGTTGATGGCTCATTTGTATGATGTATATACGTATATAATTAATTAATGTCACCCATATATACTATATTATGTTCCCAAAAATACTTGAAAATTACATTAAATATATTTAAAAAATAAATATACTTATTATATTTTTAATTATAAAATTCTAAATATATATAAATTTATTTTAATTATATTTATTTTTTGTTATAATTAAAACTATAAATATATATTTAAATATCTATAAAATTATAATAAATACATATATTATAATTACATTTATTTCTTTATTTATAATTATATCCAAATATTTAGAAATATATTTATTTATAGTTATAATTATAACTATATAAAATACATATATATAAATATTTATAAAATTATACTAAATATATTTAGTATAATACTTATAATGATAAAAAAATATTTATATATATAAATATATTTATAAATAAATAAAAATCATTATAATAATAAATCCTAAATTAATATAGATATATTTAAATAACTATAAAACTATAATAAATATGTTAATTATATATATTTATCTAAGAATATTTATAAATAAATACAAATAGTTATAACTATAATTCTAATTAAATGTAGATATATTGAAATAATTATAAAATTATAAAAAAATACATTTATATTTATCATATATATATATTAATATAAATTATTTATTTACATTATATCTTTATCAGTTATTTTTTTTCACTGATAAATGCTTATCTTTTTATGCACCAAAAAAGCACTGGTAAATGCATGTTTTATCAGTGCTTTTTATTTTTGGCTGATAAAAAAACCATTATCCACACTTTTAATCTAGTTATGATAAAAGTTTCACCGAAGTTTATAGAAAAATACCAACATTCATCACCTTCCTCACACCGCTCAAACTCGCACGAAAGTCGATCCCTGTCACCACTACCTCCTCGTCCTCCTCCTCATCCTCTCTGGTTGACTCCTCCACCTCCACGAACCCACCTTCTCTGCATGCCTCTCCTCTTCTGCACACCTCTAATTCACTAGAGGACTCCCCTATGCACCACTCGTCCTCCACACACCTCTCCTCCAATGCAGGAATCCTCTACCATTCACCTCTCATCAACTATGAATGCACCTCCATTGCATGTTGAACCACACCTATGTAGTATGTTTTTTCACATGTTATTATATATTTATATTGATGGTGATATTGCAAATTATACGGGCTAAACGCCCTGTGGAAAACTATTTTTATTGGTGGACCTTATATGAACACTAAATGAATTGCATCTTGGATGGATTCCTAGTTGTGTTCCTAAAATGCATCTATGAATTATGAATGTATTATGAGGCATGTTATGAAAAAGTTGTTATGTTAACATGATTTTAAATGGAATATTTTCCAATAAGATTTAATCATTTTATAGACTGAGGATTCATGGACTAGACACTGGATTAGGCTAATGTGTTTATATTCATGATTTTTTCATTTCCTTATTGACATGCGAGATTTTCACATTATTTTCCCTTTGTGACCGTATAACTTATATTCATGTCATCTTTCATTATATCAGATCTAAATTCACCACTATAAATTTTTTTCTAGATGGACTTTGATCAAAGTTTAGTAGATATAGGAACCATTTGATTCAAACATCATATTTAAATAATTCTTGGGGATATGGTATTGGGTTATTTCTATAATATTATATAAGATAATCTCTATTTTAAGATGATTTTTCTTCCTACTATTTTAATAAAATTACAGGGATTGGAATTGAGATTTTATTATTTTAGATTAATGATGTTCTAGGGATTTTTACCAAATAAATATTGGAACTGTGTATTGATCCCTTATCCGTATTAGATTAAATGAAATTTTTTATAGTTATATGAACTCTGAAAACCATTCATAATATTATTTAAGGGTATATGCATTATTATTTAGAAACAAATCCCTATACATGATGTACCATAACATAGAAGTAAAGTTATAGCTAAATCACTATATCAGATCTTTACCTTCTTGTTCCAGTAATGAAATTCTTTTGAAAATACCCCCCTCAGAGGAAAATGGGCTATAAATAATAAACACATGAAATAAATGTAATAAGAACACCACATTAAATTTATGTTCTTTGGATGACAGTCCAACTTCAAAGAGAATACATTAATTTTTTTATTTGGGGATAAATTGAGTTATAAGGGAAACATATCTTTTTGTAGACCTACGTATCCAAATCTCCATGGTACACTTTTTGGACACCCTTTTCAAAAAACCATAACAACACATGTAATGAATAATTCAACCTAAAATGACTCTTTTGTGAATCCCTTCAAAGGAAAAATGATATAATTCAAGTGATTATCAAATCATATTTTATTATCACCACAATTTAATATCTAAATACAAAAATTATTATTTTAATACAACTTTAACAAATTTTATGAATGAATTATTAACTATTGATATTCAGATTTATGAAGTGGTAGTGGAATTTAGGATTATGCATCCATCAAAGTTACCAAACATATATATTTTTTAATTAAATTTTCTTTAAAAGGATTTAGAATATTTTGAGACATGATATTGTTAACATCATGAATGAGTTTTTGAAAGGTAAGAATTTTATAGAGACTTATAATGATACTCTCATCACTTTTACTATAGATGTTAATAATATGAGTTCAGTTCTGAATTTTATAATGTCTAGTCTTTGTAATGTCATTTATAAAGTTTTATTGAAGATTTTAGAAAATATACTATCAAAAATCATACCATCTATTAGTTTAGTACCATAGTTATATTCTTATTTTGACTTGAGACAATATTCAATTAAACGTATCAGTAAAGAAATATGGTTTCTTCTAGTAATGAGTGGTAAAGGGAAATTAGTTGTGGGATAGGAATGGAACTTGAGAAATTTGTTATTATATAACGTGTTTGTGATTATAGATTTTCAGAGGTTTATTTATAAAGGAACCAATAGTACTTCATGTGAGATAAATATACATTGTTATTGGGGTGTACCACCAATTGATTTTGTGTCAGACAAGGATCATTGGATTAATATATATTTTTGTAGTAAACCAGAACACGTGTGTTTCATTGTTGCAAGTGTGATTAGTGACTATGGAACTTATCTGTTGGGACTCTTGTGTTATGGTGAATGGTAATTGATATAAATAGGAAACAGAAGCATGGATAAGCAATATCCTATGGTGGGGAGAACAATATAAAATTATTATTGAAATTATTATTCTTACAACAGTATTTGGAATAATGTGATGGAATAATACAACAATGATAGATTTGGGATGAACTGAGGTGTTCTCTATGTATCTTTTATAAATTTCCTTTCTTAGAATTTATGTCTTTTTGATAATTCATAAATGGAAAATTTAAAATGATTCAGTTGTTTTGAAATGTTTCTTAGAGGGTTTCTGCTCATATCAAGTTATTTAGATTGTAAGGTCATGAAGTTTCCTTTAATGATTTAAAAAATGAATCGTAGTTTTTCTAAAGAGTGTTTGGAACTAATTGATTTATTTTAAAAATTGTTTGTTATTTGATGATGATTTTGTGAAAATTGTTGTTTTTTAATGGGATATCAAGTGTGATTTTATAAATAGTTTTTAAAGAACATTTGAACTGTAGTTTTTCTATAATATTTTTAGTGTAAATTTTTATATAATTAGGAATAACATTAAATTATATAAATATTTTTTGTATTTATTTAGTTAAATATTAATATAAATAAATATAATATGATGGAAATGAATAATGAATGGACACATACCAATCATTTGACAAAATATTATGAAGATGGAATGAAAAAGTTCATCATGTTTCCAAAATATCATGCATATGACTCTTCTCAAATCCTTTATCCATGTTTACACTGTATTTATTGAAGAAAAATCAGTCCAAAACAGTTTTAAGGACACTTGATCTGTCATGGAATAGATTGAAATTATAAATTTAGGAATAAACATTGGGAAAAAGATAATGTACATAGTGGCTGGGATAAAACTGCATTTTATGGATCATTTGATATGATTACATGTGTGAACAATGAAGAAGACTGCATTGAGGATGTGATTATAGATTTCAATGATGATGAACATAGTATTGATTAAATTACAATGTCAGTTGAAGATGAACTTCATGATTTCCCAAAATTATTTGAGAAGATAAATAGTTTGTGCAACGATGCCATTTTATGTTGTTTGCACAAAATATAAAGCATTTTCGACCATACTGAAGCTGTATAATTTTAAATCAGGAAATGGATGGAGTAAAACATGTTTTACGGAACAACATGCTTTCTTGAATGACATGCTATGAGAAAATAATGAGCTCTCGAGCCGAACATACGACCCGAAATAAATTCCATACACAATGGGTTTGATATATGAAAGAATAATTTCTTTACAAAATTAAAATATACTATTTCCAAAAGACCTAAAATCACATATAGAATACCCAAAGTGTGGTTATCCTCAATACAAGAAAGATGAATATAGTCCTACGAATGTTGTATGGTACTTTCCAATTATTCCAAGGTTTAGGTTCCTCTATGACTATAATGAGATAGCAAGGGAATTAATGTGGCACATAGTTACAACAAATAAATATAGGAAACTATGTCACTCGAAAAACTCTCCATAGTGGAAATGAATTGATCATAATTATCTTGAATTTGGAATGGAGCCAAGAATCCTTCATCTTTCATTATTTATAGATGGAGTGAATTCTATTGATTTTTCAAAGTAGAACTCATAGTACATGGTCAGTTATGTTATTAAATTATAACTTATCTCCATGGTTATGCATGAAATGAAAATACATCATGTTATCTATTGTTATTTCATGAAAAAACAACCAGGTAATGATATTGATGTTTATTTGGCTCTATTGATTAAGGATTTTAAATTATTGTGAGATTAACGTATCATATTGTATGATGCTTAACTAAATGATGATTACACATTAAGATCCTTGTTTTATGAGACGATAAATTACTTTATTTCTTATGGAAAGTTATTAGGATATAGAATTAAAGGAACGCAAGGGTGTCCCATTTGAGAACATAGTACATAGTCAATTATGTTGAAACATTCATCAATAAATGTGTTTCTAGGACCTCACTGATTTCTACCCCGATAGCATAAGTACAATTCATGGACGACATCATTCAATGGATGTAAAATAATGTACAATACCATCCCCACTAATAGGTTATCAATTGTTTGGGAATTTAAATGACATGGAAACTACTATTGGTAAAACATTTTTAAAAAAACATATGAAATTCTGTTGATAAACGTGATCTTTTTTTATTACCATACCGGAATTATAGGTACCTCAGATCTTTTCATGAGATTATGCATATTGAAAAAATGTATGTGAGAGTGTCATCGACACGTTGCTAAATTTACCCAGTATAATAAAAGATGGTATTAAGGATAGGTTGGGAAAGGTTGACATGGGAATATGAAAAGAGTTAGCACTAGTTAAGGGTGAAAATTAACTTTTCATCCTCTTGATTCTTACGCTATTTCTTGTTTTGAGAGATATTAGTTTTGAAAATTGTTGAATGACCCAAAGGATCTAGATGGGTATTCATCGAATGCCAATAACATCATGTCAACAAGTGATTAAAAGATAAAGGGATTGAAATCACATAACTTCCATGTTTTGACTCAAGATCTAATTCCTATAGATTAACATTTCATTTTTTTTCAATAATTTCCATAAATCATTAATGAAGCTACATTTCTTCTTCAAAGAAAAATGATGTAATGTTATAGACCTGACGGAATTTTTGACTATGGAAATATAAATTGTTTTCATATTATTTAAATTGGAAATTTTCTTCTTACTGACATTATTTGATATGATTTTTCATTTTATGGTTCACTTGGTGAGGGATAATAAAACATGTAGTCTTATACACTATAGATGGATGTACTCCATTTAATGATATATTAATATTTTGAATGGGTATGTCAAAAATCAAAGTCGGTCAGAGGGTTGTATTGTGATGTGACATATTATTGACGAAGCCATTGAATTCTATACCGAATACCTATCTGGTGTGGAAATCATTAGTCTATGAAAATTTAGACAGATTGGGTGGATTTTTTGTAAAGGACTTTCTCAAAGAAATGTTGTAATAATTAATATTAAAGATTAGAAGCAGACCCACATTTACATTTTGCATAAATGTTTCGATGTTGACACATATGTTAAAGCCCACAATAAAATTATTAGGAATTTAAATCCATCAAGGGATGAAAATGGATATCAAATACACACAATCAACAGTCTATAGAATGGTTTTGGAACACCATATTTAAGAAGTCAGATGAAAATCCAGAATCCATTTTAGAATAACTTTGATTGCTTGTCGGAGGACTAAGTTTGTATGTGTTATCATAAAATGATTAAGTCATTAATTGTTATACATTATTTATTAATGAACATGATAATGACAGTACCATAAATAGTAGTGGAGTTACACTTGTGGCTAAATCGATGCAGGTTTCTGGTGATAAGGATAGAAATCCAATTTACGTGAATATGTCACAAATTGGTATCATCAATCAAATATGGGAGATGGATTATAATGAATTCAATAAGACAATTTTTCATTTCAAGTGGGATGAGAATAAGAGTCTTATTGAAATAGATGAATTAGGATTTATGAATGATGATTTTAGTAAGGAGTGGTACGAAGACGAACTGTTTACAATGGCATCATAGGAATTAAAATTTTTTATGTTCCAAATCCTGCAAACCAAAACTTTTCAATTGTTCTGTTATCGACCAAAACCACTTAAGGGTAAGATGAAAATTAAATGGAGGATGGACCATTCATTGGGATGTCACAATAATTTCACAATTGTCCTAATATAGACAGTGTTTTTTATTCCATAAGAGACCACAATGATGGGATTTGGATAATTGATAGAGGGGTTAAATCCATTCATTCTTTAAAAATTAGAGTTCAACAATTGGGTAATATTTTTCTTATAATAAAAATAATTTTACCTTATGTTATTATCTATTCGTTGCAGCTTTTGAGTAATATAAATTAAATTTTAAACCAATTTAATAGATAATGACTTATACATTTGATGATGGTCCCAATCTTGAGGCACAATAGATATCTCAACCTATTAATTCTCGTATTGCAGAGGAACAAATGGTTTCTCAACCGACTGCTACTCCCAGTGAAAATGTTACACTAATATTTACTCACAATAATTCTAGGGCACTAGAGAAACATATTAATGATTTTGAAACTAAGTAAATGGTTAGAAATGAGAAACTAGTGGTATAGAAAAAATTGGAGTGCTATAGTTTGACCGTGTTAGAGAAAATCCTTATGGTAGTAGAAAATGTCATTAAGTATGAGGTAAGATGGAATAACTGGTTCCAGAATCTTAACCACAATATGGCCATGTTTAGTAGTTACATTGGAATCATTACTCAACAATGTGTGATGATTGATGTAAAATCACTGAACCTTGTTTTCAATGGGATTAAGGCATTGATGTGGGGAGATATTATGCTAACATTACGATACCATTTTTTAATTTCACATTAAATAATATTAGGAATCATTGACTTACACTTCATAATCCCTTTTAGAGCGAGTTTATAGTAGATGACTCACCTAAGGACTACATGTTAAGGGTTTCTGGAAGAATTCAAAGAGGATTTTGGACAATTTTAACAAGATATCATCTTAAACATTTTGAGGGGAAAATAAAAGCATACCCACCTTCTCTTTATGCATAAATAATAACCATTGGAGCGTGTGATGTATTTACTAGCTATTGTGTAGAGTATTCTTTTCAAGTACATTAGGTTTTGTAATATGTTGTTTCACGATACATGTACTCATCACTTGGATAAAAAAAAATTATTTATGAAACAAAATATGAGTTTTGAAAATAAGGAATGATTATCAAAACTAGCACACACATATTATAAAGCATGGATGGGTAGGTTTCACTTGAATAAAAATTTGTACGTATTTTAAATCATCCATATTACTTTTATGTGAAATAAAAAACACCATAACAAACTTCCTATGTTTATATCAAAATTGATGAATTAAAATCAAAATTCACATACATCCCACACCATGTAATATTTAAGGAAGCGCGTATAAATAAATATGGGATACGTATAAGTGAAAACTCATAAAAAGTGTGGGAAACCTGTTTATGTGTGACATAATAAATATTTTTTTCTTTAAATCAATATTTCATAACAATGATTACTTATTTTACAACATTTTATATCTCAAAACATCCCATGAATTATAATCACCCACATTAGTTTCATAAATACATTTGATGGACTTAATGTAGCTAGAAAAGTATGTCTGCATCATAGGTGTGGTTTTTGGGGTGACACCCAAAACATATTTTTGGAAGAAGAAACCAGACAATGATCAAAGTGGAGAAATGAAAATGTTGATATAAAGGGTATTAATCCTTAAAGGACAAAAGCAATGGCAGAGAGTGATGATAAATACTTCACTGGTGGTTAAGAGAAAAAGAAACTCAATAAAAACAAGTGTGTGATCCCAGAAAAACATTTATTAATTGAGGAAAAAATGTTCAAATAAATGTTTCAATGATTTTTGAATCATATAGGGACTTATACCATTCCTGTGCTGATATTTTATAGGGTGAAATTTATTTTGATTTCTAACTATCAACACTCACCCATCACCTTGAAGTGAGGGCTATGGTGTTTAATATTTAGAATGACTTGCCACACAATTGAAGACTTCCAAGAGGTCATGTCAATGTGTTGATTGATGTATCCCATGATTCGAGCATCGAGACACCTGTTCTAATTGATGATGAAGATACTCATAAGGTTGAACAGGATCTTGGAAAATTCATTGTATGACTATCACATGTTCTAAAAAAAATGTGTCCACAAGGAATTATTTATTTTGAAATTATTTTCCCATTTAAAAAATTATCATTTAACGAAACAAATTATGAACCGATGAATGTTATTATAGAAAGACAACGTGAAGGGGTTAAATGAATGAATGACAGAAAACCATCTCAAGGTTCTACTAACTAATCGAAACAATGTATCGAAATCACCTTAACCATTCTTGTCTATATCATCATTTATTATCATTGCTAGATAATTTGGATACAAATTTGAAAGATGGTAGTACTTATACAATTTATATTAAAGACAATATGTATGGAGGGAATAACTAGACTTTATTAATGTTGACAGTGTATCTGAAATCCTTAAGAATGGTTGGTTAGGTGACTTAGACATAAATGTATACATGAGGTATGTTTTCATGATTTTATTTTCCAAAAGATGATATACTATGTTAATTATGACTAAATACATTTCATATTTTTCATAGGAACATATTTGAAAATAATTGAAGGGATTTACCCATGAAAAAATTTGGACTCATTAGACATCACATCACCTCTATAGAACAAAAAATAAACAGATTGCAAGAAAGAGGGTGAAATAGTGGTAGGCCAGCTAAAATGTTTTAACAGATAAAAATATAGATGACAAACACTTCATAATACAAATGATGTAGGGGTAAAAATCTACAATTAAACCATATCAAATATATTTTTAATTTATTTGTTTACTTATTTCTTTTTGTGTCTTTAGGCAGCATTTCATGCTCATTGTGGAATATTTGGATACTCCAAATATTTATTTCCAAGATTCTATGCGTGGATATCTAACAAACCAACCAAACATGATGAAATTTTCCAATTTTTAAAACACAACATCCATCATTTAAGAACTAAGAATATATTTTCATAATTTATATAATCGTTTAATGAGTATTATGTTATGATAGGGCGATGCATCAATATCTTCTACATCGTGGAGTGAGTTCAGAGGAAAAAGATAAGGAACAACCAAGTAATACGAATGGATAAGTATTACGGTATATACAAGAAATTTCACTATCCAAAAACATATAAAAAATACTTATTTTTCTCAATGTTTTTGCAGTGTACGAAACAATCAAATGGAAAACAGTATGGTTATCATAATTTTTATTTTTTGAAATAGATCATATTTCATCAACAGATTAGTGTCACTAAAGATGTATTTTCTAAGATAATTACTATTTCATTTAAAATATTTATTAATCCTTTTTTATTTATATATTTATTACTATGAAGATTTTATAGAAGACTCAAATTCATAAGGCGATATAGATTTCTCTAGAAATGAATTCGCAGCGTACCTGATTAGATAATGTACACAAATATCATGAAAATATAACGTCCATTGAAGTAGTGGATTGTTTTATATTTATGTTTAATTTACTTATTTAAAGTATGACTCCCATAATTAAGAATTGTTTTCTTATATAGGTATATTTCTTTGTTTGAGTTGGGGATGTTTTGTTTACATGGATTAGATGTGCATCACTAACAATGCATTTTTTCCATTTGGATAAAAAATAAAATGGAAAACATGGTAGCACATGATGTCGTCGGTATGACTCAAAGTGTCACATTTTATTAAATCTGACATTAATTTATGTAAAATGAAAAGGTGACATAATGATATCCAAGAAAATACATTATCGTTTTATTAATACATTAGGACAACGTTCCATGAGTCATGTTTTATGTGTAGGAGTGAACCAGACGTCAATCTGACACACAGTGTGACCGATATTAGTTTAAAATTGACATTTTATCTCAAAAACATGTCACTCAATAAAAACCTAAAAACATTACCTGACTATCTTCATAATTTTAGAAAGTGATTCTTATGTTCTTTGGGAAGTGTATGAAGTAGTATCATATCAAACGGATGCACGATGCGACTAGTATGACCCAAAATGCATGTTCCCTATTTGAAACGATATTTTATTGAAAAAACACCACTAGAATACTGAAAACAGAGAAAACTCATTCGTATTGTTTTTATAATGTAGGAAAAAGATCCATTAGTCCTTTTTGACATGTAATAATCAAACCCTCCTCTATAAAATTCACAGTGTGACTAGTATACATCCATATATGTATTTTCATTTAAAAATGATATTATTTTTAGTAAAAAAGAACAAGTTACATACTGAAAACTGAGAAAATGCATTCGGATTATTTTGATACTTTTGGAAAACAATTCATGAGTCATTTATGCTACGTAGGAATAAAATTCACCTCAATCTGATGCATGTTGGGACCAGTATGACTAAAATTGTCTATTATTAGTTTAAAATTTACATCTTATCTCAAAATGTGTCACTCACTGAAAACTATGAAAATAGTTTCCGATTGTCTTAATAATTTAGGAAAGTGAAAAGAAAGTCCTTTGTGATGTGTATGAATTATTCTCACATCAAACTGATGCATAATGCAACCGATATGATTATAAAAGTGTATTTCTAGTTGGAAATGTTATTTTAGTAAAGAAACATAACTGACATATTGAAACTGATCAAATGCATTTGTATTTTTCAAAAACATTATAAAAATGATACATGATTCATTTTTGATGTGTAGGAATCAACCAAACCACAATCCAATGAACTAGGTGACCAGTATAAATCCAAATGTGTTTTTATTTAAAATTGAAATTAATTTATGAAAAAAATAACAAGTGACATAATGAAAACTGAGAAAACAAATTTAGATTAATTTGATTCATTAGGAAATTGATCCATGAAGGGTTTGGGACATTTAGGAATCAACCAGACCACAATATGAATCATGGTGTGACCAGTATGACAATTAATTTCAATTAAACGTTTAAAATTGATAGATATTATCAAAATTTGTCCCTCATTGAAAAGCAAAAAATTCCCTTTGATTGTATTTATAAATTAGGAATCCAATTAGAATGTCCTTTGTGATGTGTATGATGAATTCTCACCTCAATCTGATGAATTATGAAACAGGTATGAATCAAAATTCATGTTTCTATTTTAAAATGATATTTTAGTAAATAAACACAACTGACAAGAATAGGTACAACACAATAGCACAAAAACAGAACACAAATCAATGTAATCTAGGAGGAACAAAAATGTGCAGGATTAGTGTATAACCATGAAAAATACTCACACATTTTGGGGGATGTGATCCCTTGGTAGTAAATACAATTATATTACCTTCCAAAGTATTCATTGAGGTAATAAAATTGGGAACCTTATTACCTTCATGTCGTGGGTGACTCACCATCACTTGGTCCCCCAAGATATGATTGATGTTATGTATAATATGAATAATGATCCATTGGATACCCTCTTTCATGTGATGGGAGTTATAGATGATTAGTGAGTCCATATCCTGTATATCAATATTTATATTTCTATCCATTCAAATATCTTTTCCATTAATAATTTCCCTAGACTCATCCATAAAATATTCGTCGTACCCATAATTTAAAGAGAAACCAAGTATCACTAAGGCCACCCATTTCTGATCACACTTCGACATTGAGAAAATCTATTAGAGCATAAACCATCTACATTCAATTTCATGTTGTTTTGAAGAATATTTCATTTCACCCACTTACCCTATGATGACACCTACAAAGTCAATGAGAAGACATATATAATAGAGCACAACATTCTCTCCTAAAGCACTTTACTCTACTCCCTCTAGAGCAGGGCAAGATCAACTGTCATACCACACAACCTTGCCACATGGGTGAGCTATGAACTCCTCACGCCTACATGCCAATATTTATTTTTTGACTTCCAAATTGAGAAACACCCCACATCCTGATATCCTCAATCATATTCCAATGGTCTCTATGGGATCCTCTTATGACATATCAGTGGAATGAATTCCTATGTTGAATTTCATAATAGAGGACTTTTTTGTGGATTATTTTCTTCTTAGATAGACATTAGTGGATCGATTTTGAATGGAAATCCCTCATTGGAGTTTTTTCAGAACTATGTTCATACATGGGGCTTAGAACAGTTTTCTAGAATTTTGAAGCTGAATAGAAAATATTTTTTCTTTATTCTATCTTTTCATGATGATTTTATCTAATCCAGGGATAAGAGACCTCATTTGGTTAAGTTGTGGAGATTCCAAATCCTCTTATGGTCTATGGGGGCTCATTTTGGTTGAGATTCTCCTTTGGAGTCCATTAAGATTAAACTCAACGGGTTACCCCTTCCCTTCCAAAATTGTCCTTTCCTGGAAAGGACAGGGAACCTCCTAGGTGAGTTCTATAATGATGATGATCATAAATAATAACATCAATATTTTTTTATGGATTGGATCTATGTCATAATGGGCCTCTCTTTTCCCACTTCATCATAGATTATTCTCTGAGTTGAAGATTTCTTGAGGTGGAAATAATCTCTTTTCTATCCATCAACTCCCTGGTATACCACATGACAGATTGATGGACACTTTTTGACGATGTGTGGGAAGATATTAGAGAATCCCTAACCATGGGTCAAGTCCTTTCTGATGTGTATAAAATAATCTCACCTAGAACCGACTCATTATGCGACCAGTATTACTCAAAAATGTGGGTTTTCAGTTTGAAATGATATTTTAGTAAATAAACAAAACCAAAATACTAAAAACTGAGAAAACACATTCCGATTGTTTAAATACTTTAGAACAACGATCCATGAGTCATTTTTTGATGTGTAGGAATCAAAGACACCTTAATTTGATGAATGATGTGATGCATATAAAACCAAATATTTTAATTAAAATTGATATTAATTTTAATAAAAGAACGAGGGACATACTCAAATCCAAGAAAATCCATTCGTATTGTTGTGATATTCTAGTAAAATGATCCATAACTCATTTGTGACATATATTAATCACCCCCACATCAATATGATGCACGATGTGATTGGTATAACTCTAAATGTGTATTTTTACATAATATTGACATTTTATTAATTTATTCTTTCATATTAATGTTTAATTTATTTCATTATAGTATTAATAACATTATATTTGTTTTCATATATATGTGGAGTCTTTTGCATCAGTTGGGATGATTTCTTCATCAACTAATATCATGGGTAGTCATTTTCGAGAGAGGAACACATATTCCAAGGATGAAACATTAATGTTTTAAAAGTTTGTCAGATAATTGTAACTATAAAAATATAAAACATTGTTTCAAATGTATATAGAATTGTTTTCGAAACCCTTATCTGTGCTGCTTTGTTTTTGTGTGTGTTGTTTTGTGCAGGTGTTGTTTTTGTATGTGTGGGGTCTGCTGTAATATAAACAACAAATCAGAGGAAGCTCAACCTTTATTAGCACTATTTCAAGTGTTGATAAATTACCCCTTTATCATCTCAAATTAAATCTTTGATAAGGTAGTTGTTTATGAGTGCTAAAAATAATGTGGATAAAGGGTGTCCTTTATCCGATCTAAAATATTGCCGAAAAAGGGTGAACCTATATCAGTGCTGTTAATGGGGACCCCCTATCATTGATGCATTTAAGATTGATTTTATAACTCTCTTAAAAGTTGTTTATTGTACTTCTAGAAGAACCATCAATATTACTGGTTCCACAAAATGTCTCAAAGGAACGACATGGATTCATTAATTATCAGAGCATTCACATTTCAATAGGGATAAAAGGGCACATTTGAAGATACAAATAAAAATATATTTGGTTCCAATGTAATCATCCAAGATGATATTGACATGGAATAAGAAAAGATTGATTGGGGCTTCATCACGAAAGTCATGAAAAAGTCTAGGTTCTCCAAATGATATTTTGATGTTCTGTTCAGATACTACACCTTTCCATCGATCTCATTATCTCCAATAGGAAAATGCTTCGGTTTATTTAAGACCATATGGGGATTAAGGCATGATGACCCTATATCTCCATGTCTACTTTTTATTTCTCAGGAAGCACTCAAAAGAATGATTAAAAATGGTTTATAAGAGGGATTCATTCTGCACAACAAGAACAATCCATGGTGAAATATTATATATCATTTTATGTTCTCTAATGATATTCTTTTTTTCATTAATGGTAGGTCAATATCTATCAATGGGTAGAATAATACACAAATGAATATGAGGAAAAATAATTAATCAATATAAAGCGAGAATTTTACTCCTCCAAAATGTGTTTTCAAAGGAAAAGTAGGACTATTGAAACCAGAATTGGCATTCAACAACACTACATCCCAATACTGTATTTGGGGGCTCCCATTTCTGATGGAGAAATCAGAGAGAAAATATTTAAAGGAATCGTTAATAAAATCTCATTTCTTATTTTCAATTGGGAAAATTATTTACTCAATTTTCAGGTCACATTACACATATAAATAGAATCCTTGATTAAATTTCGACGCATGTACTATCAGTTACAAAGGACCTGAAGGGGATAAATAATCAAATATAAAAAATAATGTATATTTTAATATGGGATTAAAAATAAAAAGGATGATGCCATTGGGAATCATCGAATTGGTTGGCATGAACTATACAGGAAGGAAGAATAAATCTACCAAATGTAACGTAAACCATGAATGCCATGAAAACTAAACTGGCATGGGAGATTATTGAGGGTAATACCCTTTGGGAATCATTCATCGGGAATAAACATGGAATTTATTGGTTTGACTAGGAGTAAAATTAGAGAATACATGATGTGTAGTCGGTCATGGTGAGTTCATATTCTTGAAAAATAATTGGGCTAGTAACCTACTTCATTTTCTAGGATATCCAGTTCCAGATATGTTTTTAAGGATGCAGATTATTCCCGGCCATTATCAATTTCATTATGTATGAATAGTAGAAGATCAATTTTAATAATATCTATAATAATAGTGAACCAGACATATTTGTGTTCACCAAATAATCCTAGTTCTGTAGTTGGGTATTTTGTGGCATAGTTCATTCAAGTAGTGGATCATATGAATGGAATACTAATATTTGGTGTCAATAGATCCCATGAAAGATGAATTTTTTGATGTTTCTGCTGATAAACCACAAAATTCCCATTGATTATAATCTTCCGGTGAAGGAAGTGGTTTTGGCATCCTACTGCGGGTGCTACATGTCCCTGAGAAAATAAATGACCAGAAATTTACTCTTTAAATGTGACTAAAGAACATGTGTTGGGAGATCCCTTGAGTATGGGATGGGGATATGTGTGCAGGGGGACTAGATGATGGAGACAATATCTTCTGGGTTATAAGGAGAAAAACATAACGCGTTGGACAATTGGGCTCGTATATTGGCATTTGTAGCTACATCCTGGGTCATATAGAAATCTATAAATTAATTGAGGGAAAGGTAAAGCCCCATAGAATCGTCAACTAATCTATTTGAAATATTTTATGGTATAACTCAATGGCCTTACGGACAATAGGAGTTCCTCAATGTCACTAAAACGATTCACCCCAAGAGTGGTGTTGTATACCAAATGAAGATAATAATCCAATCAAGTGTGGTGAATCATATGGAATCCTCCAAGTGAGACTCTCAAACTCAATGTCGCTGAATCCTGTATTTCTGTTACTGTGGGAGGATTCCGTCTAGTGATATATGGATGAGGATATTCTATATTTGGTTTTAGTTTTTTTATGTACCAAGTAATTCTATAGGGGTATAATTGAGGGCCACGATAAGTGGTCTCATGATTCAAATGCTTTTTAAAATAGACTTTTTTGAGGGGGAATCTGACTCCATAGTATTGGTGAGTCTCATCTATGAGATGAATATCTGTCTTTAGAACCTGGGACGTCTAATTTAGAAGGTTGGGATGTTCATTGATCATGGCATTGAGGTACATCATACATAAATAAAATGATATTTTCAAGGTGATGTGTTGGAAGAAACGTGGACCCAAATGAGACTAGTATTATTTATTTCTGTACTAGTTCTCTTCTGAATTATTATAAGATGATTTTCAAGGGCGATGCATTGTGTCTTCCTCAATTTTGTTCCCAGTGATTTTTGTCCTTTTCTATTGAATAATAAAAAGATAACATTCAGGAAAGAAAGAGTTGTTTCCATGAAATATAATTCTCAAATTTATTATTCAGGTAGACTAAAAAATTACGTGTGAGAGAGGAAGAAATGATAGAAAACCTTGAATTATGATAAAGTCAAGGAGATTCAAATCAGAAGATGCAATGTATCACAGAATGCCTTATGTTTTGAATTTTATTTATCTAAATATATGATAAATACATATTTAAATGCCCTATAATAAATGAAAATAAATTTTTATAGTTTTTATATTGGAAATTTATATATACCTTTTTATTAATAATGAAATTATAATTATAATTTTCAAAAAATTACTTTTTGATTTATAAAATAAAGAAATGTTTTTATAGATATATTCTAAATAATAACTCTTCTATTGAAAAAACGTTTCATTACATAAACAATCTATGTTGAAAAACATGTTATTTTTAATTTATATTTTATTTTAATTATAAATTATAAAAAATTAGATGTTATTGGAAGTTTCATTCTATGATTGGTATTAATAGTTATTATTAAATGTCTATTATATTTATGTTTTATGTTTTTTAAAAATTATTATTCATCAAGTTCAAATATAATGTGGCCTATATCTTGATAAGTGGATATATTTTGTCTAAAATTTATATGTGATGTGTTGATTTTCTCTAAAATAATTTATTTTTTAATGTTTTTTTTATTTTTTTATTTTTTTAAAAAAATAAAATATTACATTCTCATTTTTTATAAATTATCTTTAAATAAAACATAAAAATATTTCAAACAAGTATTTTTAATACCTTGAGTGTTATGTTATTTCATACTCCAGATATATTTTATGGTGTTCTATGATTCTTTTATTAGAATATATTCTAAATTACTATAATATATTCGAAACAATAAAAAAAATCCAAAATGTGGATTCCATTGAGTGGTTATATTCAATTTTATGTGTGTGATATTTAAATTATAAATTTGATAAAATATTAGGGAATTATGATTCCTTTTTTATTTTTTTATTATTATTTAAATTTATTGAAATGGATTTTTTTTCTAATTTACTTATTTTACATTTAAAGTACAAATATTTTATTGTTCTCTAATTTTTTTTGAATTAGTTAGTTAATCATACCCATGGTAGGAGCTAGTTCGAGTATCATCCCATATATATTTTAATCTATCGAGAACATATTTAGACATCAATTATTGATAGTTTATTTGGGGCTTTAGAAAAGCAATTCATGGTGGGGTACTATTGCATCGGTGGGAGGGGAAGAATGATATTTTGATCTTGACAGTTCATAAGAATTAGTTATCAGAATACTCTTGTTGGTTTATAGTGTATATGAGAGTGGCATACGAGCTTCAATACCATCACGTTTTTATCCTTTGGGGCCACTATAAAAATTTTCCTTCCGAATCCTTCTAAAAGTAGGTCAACATGATTCTTCCACTAATGACTACCAAGGCCATTAATCTTCCCTAATATATAACAACTGTGAAACTAAATGGGACTTACTATTATTTAAAATATAAATGAAATAAAAATGTAAAAAAATGAATAAAATTTTGAGGTTTTATATCATTTAGAAAAATTGAAGTTTATGTCAATGGAGATGAGGATAAAATATCAGTATTTGACCAAATCTATTTCAATTGGGGGGGGGGGTTCCACCCACAAATATTGGAAACAAAGTATTTTCAACATTGATTATTCCACATGGGTTATTAAATTTCAAAATATATATATATATATATTTAACCATAATTATAAAATAATATCATAACCTTTTGAAATAAATTGTTAAAAAGAAGTTATAACCTAAAGTATTTTATTATTGTCTACATTAAATTATTAGATATTTATGAAATCCAGCCTAATTTATAGAGTGTAATTGAAACACTATTCTCTATGTCATTTTTTATTTCTACTTTGAAGTTATTTTGTGCTATTTCCAAGTGACACATTGAACCATTTATCAGAAATCAATGATTAATTTTTTATAATATTTAATGAATTTTACTATAAAATAATTAAAGTAAAATTACTTCAAGACCACTCATTGTATTTTTTAATCTAAAATTTCAGGTACATTAGATCTTCATTAAAGATCAATTCATGTTATAAATAAAAAATAACTCTCACCACTTATGACTTTCAATTCATTTTCAGTATATAAGAATCAAAAAAATTATTCCTATGGGAATATTAATTTTTATTTTTTATCAATTTTGTTTGGTTTTTAAGGGATTGATAATAATGAAAATTTAAAATATCCAAATTAATTCCAAAAAACTATTAATATATTCATATAATAATTATTTAATGGAACAAAAATATTAGAATAATCTATCAATAAATTTGAATTTATTATTATGTAATGCATGAGTTATTTTTATATGATCGTTATAACTGATATTCAATTAAGTGATAACATATATGATATTTCATTTTAACATTTAAGCATTGTGTAAGCCATGTGACAATAAATGAATTTCTTTTTTTTCTTAAAAATAAAGAAATTTTAATTATCATATTCAATAAAAAAACATATTATTGTTTTCAAATTCATCTTACTACCTATAACATGTGATAATAGTTATAATCATAAATTTAATTTGAATTTGAATTGGAATTTGAATTCATTAATTTATATTTTTTACATAATAAATGAAATTTTCCATACCTAAGATATATTGGAGGATGATATTTATAAATTGGTTGTAGTTTTATAAAAAAATAATTAATTTTTCTATATTCTACATTTTTCATAAATTTTTATAATTTTTATATTATATTTTATTCTTTTTAGATATAGTATTTTGAATTTAATGTTTTTTTAATAAAATTAATCCTATAATTTGGGGTGTACTTTCCTTATATAATTTTTCATTTGTTCTGTTTTGTTTTTTTGGAAAGAAGGGTTTGGTTTTTATGTATAATTATTTTTCAAAATTAATAAATTTCACACAATTTATTAAATTATTTGATATAATAAATAATAAAAAACATCAATTATATTTATATAACATTTAGTAAATCAATATTCATATGATTAAATAGAATAAAAAACATAAAAAATCAATGATTTTTTCTAAATAATTATTTTGTATGTTAGTATATGTTATAAAACAAATGGAAGAAATTTTACTATATTTATTATTTTCAAAACCAAAATGGTAAATAGATATCAATATTAATATTACATATAATTTACCAAGTTATTTTTTAAATAAATGAATATTTTTTATAAGAGAGGTTATTTTTTATTAATTGAACTACATGGAGAATAACCATACATGAATGTTTGAGAAGAAAAATGGAATATGAGATTATAGAAGATGAAAGAAAAGAGGCCCAGTAAATCAATACTCAAAAAACGCTTCCAAATGAAAGAAAGACTCCCAGGATAGAAGAAGACCACAACAACACTATTCAACTACCCATATAAAGCATGATAATCATTCCACATATTTGTTTCTCTCAGTGTAGGAGAAATAATGGAAAACGTATCTAAATTTATATTATAGGGATAAATATGTTGCATGGAAGACTAATGATATGGTTATGGATTATTTAAAACATAATGTTAATAAAAAATATAGTTCATATCATTCAAGTGGGATACCCCAATTTTTTATATAATGAGACCAAACAAAAATTCTTGAGTTTCACCTACAAGATAACAACTATGTGTAATGTTTTTAGTGGACATCCTCACTGTTAAACTATCCTGATCTTGGAATATACCTCCCCTAACAATGTTTTTGTTGTATACATAACCATTACTATAAAATATATTCCCATGAAAAGGATTATTCAAACTAACCCTATCCTATCTAAAAAGGCATATGTATATGTTCCATATAAATGATATTATGTCAAATAGAATGTAATGAGACTTTGTTAAAACTCATTTTATATCAATACATAGCCAAAAATAATTAACATTAAATCTAGTGAAGAATTAAACTAAATGATAACGTATCTAAAACATAACTGACCACATTCACCATATTCCTAAACAAGTATCCAGGCATCATTTTAAAGGATTGCTACATTCAATTAATTCCTATAATGTTAAAAAAATAATCAACTCACCAAAAATACATAAAAATTTAGTAATGAAATGGAATCTAGATTCCACTTATTGGAAATTGAACACCTTGAATTTAGTTTCCAAGAAAATACCTATAAAATAAATTGAAACATTACTAAGAAATTAATTTATACGAATATGATAAATAAATAATATCATTTTAAAAATTATTATTTATGATCCCGAATCCATATGAGAATAAAATTATTGATGGAGTTAGAATATTTATGAACATGATAGGTTGAATTTTGGATCAGGGCTCATAATAAAATTCTAAGCATTAGAATGTCCCAAAGTGGTGCATTGAGATGACGAATCATGCTCATGAGGTATCCGGAGTGTTTGAATGATCTATGGTTTCATCAAGTTATGTTCTGGGAAATTACATCATGTTTTTCCTTGGCTTATGGTTTGGTTATAATGGTTGTAGAGAAATTAAGAGACACATTGATGCTTTGAAGGTTTTTAGTTCATTTTGAAAAGAGAAAAATAATGATACATGGTTCTACCATAGATTAGGGTAAAACCTGTTAGCTATATCATAAATCATATGAGCTTATGAAATGATAGGGAAAATTTCATGGCTTGTTCATGGTTTCAGATAATCTATGCAATTTGTTGCCAATAAATCAGAGTGGGTGTGGACAGTAGGTACATGGTTTGGAAAACAATATGGCTAATCCATGATGGTGTATTGGCTTGGATAGTTTCAGCTTCATAGTGAGGGTACGGTTTGGAAAACCATGCAGCCAAACCCTGAAGAAACCTAGAATTTATTTAAATGGCGTATTTTTCAATTCCCCCTCCCCTTGATAATTTACGGGTTTCCACCCCATTTCTTACCCATTCGGTGTGCACGAACTAGGGGGTCCCCAACCTCATGTATTCTTATTCCTCCTATAATTTCTATTGTGTTCATGGAGATTACATGGTGTTTGAGGTATTCTATCCTTCTATTATGGTTTCCATTATTCCAATTATTATTCATTTCTAATTTTAGGTTTCACTAGTTAAGGTTTTATTGACAGTTCCACTAAAACATGGTGTAATTGTCCAATTCATGTGGGGTCTTTAGTCCGGTTTCATAGATGAAATCCCAATATGGATTCTTCACATTGTTGTGTGGTATTTCATTAATTTATGTGTCTAAATTATTATTTTTAAGTATTTACAAATAAATAAATTTAAATAATTTTTTAAATGTAATACATATTAATAATTTTTCTTAAATGGTGTTATGAATCTGTTTTAGACCTCGCATGTTAATTTCATGGAGTTCTGATAATGGGTGAGAACCTGATGTGTTTTATATCATTATGGGGATCTCTTTTTATTAAATTAGTTAATTATAATTATTATAATTAATTTACTACTGATTGTTGTTGTGAGGTTGGAGAATGGATGGTTGTGGCAATCTCAATTGGAGTCTAAAGATGTTATACATAACATGGATAGACCAAAATATGGTATTAGAGCTTTGTATATGTTATAAAAAGCTTTTTTGATGAGGTATAAGGTTTATAATCTTACTTTTAGTAATTTTAATTGTTTTTAATTTGAATATATGTTGTTCCTTAATCCCATTTGTCATGTGTTTTCTTTCAAGGCTTGGGTAATCTGGCTATGGTATTTTTATTGATAACTTAGATCTCCCACAAATCTTATTTTATCCATTAGTGATTTTAATATCGAACCAATAACCACATATGGTGTGTGGAAAACATTAAAACTGTATTGTTTTAAATGTGGACTTTTTTAGAATGACTATGAGGATATTCAAATGGTTTTAAATTTATATATTGGATTATGACCTTGTTTTGGGTTTCAAATGGGGATTGTTATTTTTTGAAATTGATCCAATTTTGAAATAAGTTTACGAACTCAAAGCGGATTATAAAAAGGGAAGTATAAATTGATTTTAAATATTAATTTCAAATGATTGAGTGGATTTCACTTTGGTGAAAATTATTTAATGGATATAGTGACGGTTGTAATTTAAATGTAGTCCTTGGTCCTTATATAGTTTCCCATTGAGAAAGAACTATGTTTTTAAATGGTGGTTTTTAAATGATTAACAAAAATGATTTGTTTTAGTATTTTATGACATGTGAAAGTGGTTGGACGTTGTTGAGGATTTTTATGGCCTGTTGTTACATTAGTAATGATGAAATGATAAAGGGTATTGAACATTGTTGAATTAATGGTGGTGAACCATTGAAATTAATAATCTAAAAAGGATAAGTATGTTGAACCTTGAGAAATGGAATTGATTGATGAAGAAATGGTTTAGAACATTTGACATGGAATTACTCATCCATGATTTAGGTGTCGGACTGAAGCTCTAGGTAGAAATTATATTATATGGTTTTTTGATGTTGGAATGATGATCCACTCCCTAGTTTTGGGTGGCCCAGAATGATTTTCTAGGTGCCTCGGTGAAATAATGTTTTCACAGCATTGACTGATGTACCATAATATATGGTTTGGGAAATGGAATTCTATATCATGGTTGGGTTGTTCAGGAATGATGGTTCAAATATTGGTTGGATACTTCAAATGATTCTCATTGTTATTAAAATGTGACCTAATTAATATGTGTTTGGGATGCTCGGGAATATCATTCTAATCCTAATTGGATACATGAACTTGTGCTCCTTGTATATAGAATTGTGAACCCTGTAGTATATTATTTTGATAACTATAATGGTCCAAATATTATATATGGGTTCGAGTTTCTTTTTGGAACCGAAGTTTAAATATGGTTAATTTAAATAATGTGTAAATGATGAAAACATTTTAACATAGATCCCTACATATTTATTGCATTTTATTTTGGAATGCACTTTTTTTAGATGAGTATTTGTATTAGACACTGTTGGTGGTGGACTGCTAAATTGTACTAACGCTCTATTGAGACTGCTACTACACATTGGTACCTTAGAGTCTTGCATATGTTTATTATATAAGAATGGGTTGGGGTTGAGGCTCATGTTTAGTTTTTAAATTTCAACGAGGATAGCTCAGAAGGTGTTAGGTGACCGAGTAAGGATTCAATTGGAGTTCCTATAGGTCCTAACACATTTAATTTAATTTTTTATTTCATAGATGGTGTATGTTAAGTGGGTTACTAGTTTTTTATGAATGATATGTATATTTTTTCAATATAAAATTTCTCTTTAAATTGATTTACACTCAAATTCTATTTATATATTATTTCCATGTACTATGATGTGTACATTTTTTGGTTATTTAATTATTATTTTTCACTCTAATATGGGGTTGTAGCCTATTAAAAGTTCCACTTTAAACCCCCACTGGTAGTTGGAATACACTAGAATATGTGGAGGGACACTTAAATTCATTTGAAGAACTGACTCGGGGAACCCATTTAGTGGATTATGAGCTAGGATATTAAAAAATGGTTTCAGAGATTTTACATTCCAATCTTACATTCTTGGGATTTGGTAAACTAGAGATATAGGAATGTGTCTGATCATGTGATGGATACTAGGTTGGTGAATCATGAACTACTGTTTTGTGTAGAATTCCGAGTCACTTGGTAAAGAAATATTATTCAGATTTGTTGTGTTATAGTTGTATTTTATTTTCTCGTTGGGTAACATACATGTGGTTTGGATGTTTTTGTTTATGTTATATTTTTGGATGTCATACCATTGGTGAGAGGCCAATTATTTGGTTATAAATCTTATCCTATAGGGTTGAGAAGCAATTCATTCATCATGGATGACAGGTAGGATCCTCAGGTTATAATATTTCTAATGCGAGGCTTCATGGATTTCTTTATTATAGAAGGTTATGTGGATCTATGATGAGATGTATGTGGATGAGAATACTAATGTCATCCTTGTGTATAATAGCTACAGTGACCCTAGTGGGTATGCATGAAATAACTATAGGATAGTTGGACCCCGTTATGGGTAGTTTTTTCGAATTGGTTTCATGAAAGGATTCTCTAGTGAGTAGTGTAGTGAGAAGATTCATGGAGATGATGAACACCCTAGTTGTGGGTAGTTGGTTGGTATATGATGCCTTAATTAAATGAAACACTAGATTTGAGTGTTAAACAAGTTGATGTTGGGTGACATTTGGATGAGAGTGTGTTGATTGCCCATGAGTAATTTACTTCTGTGAGTTTTCATAAAATTAGGTAGTTGGACCCAGTTATAGAATTTGATACCTTACTTATAGTGATTTATGGGGGAGTCCAGTGGTCATCAAGATATGACAATAATTTTACGGATTTGGTTCCATATGACTCCTGAGGGTAAACATTGAGTGGTTCATATGAGTATTGATTTATTTTGGTTGTGTGAGGTATGTGTGGATGTTTTATTAATTTTATAATGGGGCATGGTAGGTGTGGTATGGTACAAGGCTTAGTCAAGTCATATGCCTTTTATTTTGAGAAGGATCCGTTTTTTTATAGTACTCCATACTTTTGGTTGGTTCTAAAAGGGGATGGATCATTCTAGTGCCAAGACAAATTAACAATTTTCAAAGGGGGATATGCGTGGTAATTATGAATTGGTCCTTGATCACATGAGGATCTTGAGATAACATGGTTTCATGTGTGTTGGTCTTCTTTGGGTGATGACCTTATAGGTGATGATGACATGGAATGTTATTAGTATGAGAGGGACATACATGTCTTGATTCTTTGAGATGAAAAGAACATGGAATTATAATTCATTGGTGGTATTTTCGGCCTCAAGTGGTAGTACTGGTAACATGCCTTTCCTGATTGGGCATGGCTATGACTCCAAGAATGCGCTGAGACCATAAATGATATTATTGAAATTATTATAACAAAAATTGTGTTTTTATTGTTTGTTCATGTTTTTTTTGGATTCATGAGTTTCTTCTGGTTTTGGGAATCACCTTGGGTTCCCTTTGTTGGGTGATATGGGAATGGAAGGCAGACATGGAAATGGGTAGGGTTCGTGAGATGAGCATTCATGAAACATGATTGGATATAGTGGAGACATGTTTTGGTGTTGAGTTACACAATAGTGTGTGATGGTTAAGTTTAAATTGGATCATTAATATGTTATCTCCAATGAAACGTTGTGTCATTTTTATTTGGGATCAGATGTTATAGGAGTGTATGCTTGTGTTTATTGATTTAGAAGGAATTCTTTATTGGGACCGATATATGTCTGAATATACAATTTCATATAGGCAGACCTTTTTCCTATAGATGGTTTTAACACACACCTACAATTTGAGGTGGTATCTTGAATGATTATCTTATACTAGTAGTTGTTGGTGAAATATTAGCATAATTTATGCTTAGTGATGATCTTGCCCAATATATTGGCATCATCCAATGTATGTTGAGATGGAAATGAATATACACCTATAATATAATATTTATTTTCTAGATTATTAATTTATTAATTGTATGGGATTCTCTAGGAATGGTTTAAGTGAAGTTGTATGGTGGGTATTGAAATAATAGGTATCTATGAGTATGTATCTAGTGATGGTCCATATGGTGACTAATTCCATGGGATTCATTCTTGGTAGCTAGGAATGGATGATAAATTACATTTTTTTTTGTTTCTTTGGAGATATTGTGACATATAAATATTATTATTGGGTTAATAAATGACCAAATCATGTGTTGGGGTGGTAGTATTTTCGTAGCTAAGGTTATAACAATGAAACTCTTATGGTGGCAAGTGATGAGTCTTTCATAGTGATATGAACCTCATGATGGAAGGGTATTTGGACTGTATTGTTGGTTGTGGAACATTCATGGTGTTGTTGTAATTACAGTAAGGAACCATTGAGGAGTGTGATCAAATTTTCTTCAGGAAATTGGTTATAGAATATGATTTAGCCGATAGTTGTATTTTGGATTGAAGCGGTTATAACACTTTTTCAAGGTATATGTTTGGAGGTGAGGATATGTGGAATACGTAATGAAAATATTTCTGAGTCAATAGATTATTTGACTGGGGAATCTCACTAGGGGTAAACTATAGACTCTAGGGATCTTGTTTGGGTTGTTTTGGAATTCCTCTAGATTTGAGGTCATTATGATTAGGTGAGATTTCAATGGATTGGAAGTTGATGTCAGGTGTTTTTGAGACGAGTTACATAAGGATAATCCATCTTGGGATAGTACATAATGTTTGTGTGGATTTTTGGAAAACAAAATCTACCATTAATTTTGGTAATAGTGGGTGAGTTTCAGTTTTGAGTTTATATTTTTATGGAAAACCAAGTTGTTCATAGTTTCTTCATGGATAGTGGGTATATGTCTGCTTCACTTGGTTCGATGATGAGGAGATGTGCCAAAAACCATATTCATTATAAAAAATTTAAGGGATTTTTTATGTTTGAAACCATAAAGATCACATTGTGGGAGTGTAGCTTTGAGGTTATTTTGGGGATTTATGATGGAATAAGTTCTTATAATCATGATTTTCTGGTGATATGATAAATAATATGTTTGGGAGCACCATTGATCAATTAGTGAATATATGATGTAGAAAGATGAAAACAAAGACTTATCAGGAATGAGAAGTATTATGTTTCGGAAGTTATAAGATCCTGTGTGAAGAGGAGTTGGAGATTACAAATGGTGTTCGATTTTTTTACCAGATGGGTATAATTTTGGATCATTGTTCACAATTAAATTATTAGTGTTAGATTTATACAATGTATTTTTTTGAGATAATGGATGATACTTGAGAGGTAGCCCGAGTATTTGGATGAGCTTTAGAGGCTTTGAGTTATTTTATTATGATGTTATGACATATTGTTTCTGAGTGAATGAGTTAGTTATCATGGATTGAGATAAATTCCATGAAACTGTAATGATCAATAGTTTTTAATTAATTTTTTACTAAGAATTTTTATGATTCTTGGTCTGAGAATCATTTGGGGTAAACCATACGATCTAAAGGGAAAACCATGTGATATTGAGGATGGTTTGAGACAGGTTCAAGGAATTTAAATGGTTTCATAAAATCTATGCACCTTGTTGCAGAAGGGTCCTATGGGGTCTACATAGTTTGTACATAGTTTGGCTAATAGGGTATGCAAACCATGTTGGGGTGTTGTCTTGGGAAGTTCCAACCAAATGGTCAGTCCATAATTTAGAAAATTTTGCAGCAAAACCATATGGCTACCCAAAATTTCCATTTCATCCTTGGTCCATTAGTCTCTTTCACCCCATTCCTTCTATTTTTTTTGGAAAAGAACAAGGGTGTTCCCAATCCCCTTTCTCCTTCTTCCATCCTTCAATTTGGGGTGTGTTCTTATTGATTCCTTTGAATTTGAGGTGATTTCTCCTCCTCTATTAGTTTCCATTTATCCACTTCTAATTCATCCCAAATTTTGGTGTTCTCTATTTTAGGTTTTTTGATTAGACCACTAGAGAATGGTTTCATCATCCCTTACTGATGGTGTTTTTTTACATCTTATAAAAAGGACATATCAATATGGATTTCACATGTCATTGAATGGAGATTCATCAAGGCATGTTGAAGTGGTGAATTTTATTTGTTTTTTACAAGTTTATTAACATAACTAATTGTTTTAATAGAATTTACTCATATTTAGTTACGTGGATATCTTTGTGGGAGTCTATTTTTGACCCCCTGTGGCGGTTTCTTGGAGTTTCGACGAAGGGTGAGTACATGATGAGTTTTATATAATTATTACAGGTTCTTTTTTATCAATTATTTAATTGTAGTTCTTATAAGCAATTAATTATTGGTACATGATGTGATGTTGGAGATTGGATAGTGGTGACTAGTTTTATTTGATTTCAAAGAGGTTGGATAGTAAATGGACAGACCATAAAAAGTTTGTCATTATTTAGAAATGTTATGGAAATGATTTGTAGATGAGGTTGGTGGTTTAAGATCTTATACATAGTCTTGTTAATTTTTTTTCATGTTCATTTAGGTTTTTCCTTAATCTCTTGCATTGTGTGTTTTCATTATTAAATTATGTAATCTAGAAATGGGATTTGGATAGATAACTTGGACCTCCCACGGATCTTGTTTGACCCTATAATGATTTTAAGACTAATCATATGACCGCATATGGGGTTATCCAACCATTTAAAATGGAATTATTTGTATGTTAAGTATTATAAAAAATTCTATATGGATACTTAAATTGTTTTAAACATGTGCATTGTGTTTTGACCCAGTTTTGAGTGTCCGAAGGGAAACACTATGTTTTGAAATGGTTCTCGTTTTGAAATTAGGTGTTGACCTCTAAGTAGTTTATAAAAAGGGGCACATATATGGATTTCAAATGTGAATTTTAAATGGGTGACTATTTATATATTTGGCGAAATTAATTAATTCGTATTGTGATGGTTATAATAGAAATATAGACCTTGTCCCATAGTCTGTTTCTCAAACATAATGAAATAATTTTTAAGGGAGGTTTCAAAATGTTTGAAGAAGAAGTTTGGTTTTTGTATTTTATGTCATATTAATGGGTCTAGGCTTTATTGAGTCATGTTATTGGATTTGAAGTCCAACTAGGACCATGGTAATGATAAAATTATCATGGGTTATGAATGTTGATAAATAAATGGTATTGAACCATTGAAATTAATATTCTAAAAAGGATAAGTACGATGAACCATGAATAATGTGGTTGATTGATAATGAAATGGGATTAGATGTTGGGTTTAGTTATTGGACTGATGCCCTAGGAAACGTTGATATTATATTGTTCTATGATGTTAGATTAATTCTTTACTACCTAGTTCCATACTAAAGTTCTAGGAACCCCAATGAACTATTGTTTCGTTAGGAGATACTGATTTTATTGACTCCATGGGTAAAGACATGAAGTTCTATATCATGGTCGGGATGGTCAAGCATTAATTTTAGAATCCTAGTTGGATACATTGACCAATTATTCTTCTTTTTACAACATGTTACCTCTACATTATGTAGTCAGGATGGTTGAGCGTAATGTTCTAAATCATGATTGCATACTTGGAATGATGCTCCTTCAATGTTGTACAATGAACCTAATTGAATATTATTCACATGATATGAATAGGATGAAGTTGGATTAAGGGTTCATGTGTCATTTTTATCTCAAGGGATAATTTGGTAAATTTATACAATGTTTAAATGATGAATCCTGATATACAAAAATAGTTTTTTTCTTATTACAATATATTTGTACAAAGACTATTTTTAGACACTTATTTTCTTTAGACATTGATGATGGTGGCCTAATGTTTTTTACCGACACCCTTATCGGGCCAACACTATAAATAGAAACCCAAGAATCCCTCACATATTCATTATATTCATTATTTTGGGAAGAGGCTTGTGTTGAGTTTTTCATAGTCAGGTAGGATATCATGAATTGTATTTGACGAACATGTGCGGTTTGCCCTACAGTTTCTATATGGAATGATGCAACTATTTTTGATATTTTATTTTTTATATGGTGTTAGACTAGTGGGTAACCATTGTTATATGTACAAATTGGAGGTTTGGGCCTCAAAACATTTAATTTTATATTATATCATGTTTAGCTTCAGTTTATTTATTATTTTATCATATTCTAATGTGTATAATGTTATTTTATTTTATTCTAATTGTAAAATAAAATATAGGGGTATAGTGTCCTCATAGTTCCATATTAATCCCCCAATTCTATTAAGTATCCTCTAGCATATAAGGAGGCACACATAATTTCATGTGGTTAACTAGCTCATGGAATGGGTTTAGTGGCATTCGGACTGGGATGTTACATTTTAACTTGTTATAAATATAAGACACATAGAATAATTTAGGTTTTGGACTCTTTTTAAAAGATTAAAAATGAATTGAGGAGATAAATACCTTAGAACATAATATATAAATTAGATGATCCTTATCATTTTAGAGTACTATGTCTTTAGAAATGGTCTTTTGATCATCATGAAGAACAATATAATGGATGGTATGATATGAAAAATCATAACTATTTACAATGTAGAACATTGGGAATCCTAGAAAGTATAGTTTAATAACCACCCATAGATCCTTCCAATAAAATATCACTAATATTAGTATTCTAATGAGTATGATCAATTATGGTTAGAAGATATGAAAATGCATAATTCCAGATTTTAGAATATAATCCCCAATTACCCTTCAAACTACTTCACATAAATTCCCATGATAATCTAGAGTTACTCACCAAAAGATGGAGGATCCACCCTTAAAATACTAATCTATATTTTTATAAATGGATTTTGATGTTTCTTCTTGGTCATGAATATTAATACCACCATCCTTAATTAATAGAGATAATTTTTTCAAACTATCCTAGTAGAATCATTTTCCAGTTACACTATCCCCTAAAAAATATGTGAACATAATATCCAATTTTTTAATGACTAATATTGGCACCAAAACTATAGAGTGTAAATGAATTTCCTTATTAAATAGGAAATTTTTTATCAATGTAATACTTCCACCAATTTAGAAAAAAAATTATTTATCCAATTTGGAATATGAAAACCAATTTTTAGAGTATGAAATCAAATTTATAAATTCATATACACCCATGGATGAAATGAAAACCATGATACTCATAGGAATCACTCATTTCTTAATACCTGGTCACATATCAAGGAATTTAATTCTATTAAATGATATTTTATTAGACTAAAATAATCTTCTCTTAATTGAGATAATTTCTAGCATCCCTACAATCCGTAAATTCTATAATTTTCGATGAATTTGGACTTTTAATTCCACTTTCTATTCAAGAAAATCGAATTCAATCCACAAATAATAAAGATGAGAGACTTAAAGAACCATATTGACCAAAAAAAACTATCCTTACTAGTAACACACCATGTTTTTATGAATTATTATTTTTATAATAAATTAAATTTCATTGACAACTATTGTTACTCAAAACCAAAATTATTAATGAACCATAATATATTATATTAAAATATTAACATTTATTATTACATATCTATTTGATGGAAGGTGTGAATATGATTAAATATATTATAAAAATTTAAATAGATTTATAAATCAAAATATTTTACTATCAATTAGTAATATCATAAAATAAAAAACCAATAAGAAATAAATTATATTTGAAAAATATAATTTTTCGAAAAAGAGAATTTTTCAAATTTTAAACATATAATTATTTATTTTTTTAATCATTAAAAAATAATTCTATGAAATAAAATTAATTTTTTAAATAATAATTTTCCAATTATATTATAAATAATGTGTAGAAATTTCTAAAAAGATAACGATTTCTGAGAATAGTGAAAAATAAATGTTTTTGTTATGAATTGTCATTTATTTTAAAGTATCTAAAAGCATAAAGAAATTAGACCGATTTAAAAGTTAAAATAAATAAAATAAATATTTATTAATCCAATATATTTAATTGTAATCAATTTCATTTTAAAATTTTTATATTAAACCATTATATACATATGAAAATTATCTCTTTGGAAAACCACATGCCATGTTTACAGGTTTAATTTAAAATTTATCTTTTCCACATCTGTGAATAGAACTTTGAAAAATGGATTAAATATTTAGAATTATAATAATTTATATTTTTTAATAAGGTAAAAATAGGATTTTCCCTTTATGAGTAGTTATAAGAATAAAAATTAATTACCATAGTTAAGGTAAAAATGCGTTTACCTTGGAGATAAACTAAAAATATAGAGGTACAATTTACCTACAGCTTTTTTAAAACCCATTACTGATCAAATTTGAGCCATATATCATATATTATATTCAAATGATCCATTTTATCATTGTACCATGAAACAAATGGTGGTGGAATTTATTTTTTTTTAAAAAAATACAAGTGTTTTTTCTCTCCACTTATTAGGGTCCACCACATCTCATTTCATTTCAAAACATGAGAAACACATTTTCCCTAACAATATATTCTATAATATCTTCCCTAATTATATAACATCATCTTATATTCCTTTTTTTGTTAGAAATCCAACCAATGAAGGCGTTTGGTGCAAATAAAAAAAATTCTGAAGAAGAGAAAACCTCCCTCAACTATAATTTTTATTATTTTTATTCAACCACTTCCTTAAATTAATAATGAAATATAATAATATAATATCCTAACTATCATAAATATACTGAGATTTTTTTTAATTTTAATATAATGACTTACATAAATCTCATCACCCCTCAAATGAGAAATGATAATCTCACACTTGTGTATGGCGGAGTACAACCTCACAATCCGATGCAACATATTTTATATAAAAGCTTATCATGGTTAAGTATGATGATGAATATAATGTATATAACTAATTTTATTCATATAATTATACTTTTTTAATATAAAATCACATATAAATTTTTTACTTTCCACTTCATGGGAGATATGATAACATTGATCATGTTTACCATGGAATATGACATCACAATGCGATGTGATTCATTTTTCAGTTACATTTTACATGGAAGATAATATGTTTAAAAAATTAGGGATATATGAGATGTATAATAAATAATAATTACATTATAGAATAATAATTATTATTATTTTCATTATGTCCATCATGAATATGAAAACAATGTTCATACGTACGTATGACCTACCATCTCCATAAACGATGTATCCATTTTCTATCTCTAAATTTAATGGACTACTATAAATACATTTAAAATAAATATTTATTATATTTATATCATGTTTAAAAATCTAGAAATTATATGACCAGGATCAATGTAAATGGAGTGAAAATACCATACCAAAACATAAAAGAACAACGAACTGTTTATTACCTAAAATGTTATTTGTAGAAGGAAATGTTAATAAACATGTTATAAAACTCTAAAACAGAATCGAATATGAAATTATATATATTATTATGGTACTTTAATATATTTATATTAAATTTATATTTATTATAATGTACACTAGTGTTCTTTTGATTAATGATGAACTTGGAGTAAGAGATTTTCATCTCACTTTTTTATATCTATAGTGTACATGCCCTATTCACCACTTGTTCTTTTTGCATGGTGTATATACTTACCATGAATTTATTTTATGATTATTTCAATATAAATTACAAGGATTTACATATCCATTTTAGGATATATCTTTTATGGGGATTATGATTCAAAAGTTACCTAAGTTGTAAGAGTTTGATTCTACAAACTCATTATTTTAGTGATTTGTTTATTACTATGATTTCGATGATGAAATATAGAGATATTTTTAAAATAACACCACAAATACTATTAAAAACATTTTATTTCATTATAATATATTATTTAACTTCATTTTCCTCTCTTTTTGTACTAAATATTCCAAGTAATGTTTTATGATAAACAACCATAATTCCACTATTTGGTCAAATCCCTTTATCTTCAAAATCAATGTTTTATAAAATTGTTTTGAAAATATGTATTATTGTTACTATATGATATTTTAAAGTCATATTTACCCCTTTTCTAATTTTTAAAACATTATAAATAGAATCTTCACGTTGTTTACATAAAAAAGTAAATTTGGATTTTATAAGAAATGATAATGGAATATTTGCTTTTACTTGTACGAAATGAACATAATTTTCCTCCATCTTAAAAATTATGGAATTCAAAGATTCATTTATACGAATCAAAATATATATTCAATCAATATAAATTTTATAATTTTTAATGATTTTCTAGTTTTAAAAAGATATATTGAAAGTGGGAAATAAATTTTCCCAATGAAATTTTTTAATATAATCATTAAAGATTATTTTGAAAGGAAAGGATTTTGAAGAGTATTTATATTTTAAAATGGGTATTGAAATGTTGATATTTTATTTTATTTAATATTTTTATAAATTATATTTAATGATTCAATAATAGGTTTCCAAATTTATTCTCAAATAAATGGATTCTGAAAATGTTTATTGTTTTAAAAAGATATTTTCAAATTGAAAGTGTATTTTTTTATTAAATTCTCCAACTAATATTTAAAAAAAAAATTCCTTCTATGATTAAATCCTTAGATATTATATATGATTTACTAGCGATATGATCCAAGAATACCAATAATATTATTTCTAGGAATTTGTAATTTTTTTGTGATAATATTTTTATGAAATCCATTTATTTTCCATGGGTTATAATACGATGAAATGTTTAAATATTTATGAAACCCATTTATTTTCCATGGGTTATTCTATGATGAAATTTCTTTAAAACAATTTCTTTTCCATGGGTCATTATGTGATGATATTTTTACGAAACCCTGTTATTTTCTTGATTTATGACATGATTAATATTTTATGGTCTTATGGAACAATTGTTTAAGAATTAGGTGATGGGTGAGAAATATATATACCCTTAATGTATTGTGTAATTATTAATATTCTAAGAGTTTAAATCATACATTCTATATGATAAAGTGATAAAAAAAGAGGGATACAAGTGGATATCACAAGCTCAAAGTAGGTACACTTTTGGTTTTCTCAATCCTAACATATTTTGAATGTCTTGGTGGGAATCCTTAACATAATGTTTTCTATGATTGTGTGTATTATAAAATTATATTTATTCTTCCAATGTTATTATATCATGGGAAATGTTATTTGATTTCTTAATGATTTATGTATTATGTACTTCCATGATTAATTCTATGTACCATGATTATGATATATAATATGAAAGGGATTTCTAAAAATGTTAAGATCATATTATTATATTAGTATACCAATGTCATAATTTATTTATCATTGATATATCCCTATGTTATCCTTAATGATATTGTAATCATATCATTTATTATGTTTATTTTCCCCATGTTATGAAGATGGGTATTATGTATGATATTTCTAAGATGAGTACTGTGTGGTAAGATAATTGTGGGAAAGGTTGAATATCATTAAAAAATTAAAAACATTATTTATTTTTTTTCTGAGAAACCTAAAATTTTATGATCCTAAGGCCTATTTTTATGTAATTAATTAAATATTCATCTAAAAAGATGTAATATTTATGTATGAAAATTTTGTGTCCCAATAGTTGGTATCAAATCATAGGTTTAGTTAACCATTTTAAACTAAGATGATAAACTATTAGTGATATACCTAAGGTTATATCTATGAATAATTAAAAGGATGAGGCATTGTATATGAAAATATTTTGGAATTTTGGTGATTTGTAGTGTGACTGTTTTTTACGAAGTTACATCCCTTTCAGGATACAGAAAGTAGATGTGGTGCTATCATTGTTTTACCTTGGGGTAATAATAGTAAAAAGGGTGCATTGAGATGGAATAAATTATCCCTTTGGGTATGAAAATAGGCCTTTCTTCACATGTGTTTTGACACTCATATCAGATATACATTGGTCAATTCACATTTTTCTTGGTATTTAAGAGAGAATAATGTATTTGGGGTGGTGAAAAGTATGATCAAATATTATTTTACCTTATTTGAGATTAGTATTATAAATTCCCTTATATCAAGAAAATTATCTAAGAAAATTTTTTATATCCTTGATTATATATGTTTAATTAGTAGTAAAACCCATGTTGGTATGATTATCACATATCCACTCAAAGATTCTTCTTTGATTTATGTTTATTGGAATGTGCTTCCTAAAATCTTGTTATTCTCCATCATTTAAAATTTTATGTAATCATGTGAGTAGATTGGATTTATTTACATAAATCACATATCAATTTACATGGATGGGAATTCACTTTTTATGTACTAAAAAAACCTATGACCATCTGTAAGTGTGAATAAAAATTTGAACTTCCAATGGAAATCAAATTTAGTAGATGTGTCATAATTCCCATTTCAAAGGTGTTTTTATCTCAAATGGTTTGGGAGAAACTCTAAATTTATGATATTTCTATCATGTATGTTTTTGTTGATGTATTTCCTGATGTATTTCATAGTCTTAAATTAAACCGTGAAGTTGAGTTCTTAATTGAACTCATAACTAGTTCCTCACTATTTCAAATACACCCTATAGAATTTATGCAATTTTTTTATAGTAATTGAAGAAGAAACTACAATATAATCGTAAAAATTGATTCATTCTATAATGAATATAACCTCAGGTTGCACATTCTTTTTATGAAGAAATATGATCAATGGATCTCAATATTTATTATCATGAACATAACAATATTAATATCAAAAAACATCTTCTACCCCATATCGATGAATTTTTTGAACAAATGTGAAGATATAAATTTTTTTACAAGATTTATATTCATTTTAGATATCATCAATTGAGGGTTATAAAGGAATATATACCATTTACAACAATTCAAATATGTTATGGACTCTTTGAGTATATAGTGATTCAATTAGGTCTTACTGACTCCCATTTTATCATCATGTATATAATTGAATAGAGTCATTAGAAATTAATTTTAACGGCGGTTTTTATTTATTATATATGATATTCTTATATATTAAATGTTCATATAAGAGAATGAAGATCATATTATGATTTTACTAAAGACCTCAGAAAATAGAAGTTTTATGAAACATTTATGAAGTGTGAGTATTGGATGAAAAATTATCATTTTTGGGGTCATAAAATCACAATAGCGGGTGTATCTATTGATCCGTAAATGATGGAGGCTATTGAGCATTCAAATTGAAAAACAAAATTGGATGAGATCCATAGTTTTATTTGTTTGGATACTGATTATTGAAAATTTTTGGGAACATTATCTGGACTGCCCAATCCATGCATTTCGTTAACATGGATGGGAGCCAAGTTCTTTTGGACATATGAATATGATGAAAATATTATAGAACTAAATAGAATATTAGTCATTGAACCAATAATTAAATTACCCTATAGTTGATAAGGGTTTGGAATCAAATTTGGTTCATCAAAGGTTGGCCATTGATGTTTTCTAATGAAAAATCAATGGTAATAGCTTTTGACTCATATCAATTGATGGTTCATAAGAAATATTAACCAAATCATGATTTGAAGTTAGGTGTAGTTATTTTTTCATTAAACATAGTGAGTTATTATCTTTATGGAGAAATTTGTGAGTTATATACTGAACATAAAATCTTTATGCATATATTCAATAAGTAATAGTTAAATATTCACTAGAGAAGAGGGTTGGAAGTGATTAATGATTATAATTTATCAAAAAATTACCACCCCAAGAAAGCGAAAAAGGTTGATGATGCTCCAAGTCAAAAGGATCATTATAGATTATCGTTAATGATATTTTTAAAAATGAGTTAATATTAATTGATTTTTAATGGTTGGAAATGGATATCATAAAGGATGGGAAGAAATATGATCATTATCATATGAGAGTTCAACAATACATCTCAGTGTATATTAATGAATCATAGAAGGATAACATAAGGCTATTGGAAAAAGTGATAAATTTTCCAAATTTAAACCTTGATTTGGATGGAATGATATGGTTTAGGAATAGTTAATGTGTTATGTCTATACAATATTTTAATAATGAGATATTGGATGAGGGTAATAGTTCTTCATTCTCTATTCATATTAGATGTAAAAAGATGTATAGTTTTTTAAAATATTAATTACAGTTGGATGACATGAAGAGATATATTATAGAATTACTTTCGTAGTGAAAAATATGTCATAATGTTAAGAGTGAGTGAAAAATGCCTAAGGGGGTGTGACAACCATTATCCATACCAAAATGGAAATTGGAAAACATCACCATAGAATTTTTCACCTAACTCCCCAAAATATCTAAAAGCCACAATGTAATATGGATCTTTGTGTATCTCCTTTTAAATTCACAACATTTAATTGATATTATAGAATACATGTCTCTTGATCATATTTTAAGAATAAATGTTTAAGATGTGGTAAGATTGTATAGAGTAAAAAATTTTATTGTGTCAGATTGGGATCATAGGTTTACCTTTATGTTTTGGAGAATACATTAGTAATACCTTGGAATTGAAAAAATAATTAGAGCTTCATACCTTCCTTAGAAAATTGGTCAATGAGAATGAACAGTTCAAAACCTATATAATATAATGAGATCTAGTTTCATGGATTTCATCGGTGGTTATGATTAACACATTACTCTAGTTGAGTTTCATTCAATAATATCATTCACTCAAGCAATAATATGGTTCCTTATAAATAACTATATGGAAATATGTGTATAAGATGAATATACTAAAATGAATTTGGATATCAAAAAAAATGGCTCCTAAGATGGTCATAGAAATCGTATTGATGTTGTATCCATTTAATAAGACGTTAATGCAGCTCAAAATCAGAAAACAAAGGTATGCTAACATTCGTCGATGTAATATTGAAGTTGAATTTAGTAATTAAGTACTTCTACGAATTTCTCAGTGGAATAAGGTCATAATATTTTTAATAAAATTATAACCATGGACATGATAATTTTTCTCTTTTGAGATCCGTGATCAAATAAGGATGATTATGTATTTCTAGGTTATTCAACCAATCATTTCTCAAGTCCACTATGTGTTCCACATATCAATTTTTAGAAAGTATATTACTGATCTATAACTTGTAATAGACACATAATTTTTACCACTATATAAAGATATCTCTTATTAGGAGAAATTTACAGAGGATCGAGATTGTAGAGAGAAATTAATATTAAACAATACGACTTTCTTATTCAATGGTTAGTTGTGAAACCACATATTTAATAATAAAATGTGGGAAGTCTAGTATATGATCATGTAAAAGTTTACCAACTTTTTTATTTCAGAGTATTTATTTTTTAAGAAAAAATTAATTTGAAGGGGGGAAAATGTAACACTCTTGGTTTTTGTGAATTACTATTTTTAATTATTTATACTTTTTGATATCTTGTGTTACACGCAACACTGAGTTTTAACGAACCACAATATATTATATTAAAATATTAATATTTATTGTCTCCTATACCTGGGAATGGAGAGAATAAATATGATTAACATAATTATAAAAATGTATAAATATTTATAAGACTAATTATTTAGATTGAAATTAATAACAAATGGAAATAAAACCCAATATAAAATAAAAGAAATGTTTTCTTAAAAATTTTACTTTTCTAAATAAATATTTAATCACATTTTGGGAATATATTTTGAATTTTTTCAATTTTAGGAAAGGTGTTTGAGAAAATAAAATTTAATTTTGAAATTATCACTGATAAATAATCATAGAATTATTTTTTGAGAATTTAATAAAAAGATAAAATTTTAAGTGAATAATAAAGAATAATTATTTATTTAAATTTTTATTTACATTTATATAATTTAATGATTTATAAATTGGTATGAGATTGTATTAAAAGTTAAAGTTGTTCAATAATATATTTATTAATCACATTTATTTCATTTTAATAAAATTATTTTAAAATTTTTATCTTAAATTTTTTTATATGTATGGAAATTTTGAATTTAGAAAACTATTATATCGTCATGTCTATTTTTCTATATTTATATTTAATTTTCAATATAATGTGAATTGAATATGGAAAAATGTATTAAATAGTGATAATTATAATAATTTATATTATCTAGTAAGTAGAAATTAATTTTTTACCAATAATTATAGTAAACAATGTAAAAAAAATAAATGGGTGTGAAGGTAATAGTGGGTTTACTAGGGATTTGAAATAAAACTATAAGGGGTAAAATAACATATAAACATTATGAAAACCAATTAAATGGGAATATTTAGACCTTACCTATTCTAATTGTATCAAATGGATCATTTTTAGCCTTGTTTCATGAGAAAAAAATTTCTTTAATTCTCTCCTTTTGGAAAATCCATGTGTGTTCTCTTCCCCAATAATTAAACGACACATTCTCTCCTTTACATTACACACTTTAAAACCGATTTTCTGGCCATTAACTCCCCCAAAACCTTTATTATTCCCATAGATAATACAAAAACCATTCTTTTGATCAAAAATCCAACCAAGAAATGTAATTGGTGCCAAAAAAGAACATTTCTAAACATGAGTTAGCATTCTTCCACAAGAATTTTTTATATATTTCACCCTAAATATCGTTATATTACTATAGAAATATTATATAATATTGACCAAATTTACATTAATATACTTACATTTTATTATGTTAATATAATGAACTACTTCTATCTCTGCTTCCATCAAATGGGAAACAATAATGACACTTGTGATTATGTCATAATACAACCTCACGAACCGATGTGACACATTTTCCCTCAAACATTCCATTAGATGGGTATTATTATGAATATGAATTATATACATTAAAATTTTAATATAATTATATTTATGGAAATATAATATCACATATAAATTTTTAAATTCTATTCGGTTTTAGATATGATAATGTCGACCATCTGTACGGTGGACTACCAGATCACAAAGTGATGTGATTTTTTTCACTTAATTTTTACAAAAATGGTAATAATGAATTATTTTAATGAATATATGTTATATAAAATACAAAATAATTATTCTATATAAATAATAATTATTTACCTTCCTTTCATTTCATTAGTAGGGAAAGTGGATATAGAGTTTATGCGTACGTACAACCAACTATCTCTATGAAATTTGTAATTAATTTTATATCTCTAAATTTAATGGATTATGAAAAATAAATATAAAATGAATATATATTATATATATAATGGTAAAAATTACTGAAAATATACAACCACGATCAATGAAAGAGGACCAAAAATACCAAACCAAAACATATATAAAAACAAATCTGTTATTACTTGAAAGGTAATTTTAACATGGAATAGATAATTAAATGGTAAGAAAATAGTATAATTACATGATATAGGATATGATATATATGATTTTGTACTGTTAATATATGTATAATAGATTTATATTTATTATATTAGAGTATATATCTCATTTGAGTAAAAACAATCTCTAGGTAATGGATTTTCATCAAACTTTTTATATATGTCAGGCACACACCACATTCACAACATTTTTATTTTCGGTGTTGTATGTACTAAAAATGAATTTATTTTATGATTATTCTTATTTTTTTGGATATTTACCTATATATTTCAGGATCTCCCTTTAAGGGAGATTCTGAATCAAAACATACCAATGTGGTAAGGTTTTGATGCTAGAATCTCATTATTTATCATAATTTTTTATCCATAAACATTCAGTAATTAAATATTACGATTTAATAATAATAAAATTAATGAAAAAAAATTATTATATGATTTTTTAATATTAATAAATGGGTTCCCATCATTTTTCTCTTCTTATGTACTCAATATACCAAAATACTATATTTAATGAAAACCAGCATTATTTATCACTTTGGTGGAAAAATATTTTTTCGTCATTATCAATGTTCTATAAACAATTTTACAAAAAAATTTATTGTTTCTTTATGACTTTTTAATGTCATGGTTACCCCGGTAGTAAAATTTATAAAATATTGTAGAAGTAATATACATGTCATTTCTAAAAAAATTCATGTTTTTCTTTTACTGAAAATGAGAAATTTTTTTTTTAACTTTTATAAAATGAACGTAATTATCAACCATCAGAATATTACCTTATAATATTCCATGGTTATTTTCAATGGAAATTATTTTGAAACTGTATTATTTATTTATTTAGGAAATGTGATTTTTATGGTTGAAAATAATTTTCCTCAAGAAATAATTTTCAATTATCATCAAATATGACATTCAACGAAATCAATTTTAAAATTTCTGTATGTTTTAAAATGTGTTTTTAAAATTGGAAAGTTTATTTTTCTAATGATGTATTTTAAATGATCATTAAATATTCCATTATATGTTTTGAAGGTTATATTCAATGAAATATATTTTAATTTTTTTTGTTTTAAAAAGTTATTTTCAATATGGAAAGGATAATTTTTTCAAGAGATGTTTCATGTGATATTCCCAAATAATTTTACGTCTAATATTACTTCCCTTGAGGTTAATTATACATTACTAAGGATATTACCAAACAATACCATACTATTTATTTTTCTAAATGGTTTATATATTTGATGATAAGATATTTAGAAAACCCATTTCTTTTCCATGTGTTTAACTATGATGAAATGATGAAATCTTTTCGAACGTCATTTATTTCCCATTAGTTATACTATGATGACATTTTTATGAAACACATTTATTTTTCAGGGGTTATTCTATGAGGGTGGGATTATGAATCCTTTTTATTTTCATGGTTTTTGATATGAGGAAGGTTTTATTTTCTTATTGTACACAAATTTTTTAATTATATGATAAGTGGGAGATAAATATTCATCCAACTAATTGGATAATTATTAATGTTATATGATCTGAAATGGAAGACAAGATGTTTTCACATTCCCAAAAAATATGGTACACTGGTTGTTATCCAAGTCTCAAAGCTGGTACATTGGGGGTTAGCTGAATCCCAACATGTTATGAATTTATTGGTTGGTAACCTTGATAAAAGGTTTTCAAAGATTATATGTAGGCCATAATTCCAGGTATTATTCCATTATTATTCCTTTTTGTCTTATATTAATTGATTTTTTTATGATTCATTCCATACAAACTTCCATTATTTACTCCATATCAGAAGATTGTGATATTTGATATGCACGGTATAGTTTTCAAATATTCAGATCTCATTCTGATACATTTATGCTAATTTTAGGCTTATATTATTATTTATATCTCACTTTATTATCCTTATTGGGTATCTAAGATCTATCATTCTTATGTTTAATTTCCCCAAGATATGAATATAGTTATTATGTATGATATTTATAAGGGTAGTATAATAGTGGATGATCCTTATGGGAGATGTTGAATTCTATTCACAAAAAAGGCCATTGTTTATCTGGTTTTTGAAGATATTGATTATTTATGATCCCCATGACTGTTTTAGGTTATATATTGAAGATTCATATATAAATATATAATATTTATGTATGAAAATCCCACATAGTTATAACACTAACCTAACCTATATAGTTATTCTTATTTTTTCTAAGCACAACCTATTTAATTTTAAACAAAGATAGAGAGATAGAGTCAACTAGATAGTGACATCTCATAGACATGATGAAATTATAAACACTTTATATGTAGAATATATAAATTCATAATGAGGTGAAACACCAAAATAATAAATCAATGGATCATTTATATAATTACATTCTCTTCATGTTTAGAAATATGAACCAGTATTCAATATTATCATATACATTTTACATTTAAATTTTAATGTCCACATATCCCAAAGATACATAATAATCAAACTTCATCATCATTTCTGGATCCACAACTACTACTACTTGAATTAAATTCCAAATGATAATGCAATGTTTCTTTTTAGAAGTAATTGAATAATAGAAGGGGATAAAACCTATTGATATAGATTTTATTAATATTCTTATAATAGATATTAAAAATAGTAATTAGAAAAATATTATGAAAAATATTATGATTCCAATTATTGGTAATAATAATTAGTGCGGTGGTTTCCATGAATTTAGGTATCTATATGATTATATGAAAAATAATTCACAGTACTACAAACATCTTCATAGATGATATCTCATAAAAAAGGGTGAAATAACCAAAAAACCGATCATGTTTTGAAACACATTCAATGCCCACGTTCTTAAAAACATCATAATTTGTTTTTAAATATGTATGATAATAATAAATATATTATGTAGGCCTCAAATTTTCGGATAACCATTATTAATGAATAATTTACCTTCATTACCTTTATAAAACTAGTATTAATATAATATTGGATTAGATTGGTTACCAACAAAGAAGCTGATTACTAAGATTACATGGGAATTAAATTCATATTCCAATAAAACGAAATCCTTTTGATGCTTGAGTTTTCCAAATAATTTTTCCCCTTAATACATGAATTAAAATAGGTTGTACTATAATATAATTCTTAATAAATGATTCAATCACTTTTACCTTAATTTAATCTCATCCTTTAATAAAAGTGAGTTCAAATAATCCCACTTCTTAGAGATCTCCTCATAGTCTTGTATGTTCTATATAAAATAAAATATCATATACCAATCATCATACTCCTTAGAAATAGATTCATCCCCATTCATTCCATCCATATAATCATCCCTCCACATTCTAATAATCTTATTTGTACTATTCAGTTTTCCATATAAGCATGAAATATGAGGCCAAGAAGAAGCCATTTTCAATGAAGTATATGTCTTATGAAAAACTTATTCATCATTTTTCAATAATTTAGTGTCCCTGAATTAATTATTCCCAATGTAATTTCCATGAAGATCAATAACACATATTTTTTGATCATATATACACTATTATAAATTTGAATCCTTATTTCCACAAAATGAGTTTATTGTATGTATATTTGATATATATCTATCATTTCAAATCCATATGTTCCTATCATGACATCAATTTCAACACACACAAAAAGTATCTCCATTGAAACCATGATCAATAAGATTATTTATATCGATGAAAGATTCAAACTAATCCATCCAGTTAATAGTGTAGTTAAAGACTCTATTTTACTTGATGAGGTCAAAGATAGTATTAAAATCCATCGAAATTAACAAAATAAAAAATATAGCGTTATTTCCATATAGCTAAAACCAAATAAGTGATCATTCATCTACTTTCACTATGTGTAAAATGTTATGGGGAAGAACTCATCATTTATAAAGGACTCTTTAATCAAGATACATTCGTCTAAATAATCTTCATAATACATAGAATCAAATTAATTCCAAAGATTCCATGTGTGTTAATTTGTTCGAGAAACATGCATGAAATGATGGAAGCCCAATCGGGAGAAAACTCAATAAGGGTAACCTCTTTAGGTTTAGGCCCTAATAGAGAATTAACCTTGTAGCACAACATAAAAACCAATTTCTGTATATATATATATATATATATATATATATATATATATATATACGGATATAGAATGACCCCAAGCCTCATAATATTTCACAAAATTATAGTTACTAATAGGATTAACTGAATTTAAAACACTAGTTACTTATCAACCTTAATTATATGATAAAACAATTAATTTATTCCATTAAACATCATTCCAGAAATTGAGAGAGTTATAATCTTATTGGAACTTTTATCTACCATTGTAGATGAATCATGGGTGCCAACGTTTTTATTTCACTAGTACTCAGTATTTTATAAGCATTTGGAATCCCTGTGACAGACTAATGGAATTTTTCAAAAATAAAATGAGATTGAGGGAAAGTACATACCAACCATCCTATTTGACAGACCATTTTTGATTCAAGTGATCCCCCACCTGATATTATGAGTTACATGTTTAGATAAGCAGAATGAGAACCAAGAATATATTGCTACATTCCCTAGATATATTATGAATATTTTTTAAAATTTGTTTTAATAATGATTTTTTATAAAACGAACATTAGAAACCTAAAAATTTACCATTACCACACTAATATAACGACATTATATATTGTTATAAATTATAATGAATTCCATATGTGAAAAAAAATCCATGTAAAATAATATTATTGTAAAATAAATATAATAAATATTTATGAATTTCATTATATACTCTACTAGAAATAAATTTATTCAACCATTGAAATTGGAGTGGACAAAAAAATAATTCTATTGTTATTTTTTCCATTCATATGAAACAATCATGAATATTACAAAAAGAAAAAAATTGGGGGCCTTTGGCCCTAATATTGATATTCCATATAGGATGGAACTGCCCCTTAAAACCTCTGATGGCCCACTTAGAAATATTTAATGATTAATATTGGTGGTTGTATTTGTTGTTAACAATTATTTAAATAATACTCTATTGTCACCTTATAATCCACCCCAATGTATATGAAACCCTTAAATATGTAATAATACTTGAATAAGGACGTTTTGATACTTTTTATATCATATTTTAGCAGTTTTCACATCATTTAAAGAAGCAATGTAAGTATTTGAGATAAAATAAATATATTTTCCACGTAAAAATATATATCTAGTGATTGAAATTATTTACCAAATTGGATAATAATAATCTCTCATTAACTTATATCACTAGAATGATTGAAATATAATATAACATGTATATAATGATAGTTTTCTAAATTAACCAATATGATGAAATTTCATTAATGTTAGTTATTTTAAAATAGTAATTTGAAATGATATAATGTTTTTAAAAAAGTCTATTGTTTTACAAGAATTATTATAATAAAAAACTAAAAACATGGGTTTCAACATCTATGTTTTTTAAACAATTGACATTATTGCTTAATTTTTATGATGATTAATAAATGAAACACTATCAAATTTAAATCCACTTGGTATTTATCCTTTATTATTAAAATATGAGGAATTAAGAAAATAGTTTTTAAATTTTTTACTAATAAAAATAAATCCACAAATATTATTAGACTAATTTTATAGAATCAATGGCAGAATAATGAAAACTAAGAAACCTTAAAAAAATGAGCATTTTTAATAAAAAAATATCTATGTTATAATGTTATTAGTAATGATAAATTACAAAATTAATTTATGTTGTAGATTTAAGAACTATTAAAATTAATTTAAATGAAAATACTAAAAATTTATTTGAAATAATATAAAATTATACCACACTTTAGTGTCCTTGGTCTTTATAATGAATCCATTAAATATTTGATTATCATTATAATGGTGGTCACATGGCTGGTTTGATTCTTCTTGAATTAAATTTCCTTGAATTATATAATATATTTTAATATTTTAATTTAATCATATATTTAAAAATAATTAATATTTATTGAAAAAACCTTGAATAATGATTTTAACACTATGATTATGTCGAAAATGGGGTCAATACATAACATAGTTAAAATACTCATATTAAGTCTCTCTGACCATGAATTATAATTATCATATTTTAAATTAATTTTCTTGTTTTATACATCGTAAACCTAAAATTTTTATATAAAAATGTCATTTTACAATTTTTATTGAATATGACACATCATTTCAATAGAAACATAAATATTAATAGATGATTGTTATTTGTATATGTTTCAATAATAATAAAATATTAATGAATAATTCAAAATTCGTTAGAATTTATGTAACAAGGTTGGGAAAATTTTCATGTTCATCTTTTCTTAACTATTATGGTTGTTAAATCAACATATATCATGTTCTATTTATTTAATACCCCATATTAGTGCCATAATTATAAATAAATATTAATTTATATATCTAGATTATCATATTATACGTTAGATAATTTGATTTTCAATTTGTATTCAATTGACTAACATGTAATGTAATATTATAATTCATAAATTGGAAATTCATATTTAATATATTTGACTTCAATATCAAATTTGAATCATTATCATTTTATTTTTTATGATAATTGTTTAACTAATTATTTTTGTATCATGAAAATCATGGAACGAAACTCACCATGATTATATAAATATTAAAATTATTTTCATAGTTAATATAAAAAAAGTAATTCATCATTTATTTAATTTTTATATTATTTTATTTCAATTCCAATTTAATCTTCATAATTGATTTATATTCATTATTGAAGAACATTGTGAAAGAAAACAATTTCCAACCACCAAATCCTTTCCATTTACCCTTATTTTCATCGTTTTACATTGCATGATTATTACTATTATTATCAATGAATCGTTTATTATCCTTGGATCTTCTGAATTAAGCGTAATTTGGTATTTTTGTAAATATTAATGGGTGAAATCTAGGGTGGTTCATGGGTGATAATAAATTTATGATTTAGGTTTGTATGGGTTTGTGGCATTGTGACCTAAGACTAGTAATGATTAGGCGTATCTTCTACAAAGGGGAATAAAGAAATTCATAGAAGAAATTATAGTGAAGAATAGATTTATTGATTTCAAGTGATGTGTTAAATTATGTGTTAGATGATGACGGGTGAAAATAGTGGATATGGTAGAGGATATGGCAACAAACACATAGTTAGAAATTTATATGAATATATGTAGTGAAGTTAAGTATACACATTTTTGGTAAATAACATTCCATGTCACTAAGGATTTAGGGATTCTCTAAATATCAAATGGTGTTTAATTCTATTTCACACACTTTTTCATTTAGTCCTTGATGCCCGACATGTGCCGACAAACATTCCTTGATACTTTCCAAGCTAATCAACTTGTTCCACACATCATTTGAACTAGTTAATATGTTATTTGTTACAAAAACATCACATGGAGTCCCATGATAGGATTTTCGTGGATACTCTATTGGTTTCAAACCTCATGAACCCCAGTAGGACATAATATGTTAGTGAAATATACATAAAATGGTTTTTTGTTTCACATTATCACATACCATTAATTCCTATATTCCATGTCAATTGGGATACATTCAATATTAATGACATTCGATGGTGTTTTTCAAAGTTTATCACCATTGAGATATAATCAAATTTAATAATACATTATATGGTTTCACCACAAAATACCCTATGATTAATACATCTACATTTTCCATCAATTATTTCTATGGAATTTCTGTGGAATATATTCATTAAATTTATATACATTATGGATAGGGTATAGGATGATTGGAATAGACAATGGTTCAGTAACCTCAAGTTGTATACCGACTCCACGGAATAGGTCATTGGTACAATTAGTAAACTATATAACCACCATTAATGATGTGGAATGTGAACTCCACTTAAATATAAGTTAGCCTCCATGGCCAATTCATACTTAAAACAACATGGCATGATTCATATATAGGTTTCATTACCCACTCTCTTGATGATCCAACTTCAATTTGGTGTTGGTCCCCCACTACTACTATGGAGGGATGATGAGGAGGTAAATATAGTTTGATTGTTTGTATACTAATATCTACTATCATTTCTTGTAATCTAGATACATTTTGTGTTTGAAATGCATAGATATGACCATTTAAGATTGAGATTCTTCTTTATCAATTCATGAAATATTTCATTAAATAAAATATGGTTATTCGTACTATTTAGGGAAAATGGTATTTCCATTCCCCTTTTTGTTTTTGGAGTTCCCATCTATATATATTTATTGTCACCCATGTATGTGTCTCATGAACACACATGATATTTTATGATAGATTATACACAATTTAAAGTTGATTTTAGATGATGTGGTGCTTGTGAAATCAATTAATATTTTAGATCAGTGATGTTCTTAACTAACATTTCTTGAGTTGGAGTTTTTTGTTGGAATTTATACATTAAAATTTTCTCTAGGTTGGTCATTGTTATATGAAAAAAAATTTCTTGTTCATTTAAAAATTAATTTTTATTCTACGAGGATGCTTAATGTGTGTTGTATTCATGTAAAATTATTTTTATATATATACATTTATGTCTATGTGATTTTCATTATTATTTATCATTGAAGATACCTGTGATTATATTATTTTTTTATATGTTAAGGCCTCTCATATGAGCGATATTCAATCTTGGTTCTATTTACAATACCAAAACACATTAATGGCGAGTTTGTGGTGAACAATTTAGCACACTACAAGCCCAGGTGGCGTGATTCTTGGATATGATAAATTAATTGGGGATTTGAGTGGATCAGGTAGTCAAATAAATTTCTGATTTAGTTGTTCTGTTAGATATTTTTTTCAAATATAGGTAAATATTTAAAAGGGATCCAGATATTGGTTTTTAGACATGGGGATCTAGTGTTCTATGTGGGATGTTAGTTTATACTTTTACCACGAGTCTTATAATTTTTTAACATGATCAATTTTTTTTGGATCAACTGATACGTTTAATTTGATGATGTATTTCTGAAGTAAAATTATATTTTTATTTTATCCATGAATATATTATGTTTAATTTTGTACTTATTCTTTAATGAATTTGTTTTCACTTTATTGAATATACGATACCACCCATAAAAAATAATATAATCTTTAGAAGTAGGGTAATTATGTTTAAATACCATCAATTTAGTATCAAGTGACTAAATAGTTTTTTGATGATTCTTCATTAATGATTCCCAACATATATGTGTTTCCCCTAAGAGGGGAGTAGAGAGAATGAAAACTTATCACTTAGATGGTAGTTCCCATATATTCGGATGAGACTAAAACATGTTTGAGAGTTCATCATAAGTTTATAGGATATATTAGTCCATTCTTCTATAGTTATACAAACACTTAGGTAGTAGATGAAGCCTATAGTCAATTTCATATCTTTTTTATCTTTTCTGGACACCCGCTAAATAGATAGTCTTTATTTATATAATAAATTTCCATGGTATAGAGAGGCGATGTAGGACACTAATCACATAGGCTCAATAAGTGGATATTGTTCCATGGATAGAGTTTATTATATTATTTTAATATGTGTACTGTATCATAATGTTAATAAAGGTATGTGTCCAAGAGATGTTGCAAATTTTACAAGGTAGAATGAAAGTGTCTGAATTCACATTGAGGTTCAAAGATCTATTGAGGTTATCTTAGGTTATCATTAATGATGGAAATATTTAGGAATGAAATTTATAAAATGGAATTATATGGGATATTTGAGTGGTGATCATAACCTTGTTTATTAAAACCAATAAAATATTAATTTAAAGTATATTAGTGAATGATAATTTTCTTAAAGAATCATAGCGCGATGATAGAGCAGGTTATTTTTTTCCCAAAGTATAATCTTCACTAGTAATTATAAAATGATAATAAAGGGGATATATCATTTCTATTTAGAATCTTTCATGATCCTGATCCTAGAAATTGTTAAGGGAATGATACTATATTTTTTCCACCCAAGTAGAATATAGAGTTTGTTATATTTGTGGTTGTTTATGACACTATTATCAGTTCAATCCCACAAAAAAGTAGTAGAGGATATCTACAATGGTACTATAGATAAACCTAATAAATATATACATTGAATCTATTGACATTTGATGTTTATCTTCTATTATTTGATAGTTTCAAATAGCATCTAGTATGATATATTTGCTACCAAAATAATACTTGGGTATATAATTCTGTATGTTATAGAGATATTTTAATGCTTCACTACCTTATAATTTTTATATATCATATAATATAATTTATTGGAAAAAATATGAAGAGTTTTTTAATTTGGATTTCTTATAAATATAGCTATCATTATGATATATGTTTCATAACAAAAAACTCTTGGAAGGTAATGTACAAAATTGATCTACACAAAAATAGCCAATGGTTTTCTCATTCATTTTATAACACATGTGTAAATATAAGGAAGGTTACTGAGAATTATATGATGAGGTAGTCACCATGAGATGGTGTTCATATGAACTTACCCTATCCTTCGATGAATTTACCTAACTAAACATTCATTTCCGTGTTTTATCAATACATTGAGAGTAACTATAATTTCATGAATTTGAAGAAGGATGTTACCCATATGTTGGGTGATTTAGCTCAACCCATGGAACACTATGAATGTGGGAGTTCTATGAATACCTATAAGGGGTATTAATCTTGTTCATGAATGAATATTGATGAAATAACGATTCATCAGTGAATGTTACATTATTTATTAATTTTTTTTATTAATGGTTTCAATTATCTGTCATGGAAATAATTTATATTTTTGTTTTATATGGTTTGGGATGCATTGGGTAAATTTTAATTGATCCTTTGAAAAAATTGTGGTATCAGTGAATTGTCAATATTAGTTAATTCATTAAATCATGTTTACAATGAAGAAATCTATTATTAGTTTTGATGTTGTATTTTCAATTCTGAAATATGGCAAATATTTAATTCAATAGAAATCCTTACAACTGAAGATATTTTATGTTATGTTTGGGTTATTCCATATAGTAAGGAATATCATAGGGTTTGACTTTGTTCAATTCCTTTTAGTTTTTGAAATATCATATCATATTGTATATCTTATCATATTATATGGGAATTGATGGGATGTTGTAAAATAGAGTGTTATATCAATTAAAAAATATAAGCTATATCATAAAACCCCATTATAGGTGTGGATACATATATATAGAGGATTATAATAAGGTGTTATTTGAAAGAACAAAGTTTATAGAATATAGGTGTTGTGTGATAATATTAGTCATATCATCATACACTAGATTTATTACACAAAGGTCCTTAGCATAAGACACAATGATCGAACTTGTTGAGTTTTTCTTATGCAGACCCCCCAACATTTCGCAAACCATGATAATCAACTATAAATTGTGATTCCAATTGTTGAAGGATTTTACTACAATTTTTATTAGTTATCATCCCATATCATATAACAGATATAGTTAAATATGATATAATATAAGAATTACATTTTCATATTTTCTAATAATGTATTTTTTGAAAATAATTTAGGAATTCGGGAAAATAATTTTTTGGATACATATTTTAATTACAAATTTCATTAAAATTTAATTAATTATAGACACTATATAATAGATAAATTAAATGTCTATAAAAATTTTATTAGATAAATATTAAAAATATATTAATTTCTAGTACAAAATACCTATGAAAATTTTTATATCAGGACATATAAATTGAATATAAATATTATTTATATATATTATAAGAGTAATTTATAAAATTATTCTCAATCGTAAAATAACATGAAATATAATAATGTTCATAGTTACTATTACAAATTTTATAATAATTTATTTGAGTTTACCATATTAAAGTTATTATTTTTGAAATAATTTAAACCATATGAAAGTGAGTTTTGATATATTTTTACAATCATGGTTAAAATAATATAAAAAATGTGGTATTTTTATTATATAAGTTGTTTGAATAATATTATTAGAATATAGAAATTTTATTTTTTCTTTAATGTCATATATTTAAAGGATATTACATATAATAAAAAATATTATTGATTTATTATTGGTAAATATATATAGATCATTTACATTTACTTAATTTGGGAATGTTAACAATTCATGGAAAAATTGTATTGTTTATAAATTTTTTATTTTTTTATTTTTCATAACATTTATTACTCAAGTTAAAATTTTGATTTTTTCATTAATTTATTTAAATCCATTGTATATTATTACGTAATATAACTTTTATATTGTGAATATGTTTATATATTGGATTAAATAGTTAAACTATTTGTAATAATTTTCACACTTGCATATAAGGAGTTACATGCAAGCTAAAATAATTTTTGTAGTTTTGTTATACCTTGAATTTTGATTGTATTAGTTCATGAGCATGAATTTATAATTTTGTAATGTTTTATCAATTATAATAATTATAATTATGATTGAATATAGGTCTTTATTAGGTATAGTATGCTTTGGCATGGGATATTAGGTTAAACTACTCACACACGTAGAGGCACATGCCTTCGCAATAAAACTGGGGGTTTGATATCTATTTCTATATGCTTACTCATCTATGAAATTTTAATTTCATATGATCATAATTAATTACATTAAATGGTAAAGAATACCTTATGCATGGGATGCACTTGGATTTCCATGAAAATATTTGGCCTTTAATTTTTGTTAATAGCACATGTTATGACCTATAAAAAGTGTTACATGGAAATATGGTTTGAAAAAAGAATTATTTGGAATGAATTGGATTCCAAAATTAACAATCAAATGTTTTATTTTTTTTGGGAATAAAATGAGATAAAATAATCTGAACAAATCCCTATTAAAAATACTTTGTGTTATATTCCATCCAAAGCAAGCACATATTAGGTCGTTGATCATTCAACTGGGATTGATTAACCGAAGTAGGATGCCAATATATTATCTTTTTTATGGAATGAAAGAAATTACTATCTCTATTATTGAGGTTAAATAATCACTCTCTTATATATAGGTTATACTTAATTGGGAATCCCCTTATATAGATACCAGTGGAATGGTGTTTATTTTTTTCATATGAGTATTTTGAAAAATAGTTGTTTTATCAACCATAAAAGGGGAAAATTTTATATTATTAAGACAATATCTAAGAGAAATAACTATGTTGTGAGAGAAATTAAGAAGATGAATATTTTTGTGAAAAAATATAGATCTTGATCCACTAATTAATATGATAAATTTTAAATATATCCCCATTTTAGTCGGAGAGACTTTAATAAAATTACCTACTAGTTTCAAATAGAAACTATACCTATAGAATAAGATATTTCATTTTCGATAACATAAAATCATTATCATCTAACTCATTATTAATTTCAATCCAATAGAAAAGATATGATTTATATAAGTTACTCTAGAAACTTCTAAAATTCATAGATTTATTTTTAATTGTAAAAACCCATTTATAAATGTATTGTTATCCTATATAATTATATATTAATGTTGTTCATAAAATGAATTTAGATAATTATGATAAAATTATAATATTCCCCCAATAATTCCATTAATTATTTTTTGCATCCTGATTTCATTATAGAATCATCATTAGAAATGTTGTGATAGTGTGAATGAGTTCAATATATATTCACTAAAAAATTCAAAGTATAGAGTATAGATAAAATGGGAATGTGATGTTCATATTCTGGTAATGTTTCAAATTGTAAAACTGGGTAAAACATCCAACCAAAAGAAGAAAAGTTAGTTGTAGTTTTACAAATGTTTCTTTAAATATATATTAAATTTCATTGAAAATTAATTATAGATTCAAAAGGAGAGGATAGTGTTTTTTATATGATATAATTTTTGGTATAAGTAAATATGTTTTAGAAACCCAATGGAATGTATATGTTATATATCAATTTCATGGAAATTAATTCTTTGGTGTAATGACCCGAATTATGAACCTGACAAAAACATGAGGGAATATGAATTTTTTGAATACTGAACAGGTCATTTTGATGGCCGGTCATAGGAACAAGGTTTTAAATGTTTGAACCCATCCTTTTAATGTTTTTGGGCGTGGGAGAAGGCAGGTTATGTTTCTCAGGTCGCCCAAGAGGTATCGTAAATGCTATACCTTTATTCTTAAAGAGCTGCAGAGGGCGCACGGTTGGAGCACAGTTTATATAACCATGCGGCCCAAACCGTGTGGCCTTAATAAAGGAGGCAGTGTCATGTGCATGGGTTGCACACGATTTCCCAAACCATGCACTTAGTACTTGCAACAGATTTCTTTGAGGCAGAAGTATCCACACTGTTTGTGCACGGATTGGAAAACCGTGCGGGTGAAACCATGAGCTTGGGTGAGTTTTGGTTTTTGTTTAAAATTAAAATAAAAGAAAAAGAAATAAATAAAAACCCAATCTAATATCTCCCTCACCCTCACTCGACCCTGCATGAAGCCAAGGTGCTCACCCCTGTGAGCCATGCGACGCACCTCCTACGACCTCCTCTTCTATCCCTTTTCTTCACAGTTTTCCTCCCGTTTTCTCTCTGAATCATTAAGGTAATCCATCTCCATCTTCTCCTCTTGTTTTCCAGTGGGATTTTGGCCTCTCCATCGACCCGTAAGGGTCGGCCGAACCCAAGGGCTTTGGGGTTGTTCTGATTTTCAGTTTTTAATTGGTTCTATGTTTTGCGAAAGGTCCGTTTAGACACCTTGGTGCGCGTTCCTGCAATCGCTGCCGAAGGTGAAGCATTTTGGGTGGTTTCGGATCATCAAGTTGGTTTTGGGGTATGGTTTTCACCTCTTTCTTTAATTCAAACTTGTTTAATTTTGAGCTTTTGATGTTTATTAGTTCCTAGAATGTTGTTTATAATGTGATCAATGTTTTGGTGCGGCTTAGAGTCACCAAAGACTAGGAGACCCGCTTGTGACTCTTAGTTAGGAAGCACAAAGATCCAGAGTGGACGGATGGATCCACCTTGATATAGGGTCCCTCTCTTTACCCTTTTAACTTAAGTAAAGTAATAGTGAGTTTAAAATGGTACTTCCTTAGCATTTTAATTATGCAAGTTTAGTTCCGATTGAATGATTCTATTCAAATCGTGTGAATTGCATGAATGAGATAAAAGAGGATACTTGGTCACTAAACTAACAATTTAATAATAAAACCCCTCGATCATAGGTATGCTATCTTCAAGATAAAAAAGTATTTATAGACATTTTATGCTTGTATGCGGGATTGTTGTGGTTCCTCTTTAATGCTTTGTATGTGAACTTGTTTTTTGAGACTAAAAGAATGATATGGATATGGTACATGTGTTTGGACCGATTTTCCAGTTTAGGCAAATTGAGTAAGATGGTAATATTAGTGGGGAGACATATGACTATATAACATGTTCCATTAGATGGTATCAAAGGGTTAAAGAATGATAAACATATCCTTTAAGATGAAATGGTCAAACTATGAATTAATGGACTAGGGCGGTACGACCACACCATGGGATAATGAAATGAGCACGACATATGTTAGTAAACTGAATATGTTAATTACTTGATATATATACCTAAGGGGAGTAGACTTCAGTATAAATGTGATGAATATGATGTTGATGTTATTATAAATACTTGAGAGGATTTTCCTTAAGTATACTTGTGATGGACGTCTATGTGGCAACGTATATAGAAATGAGATATATGATTTATTGTGAATGTGGAATGTTTACTTGAAATACATAAGAGAAAACGCCTTATGCATTTTATAATAATGCTGATAATCAATGTTTATGATTATGGATGGGAGGCAGTTATACCCCATGCAAGTGTGACATTACAAGTCTGTAAGGGAGGTATTCTTTCCCCCTTCCAATTGATTTCAGTTGATGATTACATGTCTGGAAGGGAGACATTCTTACCCCTTTCCAATTGACTTATCTTGATGATTACATGCCTATATGGTAGGCAGTTATACCCCTTCCCAATAGTATGAATGTGAATGATGGGAAGTAGTTATACCCTATACTGGTTGAATGAATGTGATGGAAGGGAGGAATTCTTATCCCTTTCCGATTGATTTAGTGACGAGAGGAATTCTAACCTCATGCCCACTAATCTTGATTGATGGAAGGGATGCATTCTTAACCCTTGCTAGTTGACTCATAGTGACGAGAGGCATTCTTACCTCATGTACACTAATCAGGATTAATGGGCGTGAGGCTTTCTTACCCCATACCATCTATGACCTAAATGTTTATATATATGTATAAGGTGAAATGATTTGGTTACTTTACCAGCAACGATCCGAAGCAGGTATAATTGTCAGGGTTCCCTTGGGAACCTAGATGGGTTATATTTATTAATGTAACTCTATTTACCCATTTCTCCATACCTTATCACTATTTAATTATTATACACTGTCTGGATTGGGTTAGGCACCAGTGGTGCATATCTACTGATATTTATATCACACACCCTACTTGGGCTGCCATTGCACCGGGGTACCCGAGTAGACCTTCTTTCTTGCAGGACCTTGCTTGTGTGATTTGCTATTTGTACCTCAGTAGTTAGGAGAAAAGGACCAATCTTGAGCTTGGGATGCTCAGGGGATCATCGTCGGGCTTTGCTGTGTTTTCTTTTTGTATTGGCTGTAAATCATGGTGTAATGTTTCCTAATTTCATAAATGTAACATCATCTGTACATGCACGCATTGTGAACTGGTGTTTTCCACATTTTATTAAATGAATATTACATGTATTTTTCTTCTTCCTTTCAATTGTTTACTATTTCCAAAATTGAATATTATTTACTAGGATTATACTATTGTGTTACTCTGATATGAGGGTATAGTCTCACCACTATCACCTCGTGATACCCTCACTGCTAGTCGGCACCCTCTGGCATACAGGGAGATGCACCTGAGGTGATGTGACCTACCGGTCCAGCCACCGAATTGATGGTAAGTCAGGACGGGACATTACAAAGTGGTATCAAAGGGGTTTCTTTTCTTTTTTTCTATATTGATTTGGGTTGGTAGAAAGGATATTAGGAAAGTTTTGGCACATGTATAATAGTCGTGCTTGAGACTGATCACCCCATGTATAGGAAATGATCATGTGGCCAGGCTGGGAATTGTTGTTCATGGTGTTTGCTATTATAGTTGATATGAGTTCACCCTGAGTGACTGTTGTATTTTATACTGCATATGGTTTACGAAATTTAAAAAAAATACCCTTGGACTGATATGGCAAGGAAACTACATTGCATTCATCATATGAGGCACATAGTAAATTAACATGCCACACATAGTGACATGCCATGTAGTTTCATTTTATGTTTCTTGTTGATTTGAATTGTGTGCCTTGATTGCATGTCATGCCTTGTATTTACTAGCAATCATATTTTGATACCATGTTTCAGTGATAATATGTCATGTTTCCATTCTTACTTATGTGTCATGCTTTGTTACAACATGCCTCAGTGCTAGCTTCCTATGGTGAAATACTTGGTTTTATATTGGTAATTTATGGCATGAGTAATATAAGTTGGTTATGATTACGACGAGATCCAGTGTTCAGTTGTAAGGTGTATGGGTGCCTTATTACTGTGAGAATGTAACCCATGTATTCAAACAACTATATAATAAGTTTGAAATGGTAAAGTAAAATGTTTTTGGATAAAAAGGGGAGCCAAATTTCAATTTATAAAGCGTATGGGTTCTTTATAGGTTGGTAGATGGCCTCCCTTATACTTTGGTTGTTGTATGTGAGCATGTTAAATTGTGGGTTGGAAATCTGGTTTTGATAAAAAGGGGAGTCAAATTTCAATCCATGAAGTGTGTGGGGGCCTTATGAATTGGGAAATGCCAACCGGTATAAAATGTAAAGGCTTGTTGTATTGTGAAATGATTAAATGGAAAATGTTGCCTAATTTCGAAATTGAAATGTTTTGGTAAACTATTAAATGTGCAACATGACCCGGGTAGGTCAGTAGGAAAGTGTTTTACGATATAACCCAATTGGGGTGTTTTTTTAAAGGATGTGAGTAACTTCTTTGGGGTTGCTTTTTAAAGAACCCATGATGGATAAAATGGGACCCTGATAGGTCGCCCTTTTGTTTAAATGGTGTTTTTTTCTTAGTTGATTGATATAGATGGGAAGTCTATGAATTTGAATGTTTTTAAAAGGATGTTTTTTTGAAACATGATTGTTTACATTGTTGTGAATTTGAAATTTTCATGGTTAAAGATTAATGTGGTTTAATAGAAAGGGCTTGGTAATGAAACCAGTAGTGGTGTGTTGAAACCCAAGTGTAAGGGGTAGTTTTGAGATTCTCATCGAGTTGCCTTGGAATGGGACTGTAGGTGTTTCTGTAAGAGTTTTTTTCTTTATAGGTGGCCTGATTTTTGTATTTTGGGCCTGGAGACCTTATTTCGCATGCCCCGATGTTTGGGTCGATGTTTGATCTTCGTAAGGGGATAGCCCATGGTTGGTAGCACCCTTAGCGTTTAAATTCTGTACTTATACTATGAGTTTTGGATTTGAAGTACCTTTTGGGTAACATTGTCCGTTGTTGGACTCTTGTTTTTTCTCTAATGACACCCTTGTTCGGATGGGTGGCCATTGGGTTTTGACTTTCATTAAAGATTTGGGTCATCTCCTCAGTAGAGTGGCCCGACGTTAATGAATTGGTTCATCCCAATGTTCCGGATGGATTTAGAATGACTCATGGGTTTTGACATAACGATTTCCTTATTTTGGATCTTTTTTGTATTTTGGTGATGTGATTGTGGTGTAGGAGAATCACAAGATCATTTTTTGTGGTTGTGCACTAGCGCGATTGTGCATGGAAAGGTTATCACCTTTTCCTTCAACGATTAGGACACTCCTATGGTTGGAAGAAAATTGTGTTGAATCTGGTAAATGTTTCCTTCCATGTAGAAGAGATAGTGGTTGGAATTCTTTCTTGATATGGGTTGATCTTCTTTGAAAGCCTCTGAGGAAAGCGAGTTTAAAACATGTGGATGTGTCCATAGGGGAAGCTGAGTTCCATCCTTGAAGTTGACTAGTTGAGGTTTGACTTCTCTTCCTTCTAGTAGTCTGGTACGATTAACTGGAATCCATTTCAATCCTCTTGGTGTATTCTGTTTAGTGAATAACATGTCTTCTATCTTGTCTTCATCCAAGATGCACTATGAAAGCGTCAGTCTTATCCGCACTAATGCTATGATGTCATTGGGCTTGGTCGGATGGTTCTCTTTTAGCGTTGCATGTGGGACGCGTGGTTTCTTGTCTGGTTTGTTTTTGGAAACATCCTCAGAAGTCGAGTGTAGGCTTTGGTGAACGTGTGTGTGATAATCCTAAGGTGCCTTGGAGAAAGGCGTTGTGGTTCTGTTTGAAATACGTCGGCTGTTTGGGTCGGGCGTTCATGCAGAAAGTCATCCAGAGATGGATTGACTCGGGGTTCTTGTTTAATGTCTGCAGTCGGTGACATATCGTTCTCCGGAAAATCATTAGGTAGATTTGATTGTGGTTTGTGTCAGCCGGTGCCTGATATGAACAACCAGCTTGACTTGGGCCTTGATGTGAATGGGGAATCGACTGTTTGAACTCTTTCAAATCATGCTAGGAGCGTCGTGGGAACGCTTGGGGTGTTCTTTGAATGTTAATTCCAACGGTTGTCCGAACCATAGTTTGGAGTTGGCTGCTTATCGCTAAAAAAACAAATTTGGGAAGTACCTGTGGCTAGATTATTGGCTAGACTACAACAGGTTCGTGTCTCTGGGTAGATGGGCTCTAGAAGAGTCATCTTGGTGTTTCGATTAGGAAACGAGCATTGACTCGAATTTTGGTGGCTTAAGAACCGTAGGGTTTAATGGATCCTGAAGGATGTGTTGAATGTTTTTGAACACAACATGATCATTTGAATGAAGCATGAAGACCCTTGTCGGTTGGGTGATTTGTACACTGTTCCTGAAGGCTTCTCGGGGATGAGAAGTTCTATGGTGGGAATGTTGTAATGACTAGCATTTTGAACCGGACAAAAACGTGATGGAATTTGATATTTTCAATTATAGAACTGATCGTCTTAAAGACCGGGCTTCGGAACAAGGTTCTGAAGGTTGGTACCCTTATTTTTAATGTATTTGGGCATGGTCAATGTCCCTTTAAGTTTCTCGGGTGGCCCGAGAGGTTTCGGAAATTCCAGACCCTTGTTTTTAAAGTGTTGCAGAGGGAACACGGTTGGCGCATGGATTGGCTAACCATATGGCACAAACCATGCGGCCTTATTAAAGGAGGCAGTGACTTGCGCATGGGCAGCGCACAGTTTCCTAAACCGTGTGCTTAGCCCATGCAACGGATGTCTTGGAGGCAGAAGACTCCGCATGGTTTGCACACGGTTTGGAAAATCGTGTGGGTCAAACCGTGTGCTTGGGTGAGTTTAGATTTTTGTTTAAAATTAATATAAATGAAAATGAAATAAATAAAAACCTAATCTAATCTCTCCCTCAACCTCACTTAACCTTCATGAAGACAAGGGGCTCTCCCCTGTGAGCCGCACAACACCCCTCCTACGACCTCCTCTTAAATGCCTTTTCTTCCCGGTTTTCCTCTAGTTTTCTCTCTGAATCGTCAAGGTAATCCCTCTCTATCCACTCCTATTTTTTTCTGGTCGTATTTTGGCCTCTCCGTCGACCCGTATGGTTCGGCCGAACCCAAGGGATTTGGGGATGCTTCGATTTTCAGTTTGCTTTTGGTTGGAGGTTATGTGGAAGTTCTTTTGGGACTTCTTAATGCGCATTCCGGCAACGGCTGCTAAATGAGAAGTGGTTCGGGTGGTTTTGGATCGTCGAGTTGGTTTTGGGGTATGTTTTTCACCACTTCCATTGTTTTTAACTTGTTAAATTTGGGGATTTTGATATTTATGAGTTCCTAACATGTTGTTTTTATTGAGTTTGAGGTTTTGGCATGGTTTTGAGTCACCAAAGACAAGGCGACTCACCTGTGACTCTTAGTTAGAAAGCACCAAGAGCCGGAGTGGACGGATGGATCCACCATGAGGTAGGGTCCCTCTCCTTACACTTTTAATTTAGGTAATGTAATAGTGAGTTTAATATTGCATTGCATGAGCCTTTTAATTACGCATGTTTAGTTATGATTGAATGCTTTTGAGAAAAACGTGTGAATTGCAGGAATGAGATAAAAGATGTTGTTTTGTCACTAAACTAACAATTTAATAATAAAACCCATCGATTAGAGGTGCGTTGTATACAAGATAAAAAAGTATCGATAGACTTTTTATTCTTGTATATTGGATTGTTGTGGTGCCTCATTAATTATTTTTATGTGAACTTGTTTGTTTAGACAAAGAGAATGATATGGCTATGGTACTTGTGTTTGGATCTATTTTCCATGTCAGGAAAGTTGAGTAAGATGGTTACCTTAGTGGCGTGACATAATACAATATGACATGTTCTTTTAGAAGGTATTAATGGGTCATAGAATGATAAACATATCCCTTAAGATGAAATGGTCAAACTAGGAATGATTGAACTAGGGTGGTACAACCATGCATTGGGATAACGAAATGATCACGAATTATGTTAGTAAACTAAATATGTTACTTACATGATATAGATACTTAAGGGGTGTTCCCTTAAGTATAAATGTGTTGAATATTATGTTGATGTTATTATAAATACTTGACAGGATTTTTCTTATGTATACTTGTGATGAACGTGTGTGTGGGAAGATATATAGAAATAAGATATATGATTGATTGTGAATGTGGAATGATTACTTGAAATGAGTAAGAGGTACTACCTTATGAATTTTATTATAATGCTGATAATGAATTTGTATGTTTATTGATGGGAGGAAGTTATACCCCATGCCGGTGTGACATTACATGTCTCAAAGGGAGGAATTGAATCCCCTTTCCAGTGGATTTCAGTTGATGATTACATGTCTGGATGTGAGGCATTCTTACCCCTTTCCAGTTGACTTCTCTTAGTGACTACATGTCTGGATGGGAGGTAGTTATACCCCACTCCAGTAGTATGAATGCGACAGATTGGAAGCAGTTATACCCCATACTGGTTGAATGAATGTGATGGAAAGGAGGCATTCTTACCCCCTGCCAGTTGATTTAGGGACGAAATGTATTCTTAGCTCGTGGCCTCTAATCTCAAATGATGTAAGGGATGCATTGTTATCCCTTTCCAGTTGACTCATAAGAATGTGAGGCTTTCTTACCTCGGGCCCACTAATCACGATTAATGGGTGGGAGGCATTCTTACCCCCACACCATCTATGACCTAAATGTTTATATATATAAGGTGACATGATTAGGTTACTTTACTGGCAATGAGCTGAAGTAGGTATAACCGTCATGTGTCCCTTGGAAACCTATACGGTTGTTATTTACTAATGTAATTTTGGTTAATCTTTTCTCCATACTTTCTCACTGTTTAATTATTATACACTTTCTAGATTGGGTTAAACACTGGTGGTGTCAGCCTACTCAGATTTATATCTCACACCCTACTCGGGCCGCCATTGCACGGGGGTACCCGAGTAGAACATATTTCTTGCAGGACCTAGCTTGTGTGTTGTGCTGTCTATACCTAAGGAGTTAGGAGAAAAGGACCAAGTAGGAGCTTGGGATGATCAGGGTATTACTGTCGGGATATGCTGTCTTTTCTTTTTTTATTGGCTAAAATGCATGCTGTAAAGTTTCCTACATTCATAAATGTAACATCATCTGTACATGCATGCATTGTGAACTGGAATTTTCCACCTTTTATTAAATGAATATTACTTGTCTTTTTCTTCTGCCATTCAATTTCTTATTGATTCCGCTATTGAATATTATCTACTCTGATAATACCATTGTGTTACTCTGATATGAGGGTATAGTCTCCCCACTATCAACTCCTAAGACCCGTGCTGCTAGTCGGTAGCCTCTGGCGTAACTGGATATGTTCCTGAGGCCATGTGACCGACTAATTTGGCCATCAGTTCAATGTTAATCCAGGCTGAGACATTACAGTTTGTTTCTTAAGGGAATTTTAAAAAAAATATTTTTATAACTATTTTTACTATTCATGAGTTGGAAATCATGGAATGAATTTATTAATCTGGTAGTGTGCATTCAAATGTTGAAATAATGGGTCATTTAATCATTGATTTAAATGTAATATAATATATCCAACTCATATACATCACAATAATGGATATATGTAGTTATCACATTTCACTTATATGATAAGAGGTGTTTTTTATTAAAAATTTTTTATAAAAAATGAGATGATTGATTCTATATGATTCTTTTTATAATTTACATGATTCTATAATATATACTTTTGAAAAAGATACAAGAATATAATATTTTATCTATGATGAAAGTTTTTATCTAGATATTTTTTTAAATTTTTTTTATTTCATCTAACCACCACCAGTTGATTATTTTTAATAAATAAATTAGTATTTTTACTATAACTCTCTATATCTAATGGATACCACATATTATATCTACAAAATAATTTTATTATTAAATAATCCTAATAAAAGATGGAATTGTAATTTCCTAAAAAAATGGATTTTTTATTCCATAGAATAATATTCTAAATAGAATGTAGTATCTATGATATTAGAGGGTGTATGTTTAGACTTCATTAATTTCATAGTTCAAAAGTGAAATATTATACAAGTCAAGGAGAATCATTATTATAAATCCTAGAAGTTGTTTTGTACGTAAAAAATATTAATGTTGATAGTCATATTAGTTAAAAAACGCTTTCACATAAAATATATAAGGGAATGAGAACCAATTTTGCTGATGATAAATAACATAGAATGATTTCAATATAGAAAAATAAGTTGTTTATTTCATAATATTTGATGTTGTGATGTTATAGTGATCGAGTACATGTTCAGGAAGTTGAAAATTAGGAATATGTTTCTTATGATTCAGTATAATTAAAAAATTATTACTTATTATATATTACACACTAAGGAGATTATTGGGAGGGTTTTATGTGAAGATCATATAAATATGTGATTGGAATTACATAGATATGTAAATTGTTCAAGAAAGCCAAGATGTGTAGTTAATATAAGGTTGATCAAGAAGTCTATCAATTGTGATATACATGATAGGTACATATATGTTTCTCTGGTAAGATTCATTAAAAGAGTTTCAAAATTTAAAATGTGTCTTGTTATACATTATTTAATATCCACTTTATCATTCTTTCACATCGGTCATATATATATATATATCAATAAGTAAAAGAATAATTTAACATTCATTTTATGACATTTATTTCCCCCTAATAGATTTTAAATAGTGATTAATTTGGGTTGAAATGTATTGTTAGGTATAACATGGGTATGATTCCTATATTAGGATATAAAAAATGATTATAAAGAATGAAACATATTTTTTTCACAATATGGAACACAAATTATATTTCAAAGAGTTTTATACCTCATTTATTTTTTATAATATAGGTTCATTATTAATATTAGGATTCTCAAATAAATTAAGTTAGTGAGATACCTATTGTGAGAATCATCATAGTTTTTTACCTTTCATATACAAGCCCTGAGGATTAAATTATCAGTGGGTGGTTTGGTATGTCAAAGATCATGTTGTCACATAGTTATTAATTGAGGAGGTATTTGTCCTTTTATATAATGAGATTGAAATATATCCCTTTAAATAAAATAGAGTGATTATTTTCATGGTCATACCTAGTTATAACATGTGATGTGTTTATCTATCGAGTGAGGGGAATGTGATGTGTACATATATAAAGATGAATGACATGTGACCCATAACAACCCTACAAATTATTACACACATAAATGTGATTAATTACATAAAAATGAACTTAAGACCCAACTAAGGATTGATAGGTCTAGTTTATTGGGAACGTAGGAACATTACATGACAACATAGAATATAAAACCCTACATATTTATTGAAAACATATTTTATATGACCACAACATTCATTCGTACTTAGCATTGCATGGGATAACCTGATGACATGCATAAGAAAAGGGTGAGATGTAAATCCAAGTATGAGAGTAAAAAAGGAATAACATGAATAATATAGTACATGTTAGTCAATAGTCGTACCAATTGATCCCATGATAAACATGAAGATAAAGGAATGATATAGTATGATTATCATAACATGGAAATGTAGCAGTAATATTTAACATGATATTAGCATGATCCACGGATCATTGCACATGGAGAATTTATAAACCCTCATTTGACTTGAATTAGAAGGAGTAAATCCTTATTTCACTTGATGTATCGTGATATTAATCTTTACCCAATTAATTATAGCACTGTCAGGGTGCACCATTCATAATCATTCCATTACATGCATTAGTGTGTCACATGGTTCATACAACATAGAATCATTCAACATCATAATTTATTTCACTATTAAGGAATGTGAAATAAATACCTAAAACCATATAACCAAAAATTAAATTCTTGTAAAGGTTAATACTCTTGAGAGAGAAATGGGCATTGTATTCACTATATAATGACTTGGTATGGAAAATCTAGGTGCAATTTCTACATCAAAATAACATGAAATATGAACTCATAAAAATATATTATGAGATAGAAAGGGTTATCTCATCATATGTACATAACATTGACAGTAAGGGGGTCATATATATACTTGTCCCAGCAGCTTTAATGGAATTTAAAGGCATAAAATATAATAATTGATTGAATATAAACGATGAGGGGGAAATTACTTACGGAATTTCGGCATGGTAACCGGTGTACAAGGTAGGCATTAATGGGTGAGAAATGGATCTCTCATAATTAAAAAATAAGGAGGGAAATATATGGGAAGTGATAAATAATACCCTAATATTTTTAATTGAAAATAAAAGGGGATAAAATCATAAATAAATTTGGAAAAAAATGAGAAAGGATGAAATCCCTAACATGGAAGTGAGATCCCAAAGTCTTGGGAGAGGCATCATGGGAGACTGGGGTGCCTTGGGAGGATTATAGAGAGAGGAATGAAAGGGTCGGTCGAGCTCCAAATGGATTGAGTGATGATGAATGAGATATTGAGTGTGTTTATATAGGATAGGGGAGAGAATTATTAATTATTTAGGTTTTGGACACTACACATTAAACTAATCAAAACATAAAACCAACCCATGGGTTTTTCCAATGTGGAGTGGAAAAATTTATTTTATAAGTCCATTTTACTAAATTATTAAAATATTCAGCTATCTTTATGTGTAGGTGAGACACACACTCCCTGAAATCATTTTAAAAAGTTAAAATGTTTTATAAGTCTTGGAGAGTCCACTAAGACAACAAAAAATTAATCAAACAAATATAAAATAAAATTATTTTAAAGCTAAAAAAATATTGGCCCAAAATTATTTTTATTTTATTTCATTACATCACTATTAGGTCATTATGAAGTCCAAAACATATTATATATTTAAATGGTATTTTATTTATACCCAAACATTTGACTATCACTGAAAATTATGAAAACTTCACCATTAAATAATTTTGACATCTTGAATCCAAATATGATATTAAATTTATCTAAATAATGATATAAATATGTGAATTTTCACTTTTAAAATAAATACTGTCATTTTTTTAAAATTCCTCAGTTTTGAATAAAACAGGTTTCAAACCATAATAAAAATTACAATTATATTCATAAAAATTATACAATCATTTATATTTAATAAAATTTAATTTAGTACTAATATTTTATTAATATATTATTTAATTAAAAATCAATTAATTCATCAAATTTTATTTCTTTAATTTTATATAAACCAAAAAAATATATTTTTTCTTTAAAACCCAGTTTACAAATTAACAATAATAAAATGAATGTATATTCTTACATATTTAAAAAAATAATGCACATAAACATAGTGTTGGGGTATTGTTACATAACCTATTATAACACTAGAATAATACCTTTGGGTACGGTGTGTAATGGTGATTGAATCTTCTGGAGACTCAGATAATATTGCTCAGTTGGTAATTTTTATTAACTTCCACTTCTCCCATAGGCAGTTCTGTTCAAGCATAACCTGTTGAAGCTCGTCTGGGGATTGGTTAAGAGTAAAGCCCAATGATGCTAACGTTTTTCCAAGATTCAATAAATGGGCTTTGTATTGACCAATCATACTGGATGAGGCCATAAGTACTTTTTTTGAGTAAATTGGATTTGTTAAAGCCCTATTTTAATACTAATTGTGTGATCACAGTTCAATGGCTATATTATCCATAGTAACAATTCGTAATGGTATTTTGAAATCCAAAAACATAAAACCAAATTTGTTTATATGTTTTATATAACTGGTTTACATAATAAGACCTTTAATTAGATCAAGAGGAATTTCCATTAAAAATAGTTTGGCTCCTTACAATCTTCCCCCCTTAAGAAAATTTTCCCTCGAAATTTAATTTTCCCACCCTAAAATAGATGAGGGTAACTCTTCTTCGCCATTTCCTCTGATTCTCGTGTTTCTTCTTCAAACTTGTGGTTTTTTCACAACACCTTTATTTGGGGCATTGTCTTATTTCGTAGAACATTTTCCCTACGATATAAGATCATTAGGAGATTCTCATTATAACATTGGACTTTCTCCCATGGTACCACCTATGGATTGAGTACATGAGATGGGTCAAGTATATACTTCTTCAAAAGTGTTACATGGAATACATCATGTACATGAGATAGGTTTACGATGAGTTATAGTTGATAGGCCATTGGTCCAATGTGATCAAGGATAAAAAAAAGTGAAAATTTACATTACACTAAGCTTTTCCTTCTTCCCAAATTTCGTAACCCTATTCCATGGTGATTTTCAGGGGAATACTATGTCTCCAATGTCAAACTATAGGTCTCATCGATGATTATCTTCATTTCACTTTTTTCGACTCCAAGAAACATTAATGTGTTGCTGGATTATCTTAACATTCCCCACCATTCCTTTGACCATTTTTGGACCTAAGAGTTTTCACTCCCAAACTTCATCCCAACTTTTCTGTGTTCTACACTGCTTCACATAAAGGCGTCATAAGGAGAAATTTGAATGCTTGAGTGGAAATTGTTTTTGTAAGAGAACTCAACCAAAGGAATATGTTGTTCCCTTCTTCATTTAAAGTAAATTGAGAAGGCCCTCAATATTTTCTCAAGTGTTTGGATAATATGCTCAGATTTTACATATCTTTGAGGATGATATGCCGTACTGATGTTTAGATTAGTATTTCGATCATGTTGAAGACTCTTAAAAAACATAGAAGTTAATCTTGGATCACGATCAGATAAAATAGGTAGTGGTAATCCATTTAACCTTATGACTTCTCTAATGTATATCTCTTCCAGTTGATCTGATGAGAAATCCTCCCAAATTGCAATGAAGTTTGAATTATTTGATAGACGATCCAAAACAACCCAGATAGAATTGTTTCCTTTTGATGCCTTGGGAGTTCTGGTGAATAAGTTCATGGTGTTGTTTTCCCATTTCCATATTTGTATGGGTAATGGTTGCATAATCCCCTTTGACTTACGCCTCTTAGTATTAACTTTCTAACATACCATGAACTTTGAGCTATACTCAGTGATCTCATTCTTCATGTTATCACACCAATAATGCTCTCAAAGATCTTGACACATCTGTATGTTTCATAAGTGAATAGTGAAATTCAAACAATGCAAATCATCCAAATGTTTTTTCATGAACTCCAAACCTGATAGAAGACATAGTCTTTTCCAAAATCTTATAATTCCTTCTTCATTTACATTAAACACTGATGATTCCCCTTTTTTGATAGTTCACACTTTCTACTGAATTTCCACATCACACTTTTGAGCATCCTTTATGCATTCTAAAAGAGATTTTTGAGCAATCATTTATGAAAGGATTGATGATGTCACCTTATCAATGATTCCCATGTACATATTCCGATAATGTAAGAAGATTTAATCCTTTTCAATTAACCTCAATTATAGAATTTCTGGGTCCTTTCTACATTGAGAATCCACCCCTTGTTTAATTTTCCAAGCTAGTAATATATTGAGAAATCATAGTATTTGATCAGCTATAACTATATTCAATGGTGCATATTTATCTATTTCTATGTGAATATATACTTGATGATTTTCTTGATCCCCATATATTTCACACTTCTCCCCAACATCCTAATGTCGTCAAATTTTCAGTGTGTAGATTACTACAACCAATATCAGATCACGTTTTTGATAGCTGTTCTCTTGAACTTTAAATTGTCTTGAAGTATAGGAAATGAAATTTTTTTCCATCAACACATACCCCAAGATCTTATTCAAATAATAACTAAATAGAAAAAAAAACTTCTCCACTTGTGGGTACTGTGAGCATTGGTGTAGTGATAAGCATACTTTTCAATGCCTTGTACCTATCATTGCATTCAACACTCCATGAAAATGTTTCACCCTTTTAAGTTATCTTGGTAAGAGGGTTGGACAATCTTGTGAAATTTCTCACAAATTGGAGATAATATCCTGCTAACCCCAGGAATCTAAGGATATCTGTAACCGATTTGGTCCTCGACCATCCCTCAATTGCAGCTATCTAGGAGGGATCCATAGATAACCCATTACATGTGATGACATGACCCAATAATGATACTTCCTCCAACAAAAACATTCATTTATTTCACCTTTATAGAGCTTATTCTTTTGAAAGGTCTCTAGTATAGTGCTCAGATTCTCCTCATGCTCCTATGTGGTTTTGGTGTATATTTGATTATTTTCTTTGAAGACAGCCACAAATTTGATGAGGTAATGTCTAAAGAGTATATTCATCAATTTAATGAAACTTTATGGAGCATTAGTGAGTCTTAAAGGAATAAATATGAATTCATAATTCCCATACATTGTACAAAAAGTAGTCTTGGGTATATCCTCTTTCTTCACCCTTACATGGTAATATCCTAACCCAATTCCACAATTGTGAAGTATTGGTTTCTATGTATCTGATCGAAAAGTCGCCAATGTGGGTTGAGGATACTTGTTATTTATATTGATTTTTTGATCTCATGATAATCAATGTAAATTTGCATTGACCTATAATTCCTCTTGGTGAGGAGGACTTGTGACCCCTATGGTAAAGCACATGGGCATATAAAGACTTTAACTAGATTATCCTGTTGTTGATTCTTCATCTCCTCGAGCTCAATAATAGCCCTTGTATATGTAGTATTGGATATTGGAAGTGAACCAGGTATAATATCAATCAAGAATTCAACATCTCTTCTAGGAGGGAGACTAAAAAATTCCTCGGTAAACATTTTAGTTAATTCTCTCACAATAATAATGTTTTAAAGGATGGTTACTTATTTAGAGTCAATCATCTGAGAAAAATGCACATTCTAATAGGGCAGTATTATCTATTCATGAGCTGATGATTCTAAATAATATTCATCCTATTTCTTTCACTTCTACAGAATCGAGGGTCGATTTGCCATAAGGATAGTGATTTCCCTCTCACTATAATTTATGTTGGCTCTATATAGATAAATCAAATCCATGCCAAGAATTGCATCAAATTCCACCCGGGGAGTATGAAGTGGTTCTCTGGAAATTTTGAACCTAATATTATGACAGGGGAGACATTATATTCATGGAATTTAATGATTTCCCCATTTTCTATTCCCGCTAACATCTTTACTTACATGATTTTCAGTGGTGTTGGTATTGTTCTACTAATCTCATGGTATATAAAAAATGTGTTGAACAATAAACAAAATGTATGTTCACTATTATTGAATAAATAAATTGCCTACCCATCACCACATTGTTTTTAGGGTTCTCTTTTGTGGCAGTGATGGAAAAATATTTCCCATTCTATTAGAGGTTGATGGTTACCTCTAAAATCCCTTGGCATAGGGTAGTGGTTTTCAAAGTGACCTATTTATTTGTAGTTGAAGCAATGAACAATGCATTGAGGGTCGAATGGAGTGTTTCTCTCCTCTGTCTCATAAACGGGTATTTCATGCTGATAGTTAATGGCCAGTTACACTATTTTTCCACACAAAATTTATTTCCACGTCCCCTTCAGGGAATTTAAAGGGTGCTTCATTTGGCACCATTGGTAAGTGGGGTGTTGGATATTCTTAGAACCATTGGATTTCTCCATCAGTGCACCAGAATTAATTTCCACCTTACTCTTCATATCCCCTTGATACCCCAGAGATTTTACAATCTCCATTTCGTCTTTGAGGTCACATTAGAAAATTTTCACATAGATCATGAAGTCACAGATCTTTAGATATTTCTGTAGGATAGGTTATATACCACCAATGAAGCACAAAACATTACATTTGAGGGTAATGATAAAGCTGGAGGCATATAGTCCAATCCTTGTGAAAATTTCCACATGCACACAGATAGATTCATCTTCTATTTTTTTGAGGGAAATGAATTCCTTTTCCATCTTAAGATGGAGGGTGGGAGGAAAATATTTATCTATTTTTTTCTTGAAATCCTTCCATTCCAGTAACTCAATCTCCATCATAGGATTTGTATTTTTGATCAATGTACATCATTAAATAGATTCACCCTCTATGTGATAGGCATCCATGAATTCATTTTATTATTTAAAACATTGAAGGATGGAAATGATATTTATAGTGGATTTGATCCATTTTTCATTCATTGATGGATCAAATGATCCATAAAAAGTAGAAGGCCATTGTCTCATTAAGCTCTTGATTGTAGCTTGTTAATTTTTAGGGGGAGAGGGTGAACGTTCCTCTTGAACCATGTTTATATTCAAAACTATAGTTAACTAAGAGATCATCATGACAATGTTGGTGATTATTTATCCCATATGATTGGGATTCTCATTAGAACAATCATCACATTGATCTACACATCGGTAATTAGCCCAAGTCCTCCAATTAGTGAGAATTTTCTAGAATAAAAGTAATGTTAGTGGTAACACGTAAATGGGAGTCCAATGATAATAATTGATATCTTATAAATTGAATTTATTTTCTTATCTTATATATCTTAGCCATGATCTAATTCAAAACATATATTCTTAGGGGAATTTTTTTAATTCCAAAAATAATATTTCATATTAAGACAATGAATTTACCAAATAATATCCCCTGGATGTTTTGTAACCTATAGTTTATCGTGGACCGTTCTCAGGCACCTATTCCCGTTCGAGTCTAGCATAAAGTGTGGATTTTGGGTTTTACCCCTAGATAAATCTATGCCAGAGCCACATATACCTTCTCGTCTCCAGAAAGGGATGTATTTAGTTTATAAACTAATTAATCAATACTCAATAAAAATTTAGGGATTTTCTTTATTATACCTAGTATCTTCAGTAAAGCATTCACTAGGTTCTTCTAATTCCAATCCCAAAAATAACTAAACATATCCTCTGATACCAACTATAACAGTCGTTCTCTATATTACACACATAACCACGATTTATTACATAATCTTGAACTTAATAAAAGTTGATGATCGATATGTCTAGTGTTAGGCGAAATTAAGAAAATTACATAACTAATTAGAACATAAAACCCAAAAACATTTCTAAAAATTTCTTTTATATGACCACAATAATCCTTTTTACTTAGCATTGCATGGGAGAACATGAGGACATGTAAAAGAAATGTGTGACATATAATTCCCAATATGAGAGTAAACAGGTCAGAAAATGAAGAATATAGTACATTTTAGAAAATATGCATATCATTGGAGAACAATAGACACATGATAAAAAGTCATGATATAGCATGATTATCCTAACATGGAAATGTGTCAACAACGTCTATCCTGATATTAGCATGAGAAAAGGATCATTTCACATGGAGCATGAGTAAACCCTAATTGAACTTGATTTATCATGAGTAAACCATCATATCACTTGATGTATCCCGATACCAGTCTTTATCCAACACATTAGAGTGATATTAGGGCACACCATTCTATGTGATCTCATTTCATGTATAAGTATGACACATGGATCATACAACATGGAATCATTAAACATCATCATTTATTACACAATAAAGTAATGTGGAATACTTACATGAAACTATATAATCAATAAGTGAATGTGTGTAAAGGTGAATAAACATCATAGAGAAATGGGCATGTTATTCACTACATAATGACTTGGCTTGGAAAATTGTGGTGCAATTTCAGATGCGCAATGATATGACTTAAGAATTCATAAAATTTTTGGATGAGAGAGAAATAGTTATCTCATATTATGTTCATGGAATAGATAGTAATTCTGTTTTTCAATAATTAATAAAGTAAATTATATTTTTGATTAGTTTTAAGACGTTATTAGTCTGTTTCTACCTATCATATTCAAAATATAGTTGATGAAATGTATTTTGTACAAGAATTTTGTATAAAATAATGATTGTAGATTAAAAATAATTATAATGAAATGAAAATTTTTATCGCGTTTTGTGAGTATAATTTTAAATAAAATCCTGACACTAAAGGGAATCTAATCGGGAAAAATATATTCAATATTTGGAATTAGGAGGACTAAATTCATAAGATAGTTCCCTTTTATTTTTTACCATTATTAATAGTAACTGTAATAAATATTTTTCTCCATAGTATGGGATAATATGATAATTATGGATAAAAATAATGTGATAAGACCTAAAGAAAATCACAAAAAAACGTTTTTATTTCATTTGATAAGTGTTTTTTGACCTTTAAAAACAAATATTCTAATTTTTTTCATTTATTTCCTCTTTAATTTGACTATAAATTTTATATAATTCGAAGTAAGTATAATGTCAATAATTTCACTCTCTTGATTTAATTATCTATTATATTTTGTTATATGGATAAAAGGAACTTATGTTAATTTATAAATTATTATTTGAATAATAAATAATATTTCAATAATGAAAATTTATTTCTAATTTATAGTTATGAAATAATTTTCATAAATACATACGAAACAAAGAAAAAGTATTTATTCAATAAATAGAAAAGATTTAAAAATAAGAATTTAAAATATTTAAAAATAATATAATTTTGTTAAATTATTTATTCCATGAATCAGGTAAATAAATATAATATATTTTTTATTATTAAAGGTTTATATTATATTTCTATTTATTCCATGTTATTTTCAAAAGAAAATTAAATTAATACTTCAAAAATATGAAATGAATTATATTTTATATTAAATAATATATTATTAAAATATTTAAAATTATTGAAAATTCTATATTTTTTCAAGTGAAGGTTATATGGTTGATGACATAAAAAATGGACCATTTATGGGTATATTTTCCCATTAATATAACATTATTGACTTCTTTACTGTAAATAATTTTGATACTGGGGTATGTGTAAAAAGGGTTAATGGGGGTTAAAATAAAATGATAAGGGTAAAAACATCACATAAACTTCTTCAGATATTATTGGATGAGATAATTTTGAACCATACTCATATTATATTAGAATTTTCTATTTTTTGAGCCATATATTCATGTAATTGTTTATATTAGTTTAATATTTTATTTTATTTCAAGAGTGTTGATCCCCACACTTATAAATGTGAACCCCTTCAACCCACATCCTTACACATTTTGAGCACCCATGTTCACCATATACCTTCTCATGTCTCTTAAAAAAACCAATACCACTTTCCTAGAGGTCATTCATTCATTATAAAACCATAACGTCGAGCCTTTTCTTGTAAAACAAAATAGGTTGTCCAATGAAGAGGTATAGTTTATAATAATGTGTTTTTTATTTCCTTCTTCTTCAAACTCCTTCAAATTATCATCCACCATGATGAAATAATAAATAATAATAACCTAAAGATACATATATTTTATAATATTAATCTCATAATTTATATCCATCTCTTCTTCCATCAAATTGGGAACAAAAACATCATTAGTACACACGCGTGGATTACCACCTCCTCAAAATGTTGTGTTACATTTTCTGTTACTGCCGATCAAGGATAGTTATTAAGATGGATTTAATTTATATATATGATATTCCTAAAAAATTTATCATTTTTTAAAATTTATATATCATCTATTTTTTATCTTTTATATTCATTGAAAAAAGATAATGTCATTCATTCGTACATGTGGATTAACACCTCTATAAAGTGATGTGATTCATTTTTTATCATTACATGACATGCCTTGTATATATAAGTGTATTTGTAAGAATAGAATTTTATTTATGTTATAAATGTGATTTTAGAAATATAGTGTAATATTCTGATTTTATCCCTCATTATTTTTGAAAAAAATAATGATTCTCATGCGTGTGTATGACCTAACTTGTTCATGATTGTAACGTAGTTCAATTTTTATAACTGTTTTTCATGGTTTGGATTAAAAGTACAATTCATGTATAAAAATGATAATTATTTTATAATTATTTTGTAGATGAATAAAAAATGACTTCATTGACCATAATAAACCTACGATATCCATTTTTTACATATGAGATAAATATCATGAAAATGATAAACATGAACTTAATTAATTATGTAATTGAATAAACCATGGTATAAATTAAAATAAAAAGAATAGTTAATTTAAAACATGTTATTAATATTGTAAATAATTAACACAATATTATTATTCTGGAAGATAGATAACATACATGACAAGTCATACTCAAGGTAGGAGACAATTTACTTAAAAAAACATCGTTTTAAATGTTTTAAAGATTAATTTTAGAATATTTTTCTTCCATTTTCATATTATAAAAATTATTTTATAAAATTATTTATATTTAATTAATTAAATTAAAATTTCTATTTTATATTTTTTTTACATTATTTCATTTTTTTCCAAAGGAATCTTATTTTTATATTGTATACAAAAAAATGTTTACATTCCTTACAAAATAATAATAAAATGTTCCATTTTAATATATATGTTGATACTGGATTTTCCCTCAATCAAAATAGTTATTATATATTTTTATTCCTTTATAATATTACAATTGTTATTCAAATAAATCCCTCATTACACTTTGTTCTTCATTTTTTATAATCACAATATGTTTTCAAAAGGAAAGGGTATTTCGATATTCGATTTTTTTAATATGGGTAAAAAAGATTTGATAATGTTTTAGGATGAAAATGTGTAGTATTAACTAATATCATGATATAGTTCTTATACATTTTTTATGATGAAAAATTATCCTTATATATATATATATATTAAGTTATGGGTGAGCACCATATAGATTAATAATTAAGTGGGTAATGATTATGCTATCATGAAATTTATATAAGACGTTGACTGTAATAGTTATTCCAATTTTCAGAGTTCTTGTATAGGTTTAATGAATATTATTTCATAAGAACCTATATTAAATTTATATATTTTTTTATTAGTTTCATGAAAATAATTTGTTACCAATAGGTAAGATAATGATATTTTTTAAACAAATTTGTATTCACATTTAGTGTATAAATAAATGTTTATTTCAAATTTTTTCTTGTGTTATCATGTTTTCTAAAAAGACCTCATGATTATGATTTTAAATTTATGTTTTCTTAAAAAAAATTATTAAATAATTTGGGTCGTAAATATGATTTCATGAGTAATTAAATGACTATTTGTGGTCAAAATTTACTAATTTAAAATAAAAACTATCTTTTTTTATCTCAGGTTTTTAAAACAAACTAATGGGTTACATTTTTTTGATACATATATTACTAATATGTTTGTTATCATACCACATTTTTAAATGTTCATCAAATGATTTAAAGATGAATATAACCAAATAATTATTGATGTAGAAATTCTAGAACTTTTTCCATGGAAATAAAATGCCTTTATTTTTAAATGTTTTATATAATTAAAAAAATGTTTACTGATTAAATGTGCCCACTTTTTAATATTTATGGTTCATATGTAATATGTAAAACATAATTCTCTAAAACACGAAACCTTAATGATCATTTAGAACATAAGAAAGTGAATTATTACTAAAAAATCATGTATTATTTTATGGTTAGATCCTTATAGTTGGTATTTTTGTAATGGTTTAGATAGTTTTAGTGGTCAAGATAATATAACTATATACCCATAAGAGATTATAATTTATATTTATAACACACCTAAATTTTATAATGTCTTTTTATACAAATTATGTCAGTTTAGAATGGGAATCTATAGAGTTAATATGGACACTAATGTATGAAGTCACTAAGAGGACATCATCCTTCAGAACAATAACCTTGGAACTTTATAACTATAAGAAAGAAGGTTTTTTAATTGATGGATAAATTGACATAGCACATAAGTAGTGGTGGTATCCATGTGAGTGGTAAATAATTTTCACCATAGTGGAATATGACTATAGTATATCATTTTTTAAAACATAACCCTTCATCATTCATTGGATCATCAAACATTGTGATTGTTAAATGATGGATTAATGAATTTAGGAAGACATTTTATATCATGGGTTTCTTAGAGCATAAAAAATAACTCTTTTTATTTACCATTTTTATGATGAATCTGTTCAATGGTTGTCAATACATATGAATAATATAGAAATATAAGACATTTAATATCTAAATCCCAAAATTATGAGAATTTTTTTTATGTTATATGAATGTAAAAATGTTGTTTTTTAAGATCATGTTTTCCATGACCGACAAATAATGTTATATATTACAAAAAATAGATAAGAATCTATCAGATAATTATGAAGGTATAAATATAATTTTTCAATCTTTTGATAATTGTGGTAAAAATTTCCCTCTATAATGTATTATAATATAAGGGATTTGACTTCTAGGAGGAAGGTTTGGAAATGAGTTTTGTTACTATATGTAAAATTATCATAAAAATAATAAAAATATGAGAGTAAGATTTTTTTTATTATAATTACATGTGTCTTTATTTGAGAAATCCTCCAATGATTATAATGAAGGATTGAAATCAGCAAGTTCACAAATATATTTGTGTGGCTAAATCCTATGTCAATAATTTTGTAGATGTTGGTCTATAAAAAAATTTGGTGTGATTTACATTACTTGTTTATTAATATTAGTTGAATGACTTTTATGATTCATGCTCTAAATACTCATTCATTTTAATGAAAAGGTCGAATAAATTAAATTTTTCACCTCCATAAATGATTCCAAAAAATTTGGTAAAATCACATTGGTGATGTATAATGAAAAAATTAAATAATAAAAAACATCAAGTTGTTGTCAATGTGAGTTATCTATATGAAAACTATGTTGTATTTTCTCAATGATATTATCATGTTATTCTAGGCATGTATTGAATTAATTTTATTATTCTATGATAGAATTCATAGATAAAATTTTTATAATTCAATGATTTCATAACTTTTATGGCATACAATGAATCTTGGAAATTGATTTTTTGATGGGAGTGATTGTTACCATTCTCATGATATTGATAATTTAAAAATCGTTTATGTTTTTGATTTCAAAGTAGAAAATGAATGTGTGGGTTTATAACCTAATTATTTTTCTGGTTTAATTTATGATTGTAAGGCTGATTTTACTATTGACATAACAAATGATGTTAATACTATTTCAAAACCCCCTTAATGAATGGTTCGCATAGAATATTAATTTTTGAAAAATCAATTACAATAGTTTTAGATAAAAGTTTCATCCACCAAACATTTCACCATGTTGTGATCTTGTATTAATTATTAAAATTAATGATGGTTAAATGTGATTTTCATTGATTATAGTGACATGAATAACATCATTATTGAGATCCTTTATTATTTCCCTCATATAGATTACATGTTTGATTAGATATAGTGAGTGAAGTACTTTTTAATTATTGATCTCAAGTAAGGGTACTATAATTTGAAGGTGAATGATGAATATATTCCAAAAATAGTGATCCATATTAGATATAGGAATTATGAGTTTGTATTTATTCCATTTGTGAGGTCTAATGAAATTGTTGTATTCATGGATCATATTAATATATATTTCCATGAATATTTAAACATATTTTGGTAATTTTTATTGATAATTTATTGGAATATTCTAAAATTTATGTGGATCATAAAATATACCTAATTATTATTTTTTCAAACCATAATAGAAATTATGTTACATAGAAAATTGGTCAGTGATAATTTTGTTTGCAAAAAAATTATTTGATCAGGAATATTTTATCTAAATGTCAAATATTGGTTGAACCTACTGAAAGTAATGTTTTTAGAGAATGGAAAAGTAATACAATTATTATATATATTTTTAGTTTTCTTGGATTTGTGGTTTACTACATTCAGTTTATTGAAAACATTACTCCACTTGCTAGACCACAAACTAGGTTAACATGAAATGAAGTTAAATTCATATGGATTAAAGTGTGTGATGATTGTTTCTAGGAATTGAAAATATAGATTGGTGAATGATCCAGTTTTTTACATTCCCTCTAGAAACATTTATTTTGTTTTCTATATCAATGATTCGTTGAAGCGACTTGGTTTTATTCTAATGTATGATAGTCATGTAATTGTTTATTCTTTACTAAATTTGAAACTTTATGAGAAACATTAACCTATGAATTATTTTGGATTAGTTTCCATTTTTAAATTTAAAATTTCGTTGGAAAATTTATAAGGATTAAGGATTGAAATATATACTAATCAGAAAATTCTGATCTATATATTTACACATAAAGTACTAAATATTAGGTAGTGAAGATGGCTAGAACTAAGTATATATTATGAATTCATTAGTCATTATCATCATGGAATAGAAAATAAGGTTATTGATGAATTAATTAGGAATGATAATGGTATATCCATCATGTTACATTTGTAAAATCATCCATTTGTTAATTATTTGGTGATTTTTTTCCAAAATATTGTTTATTTAACAACATACAATATTTTGTTTCAGGTGTCAAAATAATTATCTATCTCAGAAATAATTAATAAAACTAATGGGGGATTAGGTTTAATAAAAAAAGGATTAATTTATTAACATGTTAAGGTTTATATAACGTAATATTGATGAATATGGTGTTATAAAATTATAAAATGGATTATAGTGACCTATGATTCCTAGTTGAAGAATGGATTATTGAGTAAATATCATTGTTACCCATTTTATATTCATCCTGGAGGCACTAAGATTTATAGAGACCTTTAAGATTTTTAATGGTGGTATAGAATGAAAATACAAATTGTTGAATTTAACCTGAAAATTGTGACTTATGAATATGTTAAAACAGAATAAAAATTACCAAATGGCATGATTAAGAGATTTCTAACACCATAGTAGAAATGTAAGAATATATTTATGGATATCACGATGGAATTACCGAATATATCTCAAGGAACTAATGTAATTCTTGTTAACATCGATCTATTTACTAAATCATCACATTTATTTCCCATAAAAGATATTATTTAATTATACTACTCTTTTTAATTGTATCTTAAGTTAAAAATTTGGTTACATTGAGTTCCTATGTCCATTGTATCTTACCATGATATGATGATCACTTATAAATTTTGGATATTCCTTCAAATTTAATTGGGTAGTTAATTAAATTTATTTATATCTTTTAAAAATAATTATAATGGATAGTTTGAGGGAATTATTTAGAACATGTAATGCATGATTTATCTTTTTACAATGTATTTATAGTGATGTCGGGATCAAAAAAATTTATTAGATTATTTTTATTATAAAAACATCTTTCATTTCGGTAACATATAGAACCTTTAAAATCCTTATATGGAATGTGGTGCTAGACTCTATAATTTTTGGATAAAGAAAGAGAAATGAAGTTAATGGGACTAGATATGATGAATTAGATGGTTGAGATGGTGAAGTTGATTGTCCAATATATAAGGATGACCTAGAGTAGGTGGAAACATTATGCGATTAACAAGAGAGATGTTATTTATTTCTAGGTAGGTGATCATGTTTTTATTAAAGTATCTTCATAGAAAAGTGAGTGTTTTTGTAAAATGGTAAAGCTAATAACATGGGTTATTAGATTATATGAAAGCATGGATAATATTGAAATATTTTCATACCAGCCTAATTTTATTCAATTTTTATCCTTATTACTTAAAATATTTTAGGTTTTGATGTTATGAATATATTTTTTAGGTTTATCTCTTGTTTTGGTCCCTAATAAGTTTTAGCTTCAAGAAAAATATTATTTTAAGGAACATCTATTATAGCTTCTGTATCACAGAGAGTGTGTGTTATGGAATAAGGTAATTCATCATGTTTTGGTTTCTCTGAAAACCTATATGGTTAATGTAGTAATATTAGAATATGAAAATTTAATTAATGAATGATATATACACATATTTAATTAATGAAAAAATAAATCAGGTAGAAATATAATAATGGTGAAAACATAAAAAACCTTGTACTCTTATAATAAATAATTTATTTAATTATCTTGAGGTATATTCATTATAAAAATGTCAATTAATTATTCAGTCAAATGGGAAAATTCATATTTCTATCTGAATTTGGGTTTTAGGTATTATAAATCCATATTTAAAATTTTGATTTCCAAATTTAGATAATTTGAATTTTTTAGAATGAATTTCACTTTTAATGTCTGCATATCAAATTTATAATATAGTGTGATTTTGGTATTTTTCGCAAAAGGTGGAATTTTCAATGAAAAGTGAAAAAATAATGATTTTAATTAAAAGTATATTTTCCTTTAATTATTTATAAACTGAAAAAAATATTTTTGACTAGTTTTTAAAATTAATTATTCTATTTTGATTAATCCTATTTTAATTACAATATTTTAATGAATAAAAAGAAATATTTTTGAAAAATCTATTTTCATCGCATTTCATGAGTTTAATTATAATTTAAATTCTTTAAATTGAATGAATTTAATATTAAAAAATTGATTCATTATTTGGAATCAAAATTTAAAAATTTAATAAATACTTCCCTCTTATTTTTTTTCATTGTGAATATTAATCATAGTAAATATTTTTCACCTATATAATGGTAAATCAGGTAATTAGTTTTAAAAATAATATAATAACGCCTAAAAACATACTAAAACTTGTTTTTATTTTAATAGATAAGTAATTTCCAACCTAGAACATCCATGATTAAAAAATGTGGCAGTTGTATTTCACTTCCATTTGATTAAAATTTTTATATAAATAAAAAATAAAAAGGTCAACCCCTTAATTGTAATAAAGGGCTATATTTAAATAAATAGTTCAAAAATGATATTAATTATATTTTATAATAATAAATTATTTAATAATTTAAAAAATATTCAGTATAAAATTATTCTAATTCAATAAAATGGGGTATAGTTGATAATTAAAATAACAGTCCATTTAGGGGTCACATTTACTTTTATAGTAACCTTCTTGTCACATTTTATGTGAAAATCAATGATACTACGGTAACCATATAAATAGTTAAGTGAGGGTTAAAAAAATATTTAAAGGGATACAAACCCCTCCTAAAATTTTTCAAATTTTATTTAATGAGATTATTTTTATAGATAATTTAAAATTTCAGGTAATCCTAAGAGTGCCCCCCTATAAAAGGGAACCTCCTCTCCGCTATTTCTCACACATTTTGAAGACTATATATTGGAAATTACATGAACAATTATCTACCAAATCCCACTTTCTAGGTCCAAAAATAATTTTTTTATTATAAAACCATTATTTGAATACTTTTAGTGAAAACCTAAAGTTGTTATCTTAAACACATATATAGTTCATGACCAAGCATTTTTAATTTTTTTTTCTTTATTCTACCTCATTAAAATATTCTTCATCCATACTGAAATTATAAACTCAGTATCTTCTACATAAAAAGATTTTATTATATTAATATAATTATTTATATTCAACTCCTCTTTCATCAAATGGGGTACAAAAATAATGTTTGTCCGTACGTGTGGACGACCACCTCTACAAAGGGATGTGTTTCATTTTCCATCACAGCCTTTCATGGATGGTTACAATGATGGTTTTAATGTATATATATATATATATAAATTCATTAAATATTTATTAATTTTGAAATTAATATATCGTATATTTTCTTACCATTCCAATTATTTAATAATGATAACATCACTCTTTCGTATGTGTGGATTACAACCTCCATGAAGTGAGGTGATTCATTTTTCATCATCGTATTTCATGTATGGTATATATCAGGGTATTTATATAAAAAAATATATTTCTTTTATGTTATAATCATAAATATAGAATGATAAAATAACACTTTTGTTATATCCATTAGGGTCATTATAAAATAGAAAAGTTCCTAATGTAAACATATAAACTATCACCCCTATAATAGTGACATATTTAGTTTATCATTAACATTTTTAATGGTTGGTTTTAAAATAATAATTAAAGTTATAACGATTATAATTTTTTAAATATTAATATAGTTTTGATGATTAAATAATTAGCACATTGACCATAAAAAAATATCAAATTCATTTTGGACTATTGATTTTTATGTCATCAAGAGACCCAAAATAATCAAAATTGAATATTAAATGGTGTTAAATAAATTAAAATGAATAATAATTTTGAAAAATGATATTATGATAGTTAAAAAATAACATAATTATATTATTTAGGATGAAAAATAAAATATATGATGAGTTAGACTAAAGGTATGGGACCAATTTTTTTAGAACATCATTTTAATTGTTATAATGATTTACTTTCTAAATATTTTACTTCAATATACATATTTATAAAAATATTTTATGAATATATTAATATGGATATAAATTAATTATGAAAGACATTGTAGTTTTATTTTTTTTCATTCATTTTTAAAATGAATATTGTTTCCATATTATATATCAAATGGGTTTTAATATCATTATAAGTAGTAATAGGATGGTTCTATTTTAACATATAAAGTGGAAAAATATTTTATTGAACCTAAAATTGTAGTTTTATTTTTGAAATAATTTTTCATAATCTTGTTTTATTCTAATATAACGTATCATTTCATTTGATCTCAATATTTTGGTATTGAAACGTGTTTATAAAAGGAATGAGCATTTTTATTTTTGAACATTTTTTTCATATGGGTTGAAAAGAGGTTATCAAGGGTTTTATGATGGAAATGTGTAATATTAAATTTTGTTATTCATGATAAGGTCCATAGAAATTGTTTATGATGATCGGTGAGACCGATATAGCTCAGATGATGGGAGAAGATGATATAGATATCTAAATAATTGCATAATGATTATGTTCTCTAGAGAATTATATTTCAAGTCAACCATAATAGTTTGAATAAATATAAGGTTTAAAGTAAGTTTTATATAATGATATTTTCCTAAAGAACATAAATGACTCTTATATTCTTTCTTATAAATATTCATGGAAATCATTTTACTACATATTTTATGATAACGATAGTCTTTTAAAAGATTGTATTATTGGATTCTAGGGTAAAAAGGAAATTTTTGAAGAAAATGTTTTTCATTGGTTCACATGTTTCATAATAAACACTCATGATTATAATTTTTTATTTTAACTTTTCTTATAAATTTATTTATAGAAAAATGTTAGCAAAAAAGATGATTTCATGAGAGAGTGAATGATTGTTTGAGCTCAAATATTATTAAGTTAAATTAATACAATATTTTCTAATATCATGGGTTTAAAATTCACAATGGGGTTTATTTAATTCATCCTATACGTCCCTTAAATTAATTTTTCTCATACCATGAGTTCAAATAATTTTTATAATGCTTAAGGATGGGTAGGATTAATGAACTGAATTTGAAAATCATGAATATATTTCATAAAAGAATATTTTTTTAATGTTTTATATTGTGAAAAAAGCATATTGAGTATAATTTTCAGCATTTTAATATACAAGTATATTATTTAATTTTTGTAACCTAATTCCATAAAACACTAAATCATAAAGATCTTATAGAATGTAGAAAAATGAATTCATGTCTAATATCTAAATATAAATAATGTTTTATGGATTGAAACTTAAATGAAGAAGTATCCAATAAATTTTATTTGAATCAACATTATACATGATTTTTTTTATAGAATTTTATTTATACATAAGCATTTTTCTGTAAATTTGATTTTTATTACATTTTTTATGATTACTTTTAAATTAAATTATTTAACTTATAGAAAAAAATAGTGAGAAATGGATTTCATATTATTAATTACGATGCAAAATTTTTTTATATAGGTTTATAGGGACCCTACATTTCTTACATAACTATTAAAACATTTTAATGATAAACAACATATCGGTGTTACAAAACCAGGTTTAAAGGGTTTATTGTCTTGGTAAAATTTGGAACAAAAATCACTTATGCCTAATAAAACATAAAAAATTATTTATAAACTTCTTATTTTTCCTTATAAATATCACACAAACATTAGTACAACTAGTCACTTGAGGATATACATCAATGAAAGGGGTGAGCGAAAATCCCAATAAGAGGATAAGTTGTAAACATGAATCAATTTAGCATGGGTGAGCATAATCATCATCATAATAACTAAATCATAAAATCAACTTCATAATCATGAGATGAATCATTAGATAACTCCATGGAATGTGTAAATTTCTAAAAATGAAACATCATGACTTAGTTATCGAATACCATACATAGTTTTGAACAAATCTAACATCATGTTCACACAGAACATATGAGCATAATCATAACATCATCATTTTCAAAAAAATATAGAGTCATTTTTATTCATAATATACATCATCTAATGAGATATATCACATTACCAAATTCATTGGATCTGTAAAATTTTTTTGGCTCACTTCTCACTTCACAAAATATAAATAATAATGCATTCCACATCAAATTTGTATCAATAAAATTAAAGAATTAACCCATGTAAATGAATTGATTTATTAATTATTTCATAAATCATGAATTAACATTTAATTCTGGAATGAAAATGTAAAAAAATATTTGGTATTAGATTCATCATTCTTGAGTGAAGAAGAAATAACTCAGGAGGAGTCAAAATGTATTTGGGAAAGAAGAGTTCTTTTGGAAAATCATTGCATTCGTCATAAAATCTGATAAAAAACATGTATTTCATATAAAATTAATTGTACGTACAATGAGATTAAATTTTAATAACATTTAAATAATATCCACATAGAATGTTTTCCAGAAAGTGGAATAACACAATGAAAAGGAGTTGGGTTTGTGAAACCCTATAACTGATATCTAAATGACTTCTTCACTTTAATATCCTAGAAAAAAAATTAAATTAATTAATTACTAAAAATAGAAACCATTATACATTTTATTTATCTATTATAGTTTTTTTAATTCCATTTATGGAATTTTCGAAGAGTTATATAGTTCAGTTTCATCATTTCAGGAGCGTTCATTTTCATGATTTCGGGGTCATATTTATTGTATATAATTATGGAAGTTCATGTAATATTAGAATAATTCTTCATAATTGAAATTATATAAGATTAATTAACATTAAAAAATTAAATGGTCATAAATATCATTATTTATGATGATGATTCATTAGATAAAACATTAATGATAAATTATTAGTTTATTTTTGTTGTTTTTTCCATTCATCACAAAAATAATTTTGTTTTATTAAATATTATATTTAAAAATTACATTAATAAAATGAACAAATTTATAATAGAAATTTTCAAATATGTTTTAACCATAATGATGGTTTAATGATTAGCCGTAAATGTGGTAATGGAAAATGAAAATTTGTCATCCACGAATGCGATATATCAACACATCACAGGTGATGTTTTAATTTTTAGAATAAAAGGAGATGAGAAGTGGATTGATGATGGATATTGCACTAAAATTTAGAATTACATTATATAAAAGATACTATATTTATTATGTCACTTTGGAGAGGGGTATTAATAGGATAATAAATGAAATTAAATTAAAGGAGATGGAATGAGGATTTTACCTCTCGAATGTTGTCCCCTTGAGAACATCCTTCATGAAATTTGAATTTTGTATTTTTTTTGAGAATAGAGGTCATTGAACATGAAGAATATGTCCTTTGAGTAAATTTTATAGAATTTATTAATGATACATGTATTTTAAGGTGTGATTAGAATAGGTTGCGAGGGGTGGTATTTGTAGGGGGGATCTCATACCTCTTTATTCCCTTTCCCCACCTCCTTCCCCCTCCATCATTTGTCTGCTAAGATATCTATGTTGTTACTACTGTCTTAGGTTTTCATACCAGTGATGAGTGTAAATATTATGGTTTGGTGATCCTTTTGGTCTTATGAAGATGAAAAAAATTTTGTTCAAGGGAGGTTGGTGGTTCCGACGAATGTTGTTCACGATTGAAACCCCTGAACGCTTAGATCTTGGATCTGACCTCCCGTTACATTTGCGCCTCTATGATTTATAATATGTGTGGTGGTTTCAAGGGTTGTGGGTTTTTTGGTTTGGTTGTAGATGGTCTTCAATGCACATCAGCAGCCGCAAGTGTTTCTGGAGAGAGTCATCCGTTGATGTTTGTGTTCATAGTTAGATTTAGGGAACATCTAGTATTTTCTTAGTTTATTTTTTGACGGTTTTACATGTTCTATTTTTTCCATGCTGATTTTTTCTAGTATTATTTTGAGTTTTTGTTTATTCTGGTGCTAATGGAAATCATTTTTATTATCTTTTTCGATTGTGGTTTTCCTTTACCAGTGATCTCCCAAATGTTTATTCTTTTTAAATTGGGGTTTGGTGTGAGGTTGGATCTGTTCGATGGCTAGTGATGGAGTTGAAGTAAACATGTCATGAAATGCCGATGTGATGATGGTGATGATGTGGGGACATTACATGTCTTACCACGGTGCAGGGATCCTTAGTCCACTCATAAAATTATGATGTTGACAAGATTATCTCACTGCGCCTATTATGTTTTAATTTTTTTTGTTTTTTCAATTTCAAATTTTGCACTGAAAATAGTGTGCAGAAGAATTAGGTGTGTTTTGTTGATTTTTTGGTTTCCACATTTTCCCTAAAAGTGGTTTTATGAAAATTAAAATTAAAATATTTGGATGGATAGAGGTGATGTTTTTTATTACATTATTCGTTAGATTATAATTTCGGAACATGATTGTCAATAATGTTTATTTCCATGACTAAATATAGAAAATATCTAAGGATATTTCAATATAATTGTTTTTAAATCATTCATATATCATCAATGACTCAAAAATTCATGTATTTATCTTATACCACGAATTATCATACTTCACTATTCACCAAAAAATAAACTATTTTATAAAAATACCAAAAATTCAACCTATCCATTTTCAACAATTATAATTAAAACAGACTCCATTTTTTGAAAATAGTTTTCTTATTATGAAAAATTTTATTTTTTATTAAAATCATCATTTCCACATAAAATACTGATTTTAACATTATAATATATTTTATGAGACTATCATTAATTAATTAAGGGATCATAATGTTATCGTATGATTATAATAAAAGAAAATATTAATTCATGAAAATATTTTATGAAAATATATTTTATTTTAAATCATTATATTATTTAATAAAATTTAAATAAATATTTATGATCTGTGATATTACCAACACTTAATTAATCATTTTTAAAAAAATTATTTACTTATACTATTATATAAATATGTCAATAATTAATTTATAAGATACATAACTTTTATTTATACATTAATTGGTATGGTTAGAATTTTATTATCAAGATTACTATTCATGATGGTCATGTTACTATTCCAAATGACTAGATACTATTCAATCAGTATAAGATCATTAATTTCTATAAATATCATTTATTGAATTCTTAATCTATTGGAATAATATTTTTATTAGGACATCTTTGTGATGTAGGTGTTTTATAAAATAATTATATGAAGGAAAATTCCATTGATAAAAGTTTGGGTCATTACATTCCTCATCCTTTTGAAATTTCACTCATGAAATTTCATTCCATATACTAAGGTGAAACCATGTGATGGTACTTATCAATAATTTATTCCTCTAGTTCCTATATCAGATCTTTATACTTATGATTTCACCACAATATATTGACATGCTAATTTTTCTAGTTGTCTATGAAATTTCCTCTATAGTCCAAGATCTTCAAAGGATTGTCTTTATCAGAGAGTTTATTCTATGTATATACCACCCCCAGATTTTTAACATGAAATTGTTCAAGTATGTACTTCCTCAAGATAGATACATGGAACACATCATGAAAATTTTTCATATTTTTGGATGTTCTTGTCGATAATCCACTACTCTAATGTGACTAATGATCTCAATAGGTTAAAAGTACATTTGTCTTAACATCCCTTTCTTTCGAACCCACATGACTCTTTTCCCAAGTAATAATCAAAAGGAAGACATTGTATCGTATATCAAACTCTAATTGCCTTCAATTATTTTTAGTATATTTATTTTCATGTCTCTGAGTAGCTTCAATATGTTTTTTGATGGATTGAAACTTCTATTTCACTACATGGATATGATTAGGTCTACGTAGCATTCGTTCACCAACTTCTTCTCAACATGTTAGAGTTCTACATAGATTACCTTACATAGATTAATATGGATCCATATTAATACTATATTTGAAATTAATATTTTTTGAGGGCTAACTAAATGTGATATGATTATCCCATCCACATTTTAATTCCATTAAGTAAGATCTTATAATTACCACTAATGTCTTGATAGTCCTTTTAGATTTTTTATCAGTTTGCTGGTGATATGCCTTGCTGAAATTCAATTTGGTACATAACGAATATTGATGAATTCTCTAGAATATAGATGTGAACTATTGATCATAATAAGGTATGAATGAAATTGTAACCCCATTCATCCCCACCACTTCCATTACATTCATATTTTCAATATGTTCAATTGATAAATATTATCAAATTAAAATGATGTGGGATTTCTTGGTTTGTCATTCCACCACATCCCATAGTGGATTATTTCCTTTGGATGTCTTTGAGATAATAGTGACAAAGTCTATGGTGACATTATCCCATTTCATTGTGGATATAGAAATTGTCAACATAATCCAATTCAAATTTAATTTATATGTTTTATCATGCTATCTTACCAATCATGTTGAGATATGCACCACAATCTCTTTTTTTATATTATCCTACCAAATTTTTTCTCGATGATCATGGAACATCTTAGTGCATCTAGGATGGATGGAGAAATGTGAGCTATGGGCCTTATCAAATAGATCCTTATTTTTTCTAAGTTGATGAAGGCACATAAAGCCTTTTCCCAAATCGAATCACACATTCATCATTGATGTAGAACTGAGTTATCATTCATTCCTTTACTGTATTGACCTTATTTTGTAACTCCAGATCATCCATTTGTTCCCCATTAATTATACATTGGATATATTATTGTGATATAATATGGGGAATGTAGTTTTTATTTGCTAACATATTTATTTCTAAATCCATCATTTACATATCCATGAAGATAGGTTCCTTCTCAATCACTATCATAGATGGAGTATCATGTTATTTTCTTCAATGAGCATCAGCTACCATGTTCTCCTTTCTCAAATGGAAATTAATAGAGAAATAATTGTCATTTAATATCTCTAATCATATTCTTTGGTTCATATTGAGTTCCTTATATTTTAATATATAATATAGAATCTTTTTATCGATATATATGTCACATTTCTCACCATATAGAGAAATTTCTGACAAGTCATTAGAGTAAAGATCACAGTTTCTAACTCCAACTAATGTGTCAGGTAGTTTTTATCATAGATATTTAACTAAAATGAGGAACATTGTATCACTTTCATCTATTCAAATATACTCTACATCCATCTTTTTAAGATAGTTAGTAGGCTATAAAATTTGGAGAAATTTATCAAAAAAAAAATATTACCCAGATAATCCATGAAAGCGTCATATTTCAATGTCATTAGTGGGTTTAGCACATTCCTAAATTACATTTATTTTTAAAGAGTCCATTCAATTTCCCTCACTTTCAATCATGTGTGCCATGAATGTGACTTTCTACATCCAAAAGACACACATTCATAACACGGTGTATAATTTCTCCATCAATAATATCTCTATCACAATCCTTATATTTTCATCATGTTCCTCATTTCTCTTTGAGTATATGAGAGCATCTTTGAAAAACCCTACCAAAAAAATTTCACAGTTGTGTTCTAAGGACTCTATTCACTAAATCTAATAAAATTTAGCGGACTTATTGAGTCCAAAAGGAATCACTATAATCTCATAGTGCCCATTCCTTGTATGGAAAACATCCCTATGAATATCTTCTTTCATCACCTTTAGTTGATGATTTACAGAATAAAGATCCACCATTGAGAATTATTGAGCTTCTCATAGTTGACCGAACAAGTCATGTATCCTTAGAAGATGATACATGTTATTTATGGTGATGATAATGGATCCAAGTAATCGACACACAACATCATTAATTAATCTTTTTTTATAAAGAAAATGCACACCACAAGGATATGCACTAGGGAATTTGAACACTCCAAATTATCTACTAACACCTTCTGTTGCTCCTCCAATTCCATTAAGGGTATCCTTCAAGGGTATTTTGAGATATAAGTAGATTCATGAATGTATTCTATTGAAAATTCTACCTCACAACATGTGTGAAGTATGGGTGACTGTTTTAAAAATACACCATTATATTCCCTCATAATGGCCATTTATTTCATTGATACCTTCCTTTGACTCAACCATTTGTGTGTTGTATGCATCTACACCGGGCATCAATGCCCACAATATTGAGGGATTTTACAAAGGGAATTCATGGCCTTCCATGATTTTTTAAATGAGAATGGGATGGTACAAAATTTGAAAATAGATATCTTTTTCATAAAAATTAATTCCATCTCCATATAATGAGAGTGAATCCATTACCAATATAGTGTCGTATTCCACCAAGGGGATAATCACGGGATTTGCTAGAAGAATATTCCAAAAAAAATACAAATAGAAGAATAGCCCGGCACTTGGGTTGAAATGATTTCCACACTATATATTCTTGTTGATAAATCTAATTCGGGGTATCAAGGCTTCAATTAAATAGTTCTAGAAAAATTACAGGGTATAAAGGAATACATAGAACTATAATCATGTAATTGTTTCCATTATTCAGTGAATATGAAGTTTACCTTCTACCAATTCATTCTCTTTCCCTACTTCATCTGTATCGATGCAATAATATTTCCCTTTATCCTTTGTATTTGGTGGCTACTAATTCAGAATACCCTCAAGGAGATGAGCTATAGTTTACTATACTACATAGTAACATTTCTCCATACAATTTAAGAATTGATCCTCAGGTGGTGCTATCTTTTCCTCCATCATAATAGGTATATTATTTATGTCTCTCCAGCATTCATCAGATTTGTGTCCTTCTCTCCCACACATGAATGATTTATCATTCCATTTGACGTAATTACCTAGATTCTTCTACATTCATTATTGACATGTTAGTGGTTGAGATTTATTTCTACCTTTTACATTAGATATTATATCATAAAACTCCATAATCCATTTCTTATCTCCAAATCCATTAGAAAATTCTCTGAACCCCATCTCCACATTGAGATCACATCAACGAAATTCTTAATAACACCCAACGTATCAAATTTCTGGAGAATTTAAAAGGAGTGGTTTTAAACAACAAAATAACATTTTTTTATTATTATTGACAACAAAACCCATGGCGTACCATGAAATCCTTGGGATATTTTATTTGTAATATATGATTGATTAAATTTATTTTTTCTTCAAATATATTATTTATTTATCAATATTTATATAAGGAATTCTAGGGAAATAGTTGTTAAGAAATATTTTCATAATGTATTTTCACTCTATATCTTCCATTTCATCTTTCATCTTGGTGTTATTAATCATCATCCTGCGTTGACCAGCTACTTCATTTAAAATACACACTATTAGATTCACCTTATTATCCTCAAAATAGTGTATTGTAGAAAATATCTCATATATTGAGTTAACCAACCATTCCTCAACTAGTGGATTAAAATATTCATTATATAATAGTGGCTTTTATGCATAAAATTATTGGTAGTCATATTCCCCATCTTAGGTGAAGGCGTATGATTTACATTGTTATGGTTATTCTTCATATCTTTATTTGTTGGGTAAGCATTTCCATGAAATTTTAAACTCCACCTCTCATTCCTATGTGGTTTTTGTTTAATAAATTGTTCCATTGTCCCTCATGTGGGATATTGTTCTACTTTATCATGGTTCCAATAATGTTCTATAATAGAAAATGTTATAACAAAACAAAATTCTACATGTCATGAATAAATAATTTATTTATTTTTCCAATTAACTCTAAATGAATATCTTGTGGTATCCCTATGCTTTAAAATATTCTTAAACAGTCTTCTTAGATGATTATATATACTTAGTATAATTATAGTATATTTCACTAATGTTCTCAAATCCTAATTCTGAAATTAACTAAAACATTCTCTTATTCCAAATATAGAGACCATGTGTTTCTTATATAACTATTAAATAATTTTACAGTTAAACAACATTTTAGCATTACAAAACCAAAATCCAAGGGTATAGTGACTTGTAAATATTAGGATGATACACCACTTATTCATAATAAAACACAATAACATATTTAAAATATTATTCTGTATCCATATAAAGATCAGGTTTTCCTTTGTAAATGTAGTCTCCTAAGGATATACAACAAAGAAATGGGTGAGATAAATCCAAATAAGATGATAAATAAAAAACATTTATAAATATTTCATTGGTGGGAATAATCATCATCATCATAAAAAACATAGGATCGTATTCATAATCATAAGAGGAATCATTCGGTAATGGAATGGAATGTGGAAATGAAAAAAAATGAAACATCATGTCATAGTGGTCAAATACCACAAAATGTTTTAAACAAAGCTAGAATCATGTTATACATAAAATCTTTGAATAATCATCATATCATCATTATGAAAAAATCTACCATCGTGTTCTTGCACAATAAAAATCATCTCAGGAGATTAATCAAATTATGAATTGCATTTTAGTGTTATATAATTACAAGAGCACCTGTCACATCATAACATTTACATAATCATACAGGCCACATTGAAATATATCAATAAAAGTCATGAAATAACACATGTAATGTAATTAGTTTCATAAGTATTTAATAAATTATGAATAAATATGGGGTTGAAAAATTAAATGAAGAAAACATATTTGGTATAAGATTCATCATTCTTGATTCTAGATAAAACAAATCAGGAGGTGTGAAAAATGTTTTTTGAAAATAATAGTTCATTTGGAAAAGGTTTTAATTTTTCATAAAATTAGATTTAAAACATATATATACAAGAAAATAAAATGGAATGAAAATGAAATTATATTTTAAGAATATTAAAATAATATCCACAGTGATATTTGGTATTTAATAGGAACAACCCAATGAAAAGGATTCAGGTTTGAAAATCCCCTTACCATATTTCTAAATTGTTTTGTCACGTTAATATCTTGGAAATTAAAATTAGTTTCATTACTTACAAAATCTTGAACCTATTTAATATTTATTTAATTTATTATAATTTTTTTAAATATTTTTATTGATTTTTAATAAGTTATAGTTTTCAATATAAATGTTTCAAGAGGATTTGTTTTAATAGTTTCATTGTATATTTACTTGTATATAATTATGATGTTCATGTAAAATGAGAATAATTCACCAGAATAGAAATTATATTTTATTAATTATCTTTAACAAGTTTAAATGGTATTTTATATTATTTTTATATTATTATGACTTATTCGATAAAACATTAATGATAAATTTGTACAATATGTTTTCGGTTTTTCCGTCCATCATGAAATAATTCATTTTATTAAATTTTATGTTTATAAAATAGTTGAATATCATTAAAAAAAATTATAATATATATTTGAAAATCAATTTTAACCATTTTAATGATTTTATGACCTTCCTTGAAGGTGGTAATTGAAAATTACAACTTGTTGTCCACAAAGGAAATAAATCAATAGATCACATATTATGTTTTTATTTTTAGAAAAAAAATTAGTGGAGAAGTGGTTTGATGATTGAAATTACATTAATATAATAAAATTCCATTTTTTATAAGATAATGTAGTTATTTTTTTGCTTTTTATAGTGAATGTATGAAAAGGATAAAAATAAAAACAAATTAAAAGTGGTGGATTGAAAATTTTACCTATTGAATGGTGTCTCATGGAGAACCTCCTTACAGAACATTGAATGTGTATTTTTTTGACTAGTATCCCTTGGAAATGGGGATGAGTATTGGTGTGGTTATTGGTCATAATTTATATAATCTACAAGCCTTTGATGTTGGGAGGAGAAGATGTGGTGAGTGGGTGTATTTATAGAGGATGGGAGGGATGTTTTTTCATTATTTTATCATTAGTTTATTATTATGGCTCAAGAATATCAGTAATGTTGATTCAAATGGATAAATATAGTAAGAAATTAAGGAGATTCCTAGATAATGGTTCCTATGTCATCCATATGTCAATAATTACTACAAAATTCATGTATTTATCATATATCATGAATTATCATTTTTCACTACTAACTAAAAATCAAAATATTTTAGAAAACCCCAAACAATTTAAACTAACCATTTTTCAACATGTAAAATTAAAAAATGGATTCCATTTTATGAATTTTTTTTGTAAATATGAGAACGTTCATTTTTAGTAAAATTTATTATTTATTCAAATAACACAGATTTAAATAATATAATTGATTTTATGACAATTAGACGAATAAATTATGGCATAAGAAAATTATATTTTAATATTTTTTTATAAATATATTTTTTGAAATTAAATTATATCTGAAATAATAGTATTATTATAAAATTGTAAATAAATAATTTTTTCCCCAAATATACAAAAAATTAATTTTTTAATTTTAAAACATTTATTTACTTATACTATGATATAAATTTATAATATATTTACTTATATGAAACGTAAATTTTATTTATATAGTTATAGGTGAGGTTACGATTCTACTCTCAACATTACTATTCCTTATGGCCAGGTTACTATTCTAGTGGTCATGTTACTATTTCATCATTATAAGTTCCTTAATTTCTATAAATATCACTTATTTACCTATTCATTTATTATAATAATGTATTTATTAGGATATCAATTTGATGTTTTTGTTTTACTAAATAATTATAAGAAGGCAAATTTCATTGATAAAGGTTTCGGTCGTTATATGGCCTCTTTTACCATTGGCCTTGATGAACATTATTTGGGGAATATAGATTTCACAATAGTAGGGGAAAAAAGGAAAAAATGGGTTAAAACATAGGATAATGAATTTAAATCTCCCTGAAATTTTACATTAATATATTAGATGATAATGGTTAGACCATCCTTATTCGTTATTATATGTTATGATGATTTAGTCAATTTTAATTTTGAAGAAGATCAATATATTATTTTATGTATATATAAATAAAAAATGTGATACACTCACTTTTAAATTTATATTATATATTCTCATAGATATTCAAAAATGATTTCAGTGGATATTAAAGTTTATTTTTAGAATAATTAAATTATTTTTATGATGGTAATTTTTTTTATTTTTGAGATCAAATAATTATCTTAAATGCTTGACCTCACCAGTATAGTGCTTTTTCCAAATGTTGAAAAATAAAGTAATTACTTTTAAAAACATTAATTGTCTTTTTTGGAAGAGTTATAGTATGCCATGAATTTTATAGATATATATTACAAATTAGTGTTTTGATAAAACTATATATTAGAATTATATATTATATTGAATAATTTAAATTCAAATTATATTATTTGTTCTAAAAATTTAATTCAAGATATTTTATATAAACCGTATTTAATTAAAAGTGATTAAATTCATAAAATATATATATATATGTCCATGTGAATGGTATACGGTTTAAAATACCAACCATGTTCCATTTATTCCCACTTCCCCCTTTTATAGTAAATTTCTTAACCCTTAAATGGAAAATACATTGATGTTGTGTTAATTTTTAAAAGGATTAATTGGAGGTTAAATAAAAAAATAATTTTTGTAACATCACTTAAATATGTACAAATATTATTATATTATTTTATATAGGCTCATACTCATCATTTATTCTAACTATATCAATTTTTATGAACATTATTATGAAAAATAATTTATACTAATTCAATACTTTAGGAAATTCCCTTTGTTCCCCTCCCCTCAATTATAAGAGGATCCTCTTCACTTTTCCTTACACATGTTTATCCCTATATCTTAGCCAAGACCATCCCAAATCCTATACTAAATTCCCTCCCCAAAATCTATAGGTATTTGTTTTATAAAAATTTCAATCATAGTTGGATTAAGGTTTAACTAAAATAGGTTTTCTGGTGGAGATGAATAACTTCAAACAAATGTTTTAGTTTTGTATGTTTTTCTAACTGAATGAAATATTCTAAAACTATGATGATATAATTAAATAAGTATATTCTATTTAATGAAATGTTATCCAGTTAATGGGAAAATATATCCACATCATCTTCCATGAAATATGATATATAACAATCATTCATGTGTACGGTGGTCAACCTCCACGTGAACTGATGTAATTCATTTTTAATCACCACCACTTATTTATATTTATAATGATGTATTTAATATAAATATATATATATATATGTATATATTATATTAATGAAATAATTATCATTATAAAAAATTAATATGTAATCTATTTCATTACATTTCCATCCATTTGAAAACGATAATGTCATTCATGAGAATATGTGGATTAGAACCTTCACAAAGTGATGTGATTCATTTCTCATCAATGTATCACATAGATTATATATATAAATGTATTAAAACATAGAATATGATATTTATCATATATACATAATTATAGAATTATAAAACTATATGTAACATCTTTATCTAATGTTCATTGAAAATTGGAAATGTCACTCTTGAATACGTACAACCTACCATCACAATGATTGTAATATAGTTTATTTTTCATAACCATATTTCATAGTTTTTTTCTAATGTATAATTTTTGAAAAAAATGTTAATAATTTCATTATTATTATTCTATAAATGAAGTATAATTTTATGAAAAAATTGTTTAAATATCCATGTTATTATTTAAGATATTTTATAATTCTCTAATACTTTAAATATTAAATGTTCATGGGTATGTGAGTGATTCAATATTTTATTTGGATGTTATATATTTTGAAAATTAAAAATTTGCACATATTTATAATTTTGAAACAAAAAAATATAATTATTAATTTTTTAGTAATGGATCATAGACTGAGGGCCTAGAGTTGTTATACATTGTATTACGGGAAATATTTAGAAATTTTTTTCATTAGGATATTTTCATATGTTTTTGTCTTAAGAGTCATAGATAACATCATTGGTTTCTAATATTATGTTTTATCATATGTTAAAAGTCGTAGAATACCAATTTTAGGTTTTATATGACATGATTTTATAGTGATTAATGATCTGTAGGAAGATTTTTTATTAGGTTAATGTATATAAAACCATAAGATTTAACGTGAAATATTATTTTAGATGAATACTATTACATTTTTTGGGATGCAAGATAAAAAGAATGAGATAAAGTTTTATGTTATAAAATTATTTAATGTAGAAATTTTAGAGGTTACTTGTGATATAGTGTTATTTATTTCTGGAATATTCTTTGTCGAATCTTGGTTTTTATTGTTAAAATTTAGAGATTAATGTATTATTTATATATATAAAGGATTACACATTTTAGATATCATCATAGATTATGGTAACTGATTTTTTGTTAGTTAAAATATATAGATTAGTAGAATATCCTTTTATCCTATTGGGTATTATTTTATCCATTAGATATTGATTTTAGTGCTTCAATAATGAAAAATTTATCTTTAATAATCATTATTCGGAGAAATAGATTATATTTTGGTAGAAATTTATTAATAGATGAAATTATAATTATAAAGTAGGTTTATTTCAATATGCTATAGGTATAGATGGTAAAGGAATTTCTCAACAATGGTAACATGATCTTATGTTAAAAAATTCATCCAATTAAATTTATTTTGGACGATCTAATGGCCTTTTCCACCTAATTGATTTATGAATTTGTGGTCATTGAGTCTCTCTTGATCATTCACTTTCTTTTAATAAATTTTCTATTTCATTTATAATCATTATTTAAGAATTAAATTTTTCCTTCATGACTATATTTTCACTTCCAACTAATGTTCTCATTATTATAAAACCTATTAATATTTATTCTAGTATAGATTCATATTACCATTTCCTTCTTTTAAAGATGATCATTTATTAACACTTTATATGATGTGGTATTTCAGTAAAGGTATTTTCAATGGTCAAACGCTTGATTACTAATCTCATGTATAAATTAATAGGATATTATTTATTAAAGGGGGATAATTTGGCATCCTAATATTATAAAAGAACATCATGTTCGATAGAATATACAACTAGAAAATCTAGGCTTAAATGAACCATGAAATATTAATATTTAAATATTATAGATATAAAATATCAATTATAATGGGTGGAATCAATTAGATTAACCACATTATTAAATATATATAAAGTTCTTACTCAATCAAAATATACTGATTAATGATTAATAAATATGAAATCAATTTTTCATTAATGTCATTATAATTTTTAAAATTTTGTTTTCTACAAAAATGGATTTATTGATTTTTGTGAGCGAATATTATAATTAAATAATGAAAATTTTAGATTTTTAATTTAAAAAAAAATAATATAATTACTAAATTAATAGTATCAAAATTTTATAAGCATGAAATTTTAATATTGTTAATGAAAAGATTGATTTCTCAATAAATAGTAAAAATAATTATTTTTATTGCAACTGTTTTTTCATTTCATGTATATACAAAGACAAGTTCTATTTTAGATTAGTATTATAATTTATTTTGATTATTGTTTTCTAAAAATAATAAAATAAATTTTATTTTAGTTAATATTATGCAAGAATTTGTTATATACATATGTTTATACAATAAAGACAATATTCTTGAAAATCGCTTTTATAGGTTTTATTGGAAATTTAATTCAGTCAATTATAGAAACATAATCATGAAAATTAGTTATTTTCTTTTATAATTAAGAGTTAATGTTTTTAAAAATATTCCCCATTCATTTCCTTCTATTATGAATAGTAATCATCATAATTATTTGACACCACGGTAATTGTAAAACAGGTAAAACAGGGTTAAAATTATTATGTAAGGCTTTTAAATCTAAATAAAACATGACATTAATCAATTTAATGAGTTGGGTTTGACCATAGTCATAAAATAAACTATTTTTTTGAAATTTTTTGTGCTTTTTCTTTAAAAATGGCTTATATAATATTTTAATTAATGAAAAATAAAAATTTCCAGTCTCTTGCATTTAAATTTATCTAATATATTGAAATAGATATAAATGTATGTTTTTAATGATTATTAATGTTTATTATGAAAATAATAATATTATTGTTATTATTGTAATTTATTAATAAGTTTTAATGATGAAATAATTACATATATTTCTTACACAAGAACGATATAGTTCTTCTGCAAGAAAGTGAGAAATAAACTATTTGATTTTAAAAACACCAAAATTAATTCTGTTTGGAAGAGTTGTAATATCCCAATAATTTTTAGATATATAAAAAATAATATTGATGTGATTAAATTTTAAATTATAATTCAATTTTTATTTTGATGACTTTAATGTCAAATATAATGAATACATCGAAAAATTTCTATAAGGATATTTTATAATAAAATATATATTATTAAATTATAAAAATTTATGAAAAATATTATGATATTCCAAGTGAATGTGATAAGATTTAAAATAACAACTATAGTTTATTTTTAGGTAATATTTCTTTTATATTTATTTTCATTTCCCCTAAAAGGTAAAAACATTGATATCATAGTAATTGTCAAAAGGATTAATGAGGGTATAAACAATATTATAAATAAAAAAATCACATAAATATGTCATCTTTTTATTCGATAAAGGGATTTAGGATCCACCGAATAATATATTCTAATTATATATATTTTAAGCCTCCTACACATAAAAAATATTTTATATAATTTAATACTTTTCGAAATTCAATGATTTACCCTCAAAAAACTTATAAAAGGGAACTTGTTCACTTATATTACTCACAAATTTTTGAGAAATATTGGTTAGATAATACGTATTAAAATAACATACTGAAATCCCTTCTCATATATAGAGGATCTATTTATTCCCTATAATTTTTTTGTAATTTATTCACATATTTTTAGAGCCATGGGATGATATGGAATGTGATTCTGAGGCACGGTATGCCCAAAATTAATTTTATAAATATATAAAATAAAATTTAGATTATGTGTGCATAGTTGCTTCAAAAAATTGGATAAATGTTAACTAAAATCTCAAATCATAAATTTGTTTCCACATTTGATTTGGAAATGTGATGTTTACCCTAGGTAGGACCTAAAATAGATCATCACAGGGCATTCCGATTAAATAGTGCATGGTGGAACATTCACTATAATAATTAATTAATTAATATAAACTAAATTGATTCATCGGTAAATATATTTTTATGGGAGGATCTGTAGGTTTATCCAAGATTACATTTATATCAATGTGCATTGATATCATCCTACTTTCAATGGTGAATCACGATCTGATAATGACAAGACTTCAAATCTGAGTAGATCTTGAAATAGAGTATAAAATAATTCAACTTCATTGATGGAGAACTCATTATTTAATGATGAATGATCCAATATCTACCCAAGAATCTAAAAATAATTTTTTATTCCCCTTTAAATTAAATTTATTGGGTATGATCACAACTTTCATTGATCTATGTCAATTTCAAGCCTTTTCAAGTGACCACATATGAAAATTTAATTGTTTAATTTCATTTATTCTTGTTTTTCATGTTTCTCAACCTAATTTTACCAATTTGAATTTTTTATAAAATAATTCTATGATAATTATTGTTTTACCGTTGTTTCATCATATTTCCCCCACCATTTCTCCATAATCATCTCTATTTGGAAACAGATCCATGGTTTGAAATTTATGGGTGGTATTGAGTGTGATTGGACCCCCAGAATCATGGACGATTCATATGTGGAAAATGGAAAATAATTTGGGGACATATCTAGGTGTGTTGTAGGATATGTGTTATGAATACTATGGGTTTGATATCTGAGAATGAATGGAGAATGGTGGGAGACATGTAGTTTATCTGAATCTTTACTGTGGATAAATAGGTAACATCTTCTGGCCACTGGATAGAGGAAAACAATAAACGAGGACCTTCCAGTCTAATTTTTTGTAATGTTATAGATTGATTCAAAGTGTTGATGGAATATCTAGACACACAATCATATATCTGGATTTTGTGTAAAACAAAATTCACTACACACCATGTGGTCCAAAGAACACACATCATGGATGGCCATGGCTATGACGACTAGGTTTTCACAAAATTTTAAATATCACATGCATAATGGGACCCACCCACATCGTGTAACCTTGTCCTGGAAATCGAGCATGTACTAAAAGAGTTAAAGGTCATGGGTACGGCAAGGCACACGACTTATGTTGATGTTCACAGACATAGGTTGGATATATAGACATGGCCATGGATCAAGGGCAATGCCTCAAGTGGATCATGCACATCGTGTAGTACCCATACAAGACATTTAGTGATTGTAATGACTCAAAGCTCTATCAAAGATATTTCTATTATATTTTTTATTTCATATATTTTATATCACATAAAATCACTTATATAACACATTAAAACATCATAAATAAATAATTAATGAAATAATGAGTATTTCTAGATGTTAAGGAACCTATACTGATGAAATAGTAACATGCCCATCAGAATATTAATGTAACTATTATAAATAGTAAACAAGAAAATTGAATAGTAAAATCTCTAATTAATGTATAAATAAAATTTGGTTATCTTATAAATGAAATTATGATATAATTATATCCTATTGTAAGAATATTTTAAAAACTAATATTTCACTTTTAATATTTTTGTAAGTCATAAATTTTTAATTACAATATTATAATTAATAAAAAAAATTGACGAAAAATAATTTTCATAAAAAATTTAATAAATTAATATTTTTTTGTATTGTGATTTTAGGATAATTTTGAGAGTCATTAGTTAATTTTGGAAGTTTTTATAAAATCAGTCATAAATTTCAAACTGTATTTTTTAGTAAATAATGATTTTATTTAATTATTTATTAATCAGATTTAGAAAAATATTTTAATAATATAGAGTTCATTTTCTGAATTCTAATAATAAAAAATAGTTAGGGTGATGTTTGGTTAATTTTCTGAAATATATGAATTTTTAAAGAATAGTATAATATGATAATTTAGCGTATAAATACATTATAAGCTAAAGAAATTATTCTTTGAGTCATGGATGATTTAAGAAGCCTTGGTTAAAAATAACATACCATTATTAATATATTTAGTCCCAATAATGAACACGATTTATTTTCATTGGTAAACTAATAAAATGATGAATAAAATAATGAAAAACCACTCATCTCCTCCACTATAAATAACACCCCTCACTCACTCTTCTCGATTCACCATCCATGATTTGAGCCCTATAAAATTTCTACCTAATACTCATCCCAAGATACTCCCCATTACCAGAAAATCATGGTCTCATAAAAATTCCAAAATCAATCATTTTCAAGATATTCTCAAGGATGAGTATTCAAGAGGTAAAATCCGCTTCATTTTCCTCTTTTCCGTTTCAAGTTATTTCTTTTATTATTATATCAATAACACATCTATCCAATGTTATCATGAAAACTCCTTTATAAATTATATATTAAAATTATATAATGTTAAGGGAATAAGCATAATCAATCTTCTTACTTTCTCTCTTTTATTTTAAAAATGAAATCATCATCCGGGAGGTGCCGATTTACAACCTTTGTGGATGACGATCTTTTGTTCTTCAATTTCATCTCCAAGCCTATTCATTAAACAGATGTTTTGTTAAAAAAAGGCTATAATATATTTATAATAAACTATTTAATTTTTTGTAACTAATATATATACAAAATTATAGTTCATATGACAAAACTAGTTTGTGATGATCGAAATACAGCCGTAATATTCAAAATGACTATCAATAAATGTCTTATCTAATGATTCATCCTAATAAAATATAACCAAATGATATATATAACCATTTCATCATATTTATCTTCATAAATATAATTTAAATTATATTCTTTATAATTATACCCATTCACATTAACTTCCATATTCATATATAAGTGTTCTAATTGTGAAAACCAAGGAAGTGAATTCTCCCATGAAATAAAATTGTATCTTATAACTAATCAAAATATGCATAAATGATATTTATAAAATTATAATATATAAAATAAATGTATATAATTTTATGAATTAATTAATTAATAGATTGAATTTCATTATCTAGTATGTTATGGTCATGTTTAGAATAGATTCATACATAAGGTATCAGTTTTCTTCCTGAACATTCATTTTCATTTGGGTTATGTTTTACTCCTCAATACACTGATGTAATTATTAATTATTTTAAATAATTCCATATATATATATATATATGTTCCAAAATATTTTACCCAAAATAGTTATTCATTATTTTATAATAGGATAAATGTTTTATGTGGTTCCCTTTTCAATTCATCTCGTTACGCATGCCCGATTAATGGGAACATCTTAGTTTCCTACCCATTTTCATGTACCATCCATAATCTATTTTATGTCATAATTATTTTTATCAAATCTCTATTTTTTCAGGAAAACAACCTTTTTTAATTTATGGTTTTAAATAAATAATTGTGACAAAAAAAAACTATTTTTCCAAAGGAACTCTTCAATGAAAAGTAAAAGGGGGTCTTCTCTCAAGAACCCCTCAATGATTTTTTTATGTATTTTAATATATTTAAACAACTCAATTTAATTTTATGATTTATTTATATTTATATATTAATATTTCCATTTAAAATATTTTATTAAATGGTTTATGACCATTTTGAATGTTGATGTGTTATCTTGATACAAATCACCATTCTGCTAAGTTTGGTTAGTGATTATATTTTCAGATTTTCTAAAGATATTTTCATATGAAATGTTAATGTTTATTATGTTTACACTCATTAATATGATGAATGAATTGTTCTTATATATTGATGGTTTGGGACCATTATAGCCACTCGATACATCATTAGGTCCTATGAGATAAACAGAATTGTGTTTTGGCCTAGGCCTTACCCTATTATTTTTAGACATCTTGGTTGTAGCTGTGATGATATGATTTTGATGTCCATGATTACGAATTCCCTCATTATGAAATTAGTAGTTTATAAACCATGTAATATTTTTCTAGTATAATATAATGATTATGTTTCATTCGCTTATGATAAGTTATATGGATTTAATTTCTCAACATTCATTCATGTCATATTATGATCATGTTTTTTTAAATAAATGTTTCTTGTTATTCACCATGATTAATGTTTATTTTGATGATAACAACCACTATATTAAATACCCTTACTAAGCATTTGATATCACACATTTATTATTTTTAATTTTTCCCTAAGGTGTGAAAATTAATATTATTATGATTGGCTTGTAGAAATAATCTATTAGTTTTGGGATGATTCTGATGAAGTTGAAATGTTGTGTTTTTCATTCAGGTTATACTGTAATGATTATATTTTTTATTGGTTTTCCAAAACAACTAAACTATTCAGTCCTATTGAATTTTAAATCCTTGAAAACATAAAAATGTGTTAATATAAGTCACAAGATCTGGGCAACTGTGGTCAGGGTCTTTGTAGTTGGTATCAGAGGAATTTTAATAGAAACCAAGGAAACTGGATTTAGAAAACCAAAATTCGGGAACAAAATAATTAGATAGAATTTTCTGATAATCATACAATAAATCATATAATTTTTGTATGTTACTAATTTTTTTTTATATTTATAGAAAATATGTCCTTGTCTGGATACTACAATTTGACGTGATTCTAGAATAGATGTACCTTGGAGTAACAACTCCAACAAAGTGTTTCGAGCCTAACTTGAGGTAACCAGGTACATGATAATGAGCCTTACATCACCCCTAGTTTCATACTATCATTTCTTATGCTTAGGATAATTCACATTTTCGTTAAAAACCATTATATGACATTTAATAGAAAATATGTGCCCAATGAAAACATTCTTATGACCATGATAATAGACAAGCATAAAATTATAATTTATGTTATGTATTTTCCTAGTTTTACATTATAAATTATGACTCATCACCTAATTTATTATATTAATGTTTTTATAAATGGATCATAGTGGAAGGAATGGAAAACACATGAACACATATATCACATGTTGGAATTCCCATCCATATCCAAGATAATGATGTTGGTTCTGGATCAAAGACTGGTGTTAAGAATCTTATAACTAAACTGGGGCAACTGACTGAGGTTATGAACAACCATCATACCTATATAGATTATCCTAATCCAAAACCTAGAGGATAAATGTTATACCACTTTATGTGGTAGCATCCCCCATAATTTAATGGGACTACAAACCCATTCATAGTAGATTAGTGGAAAAGTTCCTCAGGAAAGATATTTCACTCTTTGGGAATTAATGAAAGGGAGAAGGTTTTCATGGATGTTTATCATTTATCATGAGATTCTCATCAATGTTGACCGTTGATTCAAAAAAATGGAGGTTAATGAAATTTAAAATATGGAATGGGTGGATTTTGAAGAAATTTTCCAAGAATAATATTTTCATCATGAACAATGGGAAGATATATAAAGGATATTATTGAATCTGAGTGGGATGGAGGATGAGAATATTTATAATTATGAATAAAACTTTTTATGGCTAGAAAGGAATTACATGTACTACATATGTAATCCTATGAGCATGATTGAAGGATTCTTTGATGGTTTACAACAATTCCTTTCTGGAGAACTGGTTTCAAAAACCTCCTCATCATACTAAGATAAAATCTCATGTGAAATCATGATAAATATATAATTCTCCAAGACGTAGAAATTTAGTGGAAATAAAGCTAAGAATATGGTGGAAGATGAAAGAATGAATAAATAGAATAATAAAAAAGTAATTTGTCTAACATGTGATACCTGTGGAATGAAGAACCATGGAACCTTCTAAAAAGGAAAATGAGTCTATTAATAGTGTAGAGAATAGGCCACTATGTTCATGATTTAAAGGGAATTAATGAAGCTATTAACGTTAAATGATTCAATTATTGGGAGATGGGACACCATGAAAAATAATTTTTTTAAGCATTAAGGACATTTTCCTCAGAAAATGTCATGGGACCAAGGACAATCTTATGAAATCACATCTACTGAGGTTGATGTTCTAGAAGATGTTGTTGTAGGTAAATTAATCATATACAAAAATTTAGCTATATATTAATTTGATTCTAGATCATAGCATTCCTTTATATCATCCTAGTGTGCATTAAATATTAGATATTTTTAATTCTACTTAATAAAGGAGTTTTCAGTCAAAACCCCTAAGGAGACTCTCATTGAATCAAAGAGTGAAAGAAAGGTCCCATTATGGCATATAAATGTGATTTATCAACTCATTTTATTTTTATACCATTGTTCAACATTGAAATAATTCTCATTATGGACTCTCTTTCAAAATATGATGTAAAATTCTATTGCAAGAAGAAGGAAATTAGGATTTTTGAGGAATGTGTAGAATCCCTTATATTTATAGTAGAAAAATAAACATCTAATTTTAGGCTAGTTCTAACACCATTATCTCTACTGAATTCAAATATTTTAAAGGAAGAGAAAACAACATACATGCATTGTGTCTAGCATGTAATTCATTAACTGGGAGATGTGGAACACATTGAGTACCTTAGAAAGGCTAGGAGTCATTGAAAAATAAAAGTCCACATCTTTGATTCTCTCTATTATTTAAAAAGGACCAATGTAAATGAATAATTAATGATACATGTGGAAGGAAGAACCACCATTAGCTCTACTAAATTCAATTCTAGTAAATGAATAATGAATTAATGAAGAGGTATTTCTTGATGTCATGGAACCTATACTGATGAAATAGTAACTTTCTCTTTTGAATAGTCATGTGACCCGTATGAATAGTAATATGACCAATTGAATCGTAACCTCTCAAATAAAAGTATAGATAATATTTTTCTATCTTATAAATGAAATTAAGATATAATAATTTCATAGTGTATGAATATTTTAAAAATAAATTTTAAGCCTTTATATTTTTGTACATAATAAATATTTAATTACAATATTATTATTAAGAAAAATATTTAAAAGAAAATATATTTTCATAAAAATAAATCAAAAAAAATTCTTATGATTTTAGTCTAATTTTATGACAGCTTAGTTAATTTTTGAATGTGTTATAAAATTAGTTATAAATTTAAAAATGTATTTTTTGTGTAAATAATGATTTTTTTTAAAAATTATATTTCTCATTTTTAGAAATTTATATTCATAATATTCAATTTAATTTTTAATTATACAAGTTGATAAATGGTTGGAGTTATTTTTTCATATTATTTTGAAATACTTGAATTTTTACTGAATAATAAATTATGATACTTTACATTATAAATAAATTATAAGATAAAGACAATATTGCCTGATTCATGTATTATGTATGAAATCTTGGTTCAAACTCACATTCACTTATTACTTTATTTATTTATAATAATCAATAATATTTCTTATCTTCATCAAGATAATTAAATAACGAATAAAATAATGTGAAATTACCCCTCTCCTCCCCTATTAATACCATCCCTCACCCCTCTTCTCCTCATACATTCCAAAATTTGATACATATAATATGTTTACCCAATAATCATCCCAAGACCCTCTCCTAAGTCATAAATCTTTTGGTCTCACAAAAATATCAAAATCAGTCCCCTTTAAAAGATTCTATAGGAGGAGTATTTTATAGGTAAAATCCACTTCCCTTTCATTTTTTAGTGTTTTCTCTTTTATTATTCAAACATTAACTCCATTATACAAATGATAATTGAAAATACAGTATCATTTTTATAATATAATTATATCATGTAAATTTAATAACCATAATCAATCTATTTACTGTTTTTTATATATTTAAAAAAAATTATTAACCAGGAGTTACTGATTTACAACCGTTGTGGAGGAAGAACTTTAGTTCTTAAATTTCTTCTTCAAGGTTGTAAATGATACTATTTTTATGGCTAAACTAGTCAATAATATATTTATTATAACATCTTTGAATTTATGTATCCAGTAAATATATATAATAATAATTCATACGACATAACTAGTTTGCGATGATGAAATTACTGCCATAATAATAAAAATGATTATCACTAAATATCTAATCTAATGATTTATACTCATACCATATAAAACAATGATATATATAAACATTTATACTTATTTATTTTCATCAACACCATTTTAATATAATTTTGTAGAATTATACCCATTCACACGAACTTTCGTACTCAATTATAAGTATACCAATCATAAAAACCAAGGAAACAAACAATCCGGACAAGTAATATTATATCTTATAAATCATCAAAAAAGACATAAATAAATATAATAAATTTATAATAAATCAAATACATATAGATAAGGTTCTTAATTAATTAATTAATTAATTAAAATTGATTATCCAGGACATTAAATTCAAGTGCAGAAGACATTCCGACATATGGTTAGGGTTTTCTTCCCAAATATCCATTTTCATTTGGGTTATGTTTTATTCCCTTATACGCCAATAGAATTTTTAATTTTATTATATAATTATTCTAAATTATATATATATGCATCAATATCATATATCCATATAATTTCACAATTATTTTAAAAGACAATAAATTTAATATAGGGTTCCCTTTTCAAATATTCCGGATACACAAGACTAATTAAAGTGAACATCTCGATTTCATTCCCATTTTCAAGTACCATCTATAATCTATTCTTAGGAAGAATTATTTTTCTAAAATTACTAAATTTTTCATGAAAATATTAAATTTTTTGTTACTGGGTTTATATCAACAATTTTTTCAAATAAAAATGATTTTTCTTTTGGAACTCTTCCTTGCAAAGTAAAAGGGGTATTTATCTTAATATTTCCTTAATGATTTTATGAGTATGTTCATCTATTTCAACACCTCTATTTAATTTTATTCATTAGTTAAATTGAAATATTATTATTTTCCTCTACCATATTTTATTAAATAGTTTATGAATATTTTGACTATGGTTGTGTTATCTTGATGCCATTCATCATGCTACTCAGTTCAGTTAGTGATTATGTTTATAGATTTGGAGATTTTTTTAATATATCATATGTTCATGTTGTTTATTTTTAGACCCATTAATTTGATGAATGTATTGGAATTATCATCTGATATTTGAGGACCTCTATATCCCCTTGATGCATTGTTATGTCTCATGGGACAAATCCTAATTGGGTTTTGAGTGAGGCCTTACCCTACTATTTTCAGACATCTTTATAGAGGCCTTGATGATATGTTTCCAATGTCTAGAATTAGGAATTCTCTCATTATAAAACTACTAATTGATAAACCATGTGATATTTTAATTGTTCAATATCCATGATTAAGGTTCATTCTCTTATGATCGGTTATATGGCTTTATTTTCTCAGCATTCATTCGTGCCATATTATGATCTAGTTTTTTTAAGGATTATATTTTTAGTCATTCATTATTCTTAATATTAATATTTATCATAAATTCCATTGTATTACTTTCCCTTACTTAGAATCTGATCTCACCCCTTTCTTATGTTTTATTTTTTCATAGGATGAGAAGATGAATATTATTGTGAATTAATTGCATAAATAATCTAAGAGTTCATTAGTGTTTCCAATGTTGTTGAAATTTTATTTTTTTATTTCAATTTGTAATGTAAATATTATTTTTTATCTAATTTTCCAATAATACAAAAATATTTTATCCGTAATGACGTGAGTTCCATGTAAAAATACCAATGTATTAATATAAGGCATTGAATTTGGGTAACTGGGGTCGAGGTCATTACAATGTAACATGGTTACTCATCCATGTTCCTATAGGGACACATACATGCTATGGAGTGGGGCCACCCAACTTGTGGTTCCCCTCACAAACAACGATCCAATTAATTCCATGTAAAAAAATTCAAACACTCTTATAACTTTTTTTTTACTATGAATTTGGCTCACGAGTAGCATATATAGAATGTTTTTCCCGTAGAACATGATGGGGTCCTCTATAGTGGATTTTGAGATATTATACAATCTGTTTCAGGAATGAAAATTATTTTGATGGTTCAAAAAGATGATAAGGATCAAGAAGGTTCATTAGATTGGTACCCTCTGACAGACTAGGGTGTGGGTCCTCTATCTACTTATAGAGTAGCTCCCTCCCCCACATTAGATGTGGTGTGGTTCCTACATAACCTTTGTTGTAAACACCTAACATTTCAGGATGAAGGTATTATATCTAATATGTGGTACCCCCTTTATAATTAGGGATCATATTCTCTATATATCTATAGATCAGTACCCCTAGCATAAAAGGTATGTCTCTTACTTACTCTGAGTGGTACCCTATATGGAATTATGGTGTGAGTCCCCTATATCAGGAATAGTAACCCCTATTGGACTAGGGTGTTCTACCTCTATATATCTACTGAGTGGTACCCCCTATTGGATTGGGTTTAAATCCTTCTTTATTTATGTGGAACCCCCTAATTCACTAGTGTGTGAGTCCTCTACCCACCTGGCTATAACCCCAATCAAATATTTCATGGGTCCCCTTTACACCATGTTGTACCACATAAAGGAATAGGGATTGGATCCTTCACTTGGAGATTATGCCCCCTTAGCTATGTGACACATTAGTGAGGCGTGGACTCTTCACATGTTTACATTTATGGACAGTTGTGAGAGATGTTGGGACTTTTTGATGGAATTATATAATGGTTGGAACTATTTTCCTAGGCTAGTCTATTAGAAAGAGATCAACATCTCTCTTACTTGGGTTTGTTTGGTTTGAGAATAAATATTTATGTATCCATGATATTGTTTTCTGTTTTATCTATTACATTGGGTTGAGTTTTCTAATTTGTATCTATTCGAATTGTGTATCTTACTAAACCCCCAGTAGAATTAGGGGAATCCTACTGAGTATTTACATACTCAACCCTGCATGGGCTATTCTTACACATGTTGTGTCTTATACAGATGACAGATTGATCAACGGTGACTACAAGGGAGTATAGTGATACATGGTTCATTGGAAAACGTATGGTGGTCGGATCATAGAGATCATGAGTTGGTCTCCCTCTACACCATTACATTCTAGTTTTTTTAGGTTGGGACATATTTCTGGTTGGGTGTTTATTTTCCCCCTTTACTTCCATTTTTCGTTTTCTTACTCTTGTACAAAATAGATATTTTCAATATGAATGGTTATATTCTAGATATTTATTCATTTAGTAATTATTACATCACACTCCTGCATTGAGATTTTCAGGAATGTGATTACATTTATATTTGGGAAACACCACTCATATTGGTTATTCCTTTAGCTGATTATTTCCTCCATCAAACCTATGCCATCAGGCATGGAGTAGTTGCGGATTCAGCTCTATTGGGCTAGGTCATGATAGATTAGTATGATATCAATTCATACTTTGGCAGTGTGTTTTTTTAGTCCCCTTACTTGGATTTAGTTGAGATTTATGGAAATAGTTTCAAAAGTTTCTCAAGTGTTTATTTCATGATAGGTAACTCAGTGTTGGTGACATGGTCGGCATATCTATTCACGGGGTCTTTAACTGACTACCTGTCAACTCGATATACTGATACATTGGATGTAAGTTACAACGGTACATGAATCATATATGATAGAGTCTTTTAATGTATTTATGGATTCATCTAATCATTTTTTCTATATATTCTCATCTCATCATGGTACATCATGATTAAATTTTTAGGACGCCCCATGATGACAACCATCTAGGTTACTAGTTATGAATATTGACATCGATCTGATGAGCGATGAATCCTCAGTTTAGGGTCCATCCTATGCAATCATACAATTACCTAGATAGGTAGTATCACACCACCCATTGAGTTACATTGCATACTAAAAAGATGAATGAGGATTCACGTAGGCTTAGTGCACATCATGAGTTCTGGTGCCATAGGATAATGAAGTTCTATAGTAATCCTGATAGAATGGTAGCATAAGATTTGATAGATCCATCAGACCATTTATTTAAGAATATCTTGAAAATAATTTATTATGAGGTTTATCTAGTATCTCTCTTTTTCCATGGAGTATTTTGTTACTGGGTAATCGTTTTACCCATATGCATGATGAGTAGACAATATCATGAATCAACATCCTTTAGTTGTTCTGTGAGGACTGAAAACCCACCTATATTAACTCGTTTTAGATTTATGATCTTATAGAGATGTAGTAGAGTGGGATGAAGTTAGATTAGTATGTTGTGAGGTTCACTGAACTGAACTCGAACTCCATTAATATCAACAGAGATAGCTACATCAGAGAATAGAAGTTTAAGAAGGGTCTATATAGAGATATACATGCCTTTATAATTCCCTAATGTATTCTCAACTATTTTGGGGGCTTGAACATACAATTTATATGGAGATATTCCTTCCATAGGGATGTCGGAAAGATAGAGATGAGACTAGGACATATAATTTTATGTGTTATGCATTATATAGTTGTTCTAGTTTAAAGGATATAGACACATGAGACCTCCCCATGCTCAGACTTGAGCATGTATTCTTGTAGCACATGGACATCAAATAATGAAACGAAAATATCAAGAAGGGATGTGATATGAATTTGAAGAGTGAGGTCACATGGATTATGATTTATGACCAAACATGTTGTGTAATTTTTATAGATAGCTATCAGTCTACCATGGAAGAGGTTGCTCTAGGATCCGGGATCTCCAATGCAAGGGTAGGGTGGAACCCATGGTAGCTGAGCTTGAAAAGGAGAAGGAAATGCTCCATGAGTAGGATCTGTTGTTTTTGTATGCTACTATGAGATCATTCCACTACCTCCAACTCCACCAGGAATCTCATGTTAGTTTGAAGGAGCTGTTTTTTAGGGCCGAAGACATCTAACGGTGATAGATTCTTATAAACCAGAAACACATAAGATGAATAGAGGTATGATATATGTAAATTATACTCTTTATTCAGTATTATTAGAAAAATGATAAATTCCATACTTATTATATTCACTCATAGTGTGATAAATAGAGGTCCTAAGTGGCGCAATCCTAGTACCTTTGTCTTGAGGTTTCTTCATGGAATGCTTCTTCTGTATTGTTTATCTCTTGATAGTTAGATCTATCTCTTGGTAGATTTTGGTCTATGTGGGACCTTTTGGATTTCCTGATGGAATCCAATGATGTCATCATGGGTATTTCTTGTTTTTCTATGGTTCAACACATGATTGAATGTCACTGTAGATTATTCAGATTCCTTGGCATTAGTGGGATGAGAATTTCCTTTATGAGGGAAGGGTTTCTCATGGCTAATAGAGTGGGTTATATGAGTAGGATTATATGGATCATCACCCATAATTTTGAGAGTGTATACCATAATCAAATTGTCTCTTAATTAAGATAGATTCCATCATTTTTAGAGGATTTCATGGGTGTTTTCCCTGATGACATTCTTAGACTACCTCTGATGTGATAGATGGACTTTTATATCGACATATATCTTGAGGGTGAAATGATATATTATATGGCATATATGATGGCCCCTACTAATCTCCAAGGGATATACTTTTTATTATAGGAGCTTTTATAGATGTTATTAATTAGACTTAGTGTGTTCCCAAGGAAACTAAAATGTTGTTTGTGAAAAATGAATGTGATAGATTGCATATTTTTATTAATTATCATCACCTTAATCAAGAAATGATAAAGAAAATGTACTCCTTATATATGACTGATGACCTCTTTGACAAGTCTGAAGGTGAGAGATAGTTCATGAAGATCAATCTTAGGTCCTAGCACCTCCAGTTCATGGTCCATAATGTCGCTGTGGAAACTAACAGTCTATGTTGATTCCCTATCTTGTGTTTAATTCCCCCACCACATTTATGGATTTGATGAACCTAATATTTCATCCATACATGTCCCATTCTATGGTTGTCTTCACTGGAAACATACTCATATATTCTATGTCTATAATGGTTTATGAAACACACTTGAGTATGTTCTTATATTTTCTTTGGGAGAACCCAATTATTGGTATGATCTTGAAGTTCAAGTTTTGGATTCTTGAGGTTCACATTGTATAGAATTTTATTTCTGATCATGTTTTAGTTGTAGAAATGATATTTATTGATGAAGTTCTTTTTTGGTAGGCACCCAATAGTGTTAGAATGATGTAGGGTTTCCTGGTCTTGGGATGTTACTATAGTAGGATTACGATAGAATTCCAAATAATGTCTTCCCCTTTGACTGATCTATAATTTAATTGGATGCGATTTACCTGGAGTTAGTAGTGCTAGTGGGGGTTCCAGGTGTAGAGACTGAGGCGGATGAGAAAACATCTTTTGAGACTACTAGGGGATGTCATGGAGTATGTAGTTTATTTTTGTGCCTTAAAATTTAGGAACATTTGCGTGTTAATGAAAAGTAATGTATTTTTTATATATAGTTTGAGGTGATTTACACTCTATGAGAATAAGTACACAACACATGAATTTGAGATAACAGTGTTAGTCTTATCTCTAAGGATTTAGAAGCACTACCTTCTAGGATAGTTCTTTGTACTTTAATAAGAGCCTCAGAGTGTCTGTTATGTCTTCATGTAGAGGGACATGAACATGAAATAAATTCAATGGTTGGTGTTCTTATAGGACTATGAAATTTATATTGTCTATACTATAGGGAATAGAAATGTGTTATCAAATTATCTTAGCAGGAAGTCTCTGGATTGTTTCATGTAGGAGGTATCTGAGTAGTTGACATCCATGCAGATGACCCTGGCTGAGAATATTGATATATATTTTCCCCAGTTAATGGTTTTGACTCCTCTAATCCTTAATAAAGTAAAAGATTCCTAGTTGGTAGAAATCAACTACAATGACCTATATGACCATATATCATTATAAGATTATCCAAAATTTATTTTCTAAATGATGGAAACTTTTAATTCTTTACAATCGAGTAAAATGTTCTAATAGATGATGTGGGAGGATGTGATCATACAGATTCCAACATAATCCTTGTATATACATCCATGTTTAGTGAAGATGTATCAAGGCCTTCAGTGGAAGTTCTTGTGGGCCTACATGATTTGTGTGGCTGAGTTCTTCTCTCAGTGCCTCACCTATCAGTAGATGAAAGATGTAGACCTTGTTTTGGATGGTTAGTTTTATCCCCATGATATTATAGAGTGGAAATGGGATGGAATATACATAGACATTGTTAAAAGTATTCCATGGATAACAATGGCCCATGAAACCATCTAGGATATAAATGAAAAACTCATGAACTCGTCATAATTCCTTACTATCAAGAGGAATTGTTTGGTGGAGTGTTTGGAGCATATGTATATATGAGATATATTTCACCCTAGTAGTGTACTCTCAACTATTTCCTTTTTGAAGGATGTGTGGTTCACATCCTGATTTTGTAGAGGCATGTAGGAGGTATTTGGGACCCATATGAGGATGAGTACTACAATTCACACTTATATAGATGGGGAAACATAGTGTATTATCCATGTGATGGAGGATATTCTAAGGGAATTCATGTCAGACATTAGATAGAACTGGTAAGATATCATTATTTTAGTAGAGTTTTCATAAAACAATATTTATCACTATATTATCAGCATGTCACCTTTTGAGGCCTTGTAAAAGAGTCCTTGCAGGCCACCATTGTGCTAGAATGAGATTAGAGAGTCATATATTATAGGTTTATGGAAAGTGTATGTGATGATAGAGAAGGTCCAAGTCATCTTGCAGCATACGAGGACAGTACAGAGTAGGTAGAAATCACACACAAATTAATGTTTTAGACACTTGGAGATTGATTAGGCAGACCATGTTTTCCTGATATATTCCCCACGATAATGATTGTAGAGGTTTAGCAAGGGAGGAAAGATATCACCGAGATTCAACAGGCCATTCAAGATCATTCATATAGTTTGTGGGGATTATTAATGCCTCACCCAACCACCAATGTTTTAGAGGGTGAATGATGTATTCCATGTGTCACAACTTCATAGATCTATGCATGACCCTATGCATGTTATTGATTTGGGAGAGCTAGAAATTGAGGATGGACCCACCTGTGTAGAGAACTGAGTGGATATTTAAGATTGAAAACAGAGGACCATGCATGGATGTCCCATCCCCTTGGATCATGTGTAATGGAAGCATAGGAACACACATGAGAGATTCTAAGAGTGATAGTTCCTGATGTGATCTTAGTATCATAATATCTTTTATTTTTTATTTTAGGGGATAAAAATCATTAATGAGGGAATGATTTAGAGAAATTGTTTTCCTCATATGAATTTTTAATATTTCATAATAAATATTTGGAGTCAGGAGTTGAGGAAGCATGTAATTTTGATCCCTAGTGGGCCCAAAAATTAATTTTATAAAATTAATAATTTGTTTATGTTATTCCTATGTAATTTCATAAAGAAAATGGGATAACTCATAAATGGAATCTTTGATCACATATCTGAGGCCACAATTGCATTTGGAATGCTATGTTTACCATTTTGGGGACTTAGAATATGATGTCATAGGGCATTCAGATAAAATATGAATCAATTTATTCCTCATTCCATAGTGAATAATTATCCAACAATGACGAACCTATGGATCTAAATAGACTGAGATGATGAAAACAAAATGATTCTTATTCCTCATTGGTGGGTGTGTATTAAAATATGAATGATACATTCTCTATGTGGGGCTCAAAAATTATTATTTTTTGTATCCCTACTGATTAATGTGATTGGGTATGGTCACTCCTTTCATTGTCCTTTGTCATGTAAAAGCCTTTTCTTGAACCAACATATCATATGTTGATTATTTAATTTACATAATTCCTTTTTTTCAATTTTTTATCACACCATAATTCCAAATTTTTATCTTTGTCCAATAATGCTTAGACAGTGATTATTTTACCATTTATTATTTTTCTTTTTCCCTAGATGTTTTTTTTGTTTTTTTATTCGGAAACATATCAATTGTTCGGTATTTCTAGGAAAGATCGAGCACAATCAGACCCCTGGGTTCACATTGGATTCATGTGTTATGAATAGAACAATTATATGAGGATGGATTGGTATGTGTTGCATGATATGGGTGATGAATATCATAAATTTTATATCAATGATTGAATGGATAATGGTGTGAGACACGTGGGTCATGCAACAAATTTCTGTGGGTCTACAGGTACCCTTTTCGGCCATTAGATAGATGTAAACATTGAAGGAGGACCATACCCTCAGATTTCAAGTGAATAAGTGACCCAATTCAAAGTGGTGAGTCCAGATCTAAATGTGTAGGGTTAGATCTGCAATTCTATGAAAAACCACACAACTTGTTTTTTAGTCTGAAGAACACATGGCCTGTAGGGTCTTGGCTGTGGTGGAAACGATTTAACGAAATTGTAAGTGTCACAGGACATGTGGGATCCCACAAGATTCTTGACCTTGTGTTGTTGACTTAATGTGTACTCTCATATTACACCTTAATGGGAATAACCAAGAACATGTTTCATGCCAATGTACCTGGACACGGGATGGATACACAAACCCAACTAAGAAGCATGGGCATGACTCTAGGTGGATGAGGTATGCCATGTACTACCCATATAAACCATATAGCTATACGTGATTAGTGATTTTTTAACCAATATGGACATGGATAGAGGATGGAGTTGGACCACACTATGTGTGGGTCCTCTTACATTCCATGTATCCCACCTTTCCTTATAGGGAATCATCAATCTACTGAATATCATTTTTTCAGACATAGCTTTTGGCCCACAAGTAGCATATCCTGAGTAATTGTTTCACATAGAATGCAATGATGGCCCCCATAGTAGATTTTTGATATGATATGAAATTTTCTATGAATGAATCTTATTTAATAGGTGCTCAATGAAGGATGTGATTTTAAAATACCATTAGAGTAGTAACCCAAAAACAGACTAGGGAGCATTTCCGGTATATACTTACGAGTAGTATCCCATATCAGGTAAGTACGGGTCCTCCTTACACTGAGTGGTACACCTAGTGGAACAGGGAAAAATTACTATACATAATTAGTGGTACCCCTATAACATTGGGGTGAATATACTCCATCTATCTATTAATTGGTACCCCCTATCAGATAAGGAATGATAACTCTGTAAACCGAGTGGTACTCCTCTTTAGAATCAGGGTTCGGATTTTATATATACTGAGTGGTACCCCAATAATACTAGGTTGTAGGTCCTCTATGTATCAACTGAGTAATACCCAATATCGGATAGGGGATGAGTCTTCCATACATTGAGTGTCACCCCCTTGACACACTAGTGTGCGAATCCTCTACCCACTGGGTTATACCCTCTAGAGGATAGGGAGTGGGAACCACCTACACAAAGTTTTACCCCCATGATAGATCATTGAATGTGACCTATTTTTAGATATTATTCCCCCTTAGTTGTGAGAGATAATGGGGAGGTGTGGGACCTTCTCACAGTAACTTATTAGGCTAGATGTGTGAGATGTAGGGCAATGTTGATGGACTTCTGGAACTGTTAGAACTATTTACCTTGGATGTGATATGACATGGAGATCCCCTTCTCTATATCTTTTTATATTCTTTTAATTGATCATATATATATATATATATTGAGGGATTTTTTTATTACCTTTCTTATTTTTGATATTTATATTTTCTATGTATCCCTATAGTGTTTATTACATATCCCCCATCAGCTTTTAGGGAGTCATACAGGGTATATATTGACGCACCCCTATATGGGATTATCCTATATGTGTTGTGACTTCTGAATATTATAGATAGGATGGTAGTGACTATATAATATTATAGTCATACCTGGTGCATTGGAACATTTATGGTTGTCATAGTTGGAGATCCAAAGTGGGGCTCTCTCGGCATATTTACTTTCTATTTTTGTTTAGGTTAGTACATCTTTATGATTGATCATTTATTCTTCCCCTTTACATTAAATTTTTACTTTCATACTCATATACACACTAGAGGATTTTCATATACATGTATATATTCTAGATATTTGATATTTTTTAATTCTTCTACACTTCTTCTGTGGTAGGTTCGGGTGTGCGTGTACATGTACATTAGGAAAAGTCCCTCATCGTAGGTTATGCCTTTTGGAACTTGTTTCAACCCCTTGGCCTATGGAGAAGGGATCAAGGTAGATTTGGATAGAGCCCTATTGGGTTGTCTCATGAAACAACATTAAAGAGTCATTATTTTGGGTATAATACCATCCTCTAAGTGCATAAGTTGTAAATCAATAATGTTCACTCAAATAAATGGTATAAATTTTACTGAATGTTGTAGTTTGATTTTTTCTTTGCCCTGGTTTAAATATTTTTCCACCATGTTAAAATAATAACGTCATTATCAACTGTATTATTATCTTTTATTAGGATAATGTAATAACCTATATCCATATCGTATTCTAACAAATGGGAAATCAAACCATCGACCCTCTGTTTTGCATACTACCATCTCAAAAACTAATGTAATTCATTTTCAATATCGGACTATCATGGTTGTTTATTATTATGGATTTAATATATATATATATATATTCATGTGTGTGTGTGTGTATTTATACATGTGTGTGTTTCTATGTTTTCTAGGACCTAATTATAATTCTTGAATGATAATATACAATATCTTTTTGAAATATTTCAATCAATTGAAAATTGATAATGTTGACCGTGCACACCCATGGATTACCAAATCCACAAAGTAATTTAATTCATTTATCATACCCACATCTCATTAATGATATATATAAACATATATTTATTTATAATATATTATATTTATCATATAATCATCAATATGGAATGATAAAATGATACATACTTTCATTCTCTCATTTTCATTGAAAATTGGAAACGGTACTCATGCATATATAAGACATTACATCTCCATGATAGTAACATAGTTAATTTTTCATAATCATATTTCATTTATGGTCTTAAAAGTATATTTATGTATTTAATGTAATATTATGAAATGATTATTATTTTATATATAATGTTGATTTTTATGAAATAGTTTTTTATGTATCCAATAATTTACATAAGAGTTTCACAAATTCTCCAAAACTATAATCCTAAATGGTCATTGGGTTTGTGATCCAATAACTCAGTTTGATGTTATATGTTATAAAAGATTAAAATTGGGATACCTTTAATCATATCAATGATATAAATATAAAGATTATGTTTTTTTTCACTACATCCAAGAGTGTAGGTTCGAGGCTTTTATATTTGGACTTATAGGAATGTTTTAAACCACATTTGAGATTATAATTATTTCAAGTGAGGTTATTTTAAGAGTTATGAAAAAAAATTGGTTTATAAGATTATGTATGATCATAAGTTAAAAAGATTAAACACCATTATGTGTTTTTATGTGATATGATATTAAGGTAACTAATAATATTTTTCGAGTTTTTTATTGGGATGTGGTATATGTAACAATTATTTTTAATGTGAAGTATTATTTTATACTAATTCAATTGCATTTTTTTACGTATGTAGAATGGTATGAGATATATTTGGGTGTTTTAAATTTCATTAATTCTATGATTATTTGGAATATAGGGTTATTTATTCTTGAAATAGCCTATGTTGAACCTTTGTTGTTATTGATAAATTTTGGATATTAATATATCATTCCATCATATATTGGTTTATAGATTTTGGATATTATTTTAATTTACGCTAAATATTTCTATATTTATTAAAATATAAACATACGAACACCATATTTGTTTCCTTTTTAGGATTATGTGATCCATTAGTAGTTGATTTTACTTCTTTATGCATGAAAAATAAAACTTTAATACTCATTGTTTGGATAAATAAATGATATTGTGTTGAAAATTGATTAATGGATGAAATTATACTTGTTAAGTAAGTATATATCCTAATGTTCTTAGACTAGATGGTAATGAAATTTACCAACTCAGGTAAAATGATATTGAAATTATTATATTTCATAATAACATTAATTTCTGATGAATTTTTGGACTTTTCACAACTAATTGATTTATAGTTCTATGGTTTTTGACTTACTCATGATCAATCACTCTCTTGGGATCAATGATCATTTTCACCCATCATAATTATCTGGAAATTTCTTATTTCCACCATTTTCATATTTTCAATTCCCAAAAATGGCCTCTTATTTTAAATCTTAGTTATGTGTAATTTTAAATTACCTTCATACTTTGCTTTCCATATTTCCAAGTGCATGTTTTATTAACACTTTTTTACGATGTGGTACTTTAACAAAATAATTTTCAACATCCAATACACTAATTACAGAAATAAAGTAAATATTTTTTGGATATAATTCAATAAATGAGGAGAATGTAAATTTTTAATATTAATGAACACAATTCTTGATAGCCTATACAACAAGAAAAAATTTTCCGTAACGAACCATGGAATATTGTTATTTAAAGTTTTTCATTTAACATATCTATTAAATTCGAGAGTATTAATAAGATTACTAAATTTAGGAAATATATATAAAATTTATACTCAATGAAATTTTATTTATTAATTCATAGGAAATAAAAAATCAATTATTTCAGAAAATTTATTTCGTCTTTAATAAATATGTTTCTCTTCAAAAATGGTTTTATTTTTTTTGGATAATATAATAATTTATTTCTACAACTTTCATAAAAATCCTGTCATAAAATTGACATCATATTTCAACATAGAATATCAAAAATATATTATGGTGATATTTTGGAATTTTTATAGAACTGTTATTTTTCAATTAATAGATAAAATGTTTATTTTTATTTAAATTTCTCTTTACTTTTCAGGTACATAAAAAGTCAAATTCTATTTTGGATTAGTTTTTAAATATAATTATTTTATTTATATTAATAATAATTCAAAAAATTATTGGAATAAATATTATACATGAATTTGGTATAAAAAAATTATACTTATAATGATTTTTTTTCTAGAAAATCGATTTTCACTACATTTTAAGGGTTTAATTTTAATCTAAATTATAACATTTTGGGAAATTGAAAAATGAAAAAAGAGATTAAAATTTCTTGATTCTTATGTTTATATTTGGAAAATATGATGGCTTTTATTTATTTTTCTTTTGGAATAGTAATCAAGGTAAATATTTTTCTCTGTGTTTAGGGTAATATAATTAAAAATGGATAAAATATTTTTTCCTTTTTGTTTGAAAATGACTCATATATTATTTAATAAACAAAATAAAAAATGTATCTTTATTGAATTTAAATTTATGTTATCTATTCACATAGGGATAAAAATATGTTTTGAATGAATATTAAAGGTTATATTGAGAATAATAAATATAATTTTAATATGGTAATTTATTCTATATTTTTTGTGATGAAATAATTACGATAAATGCATCCACAAATCCCTCATATTTCTTTTGAATGTAGTAGAAAATTCATGAAAATAATTTCTGATGGAATTTTTTTATGAGTTATATTATCCCTTTAGTTAAATAGAAATATATAAAATCATAGAGATGATATTAAATATAATATTTAAATTAAACTATTATCTTAATAACATAAAGTAATATTAAATTATTAGTTCCAAAGGGATATTAATTATATTTTATAATAAATAATATTTTATTAAGTGTTATAAAATTCATAAAAATCATATAAATAGACAATTGAAGGGAATATGGTTTAAAATATATAACATAGTCCCTTTATGGTTTTCTTGTCTTTTTATAGTAACTTTATTGACCATAATGTGTAAAAAACATTCATATAGCGATAATTGTAAAAACGGTTAACATGAGATTAAACAAAAATATAATGGTGGAAACATCATCAAAACATGTCAAATGATTACTATATTTGAATATTTAGACTCATATTCATTAAAAATCACAATGTGTTAACTTTAGGCCACATTAAAATGAACATTAATTTATAATAATTAATACGTTATGAAATTTCATGAATTCCCCTCCCCTCACTTGTAAAAGGGAACCTCCTCTCCACTCTACCTCTCATATTTTTAGAACTATATATCCCCAAAAATATTATCAAATAGAATACTAATACCCCTTCCAATTTTATATAAGACTCATTTTTGGAATAATACCAACCATAGAGGGCTTAAGGTGTAATGAAATTGAGGTTTTTCGAAAAGATGTATAGATTTTACCTAAAAGTTTTTATTTCATTTCTTCTTATAAAAAATTAAAATATTCTTCAACCATGTGGAAATAATAAAATTTTTAAATCACATATAATAATATTTTATAATGTTAACTATATAACATATAACTATATACTCTTCCATAAACTGTTAACTTAAAGAATAATTCATGTGTACGATAAACTACAACCTCATGAACTGATGTAATTTATTTTCCATCACGGAATATCATGGATACTTGTAATTATAGAGTTAATACATATATATATATATATATTAGATATTCATGAAATAATTATCATTATAGAAACATAATATATCGGATATTTTAATAAAATTCTATCTATTAACAAATGATAACATCATTTCAGCAAATGTGGGGATTACCACCTCCAGGAAGCAATGGGATTTATTTTTCATCACTGAAACACATTAATGACATATATAATTTTATTAAGAAAATATTAATATATTTTTATATATTAATAATTATATAAAGATAAAATTATACATAAATTCATTTAACCATGTTCATTGAAGACTGAAAAGGTTACTCATATGTATCTACTACCTACCATCTCCATGATTATAACATAGTTCATTTTTCATAACCATATGTCATGGTTTTTGTTTTTAGTATAATTGTTTCATAGAATTATAATTATGTAGAAATTATTTATTGGAGATGATGAATGTTTTTATAAAATATTTATCTATGTTTTCTTGTTATTATATAAGAAATTTTCTTAGTTATTGAAAACAATAATCCTAAATGGTCTTTAGGTAAGTAAGTTATCCATAATTTTTGTTTGATGTTATATGATTTTTGTGTAAAAATTGGGTCATTTTTATAATTATGAATATCAAAATAATAAATATTATATTTTTAGCAAAGTATTTGGAACTGTAGGTATGGGGTTGTTATTGATGGTATCAGAGGAGTATCATTGTATATAATTTTTATGATGTTATAATAATAATTATGGTTACCATGGTGGGTTTATAAGAATAATTTTGATCATATTTTCAATGGATTGGAAACCCTTTTTATGTTTTTGGAAATATTATTTTATTGTGAGAAATAATATTTGGGGATGTGATTTATTTGGATGGGGTACATGTGACATTTTGTTTTAAAATAAAGTATTATTTTGGAAGAATGATATTACTGTAGAGACCCCAACTTGACGTACATGTACATTACGTTACTTTTGTGTAAAACATAATACATAACCAAAACCAACACTCAAGGACAGTAATAGTTTAGTGTCTTTGGAAACGCGGAACATAATATTCTAATCATGGTGAAAGATCTTCAACTTCTCCATTAATGAACTTTCCATTTTTGTTTTCTCACATAAATCCTTTTTTTATATATTGTGGAAAATAAAACATATAAAGGGTGAGCTCAAATGCTCAGTCAGTGTAATAATGGAGAAAATAAAACATACCATATATAGTTGATCTTAAAAACATGAACATAATGTTTAAACATCATAATCTTGAGAAATGACATAAAACATGGAAGCAAGTAAGGAATAGATCATAATGGAACCTAAATCATTATAAAATATCATGGGAATAAAACATGTAATTATTGAAAACCATTAGGAACTTGATATGATTTCCAAAGTAGACAAGACATTGTTGCCAATACCATCTTAGTGGACAAGGTCCCTTACTGAATCGAGTTCACTCCTCGTTCCAGTCCATTACTACTGAACCAGATTAACATGTCGTTCTATCCATGTCTATCTCATGAGATATAAATCATTACCCATATAATTAGAGGGATATATAGGTCCCACCCATCTCATAATGAAAACTTTCTTACTTGTGCCACAACATAAACATAAATCATTCATCATAACCCAACGAATGAAAAATAGGTTTCATAATCATCATCCCATCATAACATAATCCATATAAAAAAATGGATATCATTTCATCATAAGAAAGTGAAACCATCTAAATCATAAGTAAATTATACTTGAAACATACACATATGAGAAAAATGTCATCTTAGAGGGAAAATGGTTTTGATAAAACACATGAAATGAATTCTTGAGGAAAATATCATTTCTTCTACAAAATATTTTTCTTTTAAAAAAATTTCATGCAACATTAAAATTAAAGGATTTTGTATAAAATCATCATTAAATCTTGTAGAGTAAGCTTCATGAAAATAAGGCATTATAAAACCGTTAAAATCTGTTGATGCCGTATAAGATAAAAGAAACATTCTTCTCGTACTTTTGCTAGAAAAGTCGAAAAAGTACCTTGTATGCTAAAAAAATAAAAATTCTATACATACCATGTAGTAAAAGAAAAAAATGGGTAAAAAGTACTTTAAAAATAAATGAAAACATTTTTATAAAATAGGGATGTGAATGATAAATATAACCCCCGTAAATACTTATGAATAAATAATCTCGGATAAAAACGAGGTTGGAAAAGTTATCCCTTACAAAGATATTATGGTAAAAAAATAGATCACTTATATTTATTCACTATAATGTCACAAAAGGAAATTATAGATACATTATAAGATATAAAAATTAATTTCTGACATAATCAAAGAATGACATAAACAAGAAAGAGAAGATCTACCCAAAGAACTGAAATTGGCTTGAGAAGTTCCCTTACCTCGTCTCCGACTTGACTCGATCATTTTATAATCTCCGGAATAATAAACCAAAGTTATTTTATAATTTCTTAAGAAATTTTTTCAAGTTTATTTTTCCTTTTATATCACTTGTTACCATGTTATAAACATTATATAACCATTTACGTTAATAACGTTCATTTTTCCAATATTTGGTACTTGAGTCAAAAATGGACTCCTTATAATTACATGTTGTTCATGTGGTCAAAGGTTCATTATATCCATAATTATATTCATTATTTATATATCATTTATATCATATATATCCAGAAGATACATTTATTTATAATATTACATAACCTCTGGAGGTAAGAAATGAAATGCACCGTTCATGGAGACGGTAAGCCGTACGTATGCATGAACGCTACATTCATTTCTATTTATTATTTTAATGGAATTAAAACATAATTATAAATAGGTATATTATAATTTCTGTAGAATATAATATATAATATCATTAACTATATCCATTATACATCCCACATAAGTCATTAACGAATCACATCACATTGAGGGTGTGGTAGTCTGTACTTCCTCAAATGAGATTATAGTATTTACCCACTATGGAAACCAAAATGGATTGATATAATTGGGAAGTAAATAAGAATAAGGAAATCATAAAAATAATATATATCATATATATAAATATAGTTCAATCATAATGGCCATAATGAGAGGTGGTAGGAGAAAATTGAACAATCATCGTTTCGTGAGGTGTTAGTTTTCCATCAACAGAAACATTATCTTCATCATCCATTAGATGTAGGTGTGTGTAAGTGTAGTTCGAATACAGGTCATAAAAACATACTAGTATATTGAGGATAATGGTTTTGTTACAAAATAAAGGATTAAAATATGTTTAGGGGTTGGAGAAGTATAATAAAAGAAATCAATTTTAGAGAAACAGTTACCTTTAATTTGGATAACTTCATTTGGTTTGAACAAAGAAGACTTCTTGAAGTTCCTTCTGCAAAAGTTAAGGCTTCCAAATGGTGGATAGGGATGTATGAAACATAATTGGTCAGAGTTTCGATGAGCCAAATGTCTTGAGAGGTGTGAGGAATTGGAAAGAAATGGTCTCCTTTTATAAGGAGGAGGAGGGGCACTTTTGGAAAGTGTGAAAATATTATTTTATTATAAACATAACTTTGGTTTCAAAATGACCAAAAATCATTAAATATGAATTTATGATTACTCATGGTAGAAATAAAATCATCCAATCATAATTGGACATGTTTTGGATAATATTTTAGTCAATATAATCTTATTTATTTAAATCATTTATTAATTGGGTAAATACTGCATCATTATTGTGTCATAAATAATTTATTTTATTTTTTGTCTAAAAAATATATATAAAACCTACCATCATTTAGGAAATATTTTTAGCTTTTCAATGAATATTTATAGTATAAAATATACTTTATATAACCCCTTATAAAAATTAATTACTAAAAGATTTTTGTTAATGTCAATTTTGCCTTTACATTAAATTAATTCATCCAAATTGTCATTATCAGTACCAAGTTTCTAAATGGGGTCCCACAACCGACCCAAGGATTCCAATGGTCGGAAAATACTCATATAATAAGGTTAGAACAAGTTTTATGGTAATTTTGAATTATTATAATATCCTTTTAATCTAGAATTACTCTATTTACCTTTAAACGCAGTAAATAAAAGTCCAAAGTTATTATTCAAAAAAATTATTTTCATCATGTTGAACCACATTTTAATTATTGATAACAACCATTTATTTCATATTTTTTAAATTAAATTCACATAAGTAGTAAAATTTAAATTAAATGAAAGAGTCAGTTTTTTTTAACTACCAATAAGTGGTTTCACTATTAATCAATAATTGAAGTTTTTCAGAAAAAATACCAAAAATTCATCCTAAACTATATTTTATATTCCAAATTCAAAAATCTTTTATATTTTTTAAAATTCAAAACAAATAAGTGTAATTAATTAATTTTAAAATTAATTCCCATTATCAAAACAAATAGCTTGTTTTTAAGAAACAATAACTATCAAAAGACTGACACTTGATTATGTCCAATTTCAAAGTGAAATTAATTCAAATGAACAAAATTAGATTAAATAGTAAATATATATTCTAATTACACTTTAAAACCAATTAAAAAGATAATCTCTCCATTTAAATTATTGCGATAAAAAAGTTGTTTTAAATTTAAATATAGCATGTTTTTACTATTCATTAAAATATGATAGTTTTCAGAATAATATAAATAATTTATCAAAATTAAAATTTTATATCCTGATTCCAAGGAATAATTTTATTTTGTCAAATTAAACTTATAAACATGTCAAAAACTGTATTTAATGTGGGTGCACCATCAAAAGGCGGCAAAGCTGCATTTTTTTAAAATACTTATTTTACCTGAAATTTTTATTCTTTTCTCAAACCATGTTCTTGAAATTTTTTATGATGAATAATAATGTTATAAAATTCAAAATTTATTTGATAATATTCATAAAGGCTAGTTAATAATAATATTATAACCATATATCATTGTTTAGTGAAACCTGGTATGTCGTACAACACACGCTATCGAGGAAGGTTGCGATTGTGTTTAATGCAAGACAAGTCAGGGTTGCATGTTGTGCAATACTCCTTCATTGTATCGTATAACAGAATCCAACCAGATTTCATCTACACTTTCAATATATATATATATATATATATACACTCAATGTTGCGTAGAGTAACTACTATCAAATGAACATAAAATTGTCTGTAACATGATCCAAGAATAGTGGTGCATATACAGTAAGCTAATAAGATGTTGCGTATAGCGCATGGTAATCTTGGTGTATCGTACAACAGAAGATATTAAGAAAATAATATATCTCATAAAATCTCGGGGTGTAATATTCTACCCCCCATAAAATGAATTTCACCCTCGAAATTCGTTGGGGTTATAAATGGTTTATTACTTGAGAGTTTCTATTATAGAAACCCACATTGTAAAAAGGAATACTAAAACATACTTTTAAAAATGAACGCTAGAAACAAAATGGATACCCAAAGTTACTCATCACTTGGGTTCCCACATAGTAGATCATAGGTGAAAATATATGGATATGGAAGAGAAATCTAACCATCATGTTCTGATAGAGAGTGGTAGAGAACATGGCTATGAAAAAGCCAATAATCACAAAGCAATAAATTTGTGATAATCTAAGGTACCATCTGATTAATCAGATATGAGAGCTCTTGGACAAAATTTTTGGTTTTCAAGATCATTTCCCAAATGTTGAATAATTTTTTAATTAAAAGAAATACTTACTTTATTATGGTACAATCTCAACGTTGTTGGTGCCTCGTACAATTTCTACTTCATCTCTTAAAGAAATAAAGTTGAAATTGTCTTTCACTAAGTGTTAGAAGATCTTGTGATAAAATGATGGGTTATTCCATCTATCTCAAACAAATGTTCAGTAAATGTTATCAAATATACATAAGTCCATCTATGGTGACGTTCATCTTATATGATTCCAAAAATGGACTTATACTCCATCTATCATACCTCATAAAATAAAACTATTTTATACTAACCAGAGACTTTTTGTAGGCTAGTTGTAGGTGATAAAGGCCTGTTTCACTTTGGTTGGCGGTTCGATTCCCACAACCTTGTCCGACGCGATGGGTTGTTGTCCGTCCTATAGGATGTCCTTTTTCTAAAACTATATTATTGTTACATCCCATCAATAATATCTAAAGAAAGTTCTGGCCTTAAAAAAATACTATCTGATGTCCAAATTAATTCATTCCAATCTTAGACTTATCCAAAATACATCTGTCCAATCATATAGTATAAAGAAAACGATTACTGGAATGGTCACATAACAAGCACGTGAATACCATCATTTATCCATCATATATCACAAGATATATCTTGTTGGTCACATTCCAAACATGTGAATACCATAATCATGTATTCTCATGAAAAATGAATACCCATTGAACCTTAGTAAAAACATGAATGCTATCAAAAGATAACTCTTTCCACATACTAAAGTCCCAAAATTTCTATATACTCAAACCATGATATCACTTTGTCTTTATATCAGTCATGAGATCATTAATACTATTAAACATATTATTTTCTCCATTTCCCTTCATTATCCACATATCATATGCTTTCCAGCAAAATTTTAATCACATTTCATGGTTACCGATACCATATAATCGTTGAAACCCAAAATAAACCAATACATTGATATTCCAATATTCCACCATACATTGAGATTCCAAAACATTATTTCGGAATCCCATTACATAAAGAAATAATCATTCCACTACATTGTTGTCATACTCAACATCACCAATAGTGATCGTATGTGACTTCCCTTTGTCCATTTCAATAAGTGGTTGTTGATTTCGATCATCATTAAAACTTGGATTAGGACATTGTTTAGAATAATGCCCCAAATTCCTTTCACTTGATGCATTGCAATGTTGGTGGTGCGTTTTCTGCAGTCTTTTATCCATTCACACCATTAGCTACCTTTTTCCCATTACATCGTCAATCAGCTACTTGATGTCCTTTTTTCTACACATGAAACATTTTCTACTACCTTTTTGACAATCTCCACCATGGTTCTGTCTACACTTTGAGCATAAAGAAACATTCACTTTATTTTTACCATTGTTTTGAGATTTCCCATGAACTCCATCAGTCGTTTCTTTCAAAACCATGATATTTATATGTAACACTAACTTCCAGCTCTACCTTGATAGAACAATGAAAAATTGCTTCATATCTACTGAATACTCTTATCGCTAATTCTCATTGAAGTTGTGGTTTTAAGCCACTGAAAAATCGATCAACTTTACTTTCAGGTTGGGTGATAAATCCAGATGCAAACCTTGAAAGCCTTGTAAAATTTGCTTCGTATATACTAATAGATTCATCATCCTTTTTATTAAGCTCAAGGAACTCCTTATCAATCTTTTTTTTAAGAATAAGAGGTAATTACTTATTTAAAAACAAGTTCTTGAACTCGTTCTATTCCATAGATTCAATTTCATCTTGGGGCCTTGTAATCTTAATTAGATTCCACAACTTGTTTGATTCACCTTCTTAATGGTAAACAACTAAAATTAATTTTTCATTCTATTTATAATGATGTATGGAAAATATCATTTCAATGGTACTGATCCATTGTTAAAGAACAAGTGGATCAGAAGACCCACTGAAAGAATGTGCATGTTGCCTCAAGAAGGACTCAATAGAATATTGTTCATTTCCTTACTCATTTGGGAGTCCAGAAAGCTTCATTTCTTGTATAAGTATAAAAATAAGATTTTTCACTCCATATCCCATCACATTTGGATACTCGGGAGGAAAATCATTGCATTGTCCATTACATTGATCAACACGGTTCCTTCGGGTTCCAGCCATCATAAAAAACCCAAAAAGAACAGTGTGAGAGTCAAAAATCATGATAGGAAAACAACATAATAAAGGGGGAGTACCTTAAATAACTAATAACTTATGTTTAATTCTATTATGGTTGCCATAATTCTAGGACTATAACCTATGCTTATACTTATCCTTAAGGACATCCCTAGACATAACTTAGAAATTTCTCTAGAGATCTCACTAATGTTTTCGTATCCCAATTTCCAAAGGTTAACTAAACCTTTCCTCTAATACCAACTGTAGAGACCCAACCATAATGTACATGGACATTACATTAATTTTGTAGAAAACATAATACATAACAAAAACCAACACTAATGGACTATAATAGTTTCGGGTCTTTGGAAACTCGGAACATAGTCTTCTAATCATGGTGAAAGATCTTAAACTTCTCCCTTAAAGATCATCCCCTTTTTGTTTTCTTACTGAAAATAATTATTTATATCCATGGGAAATGAAAAGATATAAATGGTGAGCTCAATTTCTCATCAAGTGTAATATTGGAGAAAATAAAACAAACCATATACATTTAAACATAAAAATATGAACATAATGTTTAAACATCAAAATCATGATCAATGACATAAAACATGGTAGTATCTAAGGCATAGATCATAATAGAACATAAATCATCATAAAATATCATGGGAATAAAAAATGTAATTGTGGAAAACCATTAATCATTTGCTATGATTTCCATAATAGCCAAGGCATTGTTGCCAAGACCATCATAGTGCATAAGGTCCCTTACTGAATCGAGTTCACTCCAGGTTCCGGTCATGTATTACTGAACCAGATTAACATGTCTTTCGAGCCATGTCTATATCATGAGATATAAATATTTACCCAATTCATTGGAGGAGGATATAGGTCCCACCCATCTCATAATTAAATCATTCTTACTTGTTCCACAACAGAAACATAAATTATTCATCATATCCCAAAGAATAAAAAATGGGTTTCATAAACATCATCCCATCATAACATAATACATATAAAACAAATGGATATCGTTTCATCATAAGAAAAGTGTAACCTTGTAAATCATATATACATTATACATTCAACATACACATATGAGAATAATTTCATCTTAGAGGGAAAATGGTTTTGATAAAACACTTGAAATGAATTCTTGAGGAAAATATCCTTTTTTCATCAAAATAATTTTCTTTTCTCAAAATGTCATGCAATTTTAAATGAACAGGATTTTGTTGAAAATTGTCATGAAATCTTGTATAGTATTTTTCATGAAAATAAGGTGTTGTAAAACTGTAAAAATCCGTTCATGCCGTATAAGTTAAAAAACATTCTTCTCATAATCTTGCTGGAAAAGTCAAAAAAGTACCTCGTATGATAAACAAAATAAATATTCCATAAATACCATGTAGTAAAAGTAAAAAATGGGTAAAAATTACTTTAAACATACATGAAATCATCTTTAGATAACAGGTACATGGATGATAAATATAACCCTAGTAAATAATAGGAATAAACAATCTCGGATAAAAACGAGATTGGAAAAGTAATCCCTTACAAGATCTTTTTGTAAATAAAATAGATAACTTATGTGTATTCACTATAAGGTCACATAAATAAAGTATAAATACATGATAATATATAAATTTTTTTTCTCACATAATCAAAGAACGACATAAATTAGAAAGAGAAGATCAACCCAAAGAACAGAAATTGGGTTAAGAAGTTCCCTTATATCATGTCCGACTTGACTCGATCTTTCTTTATTCTCCTGAATAATAAACCAATGTTAATTTAAACTTTCTTAAGAACCTTTTTAAAGGTTATTATTCTTTTTATATCACTTATTACCATGTTATAGACAGTATGTAACCATTTACATAATAAAGTTCATTTTTTTGATATTTGGTACTTGAGTCAAAAATGGACTTCTAATAATTACATGTTGTTCATGTGGTCAAAGGATCTCTATATCCAGAATGATATTTATGATTTATATATCATATATATCATATATATCCAGCATATATATGTATTTATAATATTATATAACATATGGAGGTAAGAAATGAAATGCATCGTTCATGGAGACGGTAAGTCGTACGTACTCATGAACGCTACTTTCATTTCTATTTATTATTTTAATGGAATTAAAACATAATGTTACATAGGTATATTATAATTAAAGTATAATAGAACATATAATATCATTAACTCCATCCTTTATTCATCCCACATAAGGAATTAACGCATCCCATCACTTTGAGTGGGCAGTAGTCCGTACTTCCTCAAATAAGATTATCGTATTTACCCTCTATGGAAACCATAAATGATAAATATAATTGAGAAGTAAAGAAGAATAAGTAAATAATAAACATAATATATATCATATATATAAATATATTTCCATCATAATGGCCACCATGAGAGGTGGTAGGAGAAAATCGAACAATCATCATTTCATGAGGCGTTAGTTTGCCATCCACAGAAACATTATGTTCTTCATCTAATAGATGGAGGTGTTTGTAAGTGTAGATATAATACTTCTCATAACAAAATCCTAGAATATTTATGATACTGGTGTTGTAACAAAATAAAGTATTAAAAAGATTTTAGGTGTTCGATAAGTAGAATAAAAGAAAACAATTTAAGAGAAAATGTTACCTTTAATTTGGGTAACTTCCTTTGGTTTGAACCAAAAGGACTTATTGAAGTGCCTTCTACCTAAGGTAAGGCTTTTAGGGGGAGGATAGGGATGTAGGTAGATTAATTGGGTAGTGTTCGGATGAGACAAACGGCTTGATAGGTGCGAGGAATTAGATAGAAATGGTCTACTTTTATAAGGGGGGGAGGGGCTCTTTTATAATGTGTGAAAATATTATTTTATTATAAACTTATCTTCGGTTTCAAAGTATTCAAAAATAATTAAATATGAAGATAAGATGACTCATTTTCGAAATAATTTCATCTAATCAGAATTGGACATATTTTGGATAATATTTTAATCATTATAATCTTATTTATTTAAATAATTTATTAATGAGGTAAATACAACATAATTATTGTGTCATAAATAATTTAATTTATTTGATGTCTAAAAAATTATTTAAAAAATATACCATCATGTCAGAAATATTTTTAGATTTCCATTTAATATTTATAGTTGAAATGATAATTTATATAACCCCTTATAAAAATTAATTACCAAAAGATATTTGTAAATGTCAATTTTGTCTTTGAATTAAATTAATTAATCCAAATTGTCATTATCACTACCAAGTGGCTCAATGGGGTCCCAAAATCGACCCACGGATGCCCATTTTCGGTCACTAATCATCCAATAAGGTTACGATAAGTGTTAAGGTAATTTTTAATTATTATAATATCCTTTTAAACTTGAATTACCATATTTAACTTTAACCATGGTAAATAAAAGTTCAAAGTTATTATCCGCAAAAAATTATTTTAATATTATTGAACCAAATTTTACTTCTTGATAACAACCATTTATTCCTTTTTTTCGAAATTCAATTCACAAAAGAGGTAAATTTTCATTTAAATGAATTAGTCAATTTTTTAACTACCACTATGTGGTATCACTATTCATCAAAAATTTATGTTTTTCAAAAAAAAATTCATAACATTTAGCCTAATCTATATTTGATATTCAAAATTATAAAATGATGTTGATTTTTACAAATTCAAATCATAGAAGTGGAATTAATTAATTTTAAAATTAATTCCCGTTATCAAAACAAATAGCATGTTTTTAAGAAACAATAACTATCAAAAGATCAACATTTGTTTATGACCAATTTCAAAGTGAAATTAACTCCAATAAACAACATTGGTTTAAATTGTAAAAATATATTCTAAATACACATTAAAACCAATTAAAATGATAAACTAACCCTATAATTTTTTGCGATGAAAAAAATTGTTTTTAATTAAAATATACCGTGTTTTTACTATTCATTAAAATATGAAAGTTATCCGAATAATATGAAAAATTTATCCAAATTAAATTTTTATATCCTTATTCCAAGGAAGAATCTTATTTTGACAAATTAAACATATAAACATTATAGAAACTAGGCTTAATATGGTTGCTCCATCAAAAGGTGGCAAAACTGCATTTTTTGAAAAATACTTATTTTACGTGAAAAATTAAGTTTGTTAAAATACCATGTTCTAGAAAATGTTTAAGATGAATAATAATGTTATATAATTAAAAATTTAGATGATAATATTCATAACGGCTAGTTCATAACAATATTATAACCATATATCGTCGTTTAGTGAAACCTGGTATTGTGTATATCACACGCTATCGAGGAAGGTCGTGATTGCATGTAATGCAAGCCAAGTCAGGGTTGTGTGTAGTTCAAGACTCCTTCATTGTTTTTTATAACATAATCCAACTATATTTCATTTATACATTGAATATATATATATATATATATATATAATTACTCAATGTTGCATAGAATAACTACTATAAATCGAACTTGAAATTGTGTCTAACATGATCCAAGAATAGTGTTGTGTATACTGCAAGCTAATACAGTGTTGCGTATAGTGCAATGTAATCTTGGTGTATCGTACAACATAAGATATGAAAAAAATAATATATCTCATAAAATCTCAGGGTGTTACAATAACCATTTTTTGGTTTATGTTAAAAGGAATAAGGGAATATTAAATGTTAAAACTACATTTAATATAGATTCTATTGAGGTTATTTATGATACAGGTCAATTGATTTATGGAATGGTCTATATTAAGCCTTTGTCTTTATTATTAATTTTTATAGATTAATTTATTAATTTATTATATGGAGTTTTACAAATTAGGGTTATTTTCATAATTTATTATAAATTTATTAGTTTTGGTTAAAATATAATGACATTAAGAATATAATTTTATCTATTTATGGATTATGTGAACCATTTGCAGTTTATTTTAGTGCTTCAATCAAGAAAAATTAATCATGAATACTCCTCATTTAGAGCAACTGATGATGTTGTTTTATAAATCGATTAATGAATGAAATTTTTCTTGTCAAGTTAGTATATTTCCTTATGTTAATAGTCTATACTGTAATTTAGTTTCTTAACTATAGTAATGGAACATTGAAATAAAAATTTAAGAAATCTAAATTAATTTATGATGAATTTATGGTCTTTCCCTCAATATACTTATTTATGATTTTATGGTTATTAAAATTATCAAAATCATTTTCATTCTTATGATCAATATTCTCTTACATTATTCATCATTATTAAGACCTTTTATTTTTACTCAATGTCTATATTTTTAATTCCATCTAACTTTCTCCGATTTATAAACCTATATAATTTGTATTCTATTAGACCATTATATTTCCCTTACCACTTTTCAAGAGAATGTTTTGTTAACCCTGTTTATGGTGTGTGATTTAACCAAAGGTATTTTCAAATGTCAATACCATTATTATTGATCCCAAGATCTAATTAAAATTATGAAATATATTATCAGGGTCCAAATTTAATACACATATATATATATATGAATTACTCTATATTTGATAACAAATTCTACACACAGCATCGAGCTTAAAAGAACAATAAAATACTAATATTTAAATTATATAGATATATACTAGACATTAAATTGGTGGTATTTATATGATTAAACATATTATTAAATATTTATAAATTTCATACTCAATTATAATTTATTTATTAATGGATAATAAATAAAAACATAATTTTATAATAATGTTATTTATGATTTCAAAATAAGTAATCTTCAAAATTTGTATCATTTTTTTGTGACAGAATATTATAATTACTTTTTAGAAATATTATAAACTTCATTTAATAATAATTATATAATTATTGATTTCATAATAGGAAAATTATATTAGGTAATTTGTTTCGATTTTTTTAAAAAGGAAGATCTTTCAATGAATTGTTACAAATATTTATTTTTAGTGAAAACTATATTTTCATTTCAAGTACTTATAAATTCACATTGTATTTTGGATTATTCATAAAATTTAATTATATTATTTTGATTACAAATAATCTAATAGATTTTATTATATTCAAAATTATGCTAGAAATAGTTGTAAAAATATTTTTATACTTAAATAGGAAGTTACATAGAAAATATTTTTTCACTACATTTTGTGTTTATTTTTATATTAAATTATGAAAATTCCAGAAACTGAAACATACAAAATTTATTCAACATTTTTTATCCAGATTTCAATTTTTCGTAAATAGACCCTATTTATTTCTCTTCATTATGAATAGTAATTGGGATAAATATTTGACACCACGGTAATGGTAAAAGAGGGAAAAGTAGGTTAAAACTATTCTTCAATGATTATAAATATAAATAACACCTGAAATGGATCTAATAGATGGGTGGGGTTTTTACCCACCAATCAATGATTTTATTTTATTTTTTAATCTTTTTACCTTTTAAGAAATTGGTTTATTTATTCTTTTAAGTAATGAAAATTAGAAAATGACACACTCTTTCTTTTAAATATAATTTTTTATTAAAATAGTGACAAAATTGTTTTTTAATTAATATTAATGTTTATTTTTATATTAATGAAAATAGTTATCTCAGGGATTTTTTTTAAATTTTTTTGGATGATATAATTACTCTAATTTCATGCACAACACCAACAGTATGCTTGTGAAAGCAATAGAAAAATCATGAAATTGAAATTAAATACACTAAAGGTAATTTTGTTTTAGTAAATTATAGTATCAAAATAATTATATGTATATATATTTTATAATATTAATATGGTAAAAATTATATATTTGAATTAAATTTTAATCCTGATGACATTAATGTATAATCAAATGAATAGTTCCAAAAACTATAATACTAATTTTTTTTATAAATATTTTATTAAATAAATTGAAATTTATAAAATATTATATTATAAAATGTTAATGGGATCAGATTGAAAATATAAAATGTATTCCATTAATGGGTCACTTTTCCTTTTATAGTAACATCCATAACTACTAAATTGTAAAAAACATTAGTGTCATAGTAATTGTAAAAAGGGTTAAAGAAGGGTTTATAAAATAAAAAAGGTGAAAAAATTCCAAAAATAATAAAATTATAAATTTATAAGAGGATTTAAAATCATATGAACACTATATTCTAATTATCAAAATTTTAAGCCCCCTGAACATGATAAATAATTTATATTAATTTAATAATTTATGTAATTCCAAGATCGCCCCTCCCCTTGGTTATAAAAGGGAACGTCCTCTCAAATCGTAATGAAAACTATTTAGCATTTTAGAATAACCAATACCTATGAAAACTCCATACTAAAATTCCTATCAAAATTTTAATGGTATTAGTTTTGCCAGAATACCATCCATATATAGATTGTGGTGTAAATCAATGAAGGTTGTCTCAAGAAGGGGTATAACATTCAAAGAAATGTTTTAGATTTATCTATTATTATACATAATTAAAATATTAATAAAAAATGATGAAATAATAAAATATGTATCTTCCATACACTAATATGTTTTTAAGTTAGTTGAAGAACCTATACGCTTATCTTCATACATCAAAGGGGAAATGAAACCATTGCATGTGTGTACGGAGGACTACTGCCTCATGAACTGATTTAATTAATTTGTGATCGCTAAATATCATGGTTTTTTATAATTATGGATTTAAATTGGGTATATATATATAATATAAATAAAATATTTTTTATTCTTGAAATATAATATATAATATATTTTCTTACAATTCCATCAAACGAAAAATAACAATGATGTTCGTGAGTGCTTGTGGATTACCACACCCATGAAGCAATGTGATTCATTTTTTATCACCAAGTCTAATTGATGATATATATAGATGTATTCCAATATGAAATATTAGATTTATGAAATAATCAAAATTATGGAAAGAAAAAATGTAACTTAACTTCTTTCTATCATGTTCATTAAAAAATTGAAATGGTACTCATGTGTTCGTATGAACATCCATCTACATGATTGTTATTTGAATCATTTTTCATTTTGATATTTCATGGTGGGTTTTTATAGTATAACTTATGAAAATAATGAAAATAATATCATTATTATTATTAGGGAGACAATTTGTATTTTTTAGGAACCATTATTTATTTATCCATTATGTCATATAAGAGTTTTTCCTAATTCTATAAACGCTAAACCTAAATGGTCCTTGGGTAAGTGATCCAAAATTTCCATTTAATATTACGCATTTTGTGGGTTAAAAAGTGTGACATATTTAATTGTATTAAATCAATAATTTAAATATTATTTTTTATCACCAGATCTATGATTGAATGTTCATGAATTATATAATTCGTATTAGATAAATTATTTAAACAACTTTATAGATTGTGATTTATTCATGTGAAGTTATCTAAATATTTATGGATACCATCATTGGGTTATAAGAATAATGTTGTTCGTATGATAAAAATCATAAATACCCCTTTTCATGTTTTATGTGTAATGATTTTAAGGTGGCTAATTTTATTTTGGGAGACGTTTTATTAGGATAGGGTATATGTAACCCTTAGGTCAAGCATAAAAGACTATTTAATAAGAATCATATAAGATTTTTTGTGAGGTATGTTGAAAGGTATGAGACAAAATTTAAGGTTAAATTTTTTTTTAAATATGAGGATATTATGGTTATTTGGGATATAGGGGCATTTATATTTGTAGTAATATATGTTGAACCTTTGGTTTTGTTGCTTTATTTTAAATATTAATATACAATTTATTCATATAATTTATTATATATTTTTTATTATTGTCATTATTTGGGATAACCATTTCTATTTTTGTTAAATTCTAAATAAATGGGGAATATCTTGTTATTAATTTTATGATTATGTGATTTGTTTGAATTTATTTTAGTGATTCATTCCTAAAAAATCATCTTGAATACTCACCACTTGGTGAAAATTATGAGATTATGGTGGAATTTGAGTAAGGACGGAAATTTTCTTTCTTATGTAATTATATTTCACTATGATCATAGTATACCTATTATATGAATCCCTAAACTCATAGTAAAATGATATTGAATTTAAAATTTTCCCCCATTATATTCATTTTCAATGAATTGAATGTATTTTTAACTCCTCATTGATTTATTATTTTAAATTAAATTAATTTCTCATGATAATTCACTTTCGTTTAATCAATGTTCTTTTTCACTCTCAATCATTATTGATACAGGTCATATTCCCTCCAATATCATATTTTCACTTCTCACTAATTATTTCCAATTATTAAATCTATTTTTGTGCTATTTTAGATGAATATTATATTTCCATTTCAGTTCTTTCAAGTGGAAGTTTTATTAACAATTTTTACGATGTAGGATTTCAACAATGTTAATTTCAAATTTCTACCCCCTGGTTACAGATATCGAGTTAAAATTTAGAGGAGGAAATTTGTTAAAAGGGGGGATAATGAAATATCCTGATATTTTAACAGAACTATTTGTTTGATAGCCTATACAAAATGCAATACTGAGCTTAAAAACTAAAATATATTAATATTTAAAAGTTCTAGATATGACATAACTGTTAAATTGGAATGTAGAGATAGTATTAACAAAATAATGAAATATATATATAGGTTAAACTCAATTAATATTTATCTATAAATTCTTAGGAAATAGTCACTAAATGTTTCACTAATGTTATTTTATTCTTCAAAAAATATTTTTTCTTTAAAAATGGTTTTTATTACTTTTTTTTCTAAAAAAATATGAAAATCAATTTATGTGACTTTTATTAATTATATTTTTTAAAAAAAGATATAATTTTTTTATTCATCACATAATCATTTCATTTGGATGCAAATTTGGATTTTTTAGACAATAAGGGTCATTCAATTTATAGTTTAAAATTCTACTTTTTATTAAGAAATCTCTTTTATTTTCAAGTACTTACAATATAACATTATATTTTTAATTAATTATAAAATTTAATTGTGTTTTTTTATTAAAAATAATACATTATATTATTATTTTAATTATTATTATACTTTAATTAGGTAAAAAACATTTTTATACTTAAAGATGCAATTTTCTAGAAATTTTCTTTCTGTAACATTATGTGGGATTAATATTAAATTAACTATTGAAAATTATTGAAATTTAATAATGAAAGATAGATTCAATAGTTATAATTTATAGGATTCAATTTGGTAAATATATACCTTCTATTTTTTGTCATTTTAAAAATTAATCCTGTAAAATATTTGCCTATATGATAAGGGTAAACGAAGTAAAAATGGTTAAAAATTCACAGCAATTCTTTGAAATATTTGGAAAACCTGAATTTTATCAAATTTATGAGTGTGTATTGACTATACTCGAAAAATAATATAATTTTATGGAAATACTGTAATCTTTTTTAGGAAAATGATAAATATTATTATGTAATTAAAAATAAAAAAAATCAATCTTATGATGTTAAATTTATATTATATGTTCACTTATGTATAAAAATAAGTTTTTAATTAATATTAAATTGTATTGTAAGAATATTGAAATTTATTTTTTATTTAAATTTATTTTAAATTTTTTGTGATGAAATAATTGCCTTAAATGCTTAATATATATATATATATATAACATGATTGAGATTTGGTTAAAATATATATTTGAAAGAAAAGCTCATCTTGATGAATTCAATGTCAAATTAAATGAACAGTTCAAAAATTTATATTAATAAAATTTTATAATAAGCAATATTTTATTAAAATACATAAACATATAAAAATTCATATATTTAGGAAAGTGAATAAAATATTGTTGAAAATATCAAATAATTCCCTTTATGGGTGAATTTAATTTTCATAGTATCATTCATGACACCTAAAGGTTAAAAATATTAATGTCAGTGTAATTTTCAATAGTGTTAGCAAGGGTTAAAAAACATGAAAAGGTATAGAAAATCACATATATGCCCATATTTTATTAGATTATTGTATTTATACACATAATAATCCTAGATTCTAATTATATCAATTTTAGGACACTTGAAAATGAATATTAATTTATATTCACTAAAACATTATGAAATTATGAGAATACCCCTCTCCTCACTTATTAGAGGTGTCCTCTTCTCCTCTCTTAATCACTCCTTTTGATCACTATATCTCAAAAAATACATTCAAAAATAACATAATAACATTCATCACAATGTTATACACATCATATGTTTTTATAATACCATACTTGGAGGGATTAATGTGTAATGAAATGGAGGTTTTCTAAAGAAGAGGTATATCTTTTAACAGAATGAATTTGTTTTATTAATAATTGTACCTCCTATAGATATTATTAAACCATGATGAAATAATAAAATTACTATATTCCATATTATGGGATTTTTTATATTAATATAATGACATATGTCCATCTCCTCATCTGTCAAATGGGAAGTGATAACATTATTCTTGTATATGACTGACTATCAACTAGAAAAATGATGTAATTCATTTTCCATCACGACATATAATAGATGATTATAATGATGGATTTAATTTATACATATGGTATTCATGACTTAATTATAAATATTTAAAGCTATATATCATCTATTTTCTCACATTTCCATCAATTTAAAAATTATAACTTTTTTCATGCGTACTTATGGATTACCACCACCTATAAGTGATGTGATTAAATTTAAAAAAAATCACATGGATGATATATATAAATGTATTAAAAGGTATAATTTTGTATTTATTATTTATTCCTTAACATGTAAATGTAATATTATACTTACCTTCATTCTTTCATGTTCATAGTGAAATGGAAATGCTACTCACGCATATATATGGCCTACCACATACATTATTGTATCGTAGTTCATTTTTAATAACCATTATTATTTATCGGTTTTCAAATAATAATTTACGTATAATAGTTATAACTATTTAATAATTATAATTTGTAGTGTGATGTATACTGTTATGAATCATCTTTTCTATTAAATTTACCATGTAATATTTTTTCCGAATTCTTTAAAACCCTAACCCTAAATTTTTTTTGGGTATTTATGTGATCCAATAATTTTTGTTTGATGGTATATGTTATTAAAGTGTAAAATTGTGTTTTGTTTTTTATATAAAATCCAAAAGTTTAATTATTATGTTATCTGCATTTGATCTAGGTGTGCAAATTTGAGATTATTAAATCTTCAATCTATATCAGTTACATGGATGGGTGTATCATTAGTCTTTTATAAACTACTTATTTATTTCAATGGATATTTTTTTCAATGTTAATTATATGAACTCATCATGGAAAATATTCTTTATATTCCTTCCAGGAGAAGTATGAAACTCCACATTCTTGTATTGTGACCAGAACTCCCACACCATACTTATTCTTAGGAACCTCCATATTCTTGGAACATAAATATGGGGTTGGGTTCCCCCTTCTCCAATATATAAATTTTTAAAAATCTATAGTCGAACAATTATATTCTTATTCTATTATTTATACAATTATTTTATAAGATGCCTTCATTTTTGTCATCCTTCTATTCTTTTTATATAAGATTTAAATTCTACATTGAGTTCTTATCTATTTTCATGGTCTACACTTTACTATTATTTTTCCTTAAAGAACTCTTAAAATTTAAATATTTAAACCCAAGAACTCTTCAATATTCATTTCATTGTATATCATTACACATCAATGATACATATTCATATTTCACATGGGATGTAATTTTATAAGGTCAACCATCATGATTGTCTTTTTATTAAAATTCATTTTCATTCTCTTAATATTTTTAAAATAATAAACACTCTCAAATTCAACTAAAACATTTCATAAAATACATTCTCTATAACAATTCAGATATATATACATTTCTTTTGTCAATTTTTTACATAACATATTGTGTGGTCAATCCTTGATCCATCAAAATCATTTATTTCCCATAATATTCATAGATTTTAAATTTTGGTTTTGATTGAATAAACCTTATTTCTATAAATCTTCACACATTCACAATGGAATCCTTGAATGGTCTCCTTGATCTATTTCATAAATTCTATTTGGAGACATCATAATTATATGCATAATAATCAAAATAAAAAACTTCTATTTTAGCATGAATCATAGATTTACCCCAAAGTATGTGAAATTTGATACATTTTATAATAGAATATGAATATTAAGATATTAGAGAATGTGTTCCCGGTATATTTCCTCATGAATAATAAATATTTAATAAATAAATATCCAGGAATTATCATTTTGAATTACTCCCTGTAAAAGTAGACAATTAATCATACAATATGATCAATAAAATTATATATTAAATATTTCACATCACCCATCTATTAAAATTTTACAAAGGTTATATGAATGATCCTATATTAATCTAAGTATGTTCCACATCAATTTTTTGTTAAACAACATTCAGTTATGTAAATTCATTTATTCTTTATTAAGAAGCCTCTTTCTTTGATTGAATTGAGGTCTTAGTGGTGTTCTAGGGATTAGAGAATTTGAGGTAGTAGAAGGATAAAGGTATATAATAGTACTGGAGTTATTATTGGGACACTATACCTTGGGGGGGGTTCCCTATAGTGCAGGCAGTTTGGATTTCACTAATGGATATACATTAGTGCCCACTGACTAATTGGTGGTGTCAGGCTAGTCCATCAAAAAATTGGTCAATGTGGTATTTTTATTACCTAAAAAGCACATTTGAATTTTTTTAATCTCTTTTTTCAACCATAATATATGATCAATGAATTTTGAATGTCCTCCAAGGCTATCAAAGATTGTCTAACACCTCTCATTAGTTATTCGATCAGTTCTTCGATCCACTATTCAAAAATCAGTAAGTCTCTCTTATGATTGGTGAAATCCTATTGTTTCCTTCTTGGATAATCCTATTATAACCCAAAATATTTGTGTTAAATTTATTCAATAGGTGATTATTGTGATCCTAATTTATCTTTCACCTAATCATTATGGTCTTCTTCTTCGTTATACAAGGTGGGTGGTCTAGAACAATTCTATAATGTCTATTTAATTTTGTAGTTTGTGAACCATGTGTGATAACACCATCTTGTCGTGATTCTGACCAATCTAAATCAGTAACACACTATTTTGTTGAAATTTTATTCTTTGGACCACCATTGGATATCATTGATTATGTTAACAATGAGACTAGGACTAGAGTAAACATGAGGGTTCTTCCAACCATTGACTCTAGAATGGAACAAGAAAAGAATGATCCTAAAGCCCCATAATTACCTAAAAATCGGTTATAAAATATGTAAAAATCCTGAGTTTTTTTGACATGGATTTTTTATAAAATAAAAAAATTTCTATTTGGATTGGGAATGAATTATATGGGTTTAAATATGAGACTATTATGTAATTAGAATTGGTATAAAGGAATGATGTAATATGTATATGATGACTTTCATAATGATAATTGTATTCAAGTGATATGTGAAATGGGATTGATAAAATTGTTTTTATAATTGGTAAAACTGATTAAATTGGCAATTTTTTGGTATTTGTTTTTGGGGATGAATTGTTAAATTGAATAAATGGAATGATAATGGGTTATTTGATGAACAAACTAATATAGATTTTGATGACCTGTTTGTAATGTTTGGTGTTTTATATTATACATGGATTTCATGGTACATTGATTTTTCATAAATATTTATTATGTTTAATTTCTTTTGGGCTAGGAGAATGATTATTTACTACATGATGGCTAGATATAAGGTAACATACAGCATGAAGGAATTATGGATTGTAATGTTATCTTGAAGGAAATATGCATAGATTCCTACCATCTGAGGGATATATTAATGGGTGTATAAACCTTGAGAGATAGATGTATGGGTACATACCAATTTAAGGATATATTCATGGGTACATACCACCTGAGGGGTAGAATTACAGTAACATGATTGTTAAGGGTGGGATATATATTATATTTGTTGACTGAGTGTGAGAACAAATGTGTGAATGATTTATCTTTGGAAGAATAATCCTCCCATGATATATTTTATTCATACTAGGATATAGAATCCACAACATGATAGAGATATCAGGTATCATGATGAAGTAGGTTTGGATGACACTGGGTGTCAACCTGAAGCTTAAGGGTTAGTAGGTTTATTTTATGTTATGTATTAATTTATCAATTAATTCCCTACATTATTATATTACTGTATTCACTATATGTTAAGGCTATATTGTTTATATTCATAGGTTTCATCCTACCACGTTTTAACCACACCATTTTTGGTCCATTATTTGGTAGCTGAAAAGATTTCATGGATACAGGTTTGGACAATGAAATAAGACCATATACTTGATTTATTTCTTCAGTGGATGAGATTGGATCATAGAGTCAGGACCGAGAATAGGGTTTTAACATATTTTATTATGAGTCTATTTAGTATTTTAATTATGTGACATTACAAAAACATTTAGTGTGTTATAAAATAAATTTTTATATATATTATTGTTATTATTATTTTTTGTTTTATATATATATGGATTGGGTTGGTTATGTCTACATATATACATATTGATTTTACTATTCATTTATATTTTTAATGTTATTATTACAACTCTATACCAGAGGATATATACTCTCCACTCTATTCCTCTCACCCTCACTACTAGTTGATAGCCTCTAACTTATGGGGATCCATAATGGAGGTATCATAATGACCCATACAAGTTCAGTAAAGGAGTACAAGACATAGGACATTTCAAAGTGGTATAAGAGAAACTGTATTTTTTGATTCATTACTAATTGGGGGAGATAAACATGATACTAGGACATATTGGGGATTGGATATGAAATTCTCAGGAGAGTAGGTAACACATGTGTTGGGTAAACACAAGTACATATTGATGTGACTTTTGTTAATGGTGGTCACCTATTATTATTGTGATATTATTTCACCTTGGTTGATTCAATTATTTCATGATATGACTATTTTGTGATATTTTACTCATGGTTCAATATAACATTAATTGAGTATGCATGAATCATAGTAGGCACATAGGTAATTATTTTGATATGATGTGTTCATGATAGGGACATTTAATATCACATGTAACTTATCTACCTATTAAAATTGTGGAATGTAATCCATTTATATATTAAGTAAAAAGGTATAATTGGAATATTTATGATATTCTAATTCACATGTTATGAAAAGTTATAGAGAATCCTTGTCAAATTATTCTTTTTTGTTGTCTTGAACGTCAAATTATTATTATTATTATTATGTTTCATATGATATCAGATGTGTATTGAACATTGTAGAAAAAATTCATTGGTTTCATCATCATGTTAAGATTCAGGAGAGTTATAATCAACACACTTCTCATATAGCCATGTTGGAGCTTCCTACGTCACTATGAAATATGAATGGCAGTAAATATTGTAACTATTTCCTATGGGTTATCTGGTCGAATTAAAGTTATCTTGCACACATAATTACATTCTTGTATAATTTTACCATGTATTTATAGCTTTATTAAATTTCCGTATTCAATACGGAGGGAGGACCCATGGAATCTATGTTCTTGATATAGTTTTTTCATAAGATCTTCGAGCACCTTAAGGCACCTATGTAGAGGAGGTTGTGGGTTTTTACAAATTTTTCTATAATGACCATCCATGAAATATATTATTTTAGTGAGGGAATATAATAGATGTTTCACCAATATGAAACATTTTTCTCAATGATTTATTTATGATGAGATGTTAAGGGTAAATAATTTCTAATATGGGATTTTTATGAGTTAAAGTCACAGGGGAATGTTTTTCTCCAAATAAAATTCACTGACGTGATGAATCAATATATCATTATGGAAGGTAACCTATGAGAGGCCTCTAGTGGTGTATATATAGTCTCTATAGGATGATCATTGTACTCTTATTTTGGTGGAAATATGAACCATTGTGGTAGCTTCGGAAATGGGATTATCATGAATAGATTCTAGGGGATTGGTCACCTGTCATAGGATCGTGAGTAGGTGTAGTAATTTTAGTGTGTAAGGTTTTTATAGATGCACCCAAAGTATCTTTACCTTACCACGAAATTTCCCACTTATGGTTGGATGTCCATCTATAGAGGGTTTTTATAGGAAAATAGTAGCTGAGTGGGGGAACAGGATCAGGGAACACCCCCATGTCTTTGAAGGACATAACTGCCCCAAAATATTTTGGTATCTAGGGTTCCTCTAGATTCTCATGTTGAGGTATGAATTTCAGTACCCTAAATTAAGAGTGACATGATAAGTAATAGAGATCATATCAAGAGAGTGACACTAGATCCCAAAGTAGAGGGGTGATTCATGTGCATGCTATGTATTGTACCCTGACCAATCAGGATGTTGGCCCTTCCACTCTCAGAGTTAGGATTCCTATATATTGGGCCCTTTCCTTTGTTTTTTTTGTTATATAACATCAAATTTAATCATATCTATACAATTTTCCAATTATTTGTGTTCATATGTATTTATTTTGGTTGTACATAAGACCATCAACACTCCATTTGGGGTGTAATTAGAGGGAAATAGATAATCCAAAGTATTTTTCTTGATGTTAGGGGAAAATCATTTATTCTAGGATCTATTTTCGTTTTAAAGAGAATTACTGAATTTTATTCTAGATATATATCATCCATTTCAATATCCAGATAATGAAGATTGTTATCAAAGTTGAGTGACATTTTAATATCCATAAGTAGGAGTCTATGTTCCATAGGATGAATTTGATCATTTTTGTTTTCATATAGGAACAATTTAGTGAAAATTGGAAAGTCTAACAATCTTAATAATGAGACTTGTTACGAAATATAGCAAGTTATAATAGAGTAATTTTTGTCTAATAGTGAGCCTTTTGTAGGATTGTTTTCCAAAATAATTTTATGTATTACGACATGAGTGGGAGATCATGTTCACTTTTACAATGGTGCTGTAAGATGATCGATTTTTCTATTCCTGGATATAGGATGACACTAGTTGGGAAATAAGAGTTGAAGTTATAGTTGGAAGATATAGAATCTGATAGTTACATATGGCCCCGTAATTCACCATGTGATTCTACTATTATTTTCACCATGAATATTTATTGTAATTTTAACATAGAAGGTTCAACTAGATGACTGTCATGAACTGATATATCATTCTTCACATATACAATTTCTTCTATCAGTAGAGAGGTGACCAATTTTTTTAAGATCAACCATAGGTGAGGTTACCATTAGTTGATGGTGAGACCCTATAAGATACCCTTGAATTAGTTTAGTATAATATATAAAATATACGTGTTTATGGTGATGTTTTTTAGTCCGATGAATATACCAACTATATTAATGGAATTGATTAATAATATCTTTCATCTATTCTGGGATCAATATTTTGGGGTTTTCATCAATGACATATTGGTGTAATCATAGTCTAGAGATGATTGTTCCAAATACATTGAAATCACACTAAGTACAATAATATAGCATCAAATTTACAGTAACAAATCTTCATATGGTAAATGAAATGATAAACTATTGCTTTTTTGTTATGTCATCTCAATGGCTGGAGTGTCAGTAGAACTAGAGAAGGTTGTATCAATTATATCATGAGATAGACCCCATGTTTTGTTCATGATTTAATTATTTCTGGGTATGTTCATATATTATCATCATTTCATCTAGGAAATATCCCATAAGGATTTTTGAAAATTTATTGGCTGACCAAAAGTTTGATGAAGTATGTATGCTCAAATTCTTGTAAGAAGGATTTCTAGGGGCTGAAGAGCATATTGAACTTAGCATTGACCAACAACTTAACCATGTCAGGTAAAGAGTATAAAACATATTGTGATTCATCTAGAGTAAGATTTCATGAAATTATGATGAAATAGGATTGATTAGTTGCTTATAAATCAAAATAGTAGATACCATATGAGAGTAATTACCCTACTCATGATATGGATTTAGGTGTGGTGGTACACTCCCAAAGATAGTGGTTGAATTATTTCTAGGTGAGCGGTCTTTAGTTAACATAGTCCATTATATTATCATGTGAGTCATTTCATAGAAGGACATAAACCATTGATAGAGGAAGTGGTTTAATTATATATAGTCTTTAATCTTGGAGTTTTTCTAAACTCTTAATAAGGGAAACATTATGGTTTATTACTTGAGTATGAAGATGTATAAGGAGGAAACAAATCAATTTTTTTTATTAGGGGAAGCATAGTTCGTTTTATAGATTTGAATCTGGATTTTTAGTATCCCCATGTTTGTTCATATATAACTTCAACCTATGTTATACCCTTGCATCTAGACTGGATCAATCAGGAGTATTTATCTCATCCTAAGGCATTATATCTAATGGACAATATATATATGGGGGATCCACCAATAGGTTTTTCCTTTCTTAGTGATGATGTTATTTATATCCATATATATATATGTGTGTGTTCCTATGGGGTTATGTAAGGAGTTGAGTATGGAATATCATTCTTTTAAATAGAAATTACATCTTAGTTCAAAAAATATGTATCATGATATTCATAAAGAATATTGGCTTCCATGGATGAAGAAGAAAATAATGGCATTTGTGCCATGATGAATCAGTTAAAAGTAGGTGAAATCTGATCATCCTAGGCCTAATAGGTTATTATATCATTTTCATATTCCCAAATGTAATTGGTATAATTTCATAATGGACTTCATGATTTGATTTTCAAGGACACCTCAAAAAATTATGTAGGATGTGTGAACATTAACATATTGATTAAGGTATCCCACTTCATTCCTAGCAGGGAGAACATAACAGTTGATGATCTCAGTAGTCTCTTTGTTTGGGAGATAGTTTTATTTCATTGAGTTATTGGGATTATAATTTCTCATCATGATTCCAATTTCATATCACATTTCTTGAAAGTTCTTCAAAATATGTAAGCATGGCAGGTTAATTTGAGTAAAATCTATCATCCAAAAGAGGGACGGTAATCTAAATAGTATATTTAGATTCTATAGGATATATAATGATCCCATGATATAGATTTAAGTGGTTCTTGTTTGAAAAATCTATCAATATATGAGATCTATTGTAATTAAATCATCCATGAATTTTTGGAAATGGATACATTTGAGGCCTTATATGGAAGGTCGTGTTATTTTGTAATGTGATGGTAGATGAAGTTGATTCAGATCTCATTAGTCTTATACTCATTTTTTAGACATATGCGTAGGTAAAATTGATCAATATTAGGTTAGTGAACATTTAATGAATGAATAAATCATACACTTACCATTAGATATGACCACAAAAGTTTGAGTTCAATCGTCGATATCTTCTTCATGTATCAAAAATGGTGGTGAAATGTTGTATCAATAATTAAAAAATATATTTCTTAGTTTTATATACCTTTAGAGATAATAGAGAAGTTCATTCCTATTGAATAATGATTATCTCTTCCAAAATTTTCCAATTCCATACATGACATGTTTGATTTGTTGTAGTATTTGAGATATCACACAGACCCTTATCAAGTGATATATGTTGATAATTTCGAGTGTGATGTTGATGAATCCTTTGAGGAGAATTAGATCCAAATTGTGGGCCACAATGAGAATAATTTCTATTGTAATACCATGTCTCATATGAAAATATAGTGGAAGTATTGGCATGTTCAAGAGGAGACCTGAGAGAAAAATTTTGATTTGAAGGTGAGGTGTATGTATCTCTTTTCCCATATGTCTCAGTGATTCATGGGAGCATACCTCAAGTAGGAGATATTATATGATGGGTATGTTTTAAGAACCAATTTTATCAAGGTTCATTCCACTCTTAGTTTTAGTTAAGACATTTAGGGTTTTTTCATGTGATTTTAATCAAAGTCAACAAGCCCCATTCTTGGATTTAATCTAGTTCATTGAGGTGTTGGGAGATCAGATGAGATAGGTTAAGATAAGGTTATTGGTAACTATTAGTACTAGAGGTACTGCAGGGCCACATGCTTGTTGATGAGATCCACCAGATAGCCAAGGATATTTGGATGAATGGGTCACCTACAAGTATCACATTTTCCAGTTGATGGGGTTCCATTCCACACACATGTGATATAGTACACCACCAACGAGATAATTCCCCATAAGATACTTGATATTTCTAGGATAGGCCAATGATGTAAGGGTCAAAGTGGTCTTGTTATGACCAAAAAACACCTTTTTTTCCTTTAAATCCCATATTTGAAACCCAATAAATGATAAGAAAATTTTAAAGGCCTTCCAAGTCCCTTAAGGCTCCTCCAACACCTCCCTTCGGATCTTCAATATCTTCTTCGATATGGTGATAAAAGAATGGTATGTGATGAATCTCAAATTTTCATATATTTTATACTTTAATAAATTTTTTATAATCCCACTTTAGTGTTATTGTATGGGTAATTGTCACATTTTTAGGTTTTAGTGTTATTTTGAGCCTAAATGCAATAATGTCCAAATTCTGCATTTTAAAAATATTTTTTTCATAGGGGTATTTTGGTCATTTCCGATTAAATATATGTCCAAATTTTGTGATTAAGATTTTGGTATTATCCTTATTTAATTTCCTTCATTTTTTGTCTTCTGGACCAGGGGATGAATCGATCATATAATGGCTGTACAAATTCAATGAAGTTGAAGAGTTTTTCAGGAGGACAGAATGGGACCCACAGAAGTAACGGATGGATAACATGGTGCACACACCTTCAACTTAATTAGTTACTACTGGAAACAAAAGAGGATTTATTAAGTTGGGTCCATGATTAATTGAATGTCAAAATACCCTCATTAAGGCATTATGGGAATGCTTACAACATGTGGAAGACGAAACGTCTCACTAGGCAGAAACGTTTCCATTGGGTAATAAATACATAACATAATGAATCTTCATCGAAACTAGGCTATATGTTGTTGAGAGACATGAAATAACATGTGGAAAAACTTTTTTTAAGGAAGAAACATGTAAATCGACAGTTTTGAGGGAAATAATGTCAGGTGAAGTTGAAGAATTGAAAATTCAGCGAGTCAAATGGACAGATTAAATATCTCGGATTGAATCAGTCAAATAAATCTCATATTTGGAGGGTGGAAGTAGGAGACATTTTGTAACATACTCTATGAAGTAACCTAATACAAATTCAGCCATTCGTTGGGACATACACGCGAAATCATTTGGAGGATTATTTTATAGAGAATTCTTTCACCTCATCTCCCAATAAATATGTATACTCACCCCTTCTCAAAGAATTGCCACTTCTTTGTGGACATTTTATTTATTGTTTTGTAGTTTCATTTCTTCTGTAGTATATTCATAATGTTTTAATTTATATTATTATTCTTCTTCATAACTCATTTATCCAATTTTACTTTTATTTGTTTCTCCCACCGTATTCACCTCTAACTCCATGAGAATGGGGAACTAACCTCGATGTTTGTTTGTGGAGGAGAATGGTGATAGATTGAGTTTCATTGTACACAAATTTTAATATCTTTATTTAATTTTTAGGATTTAGGTGGTGTTTAAATTGATTATGGTGTGTGATTTCCCCATTTTCTCTACCACCGAGTTCTTCTTCTAATTCAACATTTATCTTTCCCTTCACTATATAAGTCATGCATACGATAGAGTATGGCTTAGGTAGTGATGGTCGGAAAAGAGATCTGCTAGCTATATTTAGGAATAGTATTTCCCCGCATGCCGAGATCTATGTGTTGGGGAAATAAAATTTCGAATAAGAGGGTGTAGTGTGATAGATCCTGATCACTACATTGAATTGATATTGAAAATATTTTAATAAACAATGATATCAACCATTATGATCCCCCAAGAACAAATATATTGTTTCTTATTTTAACATCATATTGTATGAATTAAATATATAGAAATATATACATTCATATTTTATTCATATTTCAAACTCATATTTATATTATATATTAGTTAGAAAATAAATAGTGACAACATAATTTTGTTGTTGTGTATGTTGCCTCCTTGAGACTGACCCTGGGAGTGCACTATATTGCATTCTTAGGTAAATAATTTTTTGATCGGGGATCTACAAAAAATTACCGTGCATTAAATTGGTGCCGTTTCCGGGGAGGCGCAACACATGAACACACCATTTTTCATAAAAAAATCATAAATTTCAAAAAATATTTGTTTTTGTTCATGATGTATTTCAGTGGTGATTGTTTTGTATGGACAGACCAATCTAAGGTTCTAGAAGGATATTACAATGATATTGAAGCTATGTTTGAAAGGATTTGTGCAGTTGTGGAAAAATTGGAGAGTCAAATAGAGTTGATTGCTGAATACGTACATGCATGTCAAGAGCAACCCAAAACTAATCCTCAGCTGGAACCTGAACCAAAACGAACGGTGGAAGAGATTTCACCAATCATTTTTTCTGTTAAAAAACCCGAGGCAGGTGAGAAGTAGATATTAGAAGAGTTAATAATATCATCCCATACTCAACCATTACTCGAGGAGGTCCCTGATGTACCCATTCGAGATGATTCAGTTATTGGAGATCAATAATTTTTGGAAAAATCTTGGAATCACTTTGTATAAGATAACCTGAAAATTGATCTTCTTGTCTTTGATATTGAACAATCAATACCTTTTGTCATCACTCTTGCATTGAAAGATGTTGAAGAAGATGCACCTGTTGATATTTAAGTACAAATGGTATTTCCTGAAGAGATCAATTTCCTAGATGACATACTTGAAAGGGAAGATTTCTTAATTGATTCATCATGTTTTAATTTTATTTAATCGGAATTGTTTTCTGACTTCTCCTTTATTGAAATTTCTAATACAACAAATATGGATCAGGCCTTGGAGGTTAATGATGAGAACACCAAAGTGGTGGTGATCAAGGAAGAAGAGCCAAAGAATTTTGTGGTGGTGCGACTACCTCCTCTACATCATCTTTCATATCATATGGAGGAGGACACCACAAAAGTTCACTGGGAGCATGCCTATTATCTATTCCCTCCCACTCTAGATCTTAAATTCTATCGGTATTCTTTCTTGGGGGTTGGTAACATTATTATATTCTTTGGGGTTCACCAATCTAAGTGCCTACTAATGGACATCAGGAAAATCCACATGTGGTGGTTTATCTCAATGAAACCATGTCCACCTTCTGATTGGGGATAATCTACTAAAAATGCTTGACTAGGGGAAGTAAAAACCAAGCACCCTCTTAGGGGTCTAATCCAAGAATTATCTTTTATATTTTCCCTTTATCATTATTTTTATTTATTTATCTTATGTATTTTAATTACTTTCTCGTAGTCATAAAGTGGATGCTTCTAGGAGCATTACTCAAGGTATCCTATTTTTAAATAATGGCGGGTTGTCTCTTTCCTTCCCTTTGTTTTTCTACTTTTATATTTATATTTTGTTGAGTTGAAATAAGGGGTAGTTAAATTTATGTGTGGTGGAGTGTCAACCTGCTTAGTTCTTCTTGTGTTCTTTTCATTTTTTTTTATTATATTTTTAGGACTTTTGAGCTTTAATGAACATTCTTATCACCTTTCACACATCAATTTATTTTGAAATAGTTGAAATGATTTTTGAAATAATGGGTTTTAAATGATTGTTGATGTGAAAACATTTTTCATGAATTGGATTATCAATCATTTTTATGAGTTTTAATCATTCTCAAAATCCATTCTCATTAAACACTAACACAAAATACTTTTCAAATCTTGTGCGGTATTCTAAACAACTTTTTCATATTCTTCATAATACCCACACTTTCATGAGGGAAAGATGAATTTTGTGTGAGAAGTAGAATTTGTGAATAATTATCTATCAAAGCTTTGGATTTCATGGAAAGAATTTAAAATGATCGGGGCATCTCTTTTTCTAGACAAATTTTATCTTGTGACCCACCTTAACATTTATCCTTCGTAAGACCTTAGATTCTATGAAATGCCTTATAGGTTTAAGCCACATTGCAAGCCAATTTTACCTTACCTACCCGCACCTTTAGTATTTTTTCATGGATATTTAATGTTTGATTGTAGGGGAAGGGCCTTTCATGTGTGTTTATTGGGATATGTGTCATTTATGGGTTGTGCGAGGAGTGTGTCAAAACATTGGGTAGTGGAAAATAAGATAATTGGGCATGTTTCAAAATTTCATTGTGTTTATTTGTTTCATCCATTTCTCCTTCAAATAAAAATGAATAAAATTGGTATGAGCTTGAATTCCTCATTGTACATTATTCTATGACTCATGTCCCTCTCAAAAATAAAGGGCGTGAATTTTCATTCATTCATTGCATTTAAATTTTCAGCTTATCCTCCATGAAAAAGAAAAAAAAGAAGAAAAAAAAGTTGTGCATGTTAAGAGATTTCCAAGAAAAGGAGAACTTAGATTATATAATTCATTATAATCACATCTCAGATCATATACCATGTCATAAAAAGGGTGTGGTGTTGTTTTTCACATTTTCATGTGGTATTGAGAGAGGAATTTTTTGTGTTTTCCCTTGATTTAATCATACATTGTACTGAAAAGTCCAACCTCCTCTTTCTATCCTGGAACATTTTTCAATCATTATCCCACAAACCCTAATCCACATAATAATTTGAACCATTAATTAATTCCCTCATTATGAAATTGATTTTTAGGTTTTACGCTGTGGAGAAATGAGAATTTTCACAAACCTATAGTGATACAAGCGATTTTCAAGTACAATTATAACTCTAGATTCAATTTATCTTGTGTGAAGAGTAACATAAAATTCAATGTGAGGTTGGATGTGATTGGGCCATGGAATGATTTTTGAGGTTGAACAAATTTTAATGATTTAAATGAAAAAGAGAGAGGCTTTTTTTCATATATGATACATGATGGTCTTCTATTTTGGATAAGATCATTGATATTTTCTCATTTTTTATTGTTGTGTGAAATTTTATTTGGATATAAGATGATTGCACAGGAGTGCAATGTTTAACTGTGGGGGAGTGATGAAGCTCAAATGTTATTACATTTTATACTATAATTCATCGTTTATAATCCCACCATAGTTTTATTATATGGGTAATTGTCACATTTTTGGGTTTTAGTGTTATTTTTAGCGTAAATTCAAAAATGGACAAATTCTACAATTTTATCAGATTGTTTTCATAGGGGTATTTTGGTCATTTACCATTAAATATATGTCCAAATTTTATGATTAAATTTTTGTAGAATCCTTATTTAATTTCTTCCATTTTTTGTCTTCTGGACAAGTGGATGAATTGATCATCTGGTGGTTGTAAAAATTAAATGAAGTTAAAGAGTTTTCCGGGCGGACAGAATGGGCCCCACTGACGTACCTGAAGGATATCTCAGCGCACACACAATTAAATGAATTAGTTACTCCTGTAAAGAAAAGAGTATTTATTAATGCACGTCCATGAAGAATTGAAAGTCAAAATACCCTCATTAAGGAATTATGGGAATGCTTACAACATGTGGAAGACGAAAACTCTCACCATGCAGAAACGTTTTCATTGGGTAATAAATTCATAACATCATGAAACTTCATAAAAACTAGGCCATATGTTGAATAGATACGTGTAATTTCATGTGGAACAACTTTTGTGAAGGAATAAATATGTAAATCGACAGTTTGTAGGGCAATAATGTCACGGGTAGTTGAAGAATTGAAAACTCAGCGAGTCAAATGGAAAGATTAAATGTCTCAGATTGAATCAGTCATAACTCCTACATATGATGGAAAATACATATCATATTTAGAGGGTGAACGTAGAAGATATTATAGAACATACTTTATGAAGGAAAATATTACAAATTTGGCCAATAATTGGGACATACACACGGTATCATTTGCAGGATTATTTTGTAGAGAATTCTTTCACCTCATCTCCCAATAAATATGTACCATCACCCCTTCTCAACGAATTGGAACTTCTGTGTGGCCATTTTTTCTATTGTTTTGTAGTTTCTTTTCTATTGTAGTATATTCAAAATGTTTTAATTTATATTATTATTATTTTTTCATACCTCATTCTTCCATTTTTACTTTTATTTGTTTCTCCGACCGTATTCTCATCTAACTCCCTGAGAATGGAGAACTAACCTCGATGTTTGTTTGAGGGGGAGAATGGTGGATGATTGAGTTTTATTGTACTTAAATTTTATTCTCTTTATTTAATTCCGAGGATTTAGGTGGTTGTTATTTTTATATGGTGTGTGATTGCCCAATTTTCTCTACCACCGAGTTCTTCTTCTCATTCAGCATTTATCATTCCCTTCACTATCTAGGTCATGCATACGATAGAGTATGTCTTGGGTAGTGATGGTCAGAAAAGAGATCTACTATCTTACTTTAGGAAGAGTATTTCAACACATTCATATATCTCAGTGTTGGGGAAATAACATTTCGAATAAGATGGTGTAGTGCAATAGATCTTGATCACTACATTGAATTGATATTGAAAATATTTTAGTAAAAAATGATATCAACCATTATGATCCCCTAAGAACAAATGTATTCTTTATTCTTTTTAACATCATATTTTTTGAATTTCATATATATATATATTCATTTATATTTTTTGAATATTTCAGACTCGTATTTATATTATATATTAGTTTGAAAAAAATAGTGACAATAGAATTTTGGTGTTATGTAAGTTGCCTCCTTTAGACCGACCCTGGGAGGGCACTATATTTCATTCTTAGGTATATAATATTTTGATCGGGGATCTTCGAAAAATTCCCATGAATAAAATTGGTGTTGTTGCTGAGGAGGCACAACACTTTCACACACCATTTTTAATAAAAAAACAAAAAAAACTTTTTGTTCATGATGTATTTCAATGGTGATTATTCTGTATGTACTGACCAATCTCAGGTGCCAGATGAAGATTACAATTATATTGAAGTTATGTTTCAATGGATTAGGGCAGTTGTGGGAAAATTGGAGAGTCAAATAGAGTTGATTGCTGAATACGTACATGCATTTCAAGTGCAACCCAAACCTGATCCTCAGTCGGAACCTGAACCAAGACGAGTGGTGGAAGAGATTTCACCAATCATTTTTTATGTTAAATAAACTGAGGTGGGTGAGAAGGATATACTAAAGGAGTTAATTATATTATCCTATACTCAACCATTTCTCGAGGAGGTCCCTGATGTACACATTCGAGCTGATTCAAATATGGTAGATCAACAATTTTTGGAAGAAACATGGAATCACTTTGAAGAAGATAACCTGAAAATTGATCTTCCAATTTTTGATATTGAACAATCAACAACTTTTGACCTCGCTCTTGCATTGGAAGATGATAAATAAGATTCACCTACTGAGATGTAAGTGCCAATGGTCTTTCCTGAAGAGATCAATTTCCTAGCTGACATATTTGAAAGGGAAGATCTCTTGATTGGTTCGTCATGTTCTAATTTTATTCAAACTAAATTGTTTTCTGACTTCTAAATTCCTGAAATTTCTGATACAGAAAATATGGATCAGGCCTTGGATGTTGATGATGAGACCACCAAAGTTGTGGTGATCAAGGAAGAAGAACCGGAGAAGCTGGTGGTGGTGCGACTACCTCTTCTACATCAACATTCATATCATACGGAGGAGGACACCACAAAAGTTCATAGGGAGCACACCTATTTTCTATTCCCTCTCACTCTGGATCTTAAATTCTATTTTTATTCTTTCTTGGGGGTTGGGAACATTATTATATTCTTTGGTGTTCCCCAATATTTGTGTCTACTGATGGAAACAGGGAAAATCCACATGTGGTGGTTTTTCTCAATGTAACCACGTCCACCTTTTGATTAGAGATAATCTACTGAAACTGTCTGACTAAGGGAAGTAAAAACCCAGCACCCTCTTGGGGGTCTTAACCAAGTATTATCTCTTTTATTTTCCCTTTATCATACTTTTTATTTATTTTTCTTATGTATTTTCATTACTTTCATGTAGTCTTAATGTGGACGCTTTAAGGAGATTAACTCAAGGCATCCTCATCAAAAATAATGTCAGGTTGTATCTTTCCTTCCCTTTGATTTTCTACTTTTATATTTATATTTTGTTGAGTTAAAATATGGGGTAGTTAAATTTAAGTGTGGGGGACGGTCAAAATTCTTAGTTCTTCTTGTGTTCTTTTTATTTTTGTTTACTATATTTTTATTATTTTTGATCTTTAATGAATATTCGTATCACTTTTCACACATCAATTTATTTTGAAAGTGTTGAAATGATTTTTGAAATAATGGATTCTAAATGATTGTTGATGTGATTTTTTTTCTTAAATTGGATTATCAATAATTTTAATCAGTTTGACTAGTTTTTGAAATCAATTCATATAAAACACTAGATCAAAATATTCTTCCAATCCTATGAGGTATTCTAAACCACTCTTTCATATTCTTCCTAATACCCATTCCTTCATGTGGGAAACATGAATTTTGTGTGAGAACCAGAATTTGTTAATAATTATCATTCGAAGATTTGGATTTCATGGAATGTATTTAAAATGACTGAGCCATCTCTTTGGGTAGCCAAATTTTATCTTTATACCCACCTTAACATTTATCCTTCATAAGCCCTTAGATTACATGAATTGCCTTATAGGTTTAATCCACATTACAAGCCAATATTTCCCTACCTACCTACAATTTTAGTATTTTTTCATGGTTATTTCTTGTTTGAGTGTGGGGGAAGGGAATATCATTTACGTTAATTGGGATATGTATCATTTATGGGTAGAACTAGGAGTGTGTCAATACTTTGGTCAGCGGGCAATAAGAGAATTGGGCATGTTTCATCATTTCATTTTTCTTTATTTGTTTCATCCATTTCGCCTTCAAAAAAAATGAAAAAAATAGAAATGAGCTTCCTCATTGTACATTGTTTTATGACTCATGTACCTCTCAAAAATAAAGGGAATGAATTTTCATTCATTCATTGTATTCAAATTTTCAGCTCATCCTCCATGAAAAAGAAAAAAAATAAAATAATGTTGTGCCTTTCTGGAGCATTGTAAAAAAAGGAGCAAATATATGATATCATTCATTATAATCACTTCTCAGATCATGTACCATGTCATACAAAGGTATTGGTGTTGTTTTTCACATTTTCAAGTGGTATTGAGAGAGGAAGTTTCTGTGTTTTCCCTTGATTTAATCATGCATTGTACATAAACGTCTAACCTCCTCTTTCTAGCCTGGAACATTTTTCAATCATTTTCCCACCAACCCAAAGCCATAGAATCATTTAAACCATTAATTAAATCCCTCATGATTAAATTCATTTTCTTTTTTTATGATGTGGTAAAATAATAATTTTAAAAAACCAATGGTGATACATGCGATTTTCATGTATGAGTATAACTCTAGAGTCAATTTCTCTTGAGTGAAGACTGACATAAAATTCAATATGAGGTAGGTTGTGATTAGGAAATGGATTGATTTTTGAGGTTGAGAAAATTTTAATGATTGAAATGAAAATTAGAGAGGCTTGTTTTTCATATAAGATACATGATTGACTTCTATTTTGGATAAGATCATTGATATTTTCTCATTTTTGATTATTGTGTGGAATTTGATTTGGATGTAAGTTGATTTCCCAGGAGTGTAATGTTTATGTGTGGGGGAGTGATAAAGCTCAAATTATGTAATATTTTATACTATAATTCATTTTTTATAATCCCACTATAGTTTTATGGTATAGGTAAATGTCACATTTTTATGTTTTAGTGCTCTTTTGAGCGTAAATGTAAAAATGGTCAAATTATGCAATTTTAAAAGATTTATTTGACATGGGTATTTTGGTCATTTCACATTAAATATATGACCAAATTTTATGAATAATTTATTCTTAGAATCCTTATTTAATTTCCTTCATTTTTTTTTCTTCTGGACCAGGGGATGAATCAATCATCTAGTGGCTGTAAAAATTCAATTAATTTGATGAGTTTTCCGAGTGTGTAGAATGGGACCCACCCATGTAATGGATGGATAAATCAGAGCACAATCCATAAAATGAATTAATTCCTACTGGAAAGGAAAGAGGATTTATTAAGGCACGTTCATGATGAATTGCAAGTCAAAATACCTTCATTAATGCATTATGGGAACACTCGCAAAATGTGGAAGACGAAACATCTCGCCAGGAAGAAACGCTTCCATTGGGTAATAAATTCATAACATCATGAAAATTCATCCAAACTAGGCTATATATTGTGGAGATATGCGAAATTATATGTGTAACCGCTTTTGTTAAAAAAAAGAAACATGTAAATAGACGGTTTGGAGGGCAATAATGTCACGGGAAGTTGAAGAATTGAAAATTCAGCAAGTCAAATGGACAGATTAAATGACTCGGATTGAATCGGTCATAACTCCTATATACGATGGCCAATAAATCTCATATTTGGAGGGTGAATGTAGGAGACATTATGGAACATCGTTAATGAAAGAACCTATTAAAAATTCGTCCATTCAGTGGGACATACACGCGACATCATTTGGAGGATTATTTTGAAGCGAATTCTTTAACCTCATCTCCCTATTAATATGTATCCTCGCCCATTCTCAAAGAATTGGCACTTCTGTGTGGCCATTTTTTATTGTTTTGTAGTTTCCGTTCTTCTGTATCATATTCATAATATTTTAATTTATATTATTATTCTTCTTCATACCTCATTATTCCATTTTTACTTTTATTTGTTTCTCCCACCGTATTCTCTTCTAACTCCATGAGAATGGGGAACTAACCTCGATATTTGTTCGAGGGGGAGAATAGTGGATGATTGGGTTTCATTGTACTTAAATTTTAATCTCTTTATTAAATTATGATGATTTATCTGGTTGTTAAATTGATTATGGTGTGTGATTTCCCCATTTTATCTACCACCGAGTTCTTCTTCTCATTAAACATTTATCCTTCCCCTCACTATCTAAGTCATTCATATAATGGAGTATGTCTTGTGTAGTGATGGTTGGCAAAGAGATCTCCTAGCCGAATTTAGGAAGAGTATTTCCGCACATGCAGAGATCTCAATGTTGGGGAAATAACATTTCAAATAATAGGGTGTAGTGTGATAGATCCCAATCACTACATTGAATTGATATTGAAAATATTTTCATAAACAATGATATCAACCATTATGATCCCCCAAGAACAAGTGTCTTCTTTCTTCTTTTTAATATCATATTGTTTGCATTACATATATATATACATTCATATTTTATGCATATTTCAATATGATATTTATATTATATATTAGTTAGAAAATAAATAGTTACAATAGAATTTTGGTGTTGTGTAAGTTGCCTCCTTGATACCGACCCTATGAGTGCACTATATTGCATTCTTAGGTAAATAATATTTTGATCGGGGATCTGCGACTAATTACCATGCATTAGTATGTCTGTGTAGTATTTGGAAAAATAATCTTATTTCCTCCATAGGTCATAATATTCTATCCAAAAAAATGTGTTTTATTCACTATTTGAAAGAGATCCACGTTGATCTGACACTCGATCTTAGTTTCCTTAATCTTCATTCCACGAGTTGGGTGGTATAGAACAACTCCCTAAAGACGTTTTGATTTTATAGTATTTGAAACATATGATATTTCATAAGTACACCATTTACATGTCTTATCCTAATTGGTAACCTACGATTTTGATGAAATCATATTATATGGACCTCCCTTGGATAACATTATATCTATTTTCCATAATACCTGCACTTGCGACCACACGAGGTGTGGCCCAAAATTTGACATTAAGTTCAAAATTGATTAGAAAAAACCTAGAGAACCTTGATTAAATGTAAATATGTAATTAATTATATTAATGATGTGATTTATATTATCATGGAAATTTCATAACATGAAAATTGAGATACTTTTATTGAGAAATAATTATATCGCATTAAGGTGGTAAATTCACATTTAATTGTAATTGGTTTATAGTCATAATGAATGATGGATATGATAACATGTGTAATGGTAATTGTACCCAAATGAAAAGTTAAATAGTAAAATTATTATTATTATTATTAAATTAGTTATGTTGGATTAAATTTTAAACTAGCTTGTATTTTTTTCCATGAATTAGTAAATGGGAAAATTTTCAAGAAAATTGGTTATTTGATTAAATAACCAATATGTATTTGGAAAACCTGTTTGGTATGATTGGTGTTTAGTATTATACATGGATTTTTGATGATATTGTATTATCATGACACTTTATTAAGTTTAATGCATTAGGGATATGTGCATGGTTACATATTGCCTAAGGGAATGATCCATGGTTTCAAACATTATGAGGACTAGATACATGGGTATATAAAACTTGAGTGAAAGATGCTTGAGTACATACTAAATATGGATCGATAAATGGGAAAAACCATATGATGGGTAGATGGATTGTCACATAATTTCCAAGGATGGTATGTGTATTAAATTTGATTCCTAAGGGAGAGATCACCAGTTTGGGGGATTTATCATCAACAGGAGAATATGCCATCAGTATATGTGATTCATCAAAGGTAGGAGAATCAACCACATGATATATATATCTAGAATCATGCCAAAGTAGGTTTGGATGACCCCATGTGTCAACCCATAGCTTGATTCTCTAATATTTTATTTCAATTTCAGTATTAATTTTGTAATTAATACCCCTATTTTTTATATTATTTCATGAACAATATATTTAGTATTGATTGTTTAGACACTATGGGCGTTAGTCTATTGAGTCTTGCTGACTCCTTTTCCAGGAATTCGTTTGGTACCTATATATATTTAATTGATGTTAGTATTGAAATGATAAAGGATCCATATAATTGATTTATTTATTTATTTTTATGGGAATATATCATGGATATGGTTCTCTACATGGTTTTCAAAACTAGGGTTCTTTATTCTTTATTATGATTCTCTTTATCCTTTTAATTATGTGACTTCAGTATGAAATTTAGAGTGGTATAATGTGTGTAATGACATGGTTTATTATTATTATTTGTTTTTTCTATTTATTTATATCATGTTTGGGTTGGTTATGTCTGTTTATCTTTTGTTTTATTTTACTATTCATTTAACTTTTTTCCTCTATTATTGCAACTCTTTTCCAAAAGTTATATACTACCATCTAAATTCTTTACACTAAACTAACAGTCGATAGCCATTGGAATATGGGAAGACACACATTAGGTAAAATAATGACATAAAATTGTCACATGAGGTTGAATAATACTGTGTAATTTATCGTATCACCCTTACTTTTCATGTAATTATGCTTAAACTTGTTCCCTAATGATTTTGCCTATCCAGAAAAAAATCCAAAAGGTATATAGCATGCTAAACTAAAACAAAAAATTTATATATACCAAAAATGAATATTATGTAGAGTTTCATTATTAAAAAAATATAAAAATAATATTTATATATCATTGAATAATGGTTAGGGAAACTATATTGATGCTTATACAAGTCAAAAATTGATGTTTATAAAAATACTTTAGCCAAATTTCCATCAGTCTTCTAAAATAATGATTATCTTAATTAGGTATGAGGGTTTAATTATAAAAAAGTATTGTTATATAGGGAATCATTATTCTTACACACTTGGAAATTAGAAAATGTTCAGGATCCTCACCACAACTAGATATAATGAAACTAATTCAATATTTAATGTAGTTTATTTTTGACCATCATGGATTATCTCAGGAACATCTCTAATGTTGAGACATATATTTATCCATATATATGAGAATCGGTCTTATAAAAGACACACTTTTCACAGACACATTACTTTGGTATCAATCACAATAATAAAGATATTAATGATCCATCTGTCAATAACTCCATTCTACCTCATTCCACATTCCCTAATAGTTACCTTGTCAAGAATTAAAAAAAATTAAAAATTCGGATATCTTTCACATGTCCTAAAAAAAATTCCATATTCCTTATATATTATTTAAATATCTACTAAAAACCAAATAGGTTAAATAATCATCCCATTTTTATTATTTTGACAACATGTCTCATCCATTCAAATCATTATTCTCTACATTTTTTTAATAAAATACAGAAGGTCCATGATAAATTCTCGTCCTTACAACATGTTATTTTATTTTAATTTCAGGGATAGTGTTGTCTTGGGTGCATTCCAAGGGAACTGGGAAGTGAATGGTGGATTTATAGATGATGTTTTAGTAGAGAAGGATTAGGGGTTGTGGAATCTTATATTGCACCACAAAATGGGTTCATATGAAGTGGAGAGGTCAGATGTGGTGTAGAGTCCTAACAGTGTAATTTTGATGATTCAACCATTTTCCGCAAAGTAGTAGTATGGAAAGATATGTTGGGGAATAGTGTCTTGGAGGATAAATCTTGTGGTTATGTATTTTTCTATGCTGCTAAAATGTATACCATTGTTATTGTGTGTACCTTTTCTTGGCAGTTTATCATTATGTTGTAATAGTTCCTCTTGCACCATAGTCGTTTTTTAGTTTATTGGATCTATAGAAAGAATAATTCCATATTTATTGGAAACAATATTGACCATCCTAACCTCAGTGTGATCCATTACCCTTACTATACTGTTAAGTATTGTGTCATTGCTTCCATGACATAGTAATGTGTATTGCACCAGGCTCCTCAGTTTTCTAGTTAGACTACAAATTCTTAAATCCCCTTAAAAAATTACTTTCTTCCACCCTTCTCTTATACCTTGGGATATCCACGTGTGACCCTGGGAGTTATTTTATCCTCATTTTTTTATCATCATTCAACCCCTAGTCTTGGGAGATCAATCCATGATGATTTTAGATATGTTACCATTTCTTTTCATAAATGCTAGCTCTTGATTCAACATGTCTAGTATGTTTTTTTCCAAGTAACAACCTGATTTAGTTTATCCATGGTAAGAGAATAATGTGGGATATTTTGTTCTATGTTGATCAAGGTTTTTTCTTTTGATTTGTTTCTTGGCGGTTATCATCCTCTCATTCCAACCGTGCACAACAAATTTGAAATATATTTTTATTGCTGGTGATCCTTCATCATTCCATCTTTACATGTACATGTTCGAATATCATGATTTTTTTACTTTGGGGATATATTATAAAGTGTATTAATAAATATAATTAAATTGTTAAAATAGAATTTAATGTGAATACAAGAAATCACATGAATTTTTATTTTTCATGTGTTTTTTCTAAAAGATTGACCATGACATTTATTGTTGATGGTTTTGAAAAATAATGAGACATTTCATGTTTACATGTATATTGAATTGGTGGAACTTTTTTGTGCTTATTGATTTGACTCACCACACGAGAAAAATGATAAGCACTTATATCCAGGTAATGAAATGGTTTCCCATGAAATCTTTGTTTCTGTGACAATTCCCTTAAAAATAATTATTTAAATATGATTAAATATATTTGTAAAAAAAATGTGTTGGGTGATGGATGTGACAGGATGGGATTGTGATATTTTTGGTAGTTGATATGTGTGTGGATTTCGGATTTGGGAGAAATTTTGATTTTTTAAATGAGATTTTGTGGTGGATGGGATATAAGTATTGTTAATATGTGGAAGATGGGTTGTTTGTGTGGTGTTGTATTTTCCTTGTTTCACAATAATGATGTGATAAAATGTTAATGATTGAATCAAAATGTAATTATTTGGGATGTATAATGAACTATTGAATTAAAATAGGAAGTGTGTTTAATATTTTTTGTTAAACAATAATAAAATTGGGTTTATATGGGGGAATAATTGATAATTGAGAAATATGGAAATGGATTAACATGAATGGGAATGAAGGAATGTGGTTTATGGTTTATGTATTTCATCTATGGTGTAATGTACTTTCTGGTGGAAGTGAATGTGGAGAATTTTGTGATGATTTGTGTGTACATTTTGAGATGTGATGGTGTTATTTTAGTAAACCCTTAGGATTGTATTACATGTGTAAATATTATATATTATATATTTATTTTGATTTTTATATGCACTCTAACCGCTCCATGAACCATGTTCTAACACGGAAATGTTATGAGGGTGTTTTCCCCAACATCAAGGATAGTGAGGTTTGGTAGTATGTTACACTATATTCCATGTTATCTATTCTAGTCATGGTTATAATTCATGTGAAATGATGGATTATAGGTATAGTGTACTGATGGTTTAGATGATGGTATTGATGGTGTTGTACATAGTGGGGGTCATACCTGGTATGAGGAGGTAACAAGGTTGATTTACATTTTCTTAATGATACCATACTAACAAGTTTATGGAAATGTTAATAGGAGGATTATGATATGATGATCAGTTTGAAAAAGGGTTATTGGTACTATGTGGTTTCTATAGAGTCTTGGGGAAAGATATAATGACCAGTTTCACACGAGGTTCTTGGTATGAACCATTTTCACAAGATTCATTAAAAAGGAATCTGTGTAATGTATTGGAGCACAAGGGAATATATGATGGTGTGTTGTTAGAGTGTAAAATCAATAGAAAAGTGTTATGGGGTAATATTTGTATTGATATTATTTATATTATGCTACAATACTTTCATTTTTTATTTGGTGATAGTATCATGGTGAGGATGTGAATTTTTAGTTGAATGGTCTAGGTGTCTGTCAGTTCAACTATTTTTTCATTAGTGAATTTTTATTATACTTTAAAATGTTCATGAGATATCATGGGTAAGATACTACAAACTATATGTGTTATTCTCACCTCATGTATTTAAAAAATATTTTTCATGTTACCAAGGTAACATTGGATATCGAGTTGGACATTACTGGCCTAGACATTAGAGATGTTGTCGAGTCATTGCCCCAGTATTTTTTTGGGGTATTTATTTGGATAATTTTATTATTATTTTAATTTATATATGCATTTTGGTATGGTTTATGATTTAATTTTCTTTATTTTATGTATTTTATTGGTAATTGGTATCATATCTTATGTTCATACTTTATCAATTTTTGGTAATTCCTTGCATATGAGAGATTTCAATAACCACGTTGCTCGTCACCAACCCAGGTCATACTGAAAGTATGACTTATGGGTTTTTATCTCACATATATATTTTCCAGTACACAAGGGGTACATTTATAGGGCGGGTTCCTATCAAAGTGGTAACAATTGTGGATAGGTAGATAGATAATATGAATATTGGGGTTTGGAACTATAGGGATTACATGAGTTAGAGGGTGAACAATGCTGGCCGATCTTCGTGCATGACTTATGAAAATGATACTGGATAAGACCAACGATTTTAGGTCCCATGATATCTATTGCATGGACTTTGAGTTTACCGAAGGGACATGTGAATCGATTCTACTTATGGGGTGGAGACCTTGGACATTTAAATTCATCAAATTGTTTTGTGTTATTTTTGAAATTTGGTGGTATTGGGAAGTTAAAATCAATTAATTTATAGAAACTTAATAACACTCCTTGTTATAGGGGTTATGAAATATAATTTTTCCTTTGAATTATGGATCATGGATATCATCCACTCATTTTTCAGGTCATTGAGGCTTAATAAGTTAACTGAGTTGAATTATGGAGGGTCAACCTAGTTGAGCAAGGTAATCAATGGGGAAATAAGTTTCATGACTTATAGAGGAATGATTTGGAAATGTATCATAGATGTTTCTAGGATCTGGATATAAATCATTAGTTGTAGGAGATCGAGATTTATAATAATTTTATTTGGCCCCAAGTTGTGTAATGGTTCCTTCTTGCAGTTAGCTTGATGAGGGGTGCATCCTATTAACAGTGGAAATTATACCATTGGGAGAGGAATGAGGAAGTGGTTTCATGGGAATACATCCAAAATGTGTTTCAAGAGTGGATAATATAATCAACCATTAAGGAAGTGATAATGTTGGATTGTTTTTACCATTAGTGGGGGACTATGTCAATGTGATATCTTAGGACTATGTTCAAGAATCTTCTACATTTCTCTAATTATATTTCCTTTATTGAGGATTATCGTTCATGGTGACATGAAGAGGGACTCAAACATTTTATCAATTATACATTATATTCATTTATTATGTCTATATGTTTTGTGGTATTGAAGATGGGTGAGGTGATTGAGATTATGAACATGTGATAAGGGTTACCATGATAGGGGACCAGGAAGGTTCCCTCTAGGATTATAGATGATAGTAGATAATATTATGCACCAAGGACTTCGGGGTTCCTACAAGTGGGGTGAAACATCCTAGTCTTGATGCCCAAAAATCGATGCCCTGATCCAATGAACTACATGATATCAATAACATATCTTTATATTCCCGAAACACTCGACTAGTAGTGAGGGTCTGATGGATCTTGTGGGGAGACCATACCCACCATACAAGAGTAAAAAAAATATAAATCAAAATGAACATTGAGATGTAATAATAACTAAAAGCACAAACATCACATAACATATACCCAAACTGAGGAAGAACCCACAAACCAATACAGTAAAATATGATATTCCATGATAGTATAAAGTGCTAAAAGTATATAAAAAATTGAAAGTAAAGAAAATCTCTAAATTTTGTTTTGAAATCAAGTATAATACTTTAATACATGTTCTATCTTATATCACACAACAACTATGTAACATAAGGAATTTTTTCTTTATCCTGATCTACAACCATGATTCTTGCACGAGTACCCAAACATGACCCAAGAATGGTGTGAGTACAACTGTATAGGCCATCATCATCATTATCTACAAAATATAAATTTAAATATATCTAATTTATAAGTAAAAATAAGAATGAAAATATTGTAATTATAAAATATTTCATTATTTAATAGTATTTAAAACAACCACAAGTGTTCTTATTTTTTGGTGTCACCCATACTCAACAAGTCTAATTCATACCAATATCAATCATCTGAACCATATGTTAAAGGTGTTACAAGTTTTAAAACATCGTGCATAGGTCCAAGTATGCAATTGGGATTTAGAAAGACATGTCCAACCATACATACCATGATATACAATTCCATTTCTATACCCTTGGATTCGGGAGCATCATACTGTTTTTTAATACTTACTATACATAGGGGTTCTGAGAGAATCTGTCTAGCCCACCCATGGGAGGAAACCATCATTCCAACATCCCAACCAACCATTTCTGCACATTTTCAAAGGAACATAATTATGAACCCTCTTATTAAATAAAGACAACATTGGTGAACCATTTCACTAATCACATTTATCCATTTACAAACTATAGATGATGTAACTTATTCACATTAAGATAAAAAAACCTTTAATATATTCTAACATACTAATTTTAATTTTAATATTCTCTTCCATCATTAATTTAATAACTTAAAACACATGTTCATGTTAGTGGAAAACCCCATATTTGACAATGCACTCAGTCTAATCAACCTCAACAATTCCAACAGTGATCTAGAGGGGATCAACACACCTTTTATTTACATTATTTATCATGTATTACCCAGTAACTCAAATTAAAATCATAAACATTAAAAAATAAAAACCATATACGAATAAATAAACACCAATACTAGAATATTTTACATATATGCCACATACCCCATGTTCAAAGAAAACCTCCCTGTTAAACATGATCCTTGATACTATCCTAAAAAATGTTTAATACCCAAAAATAGAATCTCTTATAAAATATGGGGTTAGGGATTCATAAGGAAAGAAAATATCTTACCATGGTTCTTCTATAAAATTGAAGAAACGTGAGTGATAATTTCATCATGGGATTTTATTTATAACCGGTGACATGTAACATTTCATAGAAATGAGGGATAATCATCTTAAGGAAGCTTGGAAGGGTTTGGATTGTAACCTAAGATGATTGATGTGAAAAGTAATGAAAAATGTGTAAAAATAATGAAATATTGGGAGGGGAAATGGAAAATTCACCAAATTTATGTGGCACATGGTTTGGATGCTTGGTTTTCCAACTATGAACCAACTGTGTATTTTCCACTTTTTAAGGAGTATAGTTTAATAGGGATCCTACATTTCTTTATAAACCATGCGATGAATGTGCAAGATGGATCTCACAAAGACCATATGGTTTTTGTCTCTACCTTTGATGGTTTCTCAACTATAAACCCACCACCTCCAAGGTGCATGGTTATGTAGAATAGTTATTACAAATTCTTTGATAACCATAAAACATGCACTATATGGCCATTTCATAACCCCATTCATTCAATGAATCCAAAGACACCATCAGGGCACAACATACACCTGATAACCATTCCATAAACCAAAATAATGGGAGCTGAACAATAAATTAAACAAGTGCGTAGCTCATTATATGTTCTAGATCCTACATATGTATACATAGAAATAACATGCATGGATATTATATCGTTTTAGATGAATATTCGTCCCATTAAAAAAATACGTCGGATGATTGCAAATTTTCAATGTCTTTGGAAAACTGGAATATAATATTCTAAAATGGTGAAAGATATTCAATGTTTCACATAGTGATTTTCCCATTTAGTACCTCTAAATAAAACCTTCCATACTAAACTAGGAAAGGAAACATAATAAAGGTTGAGATTAGACACTCATTAAGGGTAATCAAGGTTGATATATATGAATAATCGTGATTATAGGGCTATTTGATAGTGATCATAATATTAGATCATCATTACCCACATATCAAAGATCACAAACATGAATCATGGAATACATATTGGTCGTTCATAAGACATTAATAATAAGGGAATCAATTAAAAATCCATGAAATAATAACTTAAGAATAAGAAATTGAATTTTGGAAGACACAAGAACAGATGATATCACTACCTATAATTCATGGATCATTACCAACACATATAAGGGGAATTCATGGGGACTCCACCTACAGGGAGGGACAAACCATCATCCCCATAATCATCCCATTCCTTATTGTGGAATAGGTTGAAGCATCTTCCCATTGTGGATTAGGTGGCACTAGTTTTCCATTGTGTATCAGGATTCACCTTTTCCCTATAGTGGATCTAGATACACCCATTCCCTGTTGTGGATTAGGATTCTCCCATTTCCCATTATTGAACAATAATTTCATCTTGTCTCCCATATTTATCTCATGAGATATAGATAATTACAGAATGTATTTATAGGAGATATATGGCCCACCCTTCTAATAATTAAATCATTCATAAGTAAACCATAAGACAATAAAACATTTATTTTATCAAAACTGATAAAAAGTGATGTGTTTTATAAGCATCATTTTAAAACCCATTAAATAAAATAGGTAGTGTAATGTTTTTATCATATCAAATCTTTTGAAAAATAGAAATGTTTCTTAATCATTTCATTATAGAATAACTTGTGAATGGAAGTGAGTTTTACAAGAATTTTATCATGATATTACATGTGGAAGAGAAATGAGTTTCAAAAATAACTATTAAATTTAAACACAAACAATTAAAAATATTAATAATTATGGTTACTATGGATCACATCCCTATAAAAGCATAAACTATATCAAAGGATGTCATGTTATATGGACAATGATATTGAGAGAAAACATGGAAAATTTATTATTTAAATTAGACATTATTTGAAAAACCATTTCAAAATACATTTAAAAAAAGAAATTTCGTATAATAATTCATTTAAATTTAATTTTAAATATTTCATAATAAAAATATCCTTCCAACATTGAGAATTTCATTTTAAATCATAAAAGGTTTTTAAAACCAATTACATTAAAAATTGCATTGAAAACCTATAAGTTAATCTTTGTAAACCATTTTACACACTTTTTAAAACACAAATATATTTGAAAATTTATTTCCTTGAAAATGAGCTTAATATATAATTTAAAATATTTTCAATTTTTTTGAAAACTTTTTTTTAAATAAAACATATTTCTGACCAAAGAGGGAAATATGGTCATATTTTTTTATGAACATTTTTTTATTTATCTTTATTTCCAAAGAGTGTAAAAATTGAACCATTTCATTATTATATCATAAATTTCAATAGGAGAATATAAATTATGATTTTTTTCTTGAGATATGGATCATAATATTTCATCAATGGAAGCATAATCCTAAAAAATCCATAAAATGATTAGATTATAGAAATAAACACTTGAAACTTCGGTAACATTGAATTATAATCCCCATGATAAAATAAGATTACAAGAATAATAAAATATCATAAAATGTATAAGGTTCATGGAATGACATACAAATGGGGTAGTATAAAAATCTCATAGAATAATAATGTATCATAACATAACATGTGTCTCAAAGAATGAAAATTGAGACCAAAATCTCTTATTGATTTGGTAACTTTTAACCGTAAACCCAATGAATGTGATTTACTAAAATGGTTATATAAATTACAATTATTTCAATTATAATCATTATAAGAAACATTAATCATCTTTATATACACAAATAATTTAATATATGGTGAATATAACATGTGTCTCATGAAAGTATAAAATAACACAGAAATCCCTTACTACATGAGTAAATTCTGAATGAGTAGATCTATAAAATAAAAATATCAATTTAAAATTTTAATATAATTTAATAAATTAAATTCATGATATAAAATTTCGTAGATAATTATATATTGAAATAAAAATAAACTAGTGGTGTTTATGACATACGTATAACATAAATAAAAGTGAGACTGGAAACCCCCTTGCTAATTGAGTAACTTTTGAATCACGAGATTGTGAAAGAATAAAATAATATAAAAATTTTAAAATCATGAAACAAATTGAATTCAATATATAACATTAATAGGGATTTATATAGACCACACAACTATAATAAGTGGTAAAAATAGTATATACCTCACAAATATAAATATGAGATGAGAAAACCTTGAACATAGACATCATTTGTACATCTCGAAACCTCATGTATAATAAATTCAAGTTTATTATAAATATATATAAGAAAAATATTAATATTTATACTACCATAAAATTTTTTCTTATGAAATTATATTATCCATTTATTAACAATCCCATTTTAATGTTATGTTACAGGTCCTAACTACTTTGTTTTTCGTATATGTTTTGACTGGTTATTCACGGTGCTCTTACATAGATATAAATTTCCTTTTTCCATAATAAAAAATATGATATTAATATCACAATATATATATATTTATATATTAATTTATTTTTATAATATATAATAAAAATAAATATGAAATTAGATACACCATTCACCAAGACGTTTGGTTGTACGTATGCATGAACATTGCTTGCATTTTCATATCATATTGAAAGAAAGAAAAATAAATGATATATATATATATATTATTTAATTTATAATTATTATGTAATATATATCACATATTTTTCTTAAACTCTTCTTTAATAAATTCCTTGCGAAGAATGAATGAATCAAAATGCTTTGAGGAAGCTGCAGTTCACACCCCCAGAAATGATCTTATCGCATTCCCCCAAAATGGAAATAACGATGGTATATGTTATATAATAAAAATATAAGAATAAATTAATCATAAATATCATAAATATATTTTAATAATAACATTTTTATCATTATTCTCAACCATTATATGTGGTAATGGAAGAACGAATGACATCGGTTTGTGAGGCAGCTGTCTAATGTACACATGGATGATGATTGTGTATCCCATTTGATGGTTGTATGAGTGAGTGTAGGTATTACACATTTCCTTAAAACATAATAATATATTTAATAAACTAATTTTATTATATAATATTTATATAATTATAATTTAATGGGTGGTGAATGAAATAAATAAAAATTTCATGTTGTAGAATGTTGCCTCTTATTGTGGAAACTCCTTTTGATTTATACCAAAAGCATTAATAGGATTTTATTATGAAAAATTTGAGGATTATGTGATGAGGGGAAGTATTTGTGGATTTTATTTAGGATGATTTTGGAAATTGGAATGGATTGATATCTGTGAATATGTGGGTAGGGGTGAGTGCCCTTTTATATTGGATGAAGAGTGGTATTCATGTAAATACAAAAAAAAGGTAAACACTATTGAGAGGTTTCCATTACATAATATGCCTCCCATAAAAAAATAATTAGATAAAAGTGATTTTATCATTTGAATGTTGACATAAATTCGATTTTGGATAGGTTTCTAGGTCATTTGTTCATTTAGGTTAAAGTTTAACAATAATGTAAACTCGTTTTTACATTACTCACTAGAATTATTTTTAATTAAATTCAAAAATATTTTTGGTAAAAAACTATATTGAACACAATAAAAATTATAAAATATTTTAAATTTAAATATTGAATAAATTTCACCAAATTAAGATCATATAAGTTACTGGAATTAATTTAAAAAAATAATCACGTAGACGGGATGCAAGAGTGAGGTTTTAAAGTGAAAAATATTCAAAATATTGGAATATTTTATATCCAATTTTAATTTAAAATTGATTCAAATAACTATAATAGGATTAATATTTTTTAATAGGTCTCAATATAATTTATAACTAATTAAGTTATTATTTCAATATATAATTAAATAAGAAAAAATGCAGCATTTAATTTAAATTCATTATTTTCACTATTCAACCAAAAAAATGAAACTTCTCATAATAGTATGAAAAAATATCCCTATGATAATTTTGACAATATTAATTCAAAAATTAATTTTATTTTATGAAATTTATTTTATTTAAAGTATCATAAATTGGACTTAAAATAGGTGTTTCATTAAAAGTTGGTAAAATTACCTTTAAGAAAAATATATCTAATTATGTGTAAAATTGGATTTATTTTTCTATATTTATTATAAAATTCATAAGATAAATATTGAATAGTTTGTTAAGTATAATATATATTTATTTCATTATGACAATCTATCTAATGTGGATTAATTAATTTTATAATTAGTTTTCCAAAAAATAATTTAAAATATTTACTAAAGGGTATGATTTTAATTTCCAATTAGTTGGTCGCTAAGGAATTCATATTATATACAAGAGGAAACGATATTTTCATAATATTAATATTATACAGTAGTTTGTTAAAAAAATTTCCTGCATGTAATGCAATTTATCGAAGGAACTCAACACTGTATATTACCAAAAAAAAATTGGGTATACGATAACCTAATCAATGTTTTCATATATAAAAAATCATAAGTTAGTCTTGAATATGATGAATGTATAACATTGTCTATCATGAACTGTAATCCATTAATGATTTTTAATTTATTTGAAAAACAACAATTTTGAATAACTCGTGTGTGTTACATTATATCATACATGAAATGAATTTATCCTTCAAAATTCATCTAGTTCACTAATGTTCTAATAATACAAATTTCATTTCATAGTAACCCTTATTTCAAAAATTAATACTAAAACATCTTTTAAAAAGGTAAATCTGTGAACATAATCGTTACCTAATGTAACTGATAACTAGGTTTTCACACATGAGAACATAGGTCGAATGAGAAAACATGGACATATAAGAGAAATATTGTTATCATATTTTGAAGGATGGTGATAGATGATATTTTTAAGATAATGATAATGACCAAAAATAAAAAAACCAATGATTCTTGAAAACGTTCATTAATATCATCATAAATGCAAATAAGGTGATAATTGTTTTTTGAAGTCCCTTTTCCAAAATCTGAAACAATTTCACAATAATGTATACATACTTGAATTCATTTACTTTCATATGCACAATATCACCCCATGTTTTTTCCTTGATCAATTTATAATTCATATATTACTCCATGAAATATAGGTAATTGTTTAACCCCAAAGTAATCATAGATCATAATACACATAGATAGACTGATAAGTCATCCATATATAATCAAGTATCAAAAATAAAATGGTTAACACATGTTATTCAATATTCATAAATCTTCATATGGTTATGTAATATACTATCCTCTAAAACCTCATCCAAATTTCAACTCAAGACATTCCATAAAAGGTTATCATTATGACAATTTATAAGGATAAAACATCCAATCATTAGAAATAAGATCAATAAATTTCTCAAAATTAGAATTACATTGATCCCCCATATATCATAATGTATGTCTTAGTTTCTAAATACCAAACATAATAATAACTTGATCTTGTATTCTCTTGAAACGTGGTAATAACAAAAATTTCTGTAATAGAATATTGAAAACATGCACACTTCTTCATTCCTTACATATAACACATATTATTGGATATTTTTTAAAAAATAAAAAATGTCATAAACTCCATCCATGATAGAGTAATTTTTTTTAAAAAAACCTTTATCATTTATAAGGGCTTAAATAATATCCCATTTACTTTATCAAAATCAATCATCCCTTTATCCAAGAAAAACACACTTTTCTCTGCATTAGGAACACATTAATGGTTTCTTCCACTTAATAAAATATCACCATTATATTAAAACACATTTCAATGTTATCAATACCATTAATTATTTTTTTTTCTATTTCATAATGAACATATACTCCATGATTCACATAACATAAATCGTGAATTCAAATACAAGTTCACTTTTATCACCAATTTTATTTCTTTAACTTTTAGCTTGGATTTATAATCATATTCCATAATACCCATTATTAAAATATGAAAAATGAATCATTTAATATAATTAATAAAAATCAATTTAATCTTTATTAAAAATACTATTAAAATGGGAAATATCTTTCATATGTCCCTCATGATCTCCTTTTCAAAATCATAAATACCATTACTCTTTTATCCTTTTTGATTTAATTAATGATAAATACCCCTAAGATAATGATTTTAGGAATTCCAATAATTTCATCATTTAATGCACTCAAAAGTTATTGATTTCTTAGGGATTCCATTACTCTCATCCATTGTGTTAACTGAATTTTTTTCATTTTACATTTTGTGTTACATGGTTTTTTTCATTCATTTCCATAGTCAAAACATCTTTTTCTTCCTCTTAGAAACCCACTTTTACTATGTAGATATATATATTTTTTCATTGAAACCTCTCATTATATCTTTTAACAATATTCCAGAACATTTTCCTAAATATTTTATAATCCTTAGACCTATCCATATTGAAATTCCTACACTTATAATTATAAAAATTCCTAGGGTTATCACTAATTTTTTTCATAGCCTAGTTTCAAATGGATGACTAAACAATTCATTTGATACTGACTATAGTGACCAAGTCATAACATACATGTATATTACATCATTTTAGATGAATATTAAACATAATAAAAAAGATCATGAGGGAGTCCCATCATGTATTAGTGTCTCTAGAATCCTAGAATAAGATATTTTAACTTTGTGAAGAATATTCAATGTTTTCCAAAAATATCTTCAAATTTAGTACTCCTGATTAAAACCATTCTCTATAACATGGGGAAAAGAAACATAATAAAGTGTGATTAGAGACACAAAATAAGGGTACAGAAGGGATATATATATGAAACATCATGTGCATAAGTGTATGATAACATGATCATAAAACTAGAAGATCATACCCTTCATATAAAAGATCATAATAATTAATCATGGAATAATTATTGGAAATGTAGAAGACCTGAATAATAATGGAATAAATTTCATAATCCATGAAATAATAACATATGAACAAGATTTAAAATTTTGGTAGACACATAAACATATAAAATCATTCCCTGTAAGTAAAGGATAATAAAAAAACTTATTTGGGGACTTCATGGGGACCACACCAACTATAGTAGATACACTCATATCCCCCACAATATATCTTTCCGTAGAGTGGAATAGGTTGCACCTTCTTCCCCTAGTGGATCAAGATTCACCTATTTCCCATTGTGGATCAGGATGCACCCATTTTCCCATTGTGGGTCCAGATTCACCCTTTCTTATTGTGTATCTGCAATCACTCATTTCCAATTATGGATCATGCTTGTTGACTAGTTTCCTATAGTACCCCCATGATATGTAAATTGTTAACAGATGCATGCAGGGAGATATAGGTCCCACCCATCACATAATGATATCATACATATGTGTACCAAAAGATAATAAAACATTCATCATATAATGGACCATGAAAAGATATGGTTTTCATAAACATAATATTATAACCCATGAAATTAAATGGTTATTAAAAAAAATTCATTTAATATTAACAACTGGATAATAGATAGGGTTCATTACCATTTCACCATTTAACAACCATTTAATAAAAGTTGGATTCATAAATATTTTATCTTGTATAAGATGCGGAAGAGAAATGGGTGTCATAAAAAACATGTCAATTTAATCATAAAAAATTAAATAGAAGAATAATAATGGATTCCCTATATCATATCCCCAGTAAAACACAAACAATATTAGATGTCATTATCCACGATGGAGAAGGATTTTGAAAGATCACATAGAACATTTCTTAAGGAAAATAGCCTTTCCTTGAAAATACCATTCATAAAACATTTTCAAAAATAATTTTATTATAAATAATCATTTTAAATTTAATTTAAAAAATTTCTTATAGAAAATATCATTTCCAAATTTAAAAATCATTTTAAATCATAAACATTTTTGAAAATATTTTTCATTGAAAATTACCATGAGAACATATAACATGATATATATATAAACCATTTTAAACACTTCTTTAAACATAATTAATTTTTAAAATACATTTACAAGAAAATTAGTATAAAATATTAATTAACTTATTATTTAATTTTTTTATGAAACATTGTTTTTAAATATAACATATTTCTGACCGAAGAGGGAAATAAAGTCATATTTTGTTAAAACAGTTTAATTATTTTCATAAGTAAAAATAGTGGAAAATGATACCATTACATTAATATGAGATGAATAAACAAATTATAAGAAAATTATTTATAGATATTGAGGTTTATAAAGTAATATTTCTCTAATTTAACCATATTTGTAAATAATTCTGATAAAAGATGAGATTGTAGAAATAAATTCTTACCACTTTGGAAACATTTCATCATAATAAAAAAGATATAGTAACTTGAAATGATGAATAAAATACATTGAAAATAATTATTTCCAAGATATAACAAGTCAAAAGGATTTATATACACCCTGTATAATAATAGAGGTTCATAACAAACCATGTGTCTTAATGATGGAAATTGAGATAAAATTATTTTACCGATTTGGTATCTTTTGATCCAAAAACGATGTAAAAGAGAATAAATAAAATAAAAATAGAAATATAAATAAATATATGTATAATAATTATAATTCACATTCATTGGAATTATATACACCAAAAAATAAAATAGGTGGTTAATATGACATGTGTCTCGTGGATGTAAAAAGTGAGACGAAAATCCCTTACTACTTGAGTAACTTTGGAATCATGATAAAAAAATAATAAGATAAATTTAAAATGTTGATATAATTAAATACATTAAATTCATGTTATAAAATGTAATTTGGAATTATATAAACCACTTAAAATAAATTTGTGGTGAGTATTGCATAAGTCATAGAGAAATAAATGGGAAATAAAAAAATCCCTTACTAATTTAGTAACCTTTGAATCATGAGAATAATGAAAGAAATAGATAAATTGTTACATTAAATATCTTTAAATAAATTAAATTCAGGATCTAAAATTTCATATAGAACTATATAAATAAAAATAATGAGTATGTTGTGAATATATCATATACCTCACATAATTAAAAGTGAGTTGAGAAATCCCTTACTTTAAATCATAACTTCCTTTAAACACATTAAAACCCTATGTTAAATAAATTCATTTTTATTATATATCTATAAAAAATATATTCATATATCCTAAAATATATTATATTTGTAGGAATATTTATTACAAATTTATTAAAAATTCAATGTTAATGTTTTATCAATGGTAACAACCGCTTTATTTTTCATATATGTTTTGACTTTTTATTCTTGATCCTATTAAATATATCATGATTTCAATATTTAATGAATGTATAAAATGATATGAATTTAATTTATATTCAATATATATGTGTTTTTATAATTATATATTAAATATATGAGTAATAAATGAAATAGAATGTACATGGATACAGTAGGTCGCATGTATGCCTGAACACAATTTCCATATTCTTAGCATATTGAAATAATGAAATATAAATGAAATATATATATATTATATATTTCCAAGAAGATTATTATTTCAAAAATATAATTTATTTTTATTAAATAATCCTTAATACATTCAATGTGAAGCATGAACAAATTACATCACTTTAAGGAGGCAGTAGTTCATATATCCACAAAAGATGTTATTATATTCTCAAAAATAGAAATAATGATGGTATTTATTATATAATAATTATATTACCATAAATATAATATATATCCTATAAAATAGTTTTTATATCATTATTCCCAATCTTTGTAGGTGGTAATGGAATATAGAATGACATCAGTTTGTGAGGCGGTAGTTCGTCGTATACAGAAAAAATGATCGTGTATCCCATTTTATGGAAGTATGTGTGAGTGTAGATCAAACCCTTATAATAAAAAATTTTATTTATATTTAACATTATTATGTTTTTATATAATAATAATATAATATTAAATGAAGTGTGGTGATGAAAATAAAACAAAATTGCTCATTGATGAATGTTACGTCTTATTCGGGTAACACTATTTGGTTTTCAGGTAAAGCCTTCCATTGTTTGGATTCATCCCTAAGTGAGTCTTATATGATGAGTTGGGGGGAAATTTGGATATTACTTTTTTAGGTTTTGGATGATCTAAATGGATTTATAGGTGTCAATTATTAGGGAGGGGAGAGTGTCATTTTACAGTGGATAGGGAGTGGCATTCTTGTAAAAACCAAAAAGTAAACACTATTCGGAGGTCTCCCCAATATCATGTTCCTTAAATAGTGATCCCTATTCCATAAAATTGAGTATATGGCCTAAATATTCCCATAAAATATATTATATACAATTTTTAGGTCATTGTGTCCTTTAAGATAATGATTGATCTCCAGGTAAACTCGTGTTTACCTTAATCGTTGTAATTAAATTTAATTACCTTTATGATATTTTTTTGGAAAACAAAGTTGAACGTAATATTAATTATGAATTATTATTATTCAAAATATTTAAAAAATTTCTTACAACTTTTAATCACATAGTTTTCTGAAATTAATTTAAAAATAATAATTCATTAAACAGGATGAAAGAACTCGTTCTTAAAGTGAAAATGATTCAATGTTTGAAATGTTTATATATATAATTTCAATTTTAAATTTATTTAGATTAACCTATTTTTATTAATATATTTATAATTTATCTAAATATACTTTATGATTAAAATAATATATAATTTATCAATATAAAAAAATTAGATGAAAATGCAGTTTTCAATTAAAATTTTGTATTTTTCACTATTCATAGAAAAATAAATCATCTCAAAAAAATTCCAAAAATTCAATATAAGCTTATTCATAAGATCCAATTTAAAAGTGTATAATTATTTTTTCAAATATAAAATTTAAATGTGTCAAAAATTTAGATTTAAATTACTTTCTTCCTTAAAAGTCGGTAAAATTACCTTTTAAAAAAATATATATCATTATGCATAAAATTGGATATATTCCTATCTATTATCAAGAAAACACACAAGATAAAGGTTCATTAGTTTATTCAATAATATATATATATATATATATCATGAAAATATTTTGTAAAATATGATTTTGTTAATTTATGCAAATAGTTTTCCAATAAATGATTCCCAATATTACAAAAGGGATTTATTATTATCTCGAGTTAGTTGGACACCAAAGATTTCATCTTTTATACATGTCTAAAAAATATTTTCTTAATTTAATAATTGTTATTTATAACTTAAATTCAAATGGTTAAGTGGTATCTATGATTAGATTTTAATAATATTAATTTCATATTACAGTTTGGTAAAACTTGATCTTTTGTGTGATGCAAGCTATCGAAGGAACTCAAAATGTTTTGTAGAAAAAGCAAAACATAGAGTTTTGTATACCAAAATATAATCTATGTTTTGTTTATAGATCTATATTACCTTGTTTTTCATATTAATAATGTATTCCATGATGTGTCATCCAATGAAATCCATTACATATTTTTAATTTATTCAAAAAATAATAATTCATAAAATAATAATTCATAAAATATAATGGTTTTACATTTCAACCTACCTTATTTATTAGATCGCATCACTAAGCTAAAATTTTAACAATATAAAAACCTCCAAGGTAAAAATGTTTTACCAATGGGACCTCATGTCATCCCCACCTCCAATTTTTCTTCATGAACCCAAAAATTGTACCATAACACCCCAACCAATGGCATGGTCTTACCTCAAAAAACGTTCTCACTTTGATCAAAAATACGAACTAGATTCACCTCAAATAACACATTAACCTCTGGATCAAAATCATCAAAATCTATCACATAATATGTGGTAGAAGGATACTACTTAATTTTGACACATAAAAACACCATTCATACCATAATACTTATATGGAAGATCCAATCAGTTCAACACTGGTATGATCCTTATCACGATATCAAACTACCACATATATATAAGTGTCAATATACCCAATATCTAGATTTAATAGTGACCCAATCTATATGAAACCTAAAGGAACCCTTGATCTACCACTAAAAACACAATAGTTTGAGGATTTTGTTTTGTATATGATTCCAATATACTATGTATTGTTGCAATATGTTTCTAAATCCACTGAACCTTCTTAGATGTCTCCTATATAAGACTGAATCCCAAAAACTCTAATTAACATGCTTCTATCAAACATAACAGAGATCTACATGGACTACCCCTGATTTTATTGTATGGTTATGACTAAATATTATCTTCAATATAATTATTATATGTGAAATCAATGACTGATAAGTGTTTCTCCAAAGATACACCAAATTATAGGATACATTCCCTCAACGTGTCTTCTAGAACCTATATAGTATGATCTATTTCTCCATATTTTTTATGGGTGAAAATACATGCTCAGAATCACCTGTATACTAAATGCCTTTTTCATCCCATTATAGAAGCACAATTTAAAATGTGGATCATGATCTAAAACTATATTTCATTGAACCTAGGGAAAGTGTACTACTTCCTGAAAAATAAATCACTTAACTGGTCATTGCTAAAAGCCTCCCATGCTGTCATGAAATGGGTTACCTTTTTCAATCTATCCAAAATCAACCATATCTGGTTGTTTTTTCAAGGTTTCCTCAAATGGACTACCATGAAATAAATGTTCACATCATCCCACATCCATTCTATGATGGGAAATGGTTTTAACAAACAACTAAGCTACTAATTATTATCCTCCACTTGCTGACAGGTGTAGCATTGTGTCTCAATGACTCCAACCACTATTTTAATCCATGACTACCAATATTGTCTTCGACGATCATGGTGCACTTTGGACCAACCATAGTGTGCTTACAAATTTTAATAAAGAAACTAATGTATTACCTCCTCTCTCATAAATGTGAGCACTACAACATGATAAAAACATGAACAATTTCATCGTTTTCAATAGTTCAATTGGATGGTGGCAACAAACATTCAAAATTACCTCTCAATAGAATTCATTTTTAATCCTCATACTCTATTATCTTAAATAATTTTATAATATAGTGATCATCATATAATGAAATGAGTTTCATCATCCCATGGTCTTATTCAACTCATAGATTCAACTCATTAAACAACTACATCATCCACTACTTGAACATATACTCCCAGATATATTGAATATGAGCCTCTCTTCTCAATGAATCTACATCACTATTTCTTATACTAGAATATAATCTAACTTAAATTCAAAATATTATATGTAAAAAACAGATATCCACTACTAAATATTCAAAACCCATTGGGAATATATGTAATTAAGGATTTTATGGTTGGTAAAAATGATAAATTTCTCCCCCAAAAAATAATGTTTCCAATATTTCATGGAAGAAACCACTTATCTATGATTGATATTTGGAATAGAATATTTCCACTCATGTGGACACACCTTATGTGATCTATATTACACGATACCATCTTCCAATATCAACACTACCCCAAGTAAAATCCCAGAAACATTAAAAAATAATTAATACTCCTGATCTGAATTAGTTAAGATAAAACATGATATAGTGTTATAATTTCTTTTGGAACATAAAAATAATTTTTAAATTATTAATAACACCCAAATGATAAAAACTCCTTGGTCAATATCGTAAGTTCCCCTACCAAGTGAGAAAATTATTTTTTGGACCTTCCATAAGAAACAAATAAACTCAAAAAACAACATGTACAAAAAATGATTATGGGTTTCTATGAATATAAAAATTCATAAAAAACTATGTTTCAATTGAAACACAATCCTTTTAGAATATAGAACCTAATAAATGTACCACATTGACCGAGAAATGGTACATAGATAGTTTTGAATATATATGATTCCCTCTTAGTATACACAATATGATTTCAAGATGTGTGGAATGATCATAACGTGTATGCGAGTACCAAAATATTTACCCTAAAAAATCAAAAACCTATCTAGGTACACATTAATGATTCTCTTAAACAAGGCCATAAACACTTCAAGAATATTAATCATGACAAGCATCATTATAAAAAATCATAAAAACTATACCTGATACGAAAAGAAGTTCATGGTATATCAAAAGTTCTCACCCTTATGTGTTGATACCCTTACCTTAGAAAAATTTTTGGAAACAAAAATGCTTCCCTAAATAGGTAAAAAATGACAGCAATATGTTTAAGGGGATATCAGTTGTTATCTTTCATCTTAATCAACTTCCTATAATCGACTCAAAACCACAAGTACCATATTTATCCCTTGAAATAATTATTTAGATCCCCATTGTGATATAATTATATGAATAATCCATTTATATAATTACTACAAATAATTTTTAAATTGTTAAATCCCTATTGGTGGCTTCCTATATAGTAAAATAGAAACTAGGTCTACTCTAATGATAATCTCAACGATGAACTAAAACTATCCTTTAGGTGGAAGCCCTAAAAATTCATCAAGAAAAACATCCTATAGATGACGCACCATAGAAGTAAAAGAATCATGTTATAATACCTCATCATCTAACAAAAGGCTCAAAACATTCGTTGTGAGCTCACCCAGTTGGGGATGAACTGGCGCTGGACAACCTACCACGATGTCCCATTCCCCACGGTGAACTTAAGTGTCACCATACAGAGATGTGAAACTCAATATCTAATGGTAAAATTTAATGTTATCTTGGTGTTTAACCAACTAGTACCTCCCTAGTATCATTTTAAAACATAACATCTCAAGCACATGCATGTCCAAAAGAAGGTGGTACTCACCAACCGCGAAGGAAGACTCCTTACATTACATGATACTATATTATCATACTCCTAATGGTGTGTCAAACAACATAAAACAACACATATATTCCAACATTATTCCTAATCATTATAAAATATATAAGTTATAAAATAATGTGAGGCCCCTATATAAAATAATACAGTATAATTCGTCACATCTACGTGAATCATACCCTGAATTGTGGAAGGTTTGGCCTCTCCATTGATTGGTAAAGGATAAACTGCAAGAAGTATACCTTCCCTTATACACTGGGCTCTAGTTTGAGTTCCTGGTGATGCACATCCAAATTTATATGGATTATATTGTCCTGAAGTACCAATTCCCCCACCCTAACAATTTTGGCCAATGGAAGACCAACTTCTTGACAAATATAGTGTAGAAGACCCCATATAGTTGCTCTATACTAGCCTAGATCCCCCCCACTGATTTCCTTCTATGGGCTCCTTAATAACCTCTATGTATGGCCCATCATTCAATATTCTAGGCATTCCATTAGTGATAGAGGACACTGTTCTTGCATGTGGCATGATATTACACACAAATAGAATACGACTGAACTACCTCACTTAGAGATAGCTATTCATCACTGGATACTTTTCAGTCACCATTATAGTAGAAATTATCATAATGGTGTGTAATAATATCAGAATAAATACCCCTAGATTTTGAAAATAAAATAGTATTTCCATATGTAGACTCTTTTTTCAGATTACCTTCAGATATATGTGCCTAATACATTACCACAGAAAACCTCTTCAAATGATAGATATTTTCAGGGGACATGATCTCACATTAATGTCCATCCTAAAAACATCTATCCATAGATGTCTCATCTCAAGTCAATTTTGAGGAAAAAATCCATATATTTTTTAATCATCTAAAAAATACATCACTGTTATACTTTATGAGTCAAGAGGATAATGTCATTATATTTTTCTACCTATGGGTATTAGGGTAAATGTTCACCTGGAACTTATCATAGAAGATATTGAATTTCATTACCTATATCTACTCATCCCGAGCCAATATATCTCATGATCACTTTTCTGGTCCTCAGATCATAAATGTATTCATCATAACTCTTTTGTCGGGATGGTTCTCTATGTCATCTAAGATCATCTGAATGAATTCAATCCAAAACACGACTACCTCAGTTCTACTCTCTCGTAAAAATTTATATGGTGTTGTAGATTAAACACTCTAGTCATGGTGAACATACTCAACATAACCTACCCTGGGTCACACTCCATAAAATATATAAAATGATCAAATTTTCCACAGACTTATCTTCCCCTATATTATCTAGAACCAATTGGGTTTCCACAACAACTGTTATAGGGGAATTCATGACAATTTAATTGAAACCCAATTGGATCTAGATAATATAGTCATATAAATCACACCGTATATATTATGCCAACATATATAGTTATATATCTAACCATACCATCAACCATATGAATCCCAGGTAATGGATAAAATTGGAACACCTCACTTATATAGTCTCAACCATTTAATTGAAATAATTTTAACCATTTCAGTTTAACAATTTTAAACATAAAAAATATTTCATTTTCTATATTAAAAATATTTTATTTAAATGAATGAAAACCACAAAAGAATTTTCTCATCCCCACATCCTGCCATAAAATTCTTTGTCATGAGTTCTTAACATGATGCATGTCACTTAAATCACGATTTCCTAAAATGATTCATGCATATACCATCCTCATTAAATTCAGGACCATGAATATTATCTTAAGAAATATTAATATCACATAACAAGTTTATGAAACGATTTGAAGTAATATCCATATTTAATAGAAAACATCAATGAACATCAAAACCACACTGGTTATATGGGTTTTCCTTCACACATTGGTTATATAACGGCAAAATTGAGATAATTTAAAAGTCTCGACAAATCCTAATCTCTTTTAATTTTTCATGAATAAAATAAATTATAGAAAATAAACTACTCTGATACCACTAATTAACTTCTCAGCTAAGGTTTCACTAAATCCGAACCTCGATATGGGTGTGATTATAAATTAGTAGGCCACAACCAAAGATTCTTACAAAATATCCAATCTAATACAGTGTACAAAAAAGTAAAAAAATCTTGGTAGATAAGATATTAAAACAATTTTCATTATTTAAAGTATTTAAAACAATCACGTGAGTTATTTGTTATCAGGGTCACCCATACTCATCAAACAATATTTATTCAAATACTTGTAATTTGAACTTTGTGTCAAATTGGTTCATAGGTTGGAACAAAAGGAACATCAGTCCAAGTATCCAATCTGGATTCAAATCTCCATTTATGACCATCAGAACTATGATATAGAAATCTATGTCTATACCTATGATTAAGGAGCATCAGTCATTTCTCCATCCGACCATTTTTTCTAATTTTTAAAGTCTCATTATCATTAAACATTTTATCAGAAAAAGAAATCATAGGTGCACCATTTCATTTATAATATTTACCAATTTATAAACGATATCTCATGTACCTCATTCAATTGAACATAAACACCACATTATTTCATTAAAAAACGAATTCCAAAATTATTGTTTCTAAAATCTCATAAACCATTCAATTAATAAATTAAAATCTTAAACATTAGGTTCAATGTAGTGTCACATCATATAGCTGACCATATGCTTGATTCTGTTAGCATAAATGAATCTAACTTAGATCGTGTGGGTTTTACAACACAATTTACACAACCAATATATCATGCCATAACTATGAATTCAAATGCACAACATAATCAAACCAAAATAAAAACCACATACACTAAATAAACTTTATGTTTATCGGATATAACTTGTAGACCACTTACCTCATGTTCATAGTTAACCTCTCACTTTCACTCACCCATTAATCCTATCCAGAAAAAACCATCAATTAAAAAACATTGAATCATATATAAAAAGTCGGAATTTTGTATTTATAAGGAGATAAAATATATATCCATGTGACTTCACGAAAATTAATGAAGCATGAGTGATAAATTCCATAGGGGATTTAATTAAAATCCAATGATACTTAAAACAACATAGAAATTATAAGGAATTTTTATTGGGAACCATGGGAGATTTTGGTTTGTAACCTAGTATACAATAGGTATAAATTGGGTAAAATTGGTCATAATCATAAAATATATAGTGGAAGAAATGGTAAAATTACTTTACTTATGTAGTGCATGGTTTGGTGACAATGTTGGCCAAACCATGTACCAACTACGAGTCCTCCATTACCTTGAGAGCATAGTTTCCTTGAAATCCCACACTGTTTGATAAATTCTATGTGAAATATCTTTATAAGACCTTATAATTTCAATTACTCTCTTTCTTGGGGTTTTAACTGTTCAACTACTTCCTCGATGCCACACAGTTTCGTGACATGGTTATTACTAACTGTGCACTAACCATACAACATTCGTAAGATGGATATTTCATCCCAATTTATTTCAATGAACCTCAAGGATAGCATCGAGACTCATCATTTACCTAATAACCATACATTAACACAAATAAAGGGTGTTTAACAAATACATAAAAAGAACATACCTCCTTAGATGTTCTAGATCATATAGGGGAGTCCACCCCATCAGCTTCCTTTTCCACCTTTTGAGACCAGTAGCTTATATGAATTTGATGGTGGGAATTGCACCATTGTTTTATTTATTTTGGGTCCATGTCCATAATTATTATTTTTAACAGTGGTTATTAGAGATCATCATGGTGTACATGTCCATGTTTAGAATTATCCTCAACAACATCAACAAGAAACATCGTTTTAGTAGTAGGGGAAGTACGCTAATGATCTCTGGAGAGGTGATGGGGTAGTCAAGGGATAACCATAGGACGTTCCCAAACACCAAGCTTCCTGACCTATGTTTTTTCATGTAGATGGTAATAAATAGTGATGTAAGGGATTCATTAATAGAAAATTTCAATCTATGGATGTTCTAGTACCATACGGTCCATATCTCATTTGAGGTATTGTTAGATTTTAGTCTTCCCTTGTTAGTTCTTTGTTTAATTATAGAGCCTTTCACTCTTTTTTTTCACCCTCAATAAATATTTTTTAAGACTATACATGGATACCATTCTTCTTATCCTCCTTGTGTTGACCATTCCATTTAGAGTCTTGGCTAGTTTATTTGATGTGTGCTAGTGGAATAGATCAATAATGTTGAGGCATTAGTCAGTTGGGGATATTTTCTTGGGATAGAAAAAGTCATAAAAATTCATCATCAACAATGATTTGTGGTATTGCATATTTTTAGTTATCAACTACTTAAAGAATATGGTTTTGTTATCAGATTTGGATAATCAATAAGTAATTTTTCTCTACGAACAGTGTAGTTATATGGGAAGTCTACATGTGAATCACATTGTTCCCTTAATAGAATTTTTGTTAGTGATGTTAGTGGGAACTCAGATATTGGTGTATCCTAGGGTTGTTGAGGAGATTATGTATATATTTTGAGGAGTTTGTGGTGATATCCCATCAAATTTATATTATGTATGGGTTATATTTTTAGTTATTCCCTTATCTAATTATACAAAATAATTATAAGATGAAACTCTATGAGTTTTGGGAGTTGAGGATTCATTTTTATGACCTCAGAAAGAATGATTTCATCTAGACCTCTGTGTCATCATTGTCCAACCTTATGATATTCTTTATGATGTCAAATAGTAGTCTGAGGCTGTGAATAGATAATTGAAGACTAAATGAGGTAAATATTTGGATCATTACCCTCATACAACGATTGTATATTTGTTTAACTAGTTGAATATAGATAATTTGTTCATTAATATTGATCTACAGTCAATATATGATATATTGAGGGTGAAGGACAATGATATTTTGAAGACTACCATCTCGTGTAGTTGTGTGAACATCATGTTTTTCTTCATCTTGTTTAGTGACATTAATGAATACATTACGTTCACAGGGATTGTGAATAATGTGTTCTATGTGTTTCTATACCATTTTTTAGTCATGTTCATTGAGAAAATATTAATAATGTCAAAGAAAAACAATGATGATTTAAATCATATCATAGTTAACTTGCAATACATTAAATGAAAAAAAAACTCTATATACAGTTATACAAGTTCATGTTTTGGATGTTGCATGGGAATTTACTCAGGCATGTAGTGTCCCATTACGGTGCGGTCATGGACCCATCATCGATCAATGAATTTTTTTTTGTTGGGAAACACCCATGAATATAGTTAAAGATCAAGGTTTTTCCAGTCTTTTGGGATATTAATATAGGTTTGTATCTAATTTATCACACATTATAGACTCATTGGAATCTATGACTATAAAATATTATGTTCTTATCTACACTAATCATAGTGTGAATCATTTTTTTACCGAAATTTTAATTTCATAATTTCCCCTACACATTAATTTCAATAGTAATCGGTGATGTTTAAGGTTTTCTATTATTAATCCCACCCAGGATTTTCATGCATCTTGATGCAAGATAAAGAGATGATCTATTGTGCTTCGAGAATGTTATGTACTCATTAGTGTACCTTTACTATCAATTATATGGATCTAGCATTGATTGTGTTTTCACTGATGTTAAGGTGAAATTACTCATTGTACAATGATTCATTTTATTTAATGATAAAATATATAGTGGTGTATATTTTATCAATGTGACATGAATCAAAGACAATGGGGTGGATGGATATTCTTTTTGGATATTATTTTGAGATCTTTTACACATTAAGAAAAGGGAATGTCATGGTGGATGCATTGAGTTGGAAGTCATGATGGTATTTTTTTCAAGAGTGTATGGATTAATATAGGTAAATAGAGGATTTATCATCTATAGATCTAAATTTAGGGATATACTATGGTGGAGGTTGTAGTGAAACATCTATGATATACCATGGTTTTAGGGAACAATTATTGTGGCCCAGGATGGAGTAGGTGGTAATAGAGTTTGTGGAATGATCTCTAGTTTTTCTATTTGTAAACAGAGAACAACATGTTTCTAATGGTTATTTGAAAATACTGACATCCTATTGTGTATATCAGATTATATAAAGACAGATAGTATCATGGGAGTAACATGGACTTTGGGAGGATATGATACCATCTAGGTAATCATTAATTGATTGGTATAATTATCACAATTCCTATAAATCATGGATTTGGGCACCATAAATGTTATGGAAATGAGGTTTTTGGATGAGGTATGTGGTTTCATGGTGTTTCTGGATCCATGTTATTATATCAATGTGTTCATTTTATCACATGAGTTTAGATATGATTTCAGAATTCTTTTTCTCACATATTTACACCCCAACATTGCAATTCACCCTTAGAAAGGTGGATAGATGGAGCGAATAATCCATATTTTTGAGTGTATGTTAGGATCATGTATTTTTTACTTTGGTTGATCATGGAAAATAAACATGATTTTTGTAGGGTTTTCTCATAATAATAGCGAACACATCCATCAACATGACCCTATTTGATGCATTGTACGGGTGGTTGTGTCATTCTCTATTATATCGGGGTTATGTTGGGGATTAATTAGTTCATTATTCCAATGTGGTAAAGATAATTATAGATAAGTTTTAGATAGAACAAGATTGTATAAAGGTAGAAAAATTATAGATGAAATCTTATGCTAACCACAAGAGGTAACACATAAAGTTTGATGTTTTGTAGCATGTGTTCATGAAGGATTTTCCTTATCATTGGAAGAAAATGTTTGGAAAGGGAGTAATATTTCACCCTAGTTCATTGAAGCCTTCAATGATTTGGAGTGTGTTCAAGAGTTTTTATATTGGTTGTAACTTACACTATAGAATTAAAAGATCCATGGAATCTTTTATGTTCCTCAACTTCATTGATACCTTCACGATGACTCCCATGTCATTGACCATGAAGAGTTGGATATAATACATGACACAATGATCATGAAGATATCAATAGAGATTAATGGTCCTTGGGATATGGTAATATGAGTAAAAATAATTCATTTTGTACTTGTTTTATGGAGGCATGGGGAATTGTCCGTGAGTACATGGGAATGTGAGGCACAATTGTGTGCCCATTACGTAGATTTCTATTGATTTATTTTACATTTTTCTCATTCATTATGTTATTTTTAAACATTGTTAATTTATTAAATTTTTCTTTTTCCATTTCAAATAATATTTGTTATGTATTTAATTAAAGGAATTGAGGAAAACCCCTTCACAATTAATGCATTTATTATTTCCAACCATTTTCAAATATACAAGTCAGTCTGTTCCACGTAATGAGGAAAATAAATTGATATAGAAGATGGTTTTCATTGATCTTTATTCTAGAAGAAACATTTTGTGTTGGATGTGGTATTAATTGGTTTGGTCAACATTGAGGTTGAAATAGTGGTTTTAATGGTTAGGTGTATGAGAGGATGCTCATATCTAGTGTGTGATGATGAGGTTGTGTTTGGGATGCATTGAGATCCATGAAAGGTTCTCATGGGGCTGTTGTTCAGACCTCTTCCATTTTTTCTTTCATGGTTTTGGTTTTGATTATTTAGGATGATATTTTTTAATAGGTATCTAATGTAATTATTCAAGCCTTAAAACCTGTTACATTGATAGAATTATGGTAATAGTGGAGTCTGTGGAATCTTTTGAGGGAGTTGGAGAGTGTATGGTGTTTTTGTAGTTCAGGTTTTAGCTAATGAGGATTCTATAGAGTGTAAGCCTATGTATTGCAATAAAATATGTTCATGGTTAATAGAGAGGTATGATGTGGCCTATAGTCATGGTGGTGGAGTATTTATGGTTCTTCAATTTTTTACATACATTTATCCCAGAGCGATATGTTATATAATTGAGTTTGGAGAAGTATTCATATAGTTCTATCATTTTGTAGGTAGAGACACTATAGATATAAGATGTGGAATGGAATTATTCAAAATGTTTGAGTCATATAGTCTGGTGGTTACCCTTGAAACTTGTCCTTTCCTTGGATTATCTTATCTATAGTGACCCTTCTATATTTCTCAGATGTAGATTTGACCAACCCTGTTGCATCATGGTCACATCCCCTTACATCATAATCCTTTTTTATGAAAAAACGTTTGTACTATTAAAATGTCTATTGCATATTTGTGACATGTTTTCTCATTATTTGATAAATCCCCAAATTCTATATAATCCCTACTTTATAAAGAAAATTATTAGTCTATGGGGAATCCTAGTGCAACCCTAGGTGGTTTATCAACCATTTTTCTTTAGATTCTATCATTATACTTGTGAAATCAATCCATAGTTTTTCTAGGAGAGTTACCTCCCCTTCTCTTCCCTATTTTATCTTGATTCATCATCTGGTTATGTTTTTCCCTAGGATACCACTAGTTTTTTGGATGCTTTTGTAAGAGGGTGATGTGGGTTGCGGCGTTCTAGGTTGATCAAGGTGTATCGTTTCATTACGGTTCATAAAAATCATCTTCCACTTAGTCTAGGCTGATCAATGTATTATAGGTTTATTAAGGTGTTTCAATTCATTTTGTTTCTACATTTAGATGTATATCTGGGAATATCATGCTTTTTTTTCTTTGGGGAGATAGTATGTGCCAACATAATTATGATAAATAAATTGTTAAAATAAAATTGAATGGTTGAGGAAGAAACTTTATGTTTTTTACTTTTTCTTGTGTTTTTAATACACTATTAATTATTATCACTATTATATATGGTTTTTTATTATGTTGATATTTTTTATGTTGTTGTGGATATTGAATTGGATAACCGTATTTTTCATATTTATTTGACTCACAAAACATCAAAATTCATTAGAACATATATCCTACTAATAAACCAGTTTCCCAAGGAATCTCAGTTTATGTGAAAATTCCCTTGAATATATGAATGAAAATATGATTAAGACCCTTTTTTAAATTGGAATGTGATGTATAGTGGATGTGATGTGTGCTAAATGTGATGTGTAGTGGTTGAGATGTGTGCAGTGGTTAAAATGCATGGATATTATGTGATAATATGAGATTCGGATTATTTTGGTTGTGTTGTGGGGCTGGTTTATATATGTATGATAGTTGTTTTGTGATGTGTTTGATTTTTTCATGTTCTCTTAGTATTTATGCAGTTAAATTATTAATTTTTCTTGACATAACTGAAATTACAGGGGTTGGAATAGATAATGAAATCTTGAATTAAAATGGGATGTTTGGTTAAAGTTGATGTTGTTTTTAAAATGATATGAATATTCTTGATAAATGGAATGGTTGATAATTTTAAATCAATGAATTTCATTACATGAAAGGGAAATATGGATTATATTTTTTTGGTTTGTGTATTTCTCATTTGGTGTAATAAATTTAGATGTCATAGGTGAATTTTCTAAGGCATTGTGGTGGTGTTTTGAGTTGTAACAATGATCTTATTATAAACCCAAAATATAAGAATGTTTGAATAACAATTATGTATTGTTTTTTATTAATATTTATATATGCAACATTCCCACATGAAGCCCCCGAGACAATAATGTTTTAGAGGGTTTTTAGCAACATGAAAGATGGTGAAGATGGATATCTAACTACCCCCTCTTCTCCACTATCACATCCATGTGAGGTTACTATGCACATGATGTGATAGCTTATGGATATAGTCCACTTATGGTTGAGATGATGAGATTCATAAGGTTTCCCTAGTGGGGGTCATACATTGTATGAGGAGGGAATGAGGTTAACGACCATTATGTTTATGATACACTAATGTCAAATATAAGGAAGTTGTAATGGGATGATTTGGATATGATGACCAGTTATATATATAGTGATTGGTATGATGTGGATTCTCAGGTGTCTTATGGTGAGATGTGATGAACACTTTTCCTATAGGGTTCTTAATATGAGTTAGTTTCCAAGATGTGTTTGGGTCGTACTCTAAAGATGGGATGGGAGCACCATGATGTACATAGTTAGAGTGTGACAGTGGGAAGTCAGTGGGAAAGCCATGTGGGGTACCCTTTTGAATTACATGAATCATATTATATTAATATACTTGGATGTGTTATTTTTTGTGAATAACATTTTGTGGATGAGATTGTTTTGTCGGATGTTTTAGGTTCATATTAGTTATGATATTTGGTCATGGGTGAATTAGTACGACCTTTTCCCATGTTTATAAGGGATCATTGGTATGATCAAATAGAGTATACATGTTTTTATCACATCATAAATATAAAAACAATTTTATAGGCTTAAAAGGGGGACTTTGTGGACTCAAATGATCATTTCTAGCCCATATGTTTGAGATGTTATTAATTTATTTCCTTAGGTTATTTTTTGGTTTTTTATTTTTAGACACGTTTTAATTATTTAGATTACACATGAATTGTGGTGTTAGTTTAGTTTTTCCTTTTATTTGATTTAGTTATTTTTTGTTGATCTGTATCCTATATCAAGATCCTACATTATCTATTGAGGGTATGTCCTTCCATATGGGATTACCCACATTTCTAGTCCTCAGCCCAATGCCTATTAAATGTGGGACATTGGGATTCATTATCTATCTTCCTACATTTTTAGCCCAATTTGGGGACCTTTTGAGGGTTGGGGTCATGATAATATAATCTTACCATATTTACATTCAAAATCGTCCACCCCCTTAATATTCAGTTTTTTTGCAAAATTTCATATTTAGTGAAATTCTTATTATTATAAAAAATATAACAAGTTCTCCTCTAGTGTTAAACTACTCATGTGTTCATACCCATTGAAAAAAAAAATATACCCAATTTTTAAGGAACACTATAAATATATGGGCAAAACGAATATTATCCGATTTTTAATAAAGATAATTTATATTCACCCATTAAGGGTATAATAGGGTTTTCTCGTAGGATTATAATCACCCTTATTTAAATTTCCACCTTTTCCAAAATATATTCATATTTTAGTCCCATTAACTTGCTTATTATACATTTTTATTTTTTACCAACTATTAATAATATCGGGTTCGGCTATCCAACTATAGAATAGACAAATGGGTAAAATTTCATGATAGATACATTAACACATATACTTATAGTGATATAACATACCATATATTTTTTGTGTTATCAAAAAATCTTATATTCCAATCTACCGAAGGCTTCGTATAAGAATAGAGATCATATGTTTAGATTTAAAAATTTTCCTATGCTACTCACACAGACCGAATATTCCATAATCTTTTAAACATTAATTTTACAAATAAAAAAAATGATCTTAATAACACTAAAACAAAACCATTAGTAAATTATAATTAAATAAAATATTGTATGAATCCTACAATATTTTATTTTTGGTATAATTTAAGACATCAAAAATGATTCCATTTTTTAAAAATGATATCAATTTTGGGTATCAAATTTATTCACATAAATTACTATTAGTTATTCAATAGATTAAATGGGCTATTATTTCCTTTTATAAGGATAATAATACATTAATTTTTCATTTCAATATCCCCTTAAATCATTAGAACTTGAATCTATTTTTTTCATGTTTTGGAGATACAACATTTTGGGAAATACATTTCCAGGGAAACTGGTTTTTTAATCCTTAAATAGTATGATATTGATACCAGTTATTAAGACATTAAATAAAAATCATGAAATTAATTCATATAGCTAGTTCAAAAGCCAATATATCCAATAAATTCTAATGTCTTATTACCAAAAAATTATAGTAAATACGAAAAATTTTAATTAATATTCATCATGATACCTTAGAAAGATTCATATTTGAAGCATAAAATTCATATTTATAAAAATAATCCATGTAAAAAACTATATATTCAGTGAAAAACTCTACTAAAATTGGAATTTTGTAGTTATTTTGTTTATAATGAACCTTTTCCACACTCATTCAATCCGAACATCAAATATAAATTGTAATATTTCTGACCCCATGTGTTGCAAGAATGTTTCTTTCTTAGTAATGTTCCTAATTAAAACTAAAAAACATGGGATTTTCTAGAAAATATACCCCATGGAGAATATATCCCCCTAAATTATATACAACTTACAAATAGTTAGAAAAAATATAATTAAATGGGTATAGGGGTACCACTATTAAACTAAATTTTGGGAATGTGCATTATCATATTGTACCAACCCTTTGTTCTTAATCTTTCCTTTTAATATTATAATATTTTATAAAAGGAATGTGTATCCATGTCAACATCTTATTTTTCTGGATCATACTTAATGGTGCCTTATTTAACCACTTACTAGTAGAGTTTTTATGATTTTTTCCACCAACACGAAATTCATTTTGGATAATTTCTTTTTGTTCCTCCTTTAATGGATCTAGATTATCCATCAAGGATATATTAGTCCCACTAGTGTGTCTTTTCTATATTCTCTACACATTAATGGGAAACCCAACCTGTATTGATAAATTTACTTATTTATGGTTTTATGAGAATATATTGGCATGCTTTATGTATGACTTCTTAAATATCATAAAATTTCACTTCAAACATAATTTTTATTTGGTGCTCATTATATTGAGGCCACGTTCTTATTTCTAACTATGATAATATATTCATCATTTATTTCAATCTTCTAGGACTATATCCATTCTATCCATGAGGGATTTATTGTGTAAACTAATTTTGGGTATTTATTCACCCCTCTTTGAGTTCCATTATTTTCAACTAATTCAAGGTATTTTTTTTCTAGATTAACATTATTTTTTTCTAGGTGGATTCATTCCATGTTTGTTATAAAAATATATAATTTACAAATGAATTATTCAGTCATCCTTATTCTAAAATATGTTGGTAAATTATTAGTGTTAAAATAGTACAAAATATCAGATAGAAATTATACTATATGTGAAGCACATTTTGTTGATACATTGAAGTAATATGATTACATTCACCATTGGGAATTTGGGATTCAATAAACACATTCATGTTGTCCCTAAATCATCAATAGCAGTAGTACATTGTATTTTCCTTCTTTCAAACCTAATTAAGCCATGATTTTCCAGAAATATTTTATTTATTTCCAAATTAAAAATGACATTGGTTTCTAGAATTATGATATTAAATTCTAAAATTTATGAATGTTCTAGATACTGTAGAGGGAATATTATTCATTTATCTAGCAGTTTTTATAATCTGCTAAAATTTCCGAATTATCACATGGTTAATTTCCAATTCAGAAACTATATACTTGAACTTTGATATTGATACCTTCATTGACCATATATTTTTTTCATTTTGAGTCAATAGTGGTATAATTACATCCTTTATCTTTTTTATATCCATTTTATTGTTTTTATTTTTAACATATTATAATAAAAATAATAATGATATTTCATCATTCCAAAAATATTATTGATCTAAATTGTTTATTCCACTTCAAATTTATTCAATATCATGTTCACCAAATATACATATTCATTGAAATAATGTTCCCCTTCATGTATGATTTCCCACTGATCCCCTTCTACTTATAGGGATTATATCATTTATTGGTGGTCGCATTAATACATTCTATTTTAAACACATGATATTTTTGTCACTTATTCACAAGATTCCCAATCCATGACTGTTTAGAAACTTTTTTATTCACATTATTTCTCTAAAAAGGGATTAGGATTAGAAACATTTGATTATTATAAAAAATTATCATATTTGTAGGGTTTATGCACATAGTATACTTCTTCTCCTACAATTCTACATTTTTATATGAGGAATTTTCGTAAAAATTACTAATTGGTATTTTGTAATCCAAGCCATAAAATTTTCGTGGTTTTATATGCATATCATTGGAAAATCTATAATGATAAATATTTTGGTATTTATTTTCATTTGGATTTGCCTATATTTCCTTCTTAATAGAATCAAAAATTTCTATATTCCTTAGATTATATCAGATATAATAAATTTCTACCCAATATAAAAATCCCACCCTAGAAAACTTCTTAGATTTTTTTATATACTACTATTTATGTCATGAACTTATTTTTCCAACATAGAAATTTTGAACCATTAAAAAATAGTGGATTTGTTATTGACTTTATTGGAGAATGTCCTCCAATACAACATAATAAGATAAAAGTAACAAAATATAATGATTTGGAATCTATTCTAAATTCCCCAAGTCATCCTCGGAGTGTGGTAGGGGTGAATTAGGATGTATATAAATTATCAATTTTTAAACCATCTTAAATTACATTTATTTTTTAATATTTTCTTCACATATGCAAGGACAATGTTTAACCTTTAATCAGACAGTCCTTCAACACATACCCACCTTGAATCACAAAATTTATCGTAGTAAAGTAAATATTCAAGGGATAAAAAGAATTTGCATGGTTCCCTTGTACTGGAATACATCTATAAAGGATGAATAAATAGTGTATTAAGATACTAAAATAAATTAAATTCTTATTTGGTAGACTCAAATTGGGTGTGGTCACTCTGTGTAATGGATTAGTAATTTATAATAGCTTTAGGATTAATCTCTCCTCTACCTAGACACACTACACTTAATGGTATTTAACACACTACTATAGAAAATAACTCCAATTTTTTTTATAGATTTTTAGGTATATCATCAATCTCAAGAACATTTATATGTAGGGGTATCATTAGTTTAATATAGATGAATGGTATATTTTCATGGATTCCTCCTCACAAACCATGGTGGGAACTCTTAATAGACTAGTTTTTTCTTCTTACATTAGAATAAATCTGGAACTCTACTTTCAAGGGTAGTGACTAGATCACATTCACCTATGTCTTTTGTGGTAACCTCATTCTTCTAAAAAATTTAGATATTTAATATTATTTTTCATTCCCCCATATTATTTGATTTAAATATATTTAAAAATACATATTAAATATCCTCTATTATTTTACAAGTAGTTATAAAATATCCTAAATAGATACATTTCCTTTTTCATTCCCTTAATTCATTTTGTGGAATAAACAAAATATTCATCATGGTGATGTATATTTTTATTTTTCCACCCTAAAAAAATATTTTTCCTAAAAATTTGTTTCAATTTTAAAATATGGAATCTTAAGAAATTTTATTTCTTCACATATGTATAGAAATTTGTTTTACATGAAACATATCTCAATTTGACATTATATGTTATTCTCCTGAGTCTAGTGGAATAATTCTCTTCATTTTAAAATAATGACAAGATCTCTTAATATATTGAAAATAATAAATCCTTATTTATTTCTATAGAATATGTTTTAAAATATACACTATATTATGTTATTGAAACCACTATTTCACCTTGCCCCATTTCTGTATATTTGTTATGGCATATTTCAAACCAAATACACCAAAATCAATAATTTCCCATTAGATTTCAAGCATTTAAATGTGATTATGATAAAATAATAAATATTATCATAGGTATGAATTCATACCCTGATAGATCATGAGATATTCTACAATATTTATTTCATAAATTATATTATAAAACATTATTATTTATCAATAAAATGTCATAAAAAACATGCCTTCCATATCTGCTTGAATTATAGATCAATAATGAAGAACATGAAATTTGGATCATTTTAAACGTTGTATGAATTGTTAGAAATGATATAATATCCTCTAGTAATATATAATCATGAATATTAAATCTTGTAAAAATGAATAACCCAAGATTATTATCTGGAATTATTCCATGAACAACCTTCTATTACCCATATTTTATAATTAATATGTATATTCCTAAACTATTGGTCTTTGACCATCTCTAAAAAAACTAAAAAATTTAATGAACGTTACATTGTTTAAAATTGTGATCACACAAGTTAGCTTGTCTTATTATTTATGGTCATCCATCTATTTCATAACTGAATTCATATGTAAATGTTTTTGTAAATTTCAATTGTAACTGTTCATTACATGTTTACAAGTTATCTATTATCTATTTTAAATATCGTGTGTGAGTAAACATGGATGTTTTGAACTAGTTTCACAAAGTATTATATAAATTTTCATCATTATTAGATAATACATGTCATGACCCATCGCTCAGGGTCATTCCGTAAATACACCATGCCTGACTTCAAGAGGCCAAGGGCTAGCGACTAGCACCGAAAATTGTATCCCCTAAAACTGGGAAGACATTGCCTATATATCCATTAAAAAAATGCCACCAAGAACACAAAAAGATACGAACACAAGTAAACTGTATAGAAAAAGATGTTCTGAAATTAAGAGGGGTCGGAATACAAGACCAATAGTAAAGGTACAAGTACAACTTAAATACAATACAATTGAAGAAAAATAAATACATCTATTGTGTTTTCCTACGAGGTTTCTACCTGAAGGGTAGGTGCAGATCACCTCCTTGGCACTCTGCGTCTTCCCATCTCATTTTCATACCAACACGTCGTATGGTCCACCTCCAGGAACCGTCCAGTCCTCGTACCCTCGTCATCAGTCAGAATGGTCCGTCATCTGCCCAAAACAAAACAAGGTGTCGACATAACCAATGCATGGTTGAGTACAATGACACTTAATAGGGACCCTAAGAACCTCAAGGTCTCACAAAATCCACAAAGGAAAAACCACATATCATGAAATTAACCAACAACCCTGCATAGGAATATGCCCATAAATATTCATAAGTTTTCAATTACTCCCATCTCAATCATTAGGAAACACCGAGCCCAACTCAAAATCCCAAGATCAACTGTTTAACAAAGGGAGTGCCATGAAGGTATGTACCACACAGGTACGCCACATAGAAGAATACCACGAAGGTATTTTCATAATGGAAAGCACCACATTGGTAAAAACTTAGCTCAAACCATGTATAACTTAGGTACAGTAGTAGAGATGATTAGATATAACTATTAATTCATCATACACTATTAAGAGGCTGACCCAAAAAAGGATCCTAAATAATCATCAGACCCACAGAGGATTGTAGTACATCATCAGACCCAAACATGATCCTAGTACCTTGTCAGACCCACACATTATCCTTGTATATCGTCAGACTTACATAGGATCCTAGTACATCGTCAGTACAGCGTCAGACCCAAACAATATCCTGGTACATCTTCAATACGTCGTCAGACCCACACAAGAACCTAGTACACTTCCAGTACATCATCAGACCCATAAAGCCTCTTAGTGGATCTTCAGTACGTCATCAAAACCACATAGGATCCTAGTACATCTTTAGTATGTCATCTGACCCACACAAGATCCTAGTACATCATCAGTACCTCGTGAAACCCAGAAAAGATCCTAGTACATAATCACATCCAACTAGAGGGTAACCACACTAATCATTCTCATCTCCAAGTGAGTATGTTACTCAAGATGTTGGTTGATACTCTAACTATCATGAAGTGAAATGATGAAGTATCCAAAAGGGAAACCATTTCATAGGGGTCTCAACACAATAGACAGTGCGTCAAATGGATGCTCGGTCTGTAAGTTATTAGCCTTTTAGTCCCGAGAGTCCGGTTGGATTCGTGCTCGATCCAACCCAATTGTTCCCCAACATTATTGAAATCTCTAGTGGGGTATACCAAAGAGACTATCTCACTCCATGGTTTTAAGTGCCACAGAAGGATTGTCACATGATCTCTCAGTGCCAATGTTATGGGAAAATGAGCGGAAATAGGTCAAAACTAGTTCGGGTCTGGTCAGGCAGACCCAGCCTGACCCGGCCTGATCCGACCTGATCTGGTTCGGGTCAACCCAACGTGTTGGGTCCGGCCAGGCCCACTGGGTCTAGCCCGGACTATGCTGGGTGGCCCATCCTGGTGGCGGGGCGGCCGTGGTGCGGCGCAGGGGTCGCGGGGTGGCGTGGGGGCCGCCGTTCGTTTTGGGTGTTGTAGGGTAGTGCGGGGGCCGTGGGGCGATGCCAAGGCTTCAGTGAAATGTGGGGGCTACTGGGAAGTGCGGTGGTCCACCGCGGCGGGCCAGAAGGCTGTCCGTCCCCTCCACGAAGTGTGGTCGCGCACCGCACCTTCACCGACAGCCAGTTCAGCCGGGCGTCCTCCCTTCGCCGTAGTGGCACAAGCCACTATTCTCTTCCGTCGGCCACTGTGGTTGCACCGACACCTTCTTCGCGGATGGTGATGGTGTCGGCCTCCGTTATGTTTCCCCACCGGTGTAGGTTTCCATCCTCCTCCATTATGAAGAAGACAACAATTAATCATAAGAATTATGGAGAGGTATGTCCATGTTTTTTTATCCCTCACTCTCCACGTTAGAGCGGTAGCAAGCGGCTATAATTTTCTCCTGATTAATGAATAATTGTCATGAATATGTAAGGGGGAAAATTCAATCAACCACCCTACCTAGAATGTTCGTTGATGTTGGAGAGAGAAAGAATTCTAAGAGGTCGATGTTCGTCCTACCTTCCACATGCCTCCAATGCCAGGCTCGTTCGTTGGTTCATCAGATAATTGTTCTTAAATAGAGTTTGTTCTTCGTTGGAGAGATGTTATCCAAGATCTCCCCTTCTCCATATCCAACCAAATCCTTCTAATATAAAGAGGTACTAATATAATTTAATATGGGAAGATTAATTATGTAAAAACACTGGAATACCTAATTGGCTTAATTAATTGACTTAATTAAATAAAATGTGTATGAATAATTAATGTTGGAAGGTGTCCATGGGTTAACTCTTCATTAATAAGGGAGTAAAAGAGGTTTCTACCATTAAGAGGGTTCAAGTGGTCCCCTCCACTAGAAATTCGAAATGGGGGTTTTAGGATCGGTGGTCCCCACCTCTATAACACACACATGGGAGGATTTAGTTCAGCTGGTCCCGAACATTATAACATCAACATAGGAGGTTTCAACAAATAAAGATGTTAATATTTTTTTTATGCTTTCACGAAAAACAAAAAAACTAAAATTCACCCTCAACCAACTCTAGTTGAGGTGAAAGTCTTCTTAAGCTAATATCGGTACTGTGAGTTCAACAGTGTCCTTGGATTTTAATTTAGAGAATCGACTCAAAAGTTAAAAAAACACACACGAGTGTTTACTAAACCTACCTGAAAAAATTTTCATAAATTCATTACGGGCACACCAGGCCTCAGAATCATGCACCTCCAATTTTAACAGACTCGTAAAATTTCCATATAATTAAAAAATTACATGGAAATTTCAAGTCATTACATTCTCCCTGCCTTAGATCTTTGCTTCTCAAAAATCCCGAACACAAAACTAGGAAAACAAGTGGGGGTACTGAGCACGAATCTGAACCTCCTGCTCCCATGTGCTCTCGTAGATGTTCTCGTGCTGCTAGTGAATGTGCACCAGAGGTATCGAATTCCCATGAAGGACCCAATACATTTGATCCTCAATCTCTCCTATAACCTCTGTAAACATCACCCCATCATCAATGTACAACTCGACATGTTCGCCGATTTGAGAAGGGTCGTGCACGTATCTCCTCAAGTAGGATACGTTGAAGACGTCGTGCACCTGGTACAACTGAGGTAAAAGAGCTAGGTGGTAGGCCACCTTGCCAACTCTTCTGAAAACCTGATAGGGGCTAATGAACCTCAGAGATAACTTGCGGCCCTGACAAAATATTCTCAAACCTCGTCGAGGTGAGACCCATAAAAAAACGTGGTCACCTTCCTCGAACTCCAGAGGTCTTCATCTTCTTTCGGCATATGACTTCTGCCTCCTCTGTATAGTCTTCTTATTCTCTTGGACGATCTGCACTTTATTGTGGTTTCCCGTACCATATCTGGTCCCACGAGTGCTGATTCCACTAGGTCAATCCTGTACAAAGCTGATCAGCAAGGTCCCCCGTACAACGCCTCAAAAGGTGCCATCTCAATTGGTGAGTGATAGCTATTTTCTTATGCCAACTCCACCAAAGGAACGTGATCCTATTATCTACGAATGAAATTGAGGATGCAAGCCTGCAACATGCCCTCGAGGGTCTGAATGGTCCACTCAATATGGACACTCGTCTGAGGATGGAAGGCAGTGCTAAAATGAAGCTGCGTCTTGAAAGCCTCCTGCAACCCCTTCCATAGCCGGGAAGTAAAATGTGTATCATGTTAGGAGACAATCGTAGATGGTACTCCATGAAGCCACACAATCTTCTATACATAGAGGTGTCCCCAGATCTCAACTAAACCCTGCTCTATGATTGGTAGGAAGTGGGCCGCTACCGTGACAAAGGTGTCGCTACCCTGGGGATGTCAGGTACAATTATTTGGTAGTACGAAGACAAAGCAGACGTCCCTCTCCATTTGGGGAGGAAATACTGGAAACATATTTTGAAAAGATGTCCCCATGCTCTGCCACTCCTGTTTGGAACTGAATAAGCAAAACACCTGCTACCACAAGGGTATGTCTAGTCGACTCATGAGTGATCGGCCACACCCACCTATGCATGATTCCATCTTGTGCTACCTGGGATTTCATTTCATCGACCAAGGATAACCCAATTCTAACGTTGTAGAGAAACAAAAAACTTTTTTCCTAATATAGTCAATCTGATTATGAACTGTGGATTCCTAGTCCATACCCAAACTAACTCTGTAAGGCCTCGATGCTTCCACCAAGAGGTTCCAACTAAAACTTTCTCCCCAAGGGTCAGATCACACCATCGACGTAAGTGTGATTATCGAGTCTCCACCCAAAGGTAACTCTAGATGTGAGGGTCAGGTCAATGATTTAACCAAAAACTCTAGGTCTTCGACATGATTCATGGAAGGAAGGAATGATTGGTACCTATGTCTATTGATAAATAGTTAGTAGTAGACACATACAACACCTATAGTCATTCTTGGAGTCCTTAGGCCACACTCCTTGACCACATGTAGCTAATCTATTCCCTTTTCCTCTAGATCCCTGAGCCTAGCAGGACCACAATAGGGGGATGTTGTAACATGTCGAAATGTACACCACCTCAAGCTTCCCCCTAGCTCTACTTCTGTGCCTAAAGCCCTGAAAATTCATCTGTCTCTAATACTTCTTCTTCCAGAAACAATTTTAAACGCCCATATCTCTGATACTGGTGTTAGTTTCATGTTTTTCCACTACTAAAATTCATTGGTTGTATTCGCTCATCCAAATAACATTCAACCACAAAGTTAAACTCTAGAACCCCAACATAAGTAGCAATTCCTAGAGGAATAGTATTGGCTCAGACATCCTTAAACCCAATGTGCTCGATAGTCCAAGCCCCAAAATCACTAATAGTAGCATATTCATCAAGTACCAAGATTGATTGGTATGCCTAGATGAATACTTAGCTACCAACATGTCATCTAGCCAAGCTGTTGAAGCTCTAGAGAACTCCCAGCCACCTCCTCAAGCCAGTCCTCAGTCGCCTAGAGTCGGGCTCACCTCGGAACCTGAGGGGTATCTAATGCTGAATCATGCGTATAGTAGGAAGCCTATATGTTTCCTATACCGGTACTACCAATTGCAACTACTGACCAATGGGCAGTGATATAGGTGACACACTACCCGAAGGCACTATCACGGGTAATGGTCCATGTACCGAAGCATCATCACTATGCAGACTATCCTCACGGTCACTCACTAAAAAAGTATAGTATCTAAGATCACCACCATCTCTACTGGGGTCTGAACTAGGTTGAAAACTATGGAAACTACCTCCAGCCAGCCCTCAACTGCATGGGAAACTGTCTTGCCTTAAATCCTCGGAGGCCACTATTGTTGGAACTCGTGTAATGTGCTCATTCATTGTAAACCATCCGCCAGTGTGGCTGGTGGTATCTGCTTCCCAAAGGAGGGGGGGTGGGTGGTGATGCTAGTACACCACCAGAAGATGCCAACATAGTAAGAGGGCCCTGCATAGGAGCCTTGATGCTTGGTGGGCCATCATCGTGTACTCTCTCATGAATCCTAGATGCGTGTCTATGAAACGACATCCTAATAAGGAACAAGTGTGCCATGATCATTTAGTTATACCTGGTGAGATGACTCAATAAAACCCAAGAAATATTTTTGAAACACAGACGTAATCAATGTTTTCAGGAACTGAGTTAGAAATCATAAGTCAGGTTCCTTATGTATAGATACGTCAGCAGCCACACCAACACTGGATTCCCTAAACTGATAACCACACTCACTACACTTAACACTATTTCCGTTAAAAAGATTAGATTCATATGTTCTATTGTAGAACCAACTCCTCTAATACCAATTTGTCATGACCCGTCCCCAGGGGCCCGTGCCGTGACATCCCAATGCCCACCTTCCATAGGCCAGTGGTTAGAGACTAGCACCAAAAGGCATATCCCCTAAAACCAGGAAGGTATTGCCTTTATATCTTGTAAACACAAACAACCAAGCATACAAGAAGATAAAACACAAGTAGACTATATAGAAAAATCAGTGTTGAAAGTTAGAGGGTCCAGAATAAAAGCCCTACAGTAAAAGTACAAGTACAACTGAAATACAATACAACTGAAGAAAGAGGAAGATATCTGCTAGGTTGTCCTCCAAGGTTCCTACCTAAAGGGTTGGTACAGATCGCATCCTCAGCACTCCATGTCTGCCCGTCTTCTCTGCATACCGACACGCCATATAGTCCACCTCCAGGCACCATCCAGTCCTGGTACCCTCATCCTCAGTCAGTGGTGTCTCTACTCTGCACCAAACTCAACAAGGTGTGGCCATAGCCCGTGTAGGTGTGACTATAAAGATACTCAGTAGGGACCCTAAGACCCTCATGGTCTCACAAAATCCATATAGGATAATCCAAATTACGTGCAATCAACTGACAACCCTACTTAAGTATGTGCCCATACATATTCCTAAGTTATCATTTATGGCCATTTCAATCACGAGGATACACCGAGTCCGACTAAAAAGCCCAATCTCCACTATTCCACAGAAGAAGGAGTACCACGAAGGTATGTACCATATAGGTACACCACATTGAATAATACCACCAAGGTATTACCACTATGTAATGTATCACACAGGTATGAACTGATCTCATGCCAGGTATAACATAGGCACAATAGTAGAGATTATTATATGTAACTACTAATTCATCTTACACTGTTATGATGAAGACCCACGAAGTGTCCTAATCCATCATCAGACCCACAGAGGAATTTAGTACATCATCAGACCCCCACAAGATCCTAGTACCTTGTCAGACCCACACAGGATACTAGTACATCGTTAGACCCACAATGGATCTTTGTACCATGTCCAACCCATACCTGATCCAAGTACATCATTAGACCCACAAAGGATCCTAGTACATCATCAATACAATGTCAGACCCAAATAAGATCCTAGTACATTTTTAGTACGTCATCAGATCCACACAGGATCCTAGTACATTGTCAGAACATCATCAGACCCACACAGGATCCTAGTACACTATCGGTACATTGTCATACCCATACATGATCCTAGTAGATCGTCAATACATCATCAGACCCACACAGGATCCTAGTACATTGTCAGTACTTCGTCATACCCACACAGGATCCTAGTACATCGTCACAACCAGCTATAGGGTAGCCGCACTAAGCTTTCTTGTCTCTGGGAGAGTCCTCTCCTCAAGATTCTGGTCGATACTCCAACTACCACGAAGTCCCACAAAGAAGTATTCCAAAGGACCGCCACATCATATGGGTCTCCATGAAATAGACGGTGCGTCATACAGACACCTGATCTGTATGTTATTAGCCTTTTAGTTCCGAGGGCCTGGTTGGAGTTGTGCTCGATCCAACCCAACCATTCCCCAACATTATCCAAATTTTTAGTGGGGTATACCAAAGTACTGTCTCATTCCAAGGTTTCCAGGTCCAAATATATTTCATCAAACAGACACTCGATGCCAATGTTATGGCCAAAAGGGCGGTAGTGGGTCAAAGCTGGTCTGGGTCCGGTCCGACCCGGTTCGACCAACACCATTCTGGTCACTGGGCCCACCCAGTCTAGCCCGACCCGCATTGGGAGGCCTGGCCTGGTGGCGAGGCTACTGCGGAGCAGCACGATGTCCAAGGGTGGTGTGGTGCATGGGCCATGGGGCCGTGCGGGGGGTGTTGGGCGGCACGGGGGCCGCGTGGCGGCCCAAGGGCCACGGTGTAGTGGTCAGTCGTGGCTGGACGAATGGCCAACCGTACTCTCTGTGTGGTTTGGTCGCACACTGCTCCTTCACAGGTATCTGGCTCGGCTGGCCATCCTCCCTTCGCCGTCATGGCACAAGTCGCAGTTCTCTTCTGTCGGGCGTCGTGGTTGTGCCGACACCTTCATCGCGGCTGGCCATGGTGCCAGCCTCCATCTCATTACCCATCGGTGTTGGTTTCTATCCTCCTCTATTGAAAAAAACACAATAATTAATCACAAGAATTTCGGAGAGTGTGGGCCATGTTTGTTTGGCCCGCACTCTCCGCGTTAGAGCGGTAGAAAACGACTATAATTTCTTCTTCATTTAAGATGAATTGTCAAGAATGGGTAAGGGGGGGATTCAAACAACCTCCCTACCTTGATGGTTCATTGATTTTGGCACAAGAATGAATTTGAAGATGTTGACGTTCAGTGCGCTCGCCACACGCGTCCGATCTCAGGCCCGTTCGTCGGTTCGTCAGATAAAAGTTTTTCGATGGAGGTTTTTCTTCATTGGAAAGAAGTTCTCCAAGCTGTCCCCTTCTCCTTCGCCAACCAAATCATCCCAATGGAAAGAGGTACTAATATAATTTAAATTGGGTAGATTAATTATGTTGGCACATTGGAATAATTAGTTAGCTCAAATAATATAATCAATTAAATGAAAAGTGTTGGCAAAATTAATGATGGAGGGTGTACATGGGTTAAATCTTCATTAATGAGGGATTTCAAGAGGTTTCTCATATTAAGAGGGTTCAGGTGGTCCCCACCACTAGAAATTCAAAATGGGGGTTTTAGGCTCAGAAGTCCCCACCTCCAAAAAATACAAGTGGGAGGTTTTAGTTCAGGTGGACCCCACATTTATTACATCCACATGGAAGGTTTCAAAAAATAAAAAATTTAATAATTTTTATTTTATTTTATTATTCATGAAAAATAGAAAAACTAAATTTCACCCTTGACCAACTACCGTCGAGGTGAATGTATCCTTAAGTGAATAATGGCGTTGTGAGGTCAACGATGTCCTTAGATTTCAATTCCGAGCATCAGCACAAAAGATACAAAAACCCACTTGCACGTTTATTGAATGTACCAGAAAAAAAGTTCATAAATTCATTCTTCGCACACCGGGCCTCAGAATCATGCTCCGTCAATTTTCACAGACTACTAAACATACAATATAATTAAAAAAAATTACTCGGAAATTCTGGGTCTTTACAATAAAAGGAGTGTTAATTAATTTTTTATGACTATTTATAATATTATATTTTTAATTATTTTAATGTTTTAGTTACTTTTATAAATATAAATATAATGAAGAGCATACTTCAATTATTTTTAATAACAGACAAGTTAATTTTAGTTAATGTGAATAATATTAATATTATAATTACTAAATTATATTAAAATAACTAAAAATTATTCCTATCATATATCACCTATAATTATTTTCTCACAGTCATCCATGGTATTATTTTATGATGTTGTTCAATTATATTGTCAGACTGAACCAAAAATGAACATACCATAATTAATGGATGATTAAGATTATGAAAGTGGTTAATTTTTTTGAATAATATCATTATTATTGAATCCTAATTTTATTATTATGATAAAATTAATTGTGTTATTATTATTTTGATAGGATTTAATAAATAAGAATGAAACATGATAAAAAATTGATATATGTTACTTTGGGGAGGCAGTAGTCCATACAACATTTGGTTAACAAACTCACTTCCCAAATGTAGAGAGGGAAATAAGTTGTATTATAACTATTATATTAATATTAATAATAATTTTATATATGAATTTTTTTTCAACTTACCATTATTATTAGGGAGGAGAGGCGGGTGTTTAAAATGAAAAATATCATTTTGTGCAGGCGGTAGTCCGCAAAACACATGAATGATGGTTTTTTTCTTAATTAAAAAGTAAAAGGTGGTTAATAGTCATTTCAATTGGAAAAAACATTACGTATTCAAAAATTCTAATGTAATTATATTTTTATTTTAAAATTATTTTTGGGGATGTATATAGGAAAGGAAATGAAGTGAGGGAAAAAACGATTACTCTTGTTAAGGACTTGAGATTTACCATGGAAGACTCCTTGGAAATAAAACCCTTAGGAAGGTATATAATTATCTAAGTATAATGGAAAATGAATAGGATTAAAGGGGATGTAATAAGGTCAGTTTTTCAATTGGAAAACAAATTTTATGGTTCTTCTTGAAGGGGTGTTGAGAGGTTCCTTTTATAAGTGGTGATAATGACATTTTTTAAATACATAACCATAATATAAAAAACACACGTTTCAAATTTAAATAATACACCAAAGTGGAAAATAATTGTGTGTGTACTGAGATATTTTCTAAAATACCTCACTTAATATTTTTCATACATGTGTTAAACATAATTTTATGTCCCTTCATCTTTGATTTTTCCCTTTTACCATTTTGGGTTTGGTTATGGTGACTAGTTTTTCCCTAAGTAAATAATTATTACCAAAAAATAGAATTTTGATAATTAAATAATATATAAATAATGATACATAATATAAAAACAATTTTAATAGATAAATTTCTATGTGTAACATAAATCAAATTAAACATTAGTGCATGTAACTGTAAAAACAAATTTTATGAAAAGTGTAGTTTTATTCATAAATATTATGTATAGGATAAAATTATTGATGTATTTGATTTTAATGATTTTAATTTGAGTAATATTATAAAGTTATTTTTTTTCCAATTTATACGAATAAAAAAAATTAAAAAAAAATTAATTGAAATGAAAATCTAAAAACATTACTCTTTTGGAAAATGTTATGAATGTTCTTAAAATATTAATCATGGGTTTTTAAAATAAATATTTTTTATTAAAATACATATTTTTAATTATTAAATACATATTTGATGAATTAAAATGTTCTATGTGCATCCATTTACTACTTATATAATGATAAATTTCTAAAAGTTATTGTTTTTTAAACATTTTATTTTTACTATCTACCTAAAAATAATATATTTTAGAAAATGAAAAAGTATATCTTAAGATAAAATTCTTATTATAGGACAAAAAATTACATCAATTTGGTAACAATAGGATTCTAAAATATTAAAATTTTACAATTAAATAAAAACATAAATATACAAAGATGCTTATTTCTATAGAAAAATAACTTTTGAAAAAATATTAACTATTCATATTCTTATTTCCAATGGTTTACTAATAAAATTTGTGTCAATATATTATTGTTGCATAAAATATCACTTACACAAAAGAAATTTATTTTCTTAATATAAAACATATAAAATGAAAAAAAATCGGAAGATTACATTTTATGTAAAAAATAAGCCTAATTGGTTATATAACTACACTAATATTCATCAAAGCCACTGTGTAATTAATGAATTTTTTTATTTCAATAAATATTTCATAATTTAATTAGCTCAACATATACCCTCAACTTATATTACTATAGTTTAATGGTTATATAAATTTTTCAAGTTCTTTTTTGTTTGGTACTACATGTGAAGAATGCTATTGAACACATTTAGTTTAAAATGAAAATATATATTTTAACTTATATGGGGATACATTATTTAGCATAAATAAATTGACTCCTCAACATTTTAATCATAACCTGCTATTAAAATTATGTAATGGTGCCTAAAATACATATGTAACTAGAGATATAATATAAAATGATTTTTCTACCACTGTATCTTATGTAGACTAGGAAACACATTTCCGCCTATTTTTGTTAAATAAATGGTTCATATATCCATTGAAATGTGTTTCATTATTCCATATTTTCCATGCATGTTTCATCTTCCTATTCCATTAATATATTCCAATTTTTTACCATATTTTTTACATGTTGGAAATTTCATATTCTTTCCTTGATCATCTTCATCAAATCAACTTATATGACACTCCATACATCCATTATTTTTTGTTTAGTAATTCAATTATGTTCATGTTATTAATCATAATTCTTGATATTTTTATTGGAATAATCCCAATATTTTTCATTTCTGATCTTATTCCATTCTATTTTTATTGTTATAAACTTTTCATTTTACATGGAATATATTGTTAACTTTTTTCCTTCAATTTTAAACCATTATTAAAACCAAACAGTTTTAATCAAGGGTGATGAAGAATTAACATAATAATAAAATTATTTTACACTCATTTAATGAAAAATTCAACATCAAAATTTCTTACACATAAAAATTATTACATTCGATTTTACTTATTCCTAAATCGAACAATATCAAATCATGGGTTCTATAGGTTTATTTCTCTCATATTACATAAACTAAATCCATATCATAATGAATTCATGATAAATTCTTGTAAATAGAATGTGATTAATGAAAAAATATCCCCTGATAGTTTCTATCTTATTTGGAATTCTTAGTCCTACTACTCATGAACCAAATAGAAGATTTAGTTGATTCATAACCAACCATATTCTAGGTGATTACCCTTAGGTACATTTGTTCCATAATTTCACACAATATCTAGTAGCTATACAGGGATGTAATTAACTGGATAGCCACATAATAACAACTTTACCAAAACAGCATTATAATATACTAAAATCAAAATTATCCCTTATACATATCCATTTGGATTCCACTAAAGTTATTTTATCCTAATCTCTAAATTATTCAGCATTACCTCAACTAAACTAAAGGGTTATATATACATTTTATATTATGATCAGATTTTACTTATCCACCTTTGATTATTTTTTAAATCGTATACTATAATAAACCGATAATATACTAATATAAAAATTTATCTAAACACTACTCTAATACAAAATAGGATTCCAAAACCCATAATCCCAGATCCAGTGATGATAACACATACTTTACATACACTATTTGATAAAAAATATAGATTCTTAGACAAAATTATCCCATAATAACATGACTTAATGAAAATATTTCATCACATAAATTTTGGAAAACTTTTAGGTTTAGTTCTCTAGATAATTTGGAAAAACATTAACTAATAATGCCCAGAAATTTATCATCTAAAAGAATCATATCCAAATAAATAAGAAAATATTTATTCTACAGTAAGTCTGCAAATTATCTAAAAAAATCTTCTCATACGCCATTTTACTCCAGACATGTCCTATGTAATAGTTTTCATTAATCATTGGTAAATTGAATCATAAAAAATTGTGAGATAAAATTATCAACAATGGAATGTGTATATTAGAAGATGTTATGATTGTTAATTTCTTTTTTTAGACTTTGTAACCCAAAAGGAAAGTACACTAGAGTATCTCAAGGGGGAGAAAGTAGTGAAAGCCCAAGTAATCAACTTGTAAAATGGCCCTATATTCGAAAGGCAAGGAACCAAAACTGTCATAAACCATAAGATATTCAACGGGCCTTGTAACACCCCAAGATTTCATAGTGTATTATTTCTTCAAAATAATTCAATAAATTTCACTACACGCAACACTGAGTTCATGTGCACCATTACTTACCAAACAAGCCATTCAAAAGAGGTTATTAATAGTATTAACTAAATTTTAAACTTTATATAATCCTTATAATTTTAGAATCCATATTATGAGTTTCTTAAACATAATGTAAGAAAAAATTCATTTTCAGTATTGCACTTTTACAAACTTTTAATAGTGAACACTTTGTAAATACAATATTTTAAACTTTTTGACTAAATTAGGACATCAAAAATTTAAAATAAAACATCCCAAGCTTCCACGATATGCTTTCCTTTGAATAATATTGTAGCATGTGTTGTACGCAACTTCGAGTTCTAACACACACCATAACCAATCAAACTAGCCGTTATGAATAGTAATACTTACTTTTTGAAATTATATTTTATATTTAAAATGGACTTCATTTTTGGATTCAGAATATTGAATTTAGCCTAGGGTAAAATTTTGGAACTTTTTGGATAACACTTATATTTTGATGCATAGTGAAAATTACAAAATTTTAATTTAAAAAAAATTTAAATGAAATATTTTATATTGATAAATTTTTCATTTGAGTGGTTTTAAAGTCTATTTAGAATATATTTTTACCATTTAATACAATTTTGATCATTGGACATAATTTCACAATTAAACCGAACATAAACAAGTATCAATATTTTGATAGTTATTATATCTTAAAAACACGCTTTTTGTTTTGACAACGGGAATTAATTTTAAATTAATTTCTTCCACTTCTATGTTTTGAATTTGGAAAAATGGATTCCATATTTGGAATCAGGATGTTCAAATTGTGTAAATAGGTAACTTTTATTTTTAGTCATTTTGAATAATTACTTCGGTAAATATTTTATTTACCATGGTTAAAGGGTAAATCCGGTTATTAAGCGTTAAACAAATAATATTATAATAATAAAAAATTACCCTAAAACGTGTCCTAACCTTATTTTGTGATACAAGTTCGACCATAGACACCTTTGGGTCGATTCAGGGACCTCATGGTGCCACTTGTAAGTGATAGGGACACTTTATTTTAATTAAGTTTAAATAAATACAAAAATGACACAAGCATATATCTTTTAGAAAAAATTTTTTTATATAGGGTAATATATGTTTTAGTTTAGACTATAAATATTAATTAGAAATATAAAAATATTTCCTACATAATTGTATTTTATTTATAATTTTTAGGCATTAAATAATTTAATTTATTTATGACACAATGACGATGCAGTAATTACCCTAATAGTGAAAAATTAAAATAACTGATATTATAAATACCCAAATAAATATAATTTGAAATTTTTAATGAATTACAGTAATTTTCTATGATAATATGACATATTAGGATTGATTTAATTGACTTGTTTCCATGTAATAATTCTTTTATATGTTTCACAAAAATCAACTATTGAATAGTGTCAAAATTGTCATAAAAGAGTTTTTAAAACAAATAGTATATTATTAATTGATATTAAATTCCTAAAAATATATGGTTCGGCCAAGAGATTAATATAATGATATTTGTATCATTAATGTACCACTTGGGGGTCTCTTGGATGTATATAGTATTTTTATTAACCATATAATATAAAAATATAAAGAGACATTGTAAAAGTGAAACTAATTAACTAAGAGTTAATACTTAAATATAAGGTTAATATAGTAAACCAAACCTGTCAAAATTATATTGGTTGACTGGTTTTCGACCCATACCCACATTAAAATTTAAATAATCAACTTTTGAGCCATTATAAATAGAATATTAATTTATTATAAATTAATATTTCTAGCTTTTCCAAAGGTGCCCCTCACCCCTCTTTTAAAAAGGCACTCCCCCTTCTCATTACTTCACACCATAAAGGCCTTTTGGCTCGGCCAAAATCTTCCCAAATACTCTCTCAACTTCCCTCAATAAAACCTAGAAGCCTTAGTTTGATCTGAAAGCCAACCTAAGGATCCCTTTTGATCAAATCATAATGAAGAACCTGAAGAAGAGGTAATGTTTTCACCACCATTTTTTTATTTCATTTCTTCTTCCACTTCTTCCTTCTTTTTTATTACCATTATAAAATAATAACTCCATTATATTATATATACTATGATGTTATTATAAATATGTTACAACCATATTCAGTATTCTATCCATCCTTTGAATAACATGTCACCATACGTGGGTACGTACGGCTTACCCTCTCCACGTCATGGTGTAATTGTTATTCAATAAATTATTATTTGGATGGCTATAATAATGATGTGTAACTCATGTAAATAATAAATATAACATGATAATGATTCTGTATATATGTTATACCATACAATTATATATTAATTTAATATCAAAATATTGATATTGTCGCTCGTGTGTACGTACAGACTATCGTCACCACGAACGCGATGAGATTCAATCTCCATCATATCCATTAAAGTATAATTATAATTTAATGATTTAAAAATAATGTTTAAGGACTTCATATAATTTTGGATATGAATAAGATACATATATCCATGACAAACACGTCTTACGTAACAAAACATATAAAAGAAAATGAGTAAGTTAACACCCGGAACGACGATAATTCTGAAATATTATTTACAAAGTAATGTTAAAAGCTCATATATGATATCATATTAATATATACGAATCTTGTATAATTTAGTAACAATTATTTCATCATTATACAGCAGTTTAACCTACCCTCAACCCAGGAAAAGTACAAGGTAAGGGGTTATTTCGCAATCTCATCATTATCCAAGGTTGTTTATACGTAATAATCTACTGGGATTTCATTATCATCCACATACATGTTTTTTCGAAATGAATTTCAAAACATTTTTACTATTTAAAAATAATATTGGTTAAAGTCATTTATACCTTTATCTATTTTTTAAAGAATCTTTCTGTCGTTTTCCAAATAAGGCACTTTTAACCTTTCGGCAAATTTAAGGTAAGAATGTTTTTTTAATTATACGGCGCGTGCGGCTATTTACCACCATTATAAAATAGAAAAAGATTCCCTTAAAAGATTATAAAAATATTTTCAAAGTAAATGTTTTATTTTATAAATATGTGACTTTTAAATGATTTCAAAATGAATATTTTAAGAATTTTTGAAAGGTACTCTTTATCAAGATAATAATTTTAAATGTTTTAAAGATTTATCTTTCTAAATATTTTTAATTAATGTCCATGTTTTCAAAATGATTTTAAGGATTTATTTATATGGACATGAAAGTTTTGAAATGATAATTATTTTCTAAAGATTCAAAGTGGTATGGGACACTTTGATTCAAAAATCTCTTTTAAATTACTTCTTTTATAAACGTGTGAATTTTTAATGATTTCGAGAAAAGAGATATTTATCTCAAATAGATTTGAATTCATCTATGTCAACATCCTTTGATGGATTTTATGCTTATTTGGAGTTGTTTTATTATGATACAAAACTTTTTTATTGTATTGATGGTTTTGTGATATGTTTTACTGTGGATGTGTTTTTTTATACCATTCATGGTTTATGGAAAAAGTATTTACATTTTGTATTCTAGTTTTAATACGAATTTTTATGTTCTGTTTAATCCTTTTCATATGGGAATGCATTGGACTTAGTAAGTGACAGGTGGAGCCCGCTATAGCTCCTCGATGCATCGATAGGTCTCATGAGACAAACTAGTGCCTTGGAATGAGTCCTTGACAAAATATTATTTGTAGTCTTGGGACAAGGCCTTGGTTATATGGTTATGATAGTCTGACATTATGCATTCCATCATATTGAAAGTGGTAATTGATATTGCATGTGATTATTCGATTAGTAGAATATCCATGTGAATAAGTAAATTGCATTATTCCATTTTAATTTTTCCATACTATGTTGAAGTTCATGTTTAAAAGGATTTTGTTTTAAGTTATATATTGCCTTAAATGTTTATTCTTATTTATGAATGCTTCCACTATATTTTTATCCTTACTGGGAATTTGAGCTCACCCCTTTTCTATGTTTAATTTTTCCCAGGATGAGAAGAAGTAATTTATGAATGACCTGCATGGATAGTATGTGTGGATATAAGTGTGGGACAAGGAGACTATGTTTTTGTAGTAGTTTTTTCACTTTATGATGTAATGTAATGCTTTATGAATATATACAGTGTTTCCAAGGCTACTAAACAAATCAGTCTTTCTAGATTTGATCTTTCTTGTGATCATGCCAATGTTATGTAATAATGCACCAACTCTCGGTAACTAGGGTTGGGGCGTTACAGTTGTTATCAGAGGAAGTTTAGTAAAAAACATGGAAGATAGATTTAGATAAACTCTAATTAGAGCATGTAGACCTAAGATGAACTTTGAGGATTAGTATAGAAGAACATCCTAGAATTTTGGTATTGTAGAGAATTTGTGAGTTTTCCGAGAAATACATCTCTGTCTGGATACGAGCGGGTAGAGGCGGCTCTGGCACAGATGTACCTAGGTGTAAAACCCGAAACACCGCTTTGAGATAGACTCGAACGGGAACTGGTGCACGACAACAGGCCTTGCTTCACTCTTGGTTACGACACTCCTGGGGGATATTCTTAGGATAATTCTCATTTTCTTTACAAACCATTATGAGGGGTTTATGAGTATATAATTCCTCAAAGGAGAAATTTTTATGATTATGAATTATATCCATAAACTATTTAATTTATGTTATGTGTCTTACAAGTTTGGGATTAGGTATTGTTATTCATAAAAAATGTAGTGTATGCCATTGTTTAGAAATGGAACCCAGTAGAAGGAATGAGAACTCCAGCAATGCACATGATCCAAAGAGAAAGAAGGATCATATCTTTCATGGTCTTAAGCCAGAATTTATAAGAGAAATAGTATCCCATGTATTATCTCATATAATGAAATAATATCATGTGTTGATAATATATGTAATGATTTTACGGAGTCCTATGGCCTTGAAGGGAAGCAAGAAAAGAAAAGGATGGAAGAGAGAAAGATGGATAAAGGGAAGAGGTAAAAGAAACATTTTCCCATATGTGATAATTGTGGAAAGAAACACCCTGGAACTTGCTTGAAAGGAATGGGAGTTTGTTATAAGTGTGTAGGAAAAGGGCACAAAGTACGTGACTGAAAGGGTACGTAAATGGTTTCAAATGTACAATGCTTAATTTTTAAGGAGTTTTGACACTACGCGAGCCTATGTCCCAGTCATTAGACTATGCCACAAATGATGCTATTGGATAATAATAAAGTTATGATACTACCACAGATGAAGAGGAATGATTATATTTCTTCTATTGATTATGTCATTTGAGTGTTTGATCAACAATTTATTTATTATAATAATTATGGAGTATATAAGGATTGTACTGTAGTATTATTTCGTTATGGACTTGAGATTGTGTGGAACAATGAAAAGTGACTCAATAGCAGGATAAATTTTTGGAAAATATATGGTTGAGAGAATGATAGACCATTATATAGTTCTGATACTGAGGTTGTGATTTGGAATAATACATGATTGATTTGGATAAATTATATTGGATATTCTTAACTACCTTGAAACTGATTAATGTTTTGTATATTCCATCATTGTTCAGGTTTAAAACATTTTTGGATTGAATGAGTATATCTATTATTCTTTAAGTAATAAGGGATCATGAATGTAATCAATAAGGTTTTATGGTAATTCAAGATGTTGCAGTGTTTTAAAGGAATACATTATGAAGATGTTCACATATTATTACACAGATAAAAGGATCTTTATTGTGTTTACCTTCCTTATAAATTTTGGACTAAAGTATTTTGGATAGTTCTAGTTTGGATTATTTTGGATTGCCATAAAAGGACAACCCGGAGGTCGGGCGGCAACCCGTTGCATCCGGAAGGGCCGTGAGACATGAACCCACAACCAAAGGGCGACAAGGGAGTATCATCTACCACTGACCCACGTGATGTCCATGATTAAATAATGTAGTTTTTTTAAAAGATCTGGTATATGAATTATAAATTCTTTTTTTAACCCTATATGAATAGGATAAATAGAATATTTTTTTCGTTCTATTATCTTTTAGAGTGAAAGATGAGTTTGTGGTAGAAACTAGTTAAAGGATGGAACTCTACTTGTCAAGAATATATTTTTCTTCTTCTATTATTCTATGAAGAAATTAATTATTATTCTTTATTTAAGGAATCCTAAAACCAAAAATTTGTTATCCTAATACCCTAAGATTTGTTGAACCGATGGTATTTCAAATCATCATATATTGATTAATTTAACGACCTCAATTTTACACTTGTTTGTGATTGATGACCTCAATCACTACCTATAATTATTTACATTTTTCCTCCAATTATATGTCTCTAATTTCCACCAATGTTCTCCTAATCGAGATCATAATTTGGTGGTGACCCTTTCATTTCTCTTTTCCTCATATGAAGACTAAATTTTAGTAACCCAATTTTCGATATGGGTTTTCCCACAAAGATATATTCTATTTTCAACCTTTTATTTTAGAAGAACAATATCAAATTGCGAGGACACAATTCATTGAAGGAGGGGAGAATGTAACACCCCAAGATTTCAAAGTGTGTTATTTTTTCAAAATAATTCAATAACTTGCACTACATGAAACACCGAGTTCAAGTGCACCATGACCTTCCAAACAATTCATTCAAAAGAGGTTATGAATATTATTAACTAAATTTTACACTTTATAGAATCCTTATAATTTTAGAATCCATATTATGAGTTTCTTAGACATAATGTAAAAAAAAATCATTTTCAGTATTGCACTTTTAAAAACTTTTAATAGTGAACCCTTTTTAAATACAATATTTTAAACATTTTGACTAAATGAGGACATCAAGATTTTAAAATGAAACATCCCAAGCTTCCACGGTACGCTTTCCTTTGAATAATACAGTAGCCTGTGTTGTACGCAACTTCGAGTTCTAACACACACCACAACCAATCAAACTAGCCGTTGTGAATAGTAATACCTACTTTATGAAATTATATTTTATATTTCAAAATGGACTTCATTTTTAGATTCGGAATATCGAATTTAGCCTAGGGTGAAATTTTGGAACTTTTCGGATAACACTTATATTTTGATGAATAGTGAAAATTACTAAATTGTAATTAAAAACAATTTTTTTAATCGAAATAATTTATAATGATAAATATTGAATTTGAGTGGTTTTAATGTATATTTAGAATATATTTTTTACCATTTAATACAATTTTCTTCATTGGACATAATTTCACAATTAAACTGAACATAAACAAGTATCAATCTTTTGATAGTTATTATATCTTAAAAACACGCTTTTTGTTTTGACAGCGGGAATTAATTTTAAATTAATTTATGCCACTTCTATGTTTTGAATTTGGAAAAATGGATTCCATATTTGGAATCAGGATGTTCAAATTGTGTAAATAGGTATCTTTTATTTTTAGACATTTTGAATAATTACTTCGGTAAATATTTTTATTTACCATGGTTAAAGGGTAAATCCAATAAATAAGGGTTAAAATAATAATATTATAATAATATAAAATTACCATAAAACGTGTCCTAGCCTTATTGGTTGATACAAGTTCGACGATAGGCATCTTTGGGTCGATTTTGGGACCCCATGGTGCCACTTGTAAGTGATAGGGACACTTTATTTTAATTAAGTTAAATTAAATACAAAAATGACACAAGCATATATCTTTTAGAAAAACAATTTTTACATAGGGTTATATATGTTGGACATTCAACTATAAATATTAATTATAATGATAAAACTATTTCCTACATAATGGTATTTGATTTATAATTTTTAGACATTAAATAATTTAATTTATTTATGACACAATGATGATGTAGTAATTACCATAATAGTGAAAAATTAAAATAATTGAAATTATAAATACCCAAATAAATATAATTTGAGATTTTTAATGAATTAAACTAATTTTATAGGATACTATGACATATTTTGGTTGATTTAATTGAATTTTTTCGAAGTAATAATTCTATTATATGTTTCACAAAAATTATCTATTGAATAGTATCATAATTGACATAAAAGAGTTTTTTAAAAAAATGGTATATTATTAATTGATATTAAATTCTTAAAAATCTATGGTTCGGCAAAGAGACTTATATCATAATAGTTGTATCATTAATGGACCAGTTGGGGGTCGATTAGATGTATATCGTATGTTTATTCACCATATAATATAAAAATACAAGGAGACGTTGTAAAAGTGAACCTAATTAACTAAGAGTTAATACTTAATGATAAGGTTAATATAGTAACCCAAACCTGTCTAAATTCTATTGGTTGAGTGGTTTTCGACTAATCCCCACCTTATATTTTAAATAATCAACTTTGGAGCCATTAGAAACCGAATATGAATTTATTATAAATTAATATTTCTAGCTCTTCCAAAGGTACACCTCACCCCTCTTATAAAAGGGAACTCCCCCTTCTCATTACGTCGCACCTTCAAAGCCTTTTTGATCGGCAATCCTCTACCCAAATACTCTCTCAACTTCCCTAACTACAACCTAGAGGTCTTAGTTTGATCAGAAAGCCATCCTAATGAGCCCTTTTGATCAAATCAAAATGAAGAAACCGAAGAATAGGTAATGTTTTCACCACCGTTTTTCAAATTCATTTCTTCTTCCACTTCTTACTTCTTTTTTATTACAATTTTAAAATAATAACTCCATTATCTTATATATACTGTTATTTTATTATAAATATTGTAAAAAAATATTATGTATTACATCCATCCTTTGAATAACATGTCACCATACGTGCGTACGTACAGCTTACCGTCTCTACGTCGTGGTGTAATTGTTATTCAATAAATTATTATTTTGATGGGTATAATAATGATGTGTAACTCATGTAAATAATAAATATAACATGATAATTATTCGGTATATATGTTATACCATCAAATTATATATTATTTTAATATCAAAAGAATGATATTTTCGCTCGTGCATACGTACGGGCTACCGTCACCACGAACGCGATGAGATTCAATCTCCATCATATCCATTCAAATATAATTATCATTTGATGATTTAAAAATAATGTATAAGGACTTGATATCATTTTGGATATGAATAAGATACAACCTATCCATGAAAAACATGTCTTACGTAACAAAACATATAAAATAAAATGAGTAAGTTAACACCCAGAACGACGATAATTCTGAAATATTATTTACAAAGTAATGTTAAAAGATCATATATGATATCATATTAATATATATGATTCTTTTATAATTTATTACCAATTATTTCACCATTATACAGGAAGATAACCTACCCTCACCCAAGTAAAAGTACAAGTTAAGGGAATATTTCGCAATCTCTTCATTATCCGAGGTTGTTTATACGTAATAATCTAATGGGATTTCTTTATCATCCACATCCATGTTTTTTCGAAATGCATTTCAAAACATTTTTAATATTTAAAAAGAATATGGGTTAAAGTCATTTATACCCTTATGTGTTTTTAAAGGAATATTTCTGTCATTTTCCAAACAAGGAACTTTTAACTTTTCGACAAATTTAAGATAAGAATGTTTTTTTAACTTATACGGCGGGTGCGGCTATTTACTGCCGTTATAAAATCGTCAAAGCTTCCCTTACAAGATTATAAGAATATTTTCATAGTAAATGTTTTATTTTATAATTATGTGACTTTTAATTGATTTCAAAATGAATATTTTAAGATGTTTTGAAAGGTACTCTTTATCAAGATAATAATTTTAGATGTTTTAAAGATTTATCTTTCTAAATATTTTTAATTAATGTCCATGTTTTCAAAATGATTTTAAGTATTTATTTATATGGACATGAAATTTTCGAAATGAAATTTCATTTCAAAAGTTTCAAAGTGGTATGTGACACTTTGATTCAAAAATCTCTTTTAAATTACTTCCTTTATAAATGTGTGACTTTTCAATGATTTTGAGAAAAGAGATATTTCCCTCAAATAGTTTTGATTTCATCTATGTCAACATCCTTTGATGGATTTTCAGCTTATTTGGAGTTGATTTATTATGATACAAAACTTTTGTATTGTATTTAAGGTTTTGTGATATGTTTTATTGTGGATGTGTTATTTTTATACCATTCATGGTTTATGGAAATAGTATTGACATTTCATATGCTAGTTTTAAAACGAATGTTTATGTTATGTTTAATCCTTTTCATATGGGAATGCATTAGACATAGTAAGTGACGGGTGGAGCCTTCTATAGCTCCTCGATGCATCGGTAGGTCTCATGAGACAAACTAGTGTCTTGGCACAAGGCCTTGACAAAATCTTATTTGTAGTCTTGGCACGAGGCCTTGGATATGTGGTTATGATAGTCTGGCATTATGCATTCCATCATTATGAAAGTGGTAATCGATATTTCATGTGATTATTCGATTAGTAGGATATCCATGTGAATAATTAAATGGAATTATTTCATTTTATTTTTTTCATACTATGTTGAAGTTCATGTTTAAAAGGCTTTTTTTTAATTTATACATTTCCTTAAATGTTTATTCTTATTTATGAATGTTTCCACTATATTGTTATCCTTACTGGGCATTTGAGCTCACCCCTATTCTATGTTTGATTTTTCTCAAGATGTGAAGAATTAATTTATGAATGACCTGTAGGGATAGTATGTGGTGATATGAGTGTGGGATAAGAAGACCATGTTGTTGTAGAAGTTTTTCACTTTATGATGTAATGTAAAACATTATGAATATATCTAGTGTTTCCAAGGATACTAAACCAATCGGTCTTTCGAGATTTGATCTTTCTTGTGATCATGCCAATGTTATGTAATAATGCACCGACTCTAGGTAATTGGGGTTGGGGCATTACAGGCCTTCCCTACCGAGTGAGCACATCGGCCAAAAAATTCGCCTCCCTCCAAACATGGTGGATCTTCTGACACAGTCTAGCCTCCATATTTCATCTTCAGATTAGGTAAATCATGTGCCAAGGCACCTCATGATGACCCTAAATGTACTTCAATGACAGCTTGAAATCAGATTAAATATTTTCCACCTGGAAACCACAACATCTACACAATGGAAAATCGGAAAGAACTGCCTCTACCTCTGAACATAAAGAAGATCCCAAGACATAGATGAAATTGATCCCAGAAGCATCTAACCTCATGAGTCATGAAGAACCCCTCTTCCTCTCATCCACCCTTATTTAAAAGATCCATCTGTTTTCAACTTCATGCCTTTAATGGGGGGTGACCACCTAATCTAACGACCCCCCCCCCCCATTATGTTAGGATCATAAAAGAAGATTGAGCAGACTTCACACTATGGATTATGTTTGACATCCCATATACAGTGGACCCATCCCAATAATCATTGATTTTAGTATCATTTACAGGAATATAAAGGAGACTATGATTCCCCATCAAAAATTGTTCCATGCTTCTGAGAGAGTATAATACATAAAATATTGAATGTTTTCTTGTACCTTTCTTTCCAATTCCCTACACTACGAACCCTGGAACCCCGATTCCATGTAATCCTACAACAAGAGTTTCACCCTGACAAAAATTGAACAGGTTGTGACCCAAGACCATAAGAACTATGCCCACTCGCTATGAAATATATGATAAACAAATGACTCAACCTCTGAATTCTTGTTGTAGAACCAACAAGAGACCAGTAGGACACATGATCTTGAGATAATTACATGGAATACATAACATTATAAATAATCACATGAATATAAAAAACTATATTCATGGTAATGTATTAAATAATATTTGAAATTTTGATCTAAACTAACCATGAATTTATTTTTATGAAGGCCACACACAAAAAAATAGTTCTTACCATCAAGGTATCAACAGAGAAATCATGATTTCATTGGGTAAGCATTCATCAAATACCCAAACGAGTTTTCATATGAGACCAACCGATTGAACAAGGGGATATATAATATTGGATCCCAACTATCATATATTTACGTCCAATTCCTTCACCATGTGTAATATATGAATAAAAGTACCACATATAATTAAATTTCCTTCATAAATATCTGAATGTGTATACCAAAATATGATACATCAAAACTATTCCCCATGTCAATTAAATAGAAAACATGATAATTTTTCATCTAGATAAAAATATTGTGTGTTGAAATAATATATAATCAATTATCTTTAATTATAAAATACTATCCATATCCGAATAAAAAATATATGGATTTTAAATAATCCTCATTAAATAAATTGAATAGATTTCTATAAAATAATCCTAAAAGCTAACACAGTATATAGATATTTTTATATAGTTAAGACAATAATTTTTAATATCAATCAATTTATATAATATGGGTTAACATCCTTCAATAAATGGATATAAATATATAGTATTCATGGAGGAAATTAATATGAAGGAAATTCATGCATATAATAGAGGATGGTTTAGAAAGATAAACAAAGTAATGTGTCTATATGATTTTAATATCATAAAATAATATAAAATAATATAGTGGGTAATTAATGAAATAAATTTTTCAAGGAAATAAATAATTTTCTTATATGGTGTGAAATTGAAGTGAAAACATAAAATAGTTTTTAGAAAATGTTTTTAACATTTAAATAAAAATAAGTTTCTTTATCACATTTAAATGTTTCTTTTTAAATGGTTAAGTGAAACCCCATGATAATATTAACATTTAAAAATGAGAAAACTAAATATTTCTAAAATAACCCAAATAATAAAAATTATAAAAAACATCCTATTCATACGAGATAATGATAACTATTAAGACCCCATGAAATAATAAAATATTGGGTTTTAAATAAGATGGATAATATTAGATAAAATCTAAAATATTGACAGGAAGGGGTATTCATCATTTAATAATATGGTAAATTAATATAAAATGATATAATTATTGTTGATGAAATTAAAAAATGTAAAATAAATTAATTGAAAAGTAATTATCCATATAAATTAAGTGGATATAAAATGAAATAAAATAGTAGTGTAGAAGAAAAACAATATTTAATGAAACATGTTGAAGAAGAGGAACTAAATCTCATCAAAGGGAGATGAGTTTGAAAAAACCCTCTCAACTTTTTAATAGAAACGAATTTTAGAAAAGAACATCATATTTAACTAGATACCTCATTAATTATAAGAATATATTAAACAAAATTTAATATTATGTACTGAAACTATTTTAAAGTAAACTTGGTTCATAATACGAAACATGTCTTAATAAGTTTAATTTCAGAAAAAGAACCCATAACATAAATATCTGACATCCAATAAATAATTTAGATTAAATGTATAAAAAAATATCATAATAATATATTTGAGATCATTATTCACCCCTTTAACCTTTTATAATATTCAATTATAATTGTTCTATATAGGTAAATAAGTTAGATATTGTCTATTTTTAATATTTGGTGTTAATAATCTTTATTTTTTCATATAGTTTTCTAACATAGGTATTTTTATTAATTTTTCTCCAAACATTAACCATTAAATTATCATTAATTATAATAGAAATTATGCTTTACAGTTATTATAATCTAAAATACTTCATTTTATATCATTTTTCATTACTATCCATAAAGATGAAAATGAAGTTGGGAAAGAATAAATGATTTCTAATGAATGACTTTATAATCTTAATTAATGAGATTAATATAAATTTTATCATTAAATCTTAAAAAATAACTAATTATTTATTTATATCATATATTTTTTATCGTTATGTTCTTATTGTGATCCATGATATTATTTTATTGCATTTTTCAGATATGTGGTTAGACCAACTCAATCGTTAACATACCAAAATTAATTTGTGATTATGATAATTAATGTTGTTAGTGTTTGGAATAATAAAAATATTACAAAAGAATAATTATATTGTTTATATAATTATAAGGTTTCGAATCATTTTTTAGGGGGTTTAACAAAAAAATAGATGAAAAAATATATATATTACTTTATGGAGGATCATTACACACAATGAATGGTTGAAATTTTCATTTATCAATGAAAGAAAAAATTATTGAATTTTTTATTATCCAAAACATAATTTCACCCCTATAATAAGTGAATAATTTTGGTGGTGATAAAATTATGTCATCACTTCATGGAGGTGATAGTCCACACAATGCACAAATGAGAATTCTATTTTTCCTAATAGAAAAAAGGAGACGATGGTTAATATAAATTCTCATAAAATATAAAAATTTAGTATAAAAAATATAATTGTCTTACACTATATAAATTATAACATTGTATTTTTAGAATGTAATAAAGAAATTACAATTAGTTAGGAAAAAATAGTACTCATGTTGAGGACTTATGATTTAATAGGAAGACTCCTTTGTAATGGAGGTCTTATTAAAATATATCATTTCCAAATTTTATGAAAAGTAAATATATTTCTAGGGTAATAAATAATGGACATTTTTTATAAGGAAATATAATTTCAAGGGTTGACTTGAATGGCTAGTGGGAGTCCTCTTTTAAAATTGTTGTGAATGGGATTTTTGTAAATATTTTAACATAATATAATGATAAAAAATGTTTCACATGTAAATAAGAATCCAAAATGGATAATATTGTATTGGTGGATAATATAAGGATGATAGTAACTCAAAAATTTATTTTAAAATTATTTTTAGACATGTTCTTAACACCTTTACTCTTTAAACATTTACTTTTACCATACTTTGTTTAATTATGGTTACTAATTTTTACTGAAGTAAATAATTTTTTATGCTTAAAAATATGATAGACCGTATCAAAATATTTTTTTAAAAAATTCATAATATTATATCCATTTTTTGTATATAATTTTAATATGTAAGAGAGTTTCACATTAAAATAGTTCATGTTATGTGTAAAAACCCATTTTAAAAAATTATTGTTCAACATAAAATTTCAGTGTAGGGTAAATTTATCAATTTACATTATTTTCATAATTTAAATTATTATATTATTAGAAAAATAAATTATTTTTCTTTAAATGTAATCAAATATCAAATTTTACTGAAATAATAATTAATTAAAACAAATGACAAAAAAAGGTTTTTTATTGAAAAAAATTGCACATGTCCTTAAAATGTTAAACATAAGTTTTCTATATTGTACAAAATATTTTAAAAATGGATATAACTACTTCTTAAATACGTATTTTAACCACTAAAATAATTTTCACACATCAATTTATTTCTTATATAACTTTTAATTCATAAAATGTACAGTTTTAGAAAAAAAAAGAATTTTCACTATTCACTTATAAGTCAACTTTTTAATAAAATTCCAAAAAAATAACCTTTATCAAATTTTCTTATTATAAATATTTGAATTAAGTAAATTTGGTGAAATATAGGTTATAAAATTTCATAATTAACTTTATAAATAAACACATAAATTTATAATGAATATTATTTAAATATGAAATGACATTATACAAAATATTAACTATTCCAATTCATATTTTCTATCAATTACTATTAAAATTGGTGTTAAAATTTTATTCATAACGATAATATATGTTATCCAAAATAAATTATTTTTTCTTAAAATAAAACATATATAAAATTTTTTTAGATAATTTAGATTTTATAGAATAAATATGTCTTATTATTATTCTTTATAATCTAAATAAGAATTTATAAAATCCTTCGTGTTAATAAATAGCTCAATCATTATTTCAATATATATTTCTGAATTTGGTTAGATCTTTTTTTCAATCAAATTTTATGGTTTTATTTTAACTATTATATATCATTTCGTGTTTTTTTTGGGTTGGTGTTGTGTGTGTGTCAAGATATTGGAAAAGTTCAGTTTTTATTCAAAATATATAATATATATTATTAGGGTGTTACATTCCCCCAATTAAAAAATTTAATCTTTATAATTTTATTTATTGATTATTATTCAAATTAGTTTAGGTTATCAAAATGATAGGAATAACTCACGATTTAACATCTAATGAGGTTTATACCATAATATATTAGGTAGACTAGGAAACACATATTTTACCCTCATGGTGTTAACATATTGGATCATCTTTATGTTGAAAATTGTTTCTCTATGACCAATTTTTTGATACATATGGCATCATCTTGTTCCATTGATACATTCCTATGAGTGTCTCTTCTCACATTTTTGACTTGTACAAAAGTGAATCCTCTTTTTCTTTTATCATCTTTATCACATGAACATTCATGATAATTCTTTAATCAATTCTCTGATATATTTAGAAACTCAAAAATATATATCTTTTTAATCATTATTAATAAGATATGGGTTGGAATAATTACATGTTTTCCCACTTGAGTTCTTATAATGATTGATTGTTGATGGGGATAATCTCTAAATTATCTAGTACATCCATTTTTATGATAGTTTCTTTCGATTTTAGTCATTAATAAAACCAAAATGTGTAAATAATTATTGATTAACAATTAACATCATAAGATAATTATTGTAAGATAATTACATGATATTTCCAGCCTCAAAATTTATTACACATTGAAATTATTAAAAGGGGTTTTTTAACCTAGTTTACTCTTGGATTAAAACATGTTTCTTTACATTGGGTTCTTTTATATTCCATATCCAAATTACTAAACATAATATATAATTAATAATAGATTGTAAAAAAATCTTATTAACTAAAGAACTTCCCCTATAGAGTTTCTATCCATTTGTGTAGTTTTAGTCCCCCTCATCATGCACTAGGGTGAAGATAAATATGATACTCAACCTACCTTTTTCAGGGTGATTAACCTTAGGTTCATTTTCACTATAGCTACATCCATATTACATTATCTAGTTATGAAGGCAACATCTAGGAGAATGAAAAAATATCAAAATTAATAAAACTTCATGAATTAAATATGTACATAGAATTATCAAATAGACTTATCCCTATGATATTTAATAAATCCATCTTATCCTAATCCCTAAAATATTAATCATTACATCAACTAACTGAAAGGGTTATTTATAACATTAAAATTATATTTTATATTAATATAAAAACATTTTTTGAAATATATTACTCTTATGTTATTCTTAATCGATAACATCCTAATCACTATTATTATCTATGCCCTCTTATTATAACAAATATGACACCTCAAACTCACACTTCCAGATCTGCTGATGATAACAGATAATTTACATACCATAATTGATATAAAATGTATATTAATGTGAAAAAAATAATATAATTAAGTGATATAAAAAATGTATTTAATTAGATACATTCCCATGAAATTATATTTTTAATGATTTATATAATAAGGACGAAACATTAAATAATAAATCCATTTTATTTATATACTAAGTTATATTTCTACAACTATATATTAAATAACACAAATGAAAATAATTATTCCACATATCTCATAAAATCTCCACACATGAAACTTTCTTCTGGACATATCATGGATATTAATTTTTTCATATTATAGGGAAATTGATGTTTAAAATGGACAATATAAAATTCTAAAAAAGAGAAAATGAATATTATAATCTATCATGGACGTCATAAATAAGAGTCAAGTAATTATATATAACTGAACCCATGAGTTTGAAATAAATCTATGGATGGACTAGAGATGCAAATAATCATATTGATAAAAATAACTAAATCCATGGTTATGGAATGTATAATTCATCGATCATGATCTTTAATATCATGGACTCATGCAACACATTATTCTTAAAAACAAGGATAGACAAAGATATAATTTATTTAATAATATCTTTACTAACACGTCATTGTTACATTATGTAAGAATAAAATAAATCCAAAAACATTTTTATCCTAGGGAAAACCGATACATTGATGTGTGGAATAATATTTTCCCCACTGATATATTATTCTTACTATCAACTCCATGACCAATGCATAATTATTTTCATTAATAATTTAAATAATAGCTCATTATTTTAATGTTTATGCATACAACAATTACCCAAACCTTTTGTATCATATGGGAAACTGATGCATCAATGGGTTATATAATATCAGTTCCCACGTATTTCTTGTTTATATCAAATGAATTGAAAATGTTAGAAATATGAATAACAATATCATTCATAATTATCATTACTTTCTAAAAATTTATTTTAAAAATAACATATAGAACATCAATACATTTAGCCATGTCAATAAAAGGGATTACATGATCATTAGCCATCTAGAAAAAGTTGTTCATTATTTAAACTATACATAATTAACAATCCCAAGTAATAAACAAACAATATTTTCCAAATAAAAAAAATATTTTGTCAGTATGTACCTAATGAATAAATGGAATATATTTATAAATAAGAATCCCTCAGAATAACACTGAATAGAGAAAGGGGTATATAGTTAAGTCAACAATTTCCACAATAAATAAATGTATGTTATCTATGTAAACACCCTTTAATTAAAGGAACAAAATACAATGTGTTCATAAAGTAAAGTAATTGGATGGAAAATCATGGTTATAATATAGAATGAATTTTCAATAGAAAAGGTAGTTATGGATCTCCAAAAGTTTAATATCCTAATATTTTATTGGAGAATATAGAGGTAAATTCATAAAAATAAATTTAAGATAAAGAAAATATTTTATAGATAAATTGGTTGATCGAATTGAAACCATAAATGAGTTTTAAAAAAATTTCTATCATTTCCATAAAATAATAAGATTAATGTCACATTTATAAGGAATAATCATAAATGTTGAATGGAAAACACTATAAAAAGATTACTTATAAAAAACTAAAATTTGAATATTATATCCTTAAAAATAAAAAATTATATTAAAACAAATATCTAATTGAATATAAATAATTTGATTATGAAATAATGGAAATCATTTTTCTTTATATCCATATATACCACAATAAAAAAATATACATCATAAAAATGAAGAAAAAATAATCTTAAAATTTAATAATGAGAAATTTGAAACCATGTGATAAAATATGTAATTTTGTTTCAAATAAGATGTAGAAAATTGATTGTAAGGGAAAATATGGTAAATGGTTAGAAAAAATCATATAGCTGGATATGAATTATTCTCAAAAAATGATGTACTTTTTTCAAAAGAAATTAATTAGGGAAAATAGTTGAAATCACAAGCCATTATCCTTATACTACAAGTAAAATTTACATGAAATTAAATCTTAGGGAGGAGGACTCAATTATTTTTTTGAAATAATTTCTAGAATAATCATTATATCTCAATTAAGGGAGTTATGAAAACAGAAACCCCTTCAACATTTAAATATAACTATATTTGAAGAAAAAACATTATATGGAACTTAAAACATGGATTAAATTAATATAGTGAAATATATTCCTTTGGTAGTAATAAAATTATATTTTTGGTAACATGTTTCTTATTATGAAATATGACTCAAGAAGATAAACATGAGTCAAAGAACTATTTAACACAAGTCCTAAATTCCACTAAAGTGACTGAATATCTTGTATAAAAAATTAACAATATTGATCGTCTATTTTAGATCATTATTTATCTTTATATAATTTTATAAACTTCATTTATAATTTTTATTTATATTTCTATTAGTTGGTTATTTTCTATTTTCAATATCAGGTTTTTGTAATCCAATTTGTTTTGAATTTGTTTCATAATAGAAATGTAGTTATTAATTATTATCCAAAATTAAATCATTACCTGATCAAAAAAGGTTTTGGATTTTATATTTTATTATTTCATGTTATGTTCTGATAATTATTCTTTTAACTTCTTATATTTTTTCATTAATATAAAAACAACCATGAGTGTGCTACATTTATTTTTGAATAATGAACATGTATAACTTATTTTATGAGTCTTATATTAATGTTATCATTCCATAACCAAGATAAAATAATATACTATATATATATATTTCATATATTTTAATCCATTATATTCTCAAAGTCATCTATGAATTTATATTATCGAATCTTTTATATAGGTGGTTAGGCAGACATGAACATTAACATACAATTATTAATGGATGATTATGATTTCGAAAGTACTTTATTTTTAGAATAATATAATTATTAAGGAAAAAAATTACATTATTTTTATATTATCATGGTTTTTAATGATATTCTATGAAAGTTTAATATATAAAAAACAAACTGCATGAGAAATGAGATGCATTACGTCGTGGAGGAGGTAGTTTGGGAAATAACAATTTGACATTTTTTTCTCTGAAAAATAAGAGGGAATGTTTTAATATTTATCTTTATAGTCATAGTTTTTTTATATATTTAAAATTTATTCTTCAATTCACATTTATAATTTTTGATGATAGTTTGTGGTGAAAAATAGAAGTAGTCACTTCATGAAGGTGGTACAACCAACGACACATGAATATAGACTTTGTTTTTATTAATGGAAAATATAAAAGTTTGTTAATAGTTATTCACATAGACATATAAAATTATAATAAAAGATAAAAATTTAATTATATGTGAATTAGAATGTTATATTTGGTAAATTAAGAAAGAATATAAAACAAGTTAATTGAAAAATACTCACATTAGGGACGTAAGATTCCCCATGGAAGTCTCCTTGAAATAGAGGTATTAGAAATATCTCATGTAGCCATGGGACAAATAAAAAGGAGTAATATTTTTGGATAAGGAATAAGTTTTTATTTATAGTAATAAAATCTCTTTTAGGGTTGTTTTGAAAGGGTGGCGAGAGACACTTTTTATATATTGTGAGAATGACATTATTGTTAAATATTAAATATTAATAAAAAAAGTTATCACGTTTCAAAATCAACGAAGACCAAAAAATGTAAAATAATTTATTGGAGGATGATATATGGTTAATAATATATCTCCCATTCGTTTTTCCATATTTTTTAGATATTTTTTATATTAATGGAATTTTCACTATTTCCATTTTTGGTTTTACCATAGTAACAAGTTTCTCCCAATGGAAATCATTTTTATTACTAAAAATAAAATGGACCATGTTAGAAATTTTATACTTATGGATTATAAGTATTTAATACATTATATTATAAAAAAAATTCAATGTGTAATAAAAATCAACTTTAACATTACCGTATTTAATGTGTAAATACTCTTTTATTGGAAATTGTATTATTAAGATTAAAATTTATATATAGGTTAATATTATTAATGAATTTTATTTTATTGAATAAATTGAATTATTTTATAACAAAAAAATAATATGATTCTTTAAAATATATCAAAAACAAAATTTTATCAAAATAATATTTAATTAAATCGAAATATAATATAAATTTTTTATTGGAAGATATTACTTATGTCCATAAAATGTTAATCATTTGTTTATTAAATATCAAAAAGCATTTAAAATGTATAATATTTATTATTAATTAATTATTTGACCAATTAAATTGTATTATATACATTTACTTCATTCTAATATATTGATAAACAAAAAAAGATACATTTTTGGTAAATACTATATTTTCACTATTCACCTAAAAATATGATATTTCCTAAAATTTCCAAAATATTATCTAAAGATAATATTATTATTTCAAATCAAAAAATTAATTCAATTTCATAATATTTATATTCCAAGATTTTGAATATTTACATTAAATAAAAATCTTTATATATAATGAAAACATTTATAATTGGAAAATAACTTAAAAACTATTAACTATTGTTATTTTTATTTATATAAATTACCAATAAAATGGGTTGTTATATATTTTTCACATTAAATATTTATTTTAACCATAATATATTATGTTTCATAAAATAAAACTATTATTATAATTTTTTAGAAATGTTGCACTTTTAATCATAAATCGGTCATATTTGTTAATTATCAACATTAATTGAATTCTCATCAAATAAATAGTGTTTATAATGAATTTTATTTTAATTTGTTCATATATTTAATAATTTTGTTTGATCTATTTTTGACCTCTAATTTTATGATTATATTTTAACTGTTATGTAACTTTCCATGGAATGTTTTGGTTTTGTGTTGTATTCAAAGAAAGATTTTTAACACATTATGTTTTGAATAAAAAATATAATTTTCATTCTAAACGTTTTAAAGTAGAAAAAATCTAATAGTAAAGTCAATTTTGTACCAAGATTCAAAAACTCCACTCGACCATATACCACTTTATTTAATAGTTTACTTTTCAAGAATGGAAACCATTCTCTATTTGGCTAGATTCCATTTGTCTCATTAATTAATACATTTGGAAAAATTTCATTTTTAATATTATAAAATCCCACATATATCCATAGGGATTGAAAAATATGTATGTTTTTTTGTTAATGTATTTTAAGTACTCTTGATGATATATCATTATGATAGCAATATAGCAGAGAATACTACAGTCTTATCACTTTGTTGATGAGAAAAGATGATGATTATAACAGATCAATGAAATATAAAAAACATGAATTATCCATAGAACATCCCGAAACAATATTAATGAAATTTTTAACGAATTAAATAATGAATAATTTAATTTAATAATGTTTTTATGATGATAATGAAACCATAATGTGAGTGGTGACAATCATGCCCAAAAATTCTTAATTGAAGCGTAGTATATCATACATGGGATGATAAAGAAATAATCACTTGTCTAGGATATTATGATTCTAATAAAAGAATGAGTCACTCTTATATGGGAGGATTATTCCATAGGTTTACTCTTAGGGGTACAGGTGGTTACTCTAATGTATGATGATTTTTTATGAAGATTATGGTATAAGGTTAAATATTACTCATGGTGGATATCTGTTTTTTATCATGGTTCTAGTTTTTTAAGGAGATAAAACTATAGATTCCAAGCATTATTGTTATATTTTCCTTAACATGATGTTGTAGAGAATGATATGGAGTTAATCACACTTAGAATTTTAGGATGAGTAATAACTCTCTCATTGGAAGTGTAGAGATTAATCCAACATAGTTGAGTTGGAGCTAATTATTCTTATATATGATATCCATGTGGAAATACTTATCATAAACCACCACAACTGGAATCCCTCATTATTTTTATAGAATAAATTATTTTCCCTAGTGCAAATATTCAATAGGCCATGGGTTTTCTACAATAATTGAGTTATAGAATACACACATATGGGATGAATTAACCTCAATACTCCAAGAAAATAATACATATTACCGTAAAAAATGCTCTAATAGTAAAAAAAATTATCACAGTATATAAAATTTTATCCAATTATAGAAATGAAAAGAAATTATTGCAAGAAACTCAAAAGATATTAACCAGAAACCAAAACAATCACGTAATCAATCCCCACGACCATATAATGCTTATCTCAATCACTAACTCCCATTGGTGGACCAAAAAAATAGTTATATATATATATAGTGTTGAGAATATAGGTATAATCATAAAGATATTGCCCTAAACATCTCCTAAAAATTTGAAAGAAGAATACTATATCCCAAATGAATAATCAGAGAAATTAAATAATCACAAAAATCTATTCAACTATATTCTCATTCACACTAAGGATCACACAAATTGTAATACTTAAAAGTACGTAACATAATACCCAAGATATGAATAGAATAAAGTTACCCCACATACAAATTATCATTCTTACTTCCCAATGTCTAACATCTTAATTCCCCCCATCCCATCCATAATCTTTACCACCCAATCGTGCTAATATTATGTCAAAAACCAAATCACCATCACAATATATAATAACATTATTGGATAGAGAGACATCATAGACTGTGTATGTATACTCTATAGATAAATTCATTACAGACAATGAATAATTAAACATACAACATCAATGATCCATTATATATTGGATGTAGGTAATTATTAAAAAATTATGATTCCACAACCCACATATAAATGTATTTCAAAACTATGAGACACTGTATTTCACGTGGGTACAGTCCATCTACTAGAATCCATTATATCCCAAACACATCCATATAACATGTCTATGTCGTGATGATATGTTTGGGGAAGTGAGATTATTCATCCTTATATATCCACTAAAACAAATTCTTTATATGGCACCCTGAAAACAAGGCCAAATATAGGCACTAGTTGACCAACCAACTACGGGAATTGAGCATAAAAAATAACACAACATCAAGAATAATATGTCACATGGCCATTATAAATGAAATTGACCAACCATATATACAAACAATTGCTAACATTATATATGATAACCCAACTACAATCACTTTGGACAAGGAAGAAAATATTATTCAATTCACACCAGAAACAATGTTATATATTTAAGACTAATAATTTATTGTTAATCAATTTATTATTATCTTATAGTATTCCATCATATACTAAACATTAAAAATATATATTATTCATCTCGACCAAGGGTAATTAAATCAGTATTATTTCAAAAACATGATATATATGCAATTATCATTATAAAATATTCATAAACTATCCATATTCATTTAATTCATTAAGAAGCTAGTATTCTATGTACTCGGACTCAAATATTTCTACTTCATTGTATTATATACCAAAAAAATAAAAATTAGTGGAAGTAGAAATTACTTCAAAAATTAGAGGCTCAAATTATTGTATAACTAAACAATTATCAATTCCATAACACTTAAATATATTCCAAATCATCCCACCATCACCCGCATGAAATCTCTAACATAATAATATCATAATTGTTCAATCCATTACAATAACTACAGTCGGAATATTTAAATTTTATTTTCTATAAGGATTTTTTGTTGACAATTTCGTGTGAGGTGGGTTTTACGTCTCTCAAATGTATCGTTAATATTCCAAAATTCTATAAGGATTCATATATTTGATATTGAATATAGGATAATTAGTTAGAAATATTGTCATTATTGTTCATGTTTAAACATGATCAAATGAAATTTTAATGACAATTTCACTATGGATAATCTACAATTTCATGAAGTAAAATGGATGTTGAATTCTTGGGTTGTGAAGCACTCCAGCATGTCAGAACATGTGTTAAGAATGAATTAATTACTTTGGAGCTCTTATATTTGTGTCATGGAGTATATATCATGTTGTGATAGATGTCTAGATAAATTCAAGATATTTTTGGAGAATTTATCGACACACTATAAATTTTGTTCCCCATTATAGTGTTTTTTAATGTTAATTCCATCAAATTAAGAGAATTGAGGACCAACTCGTCACAAATGAATGGTTTCACCACAACCAAGTTAAAAGTAAGAGCCTCACATTATAAATGAAATATCATGCCACAATGTGTGATATGATAATTTTCATTGGATCTGGTTAACTGATGTTCAAAACATGATATCGTTTATTATGTCATTAATTAGTTATGGATAATTTAAATTGTTCTAAAATATTATATATATAAATACGGTGACATATGAAACCCACTTCAAAGGAATCAAGTAGTTGAGAATTAACTGAAGGAAAACAAAATGCCATGTTGTGAACGATACCTTCATTCCATAAAGTATGGAATTTATGTAATTCAAATAGAAAAAAAGACTTTGATTATATATATGTTTTTTTGTGTTATGTTTTTCTTATGATAACTACCATTTTGATTTTAATTATGGGGATTTAATGGATCAATATCTAAGGGATGTAATTTCCAGGAGGGAAATTGGTTATTAGATTGATATTTGAATTACAAATATGAAATTAAAAAATATAATAGAGGATATATTGAATTGATATATAGTGGTAGAGTGAAGTAGAAAGAGATCTAATCGACCAATAATTGGGAGAACTAATTCCTACAATAATAGGAAAGGAATAGTGGAAAATTTGCTCGAATGGTTAAGGAAACAATAAAAATTATAATAGTTATAATTCACTAGAATATTTTAAAATACATGTATGATGTGACAAACCATTCAAGGGTTATTTATCGTATATATATTATTGAAAATATAATATAATAGAAGGAGGATCGATACCCTATTTGATAAGTAGACAAGATTATTTCTTAGTGTGGATAATAACAATGTAATATTTTTATTTCATGTAGGTATATTGAGTCCAGAGATTTAGTGAGGATTAATAAATGTTAAAACATAAAATTATTTCAATTTATTTTTTAACATGAATTTTTACATAAAAATTATCATGCACCATGGAATACCTGAGTTTCAGTTGACCAAGTTAAATCACATGTTTTTTTATTTATATTATCACTCAAGATATTTTGGGAGGGGTAGAATGATGTAATACACATTTTGAATGAAAATATAATTTTAAAGATAAATAAATTCATAAATCTTAAATTTTTTAATTCACCATCCATATCAGGGAATATTAATTTATATGGACTCATATGTTGTATCATAGAATGGTTCGACTGGGTGAGGTTTTCCCTCCTAGAATCATGATTATGTTTTTTACCAATAAAAATATTCCTGTGTTTAAATGAAATACTTTTAAATTGTCAAATAGTTGAATGAAATTTTATTTGATATAATTAATAATGGATATGTATAAAATATCAATGTATCGCGCGTTGGATATTATATATAGTGGATGTTTATGGAAAAAATATCATAGTGAATTTGATATTTATTCCATGTTGATTACTGCCTTATTGGGATCCCTATAAAAATAATTTATATGATGTTAATTTCTAGAAAAACATCTCATGAAATGTCAGATAATCTCTTGAATAATTTTTTTGGAGTATCAATAGCCTATGAATCAGGGTTATTGGTTTTATGGAAAGGATATGAATATTTTAGAATGAATAAAAAAATGATAATTTATTATTTATATTATTATCTAACGGATTTTAAAGAAATATCTCATGGGCTTGGATGAAATATTAATGTTGATAAAATCATATAAATTATCTTGTGAAAAATTCCTCTGGACATCAATGAAAAGGTATCAATTCATGAAGTGAAGAACCCAACAGATACAATCCTATAAAAATTATATACTTTCAATTTTTATATTGAATGAGTAAAAATGATAATGAGTATTGGAGGAAAGAATGTTATTAATAAGTATTTGTTTAAACAATGATTAAATTGATGGTGAATTGGGACCTTGATGATGGAATGTCTAATTAATTCTAGTCCTTTCTTTTATTTAAGTCAAAAAAATGTAATGGATAATTTAAAGTAATGATTCAATATTCTTGCATAAGATATATTAATGGTGTAAATAATATGGCTAGAGTTTCTACGGAGTATTAAGTGGATAATATAGACAAAGATCCAATAGCAAAGAAAACATCTAAGGATGAGAATTATAATTATAATACGAAGTGAATGTTTCTTCAATGAAGATACCTAATTCCATCGGAAAATGATAGATTATAGGAGACATAATTGGAAGATATTAAAGAATATAGAATCCAAAGAGAATTTGTTTAAGTGGTTATCATTAATAGACCACAAGTTTAAGGCAATGATCTTAAAAAAATGGGGTCTAAGGAAGAGTTAATATTCTAGTAAAATTAGAATAATTACAAGAATATATTTACAATTCATTGGAAATATAACGAAGTAAAATTTATTTTTAATGAATTCAATCTTTACGTAACGTAAAATAATGGATGGAAGTCAAAACTAATTTTTGAAATCAACAAACATACATCATGAAAATCAAAAAAATTCCTAAAAATAGTTTATGTCGAGGATAAAGAAATTGGATCAATCCCAAATCACCAATGAATATGATAATTATAAAAATAAAAGGTTTAAGAGAGTTAAAAAAATTACGGGGTAGGTAATTTCATAGTGATGAAATTATGAATGTCAATAGAGAACCCAATATTTGGGGATTAAGTGAGGTAGAAAAGGGGAATCAGACACAATAAATGATTAGAGAGCTCTTATATACCCGCCATATGATGTTTAACCAACCCCATAAGTGTTGTTTTTTATGTTAAAAGGATCTATTGTGGTGCATCATCACAAGTATATGACATTCCATGTTTATGCTAAATATCATGAATCAACACTGCAAAACAATTTTTATTTTCTTATAACTAAAAGGAAAATTTATAATATAGTAAATGTTGAAAAGAGGACACTGAAAATAAGGTATTATTATTGTGGGAATTTTGGAAGAAACCCAATGTAATGAAAAGAACATTTGAATAATATTAGTTTCGTAAATTCCTATTTTATTTTATTATACCCAACAAAACAATATCCTTTAATTAATGAAGTGATTATAATTAAAATTAGACTGTTGGGTTTTTAATGTTATACGACCATTAGTCAATATTACTATTGGAAACTAAACTCTTAACGTTAGTATTATTTTATATAAATACAAGTGATCTTTTATAATTAATATAGAAAGAGGAGCTAATGTCCTCATCTAGTAGACTAAGGCCGTACAAAGCCCATTTGTCCGAGCTTGGGGGAGGAGGTAGCATCTATGGGATTGGATCTAGAGCAAGCCCAAGCCTAGCTTCAACATTTGAAGCTTGAATGGAATCACTTACGATAGAAGTTCAAGCTGATAGATATCACCACTCGGGCAATTTTTTCTCATCCTCCCCAAGATTCTATCACTATAGCACATCTTACACTTAGGTCCCATGTAGGTGTTATAAGGGGCTTTGTAATAAGACATTAGTTATGTTGTGTAATCCTTTTGTATATATAAAATTTTTATTTTCTATTATGATAAATTTTTGGATTTAAAATGTTAAAATAAATATAGGAGGAATTTATAAAAGTTCCATATTATTAGTGAAATTTTAAAAAGGTGTATTTTAAAATATTTTTGTATACATTAAATAATTAATAATGTGAAATGGTTTTCCAGAAATTTTCTTCAACCGTTCTGATCAGTATTAAATTTAATGTCTAATAAGACTAACTTAATTTTTATTGAATAGTAAAGTATTAATAAGAAATAATACCCTTATAAATAGTTATCTGACAAATGGAATAGTAAACTCACATATGAAATTGTAAATATATTTTAGGCATCTTGAATGGTAATATTATATAATTGGATATTTAAATAACTATTTCAGAAATTATTAGTTAAGTATTAGTCCTTTTTCAGGTAAAAAATGTTTTTGCTTGAAAATAAAATATCTCATAATTAGAAAAATGTGTACATAATATGGAGTTAATTTTTTAATTCAAAACATTTATATTAGGATAGGGTGAATTTATAATTTTTTATAATTTTTTTTTATTTTTCCATGAATATTAAAAAATACAATTTTGAGTTACTGATTGATTAATGAAATCATTAATGAAGTAATCATGAGGTAATAATACAGGTCGACTAGTGAATGATAAGATATGTTATGATGTGTCCCATGTGTCCAATACCATGGGAAGGCCCATGGTTTTGAATATACCACTAATGAGGTTTCCCTTGAAATTAATAAAGTATTCCCTTACATTTTCTATAAATACAGACCCATTGGTTCATTATTTTCAGTACGAATCCTTCCTCAAAGAAGATATAGTATTATTACATCCCAAGAAGTCCTCCCAAGGTTCAATCAATCCTCCCAAGGACCCAACCATTTATCTTTTGATGTTACTCATCAATATAAGAGAACCTTTCACCCTTATCTTTTAAGTCATCACTTCCTTTATGTTATGTCCTTAAGTTTTCTTACTATTAGGTTTGGGTATGTTTTTATGTGAACATTAATATATTAATTTAATATCTAAATGATGAAAGTCCCTTTCCACTATCATCTACTAATTTTTTTGAATTTTATGTGACGTCATTAGGCAGTCGAGTTTTTCATAAAATAAATTGCATCTTCTCTTTTTCTTCCATGTTTATTTTTCATGTTGTCTGACACTAAAATATCTATTCCAATATCTTATTTCTTTTTGATTCTATACTAATAATGTATTATGAGTTATTTATGAGTGGGTTAATCTTCTCCCTTATCTTTTTAATGTATTCTAAAACCATGTTATATAAATGTTACGTAGTAGAAATTTCTCCTCAAAATATCTCTCTTTTTTCTCAATAAATTATATTTATTTTTATATGAATACACAATCCTATTTAGTTATAGGGGTATTCATAAATAAAAAAAATTATATATTTGGTTTAGAGTTGACATAAATAAACCCTTATTCCTCTTCCATGGGTTATAAATGGCATAACGATCCTGATTTTAAGAACTTTTAAGATTCCACGATTTGGAATTGAAACCCTTTTATTTTATTATCTATGGTTTATTTATGAAATTTTTTATTATAATATCTATGGATAACATGAAAATAAAGACATATTAAGGGTTTTCCCTGATATTTCTCCAATGCATTGGGTAAAGAATTTAATCACTAGAGATGAAATGATTCACGATACCTTGGTGAATAACCCTAATCAATTTATATTATATTACTCTTTATTATTTATTGAAAATATCCCTAATTTTATTACTGATATCACTTAAGAACACACGTAAATAGTTTCAATTTCATTCCTCAAAAGGCCTGCAGCACACCCTGTTCCTTTTATGTATGTCTCCAAGTAATGATATGAAGTAATTTTACATAGGATGAACTTATGATAAAGCCTTACAAGTGGATTAGAATAATGTTTTATGTTTTTAACATGTATATTGTTCCTGATTTCTATGACACTAGACTTTAAAGGTCATCTATTTTTAAAATGTTATAAAATTTTAGGTAATAAAATGGTGGGATTCCATAGTTGGTATAAAATGATAGTTTAGTTAATTATAGAAATTATGATATGAAGACATTAGGAAGAACCATATTGAAATGTTTAAATTTTGGAAAACTTCCTCGTATTTTGGTGAAATATTAAGTATGTGGTTTCCAAACAAATAATTCTCTGTTTGGATAAAAACAAGTGGATGTGGCTCTTTCATATATGTACCTAGGAATGGAAACTCTAACAAGGAGTTTCGGGATTGAACAAGGGTATCTTGGTTCATGAAAATGGTCCTTACTGCATGACAATTATGTCAATCGCATTGGATATGATGGGTTAATCACAAGCTTTTTATGAATCATTATAAAATATTTATTGATAAATGTAATTGTTTAAGCATGACATTTTATGACATAAAATCCTTTATACTTAAAATATTCATAAATAATATAAGCTTTTCAATAAGGTTGTATTCTATTTGAAAAGGGTGGCCAATAGGAGGAACCGTGAAAATGGTGACCGTAAAGGACCATGCACTGATGCAGGCAACCCCCTCGTTTCCAGCAAGCTCAGCCTTTGGCCAGGCCGGGCCGTGCCGGGCCGGTTCGACCCTGTCCGGGGCGGGTCGACCCGGTTCGGGCCATCCGGGGGGGTATCGGGCCGGGACGGCCCGGGCCCGAAACCCCCGTTACCGAGCAGTTTGTATTCAAATGCCCATAACGTGGGATATGGATCTCCAAAAGACGCGTCGTCAGCGGAGATGCGATCCTTGGATCAAGACGTTCGTTTCGGTATATCGCACTCAAGGTTTCGGAATACTTTGAGTTCTGCCGGGTTGGTTCGTACACAAAACCGACCGGGCCCTCGGAGCGGAAACACTCATATCTTGAGCTACGGATGTCCGTTTGACGTGCCGTCAGCTTTTTTGAGTTCCTCTTAGTGAGAAAGATCTTTTGGCATACTCCGCCCGAGGTTTGGACGCAGGTGGAGTATGGTCGGGTTGGTTTTGCCTTAAAAACCAACTGGGCCCCTGGGACGAAAAAGCTAATAATATCTCAGACCGGGCGTCCGATTGACGCGCCGTCTGTTGCGTTGAGTTTCTGTTGACAATACGGAACTTTTGGATACATCAACTCTGGACTTTGTGACAGTTGATGTATCAGCCTCTCGACTCGTGGAGCGGACCCTCCCGAATGAGCTTGCTGTGTGCGGGAACCCTAGAGCTGGTTGTGACTACTACTTCTACTGCTACTGTGACTGCGACGACATCAGTACATAGATCCTTGGTAGATTCGATGACGATGACTACAGCACTCAGCGATCCTACGTGGATCAGTGCTACATGTCCTGTGTGGGCCCGATCCTGTGTGGGTCCAATCCTCTGTGGGTCTGCGCTATGTGGTCCTGTGTGAACCAGCGCCTACAGATCCTGTGTGGGTCCGATCCTGTGTGGGTCTTTACGGGGGTTAGTACCTATCGATCCTTTGTGGGTACGACAACATAGATGGACCAGTGATCATATCTATCATCTTTCGAAGAAGTATACCTGTGTGAGCTGAATCCTGTTGCTTTCCTGTGTAGATTGTGTTGTGCTATCCTGTGTGGATTTCGTTTTGCTTTCCTGTGTGTAATACGTTTACTTTCATGTGTGGACTGAGTTGTACTTGGGCTCGGAGGTTGGAGCGTATTGGAATTGATGACTTAGGTATATGTATGGGCATATACCTAAGAAGTGTCGGTTATTACTTCGTGATTGTATCTTCCTTTGTGGTTTATCCTTTTTGGATTTTGGGAGACCTTCGGGTGTCTCGGGGTCCCTATTGAGTAGCTTATACTCACCCCTGCACGGGCTATACACGCACTACGTAGTGTTGGTTACAGACGATGGACAACATTGATCGTAGTTGAGGTTTGCAGAGTAGGACGGTACCTGGAGGTGGACCACTGGGCGGGACGTGCTCGGAGCGGACAGCAGGACCCGAGGAGCAGTGGAGCTATCTGTACCAACCCTTCAGGTGGGATTTCCAGTGGATAGCTTAGTGTAGCGGCTTTTACTTTACAGTTGTTGTTTTCCCATTCGAGTTGTACTTTACTTTCAGTTTGGGTTTGTATACTGGCCCATTTACTTTTCCGCACTTTCAGTTGTACTCTGTTTTTACTTAGTGTTTCCTTTTCCACTTGCTTACTCTGTGGTGCTTGTTTACTTTACAAAGGCAATGCCTTCACTTTTTACCGAGATTTATGCCTTGGTGCTAGTCGCCAGCCCCTGGCCTATGGAAGGCGGGCTTGGGGTAGTCACGACACGGGCCCCGAGGGCGGGTCGTGACAAATTAGTATCAGAGGAGTTCGGTTCTACCGCGAACTCTGGTCTTTTCTATGTGAAGCAATAATGTTTAGCGTATTGAGTGTGGTTATCAGTCTAGGGAGTCCAGTGTTGGTGCGGCGGCTGACATATCCGTACACCAGGACCCTGACTTCTGATTTCTGACTTAATGCACGAAAACATTGATTGCGTGTGTGTTTCAAGTTTTCTTTGTGATTACTTGTATCAGCTCACCAAGTATACTGTTCTGACCATGGCGCACCTGTTTCCTTTTCAGGATGGCCCCACGACGGCAGCCAGCTATTGTTCCGAGAGTCGAGCGTGACAACAGCCCACTGAGCGACGAGGCCTCGGTGCAGGGCCCTTTGTTAGTAGTGGCACCGGCTGTAGCACTACCCGCCGAGCCACCGATGCTTCCAGTACCAGCCGCTGATGATGCATGTCGCCTCAGCGCACTGCATGAGTTTCAGCACCAACGACCGCCCAGGTTTCGTGGGGAGACGGACCCCCAGGCAGCCGAGGACTGGCTGGAGGTAGTGGTACGAGTTTTTAGGCTAGTGAGGACACCTGCAGGCCTCATGGTGATCCTCACTGCGAGCCTACGGCACGCAGCAGCGGGCCAATGGTGGATCTTGATGCTCTAGGTGCACGATGAGGCATCTCTACATTGGACGGACTTTGAGAGCCTCTTCCGCTCGGAGTTCGTCCCAGCCACCCTCCGTGCGGTGTGTATCTAGGAGCTTCTTCAGCTGCGGCAGGGCAGCATGATGGTCGCTCAGTACTCGGCGAGATTTACTGATCTCTCGCGCTACTCGAACGACATGGTACGAGACCCATTCTTCCGAGACCAGACCTTCGAGCAGGGATTGAGACATGAGATCAGGGCATCACTGATCTCCCTCAACATACCGACTCAAACAGGAGTACTGGAGCGGGCCCTTTTGATAGAGAGATTCCTTGCTGAGTCTACACCAGCGCCGTGACCCACCGCAGGGCGGCACATGGCAGAGTCATCTGCAGCAGGCAGTCGACGGATGACTCAGGGGTCCAGGAAGACCAGACCTTCAGGTAGACGACCTCATGACACTGGCTCAACAGTGCGGGGCACACAGCGCGGAGCCAGTCTTCCGAGAGGCAGACAGTGTTACTCGTGCGGCGGGCAGGGCCACATGGCTCATGATTGCCCGACCCGCCGTGCCGAGGAGCAGCAGACGGTTGAGGGACCACTTAGGCAGAGGCAGAGGTTTGACCATGGCGGTCCGCAGGGAGGAGGCGGACGAGGCAGGGGAGTTGGCCGAGCAGCAGGTGGTGGTCGACGCTTTGAGGCTCTACCAACACCACCACCAGGAGGTCCACCCCGACCACAAGGAGCTCGCGGGCAGAGACAGGCACAGCTACAGGCAGCATGGGCCTACGACCACGGCACGCCCGAGATGATTCAAGGTACTATCCGTGTCTATTCCACCCTTGCTGTAGTACTTATAGACACAGGAGCGAGTCACTCTTTCATAGCCGATGCCCTTGTTCGGAGCTCGGAGATTCCGATAGAGCCGTTGGCTCGATCCTTACGGCTAGAGACTCCTACGGGAGCAGCCTCGACGATTACGCACTGGTGCCGGCAGTGTGAGCTTACTCTAGGAGGCGAGAGAATCAGCTATGATCTTCTTTTAGCATCGTCAAGTCCTTATGACGTCATCTTGGGCATGGATTGGTTATCTACGGTCCATGTACAGATTGACTGTTTTAGGTGCATGGTGCGATGTGTATGCACAGACGGGAGCAGGTTCCCCTTCACCGGCGAGAAGGGAGCCTTCGCAGCACAGTATGGACTTCCCCAGAGGAGAGGACAACCCATCACTCATCAGTTGGCTAGCCTCATCCTTGGAGTAGTTGACGTGCGGAGTCCTGGTTTTCCTGCAGTGGTGGATCAGTTTGCGGACGTTTTTCTGACGACGTTCCAGGGTTACCTCCTCGTAGAGAGGTAGACTTTTATATTGACTTGTACCCCGGGACAACTCCGATATCGACTCCAGCATATCAGATGGCCCTCATCGAGCTTCGAGAGCTACGGGTACAGTTGGAGGACTTGCATGGCAAGGGGTTCATCCGACCCAGTGTTTCACCCTGGGCTTCCACGATATAGTTCGCCAAGAAGGCGGGCGGGATCTTGAGAATTTGTGTTGACTATCGTCGCCTGAACCAGGTGACAGTGAGGAACAAGTATCCTCTTCCGAATATTAATGATCTCTTTGATCAGCAAAAGGGAGCATGGTGGTTCTCGAAGATAGACCTGAGGTCATCCTATCATCAGCTCAGAGTCAGAGACAAGGACGTGCAGAAGACGGCCTTCAGATGTCGGTATGTCCACTATGAGTTCTTGGTTATACCTTTCAGTGTAACCAATGCTCCAGCAGTGTTCATGGCCCTCATGAACAGGATCTTTCAGCCATACCTAGATCGGTTTGTAGTGGTCTTCATCGACGAAATTCTGATTTACTTGACGACTGAGGAGGAGCACGCCTACCACTTGCGGGTTGTACTAGACACACTCCGAGAGCACCAGCATTATGGTACACTCTCGAAGTGCCAGTTCTGGATACGTGAGGTCCACTTCTTGGGACACGTCATCTCTGAGGTGGGAGTTGCAGTGGATCCGGCGAAGATCGAGGCAGTGTTAGCTTGGGAGCCACCCAGGAGCGTGACGGAGGTTCGGAGTTTCTTGGGATTAGCTGGATACTACCGGAGATTTATGCCAGACTTCTCCAGAGTTGCGGCACCACTCTCAGCTTTGACAAAGAAGGGAAAACCCTTCATGTGGTCAGACAGATGTCAGCAGAGCTTCCAGGAGCTGAGACAGAGATTGACTAGCGCACCTATCTTGAGGTTGACTGAGAAAAGAGTAGGGTACGTAGTCTTCTGCGATGCATCAGGGACCAGACTCCGTTGTTTCCTGATGCAGGAGCGGGCAGTGATCGCCTATGGATCCCGTCTGTTGAGGCCGCATGAGCAGAACTACGCTACCCATGACCTGGAGTTAGCAGTAGTGGTCTTCGCTCTGAAGACATGGCGACACTACCTTATTGGCGAGTGCTTTACAGTCTTTTCTGATCATCAGAGTCTCAAGTATATCTTCTCGCAGAAGGACCTGAACCTGAGACAGCGGCGATGGCTCGAGTTCCTCCAGGACTATGACTTTGAGATAGTCTATACTCCTGGAAAGGGGAACGTGGTAGCTGATGCCCTCAGCAGGAGGACGGGCATTCAGCTACTTGATGAGGCGACGAAGCAGCTAGCCTCTTTGTAGATATCATTCGTGGATAGGGATGGCGCAACCTTCCTTCAGTCTCTCACAGTCACCCCTCCACTACTGCAGCGGGTCAGAGAGGAACAGCGTGAGGACGCTGACTGTGAGACATGGCGTGCACAGATATCCTCGGGACAAGCACCTGATGGTTTCTCCCTTGGAGCAGAGCACGACATCCTTTTCAGAGGACGTACCATGGTACCAGTCGCTTTGCGATAGGAGGTACTGAAAGAGTTTCACAATTCTCCTTTGGCAGTACATCCTGGAGTGGCGATGATGTACCAGGATCTCAGACGACAACACTGGTGGCCGGGCATGAAGAAGGCTGTGGCAGAGTTCGTTTCTCGATGCCTCACCTGCCAGTAGGTGAAGGCTGAGCGCCAGGTACCAGCAGGCTTGGTACAGCCCTTGGAGGTCCCAGAGTGGAAGTGGTACGGGATATCTATGGACTTCGTGACTGGACTTCCATGCACTTCCAGAGGTCACGACTCCATCTGGGTGATTGTCGACCGACTAACCAAGTCGGCTCACTTCTTACCCATCATAAAGCAGGGCTCAGTGGAGATCTTGGGACGTCTCTACGTTCAGGAGATTGTGCGACTTCATGGTGTTCCATCTTGTATCGTCTCCGACCGAGATGCTCACTTTACTTCCCGGCTTTGGAAGGGGTTACAGAAGGCATTCGGGACACAGCTACGTCTGAGCACAGCCTTTCACCCTCAGACGGATGGTCAGATGGAGAGGACCATTCAGACTCTCAAGGACATGCTTCGCGCATGTGTCCTCGACTTTGGTCTTAGCTGGGAGGACCACATACCCTTGGTGGAGTTTGCGTACAACAACAGCTACAATTCCACCATCGGGATGGCACCGTACGGGACGTTGTACGGCCGACCTTGTAGATCTCCTTTGTGATGGACAGACCCTGGGGAGTCAGCACTTGTGGGACCGGAGATGGTCCAAGCCACGACAGAGAATGTCCAGGTCATCCTGGAGCGGATGAGGATAGATCAGAGCCGGCAGAAGTGATATGCTGACAGGAGGCGGAGGCCACTAGAGTTCGAGAATGGAGACCATGTCTTCTTGCGGGTCTCACCTCAACGTGGTATATGGAGATTTGGACGAGGCGGAAATTTATCTCGGTGCTTCATTGGACCCTTCCAGGTCCTCAGCAGGATTGGCGAGGTGGCTTATCGCCTGGCTCTACCACCTCAGTTGCACCGGGTGCATGACGTCTTCCACGTGTCACAGCTGAGGAGATACGTTCACGACCCGACGCACATCATTGACCATGGAGAACTTGACATTGATGATGGGGCGACTTTTACGGAGGTCCCAGTGGAGATCGATGATCGACAGAAGCGGGTCCTACGTGGGCAATCGATTCCTCTTGTGCGCATCAGATGGCAGCACGGGAACCTCCAGGAGAGCACTTGGGAGCGGGAGGCTCAGTTGCGTGCTCAGTACCCTCATTTGTTTACCTAGTTTTTGATTATCTTTACGGGGACGTAAAGCCCTAAGGTGGGAGTAATGTAAAGACTAGTAAAATTCAAGGGAAATTTTTTCTTAATTTTTTTCGGTATTTTACAAGAACGCGGTTTCTGACGGCACCTGATTCCGAGGCCCGGTGTTCCCGGAATCAATTTCCGAAGTTTGGCTCGGGTACGTTCAGTGAACAAACAAGCGGGAATTTCTAACTTTTGAACCGGTGCCCGGAATCGAATTTCGAGGGCACCAATGAACTCGCAGCACCGATATTCGCTTAAGGAGACCTTTTTCGAGGTTGCGTTTTATGCGGAATGAAAGTTAGTTTTGGGAAACATTAAAAGAAGTTAAATAAAATTGTAGAACAAATTTTATTTTTAACTTGTTGGTTAACTCCTCCCAAAGGGATTTAGTGGTGGGACCCACATACACTTAACCTCCCTTGAGAGGATTAAGTGTGGTGGGGCCCACACGAACCCTAACGCTTCATCTTCTCTTTTTAAACTCCATATAACTCCTCTTTAATTAACATGACAACATGGTTAATTAATTGAGTTGAGTTGTTTGAATTTCAAACCATTGAAATTCAAGTTGATAATTGTGTAAATAAAATAAGCCTTAGCTAATTTTATTTTGGTTGGTCTCCTTAGCCATCTTGAGAGAATTTGAGAGGTTCTCTCCACCTTCTTCAACTTTGACGAAGAACACTCAAGCTCCGACGAAGAACGCCGATTATCCCTTCTTCGTAGCCGGTGTGTTTCCGATGATCGATGACGCCGCTTCTTCGATCTTCTTCCCGGGTCAACGAAAGGAGACGCCATTTCCTCATTGGATTATCTCTGTCACCTTACGAAGCTTCTCCATCGACGTACCTCTTCGGACGCACCTTGACGTCAATGGAAACCCGCGACGCCCGACTTCCGCGACGCTAGTCTTCCGCGGTTTGTTGACATGCTCCGCACTTGAAACCGAGGTAGAGGTTTGTTGTTGTTTTAATTATTTTTCAGTTATTTGTTCTATCATGACAAACTTTGAGGATAAACGATTATGTGTTATCATTTAACGATAGGGGGCCAGACCGTACAAACACGGAAGAACCCCCCTCCTTTGTTCTTGAATGTTTCTTGCGGATGGAATGAGATGGCGTGGTGTCGTCGCACCACGTGGGAATCACACTGCAATTATTGCGCAGCGCCGTCGCGCCGCGCCGTGGAGAGATTATCATGAACGCGACGTCGTCGTGCCACGTCGAAGGAAACCGAAGGCGCCGCGGCCGGAGCGGGGCCGCGGCGGATGGGCGCGGTACCGTCACACCGCGCCAGACGATGAAGGCCGCGGACGGTTCCGGGCCGCGGCGGGATGTGATGACCGGCGGCTAGCCGGGCCACCGGTGTCGGAAGACGGAAGAGGACCGGCCCTTGCCGATCCTGTTGAGAATAATGCGACCGGCCAAGTCGGGCCGGCCGAGATGGTGGAAACCGGGGGAATTAAATTCCCCCGGGCGGTTGAATGGCCCCCCCATTATGAGGGGGGCCGGTTTCACAAAGGGGGGCTGGCGGCCCCCCCGTTTCCAAAAATCTCGGCCTTTGGCCGAGCTGGCATCGCGCCCAGCGCGCTGCCTTGCGCCGAACCGGCGCGCCTGGCCGGTTCGCCAGGCCAGGCCGGGCCGGGCCATGCCGGGTCGACCCTGTCCGGTGCGGGTCGACCCAGTTTGGGCCATCCGGGGCGTCTCGGGCCGGGACGGCCCGGGCCTGAAACCCCCGTTACTTAGTGGTTTGGATTCAAATGCCCATAACATGGGCTATAGATCTCCAAACGATGAGCCGTCAGCGGCGATGCGATCCTTGGATCAAGACGGTCGTTTCGGTATATCGCACTCAAGGTTTCAGAATATTTTGAGTTCGACCTGGTTGGTTCGTACACGAAACCAACCGGGCCCTCGGAGCGGAAACGCTAATATCTTGACCTACGGACATCCGTTTGATGTGCCGTCAGCTTTGTTGAGTTCCTCTTAGTGAGACAGATCTTTTGGCATACTCCGACCGAGGTTTGGATGCAGGTGGAGTACGTTCGGGTTGGTTTTTCCTTAAAAATCAATCGGGTCCCTGGGACGAAAAAGCTAATATCTCTCAGACCGGGCGTCCGATTGACGCGCCGTCTGTTGCGTTGAGTTCCTATTGACGATACGGAAATTTTGGATACATCACCTCTGGACTTTGTGACAGTTCATGTATCAGCCTCTCGGCTCGTGGAGCGGACCCTCCCGAACGAGTATGCTGTGTGCGGGAACCCTAGAGCTGGCTGCGACTGCTACTACTACTGCTACTTTGAGTGTGACGACGACAGTACAGAGATCCTTGGTGGATTCGACGACGACGACTACAACACTCAGCGATCCTACGTGGATCAGTGCTACAGGTCCTGTGTGGGCCCGATCATGTGTGGGTACGATCCTGGATGGGTCTGCGCTCAGCGGTCCTGTGTGAACCAGTGCCTACAGATCCTTTGTGGGTCCGATCCTGTGTGGGTCTTTGCAGGGGTTAGTACCTATCGATCCTTTGTGGGTCCGACAACTTAGATGGATCAGTGATCATCTCTATCGTCTTTCGAAGAAGTATACCTGTGTGATCTGAATCCAGTTGCTTTCCTGTGTGGATTGTGTTGTGCTATCTTGTGTGGATTTCGTTTTTCTTTCCTGTGTGGAATATGTTTACTTTCCTGTGTGGACTGAGTTGTACTTGGGCTCGGAGGTTGGAGCGTATTGGAATTGATGACTTAGGTATATGTATGGGCATATACCTAAGCAGTTTTAGTTATTACTTCGTGATTGTATCTTCCTTTTTGGTTTATCCTTTGTGGATTTTGGGAGACCTTAGGGGGTCTCGGGGTCCCTACTGAGTAGCTTATACTCACCCATGCACGGTCTATGCCCGCACTACGTTGTGTTGGTTGCAGACGACAGACAGCGTTGATCGTGGTTGAGGCTTACAGAGCAGGACGGTGCCTGGAGGTGGACCACTGGGCGGGACGTGCTCGGAGCGGACAACGGGACCCGAGGAGCAGTTTAGCTATCTGTACCCACCATTTAGGTGGGATTTCCAGTGGACATCTCGGTGTAGCGGCTTTTACTTTACAGTTGTTGTTTTCCCTTTCGAGTTGTACTTTACTTTTAGTTTGGGTTTGTATACTGGCCCATTTACTTTTCTGCACTTTCAGTTGTACTCTGTTTTTACTTAGTGTTTCCTTTTCCGCTTGCTTACTCTGTGGTGCTTGTATACTTTACAAAGGAAATGCCTTCCCTTTTTACCGGGATTTACGCCTTGGTGCTAGTTGCCAGCCCCTGGCCTATGGAAGGCGGGTTTGGGGTAGTCACGGCACGGGTCCCGAGGGCGGGTCGTGACAGATTACCCTATGATGGAAGCACTATTGGAAACATTCAAGTGAATGAGTAAACAGCTGACTAATGTTATGGTAAATAACATGAATCAAGCAAAGAGACCAATCTCACTGCGAAGGGGAAAACATTATGTTGAGCCCTTTATGTATCAATGACCTCCAATATTCAGTGGATTAACTGACCCATTGATGGATGAATAGTATATCAGCTCAATTGAGAAGATCATTTATATTCTCTTCTGTTCAGAGAGAGAAGGTCACCTGGACAGTCTATCTCTTTGAGGGAGAAGCTGATTAGTGGTGGTAACTGATTAAAAATGTGAGGCCAATAGTGGAGGTAAAATCTTTGGAGTGGGATGATTTTATAGGGATCTTCTTCAATAATAATTTCTCTGATTCTATGTGACCAAGAATGCATAAGGAGTATCTAGAGCTAATGTAGAATGAGAATTAATTTTTTGGAAGCTATGACATTAACTTCATGAGACATTCCCAATACACCTCACGATTTTTCATGGATCCTAATAGGAAGGATGATAGATTCCTTGGGGTACTAAGACCTCATCTGCTGAAGAATCAAGACAACCAACACTCAGAAAGCTATAAAGAGATTGTGAAGTGTGTGATGAAAGTACACTAGGAGTTTGGTGAGTTCAAATGGTCTCATAAATCCATTGAAATGAAAAGATAAATAGAGCCAAGATTATGTAGAAGCTTCGATTAGGGAAGAGGATGAATGCAAGTGCAACGTCCCACATGTAATAAATGTGGGAAGCTGCATTCAGGAACTACCTGATCGATAGTGGGAAGTTATACATGCATGGAATAGATAACCATATCACACATAATTGTCATAATGAGGAGAATTTTCAACTCATAAACACTAATGACAAGGGGAAGATGGCGCATGACCTGCCAGATGTTCAATGCTATAAGTGTAGATAACTTGGGAACTTTTCCAATAACTGTCCAAATCCAAGGGCAGTGGAGGAGAATGAACATATTCCTCAAAAAAGGCCAAGGGACCATGGTCATACTTTTGTAATCACTACAACTAAAGATGAAGCACCAAATGATATGGTGGTAGGTACTCTTGTTGTTCTCTAAAATGTAGAAAGTAATTTTTTCCATTTAGTTCAATTTATTCTTTTATTTCCTCCATGTTTGAAAATAATTATAATCAACCCCTAATTTTCAAAAAGTAGATTGACCAAGCAATTCAGTGTTGATATTGTTTTTCCTTCAGTCAAATTGAATTCCCTAACTTGGACTAGTATAGTATGCATGTACGGGGTCCGTCCACAGGGAAACAAAGTTTGTGCTTATGTTTAATGAATCAGAACTATTTGGTGAAGATGCCTAATTTAAAAACGTGTGTTTGGAGGGTCATGATTCAGATATTAAAAATAATGACTTGTTAATAAAACTTATCTAATTCACTATTGGTCACTTTAAAACTGAAATTTTTTAATACCAAATTCTACCGAATTATTATAAAGATGTTCCAGGGATGGATATTCATGTTGGGATAGAACCGTAATCCCTATCATGTTGTATTGTTCATAATAACCCAAATAGCTAGGTTTCATATGTGTCAGAACTTCCTTGGTCTGAAAAGTTCCGATCAAGTCAGTAGAAATCAATTCCTTGGTCCGGCAATTGATTTCTACTAACTTTTCGTTAAGAGACACCCTTATAGAAACGACAAGAATATCCAATGGTCATGGATATTCTCATGTTATTTCTTCCAACGAACCCTGGAAACTCCATTATTGATCCAACATGGAGGTTTATTGAAAAATAGAAAATAGAAATGTTGGAAGAATTAGATGAGAGGTTATGAACATACACAATGATAAGGGGAAGGATTCAAGTGATCCCTCATTTCTCCCAGCCCCAACACAAAGGGGGTTTTAGCTACTCATAATCAAAGAAGTATAAAACTTACTATTAAACTTTAAGGAGTTTATTCCCATAAAATTGAACAAGAAAACAACAGAAAAACCATCCATCCCCCCAACGAAACCCAGATCCCCCCCCCACACATGAAAAATCCCATTTCCTTTCTTAAGTCTCTGGTCTTCCAGGTCCAAAAGGTCCTTTTTCCAGTTGTCAAAAGGGTAATTTCAAAAGTAATCCTGGGTCAAGGAGTTGGTGGAATGGGGGAAGGAAAAAAGGAAAAATAAAGTGGGGTGCACGGTTTAGGCGCACAGTTTGGTAAACCGTGCACAAACCGTGTAGAGGCTACTACCTTGGATTCTCCAACCGCACCATTTGGGTGCATGGTTTAGCAAACCGTACGTAAACCATGCTGTATCTACTGTCCAGAATTGTTTGAACTGCACAGTTTAGTCTGCAGGTCCAGCACCATTTGAAAACCGTGTGAAAATCATGCGAACTCTTCTGTAAGGGAAATCTCCTCCAAAACGGTTTGCACACAGTTTGGGTAAACAGTGCGGCAACCATGTGGGACTTCTTGGCCTTTGAAATTCCTTCGTTCTCTATCCTTCATGTCAACTATTTGATCCAAAAAGCTGCCATCCAGTATCATCAGAGGGAAAAGGGTGCTTACGCCTCCAATTCTCTTCTGAATCTTCAAACATCAAATATTCCATTCTTTATACTTTAATGTCCGAAGAACCTACCATGATACATTCTCTTTGTGAAAATAAAATTAAAAACCATCCACAAAACCAATTTATAGATGTTAATCTAGGTGAAAATGCCTTATGCATAGCAGTGCATCAAACTCCCCCACACTTGATCGGTTGTTTGTCCTCAAACAAAAGCATAACAATCATGACCAAGGTGCCACTAAAGAGACAGGTAGAAATATCACCAATTATACCATTTAGGTGAATATGAATTTTGAACTAATTATTGATAAAAATTACAACATTCATACTTCATGGCATCCCATGTATATGAAGTTATCCAACCATGTTATCTTAATCCAAAATAGTTAATCATTCATTCAGAAACCAATTTTTGCTCAATAGTGCCTTTTACCCTTCTTTATTTAAAGAGAGTGCCTAACTCCATTTTCATCTAGTTATTCAGTCAGATTAGTTATGTCCAGGTTTCTTCGTCCCCAATTGGTGGGCTATTAATTTTATAGGTCACATTCCCACATTGAATTGCATTTTTTAACATGATGAAAGGTCATCAAAAGAATTGTGTATGCCTTTGCATATATCAAAATAAAATTTTCTTTAAAGGTATGAGATACTGGCATCAATTTTTTTCCCAATATTCTCTTGTCAATACATGATGAATTAGTTTGAGCAAGTCAAGATTTCATGGAATTAAGACTGCACAATATCCACTAGTGCAGCAACACCAATTCCTAAAACCTCACCACTCTTTATGCACAATTTGACTTCTATTTTAAGGGGTTTCTCAATTTGAATTACTCCATCAAAAAATTCCTCATTAAACATATTGTTTTGCTAAATTATTGGATAAATGATTCCTTTCAATATTTTAGAGTTTATTCACATCACAAAATATGTTAAAAATCTGGACATATAAGCCATTTTCAGAGATAATTTCCAAAATTCAGTTTTAGCTAAGTGGTATAAACCCATAACATCTATAACAGCCCTTTAGACACACCTAAAAAATATGATACCCGAGTGTAATTTGGATATTAATCAATCAACATGGGGTTCTAATTATGGGCGCCCTCCCCCACAGATAAAACCGAGCACGATACCCCGTGAAGGTAATAACGTAGAGAAGGGTGGGCATGTGGCAGCATGAAAAAGGAGGGAAGAGAAAAATAGACAATTTGAGAAGTACAAACTAACCTGAAACATGGGTCATGGGAAAAGAAGATGATGTGAGAGAGCCCGATGAACAGAATAATGGATGGCATGGAACAGATGAAACACCTTCTGGAAAAAAGAACCATACAAGTGAAGCCAAAAAACAAAATAGTACCAGCAGTAAGAAAGAAAGTACAACACATTATCAAACCATAACAATGGAAATCATCACACCACAGGAATAATGTTCATGTCAAAAAATATAGGCACAACACATAAAAAATGTAGAATAGGAAAAACATATGGTCAGGGGTCAGGGGGAGTGAAAAAGTAGTCATGTGCAGTCGTATCACAGATCAGATCCGTGGAAGGAGGGGGAGGGGCCCCATGGTCGGTAGAGGGTGAGGTAGTGGAGCAGGGACGAGAGTTCATGCACGGAAATGGGAGAGGGAGGGGAAATCTCGATTTTAATAAATATTTTGGGTGATAAGTGGCCACAAGGTTTGGGCGCACGGTTTGGTAAACTGTGCGCAAACCGTGCGGAGGACACTGTCTGTGAGAGCTTAATGGTCATGGTTCTGGAACAGTTTGGTAAAACATGCGCAAACCGTGTTGTTGGTTCTATGTGAAGCACTTTACCCATTTGAAAATGAAAACACACCCTTTTCAGTAAAATTTGGGGCCCCTATTTGTTAGAAAAGAAATGTTGAGATTTTCCATTGAATGATTAAAACATGCATTGAAAAAATTCACATGACACTCCGACATGGAGTGAGAATTATATATAAAACACGCAATAAAAGAAAACAACACTATCATGAAATCCAAAGCACACTCAGAAAATCAAGACATTGGGAAAGAAAATATTTTAAAATGTCGGGTTACCTCCCTATCAGGGGTACGTTTTATGTCTCGATCTCGACATAACTGGGCCTTGAGGTACCCAAATTGCATGGTGGAAACAATTCCCACCATGTTATCCATGTTTTAGTATGTTTTGAGGCGCTGTCCATTCACTTTAAATGTTCTCCCATCTGCATATGCCACTTCCACCGCTCCATTACGGAAGACCGTAAGCACCGTGTAGCGTCCTGACCAACGAGACATTAACTTTCCTGGAAACAATTTGAGATGGGAGTTAAAAAGTAGAACCTTGTCGCCTGGAAGAAAAGTCTTTGGGAGATCATGCGGTCATGGACCACCTTTGTATTCTCCTTATATAAGGCTGTATTCTCATAGGCCTCTAGCATAATCTTGTTTAGTCCTGTCAGTTGAAATTTTCTCCATTAGTTGGCTTCCTTGACATCAAAATTGATGGCCTTGACTTCCCAATAATCTTTATGCTCCTTCTCTACGGGCAAGTGGCAGGGTTTTCAATAGATTAGTTAAAACGGGGATATTCCCAGGGGTGTCTTGAACGCTGTCCAGTAAGCCCACAAAGCATCGTCCAACTTGTTGGACTAATCTTTTCTTGAGGCGTATACCATCCTCTAAAGTATGTGATTCATCTCACGATTGGGCACATCCACCTCACCACTAGTTTGAGGGTGGTAGGGAATTACTTGATTATACTTGACTCTATACTTTGCAAACACATTCCTCATAAGTGTGTTATCGAAGTGAGTACCGCGATCGCTGATCAACACACGCGGTGTTCCAAACCGGCTGAATATATTCTTTTTTAGAATAAAAGAAACACCTGAGCTATATTTTTAGTAGTTTCCACTGCATCCACCCATATAGATACATAATCAATACATACCAGGATGTATGTGTACCCAAGGGATGGGGGAAATGGCCCAATGAAGTTGATCCCCATACATAAAAAATGTCCACTTCGAGGATCAGATGTTGCAGCATCTCAGCTCGACGTCCAACATTCCTTGTCCTCTGGCATTGATCACAGCATGAAATGAAATGACGTGTATCCCTATACATGTTCGGACAGAAGAAACCAGATTGTAAAACTTTGGCGACTGTGAGATCTGGTCCATGATGCCCTCTCGTAGGGGAAGAGTGACATAACTCTAAGACACTTTGAATTTCTTCCTCCAGGATGAAATGATGGATGATTCCATTGCCGCATGAGTGTAAGAGTAGGGGGTCTTCCCAGAAATAACATTTCACATCCGATAAAAATTGATTCTTTTGTTTAAATGAGAAGTCCGGGTAGACAACTCATGTTTCTAGGTAGTTGGAAAAATCTGCAAACCATGGCCGAGGTGGGACTTCAACAGAAAATAAATGCTAATCGGGAAAATCCTCATTTATTTCCCATTATTATTCCCTTTCCATATGTGGTAGCTCCATCCGGGAGAGGTGGTCAGCCACCCCATTCTCACTGTCCTTCTTGTCTTTTATTTCCAACACAAATTCCTGCAAGAGAAGCACCCAACGGATGAGTTGTGGTTTAGCGTCCTTCTTGTTCAATAAATACTTCAATGTGGCATGATCTGTGTAAACCACTACTTTGGAAAGCACCAAGTAGGAGCAGAATCTGTCCAAAGAAAATACGAAAACTAACATCTTCTTCTCTGTGGTGGTATGGTTCAGTTGTGATTCATTTAATGCATTTCTGGCATAGTAGATCAGTCTAAAAATGTGATCTAGACACTATCCCAGTACTGCTCCCATAGCATAATCACATGCGTCTCACATCAACACAAACTTCTCCTCCCAATTCGGATCTATCATGATGGGTGCAGCATTCAATTTCTCCTTCAAAATTTGGAAGTCCTCGACGTATTTACCATCAAATTCAAATATTGCATCTTTAGAAAGTAGATTTGTCAATGGATGAGAAATCCTAGAAAAATCTCGGAAAAATCTTCGGTAGAACCCACCATTCCCCAAAAAACTCCGAATTGCTCGGACTGATGTAGGAATAGGTAATTGCGAGATCACTTCTCTTTTTTCTGGATCCACATGAATTCCTTGATCTGAAATTCGATGGCCTAACACAATTCCACGTTGTACCATAAAATGGATCTTCTTCTAATTTATGACCAAATTCGTGTGCTCACACCGCTCAAGCACCAACTCCAGATTCTTCAGACAAGTAGTAAATGCCATCCCGTATACTGAGAATTCATCCATTAAAACCTCAAGAATCTGTTTTGCGATATCGTGGAATATTGATAGCATACACCTCTGAAAGGTGGCTGGAGCGTTGCACATCCAAAATGACATGCGGCGATAGGAAAATGTGCCATACGGACACATGAAGGTTCTCTTTTTATGATCATCCAGAGCAATTGAAATATGGTTATAGCCTGAATAACCTTCTAAGAAGAAATATAATTCATTCCCCGCCAATCGTTCAAGAATCTGATCCATAAATGTGAGGGGGAAATGGTGTTTTCTTATTGCGTAATTTAACTTCTGATAGTCAAAACATACCCTCTATCCCTTGATTTTATGGGTTGGGATAAGCTCATTCTTCTCATTTGTGACCACTGTGATGCCGCCTTTCTTGGGCACCACTTGGAGGGGACTCACCCCCGAGCTGTCGGAAATTGGGTAAATTATACCAGCATCAACCAGTTTGGTAAATTACTTTTTGTCCACTTCTTTCATCGGCGCTTCAGTCTCCTCTGTGGTTGGATAGATGCTTTTTCCCCTTCTTCCATAAGAACTTTGTGAGTAAAAATAGTTGTGCTTATACCCTTTAGATAAGAAACTTTCCAACTGATGGCCTGTTTCTACCTTCTAAGGACTTGAAAAAGAGCATCCTCTTGATCCAGTGAGAGTGATGAGTTGAGGATCCCCGACAGGGTAGGTTTTCTCCCAAATAACCATACTCTAGGGAGGAAGGGAGAGGTTTTAACTCGAGCTGGGGAACCTCGAGAATATATGGTACAATAGGTTCAACCTCTGCTCGCTCTAACAAATCGGGTACAATTTCCCTTTTCCAATAGTGGTCGTCTTGTCCTTCAATCAAGCTTAGTTCCTCCCAGTTTTCTTCAAATTTTTTCATCCTCTAGAACACATTCATTACTATATGGATAAGATTTCATATCACCGTCTTCTGGGACGAAATTCTCAACCATTGTTGTCAGAGCACAACAATCTTCATGCTCCATTAGTGAAACTTGCTTGACTGCCATTAGGACATTATAGGATACCTTCTCATCACCAACACGGATGATTAACTCCCCTTGGTGGACATCAATTAAAACCTTCTCGCTAGAGAGAAAAGGTCTTCCCAGATTTAAGGATGCCTCTGGGCCTTCTTCCATATCCAAAATGATAAAATTGGCTAGTAGAATCAACATCCCCACATTGACCAACACATCATCCAACAACCCCTTGGGGTATTTAATAGAATGATAGGCAATTTGAAGTGACACTTAGGTTGTCTTTAGATCGTTCGATCCTAACTTCCTAAATACCCCAAAGGGCATTAAATTGACACTTTCACCCAAATTACACAGAGCGTTACCAAACTCTCAAGGACCGATAGTACAGGGGATAGTGAAACTTCCCGGTTCTTGGAGATTTGGAGGAAGAGTATGTTGTACAACAGCCAAACATTCCATAGGAAGGGGAATGGTTCCCAAATAATCCATTTTTCTTTTGTTGGACATAACTTCACTCATAAAATTTACATAAGTGGGCATTTGAAATAAGGCCTCGGCAAAGGGAATATTAATGTGGAGTTTCTGAAAGATCTCCACGAATTTAGTGAACAGGTGGTCCAACATTTTTTCCATTCATGCTGGGAATGGAAAGGGCGGTTTGTATGCTTTGATCTCATTGTTACCCTTTCCCTGTGGGACTAGTGGTTATTTATCTTTCACATTTGTGGAGGACAGTTCCCCAGCTACAAAATATTTATTTGAGGACATGGGTTTCTTTGGTGTTGGGGAAACCTTGTTCATAGTAACATTTGGCATCAGTTCCTTCCCACATTGTAGAGTAACTGCATTATCCTCCTCCCTTAGATTTCTTTCTATGTTTCTCGGTAGTGTGTCGGGCTGCCTTTGGGACAACTGATTGTCCAGCTGCCCAATAGGATTCTAGTGACCTCGGATTGATGCCTCTCGATTCTGAACCCTTGTCTCAGCAGTTGTGATGAATTTGCACATCATTTCTTCCAACCATGAGGGAGGTTCCTGCTGAGCTTATTGAGCGAATTTTGGTGGAGATGGCTATCTCAATGGTTGGGTAGGATGGGGGTTTTGATACCCTTGTTGGTGATATGTGCCCTGCTAGAATTGGTTACTTTGCTGCTACCTCGGTTACTGATTTGGAAACTATTTTTTCCCATAACCAAGTGGCCTTTATGGTCGGGGCTGAGGATTTTGTTTTTGCTACCCCCAGCCTTGATTTGATGTTCCTGCCACCCCTGGTTCTGATATTGAGGGTATCTAATAGGTCCTCTGTTCTGAGCAACATAATTGACCTCACTGGTTGAGGCTACTACATTGGCACTCACACATTTCATGGATGTCTCCACAATCACCACATGTTGGTGGACTTATAGATTGAACTTGATATGGATGCCTTTCATTCAAAGCATCAATCTTCTTTGAGACGACATCAAGTTGGGCCGCAAGCATGGTGGTGAAAACAATATTGTGAATGCCCCTTTCCTGATTACCTATTTCTGAATGCCACTGAAATCTATTAGCGGACATGTCTTCTATCAATTCAAACAACTCTTCCAGAGACTTCATCATAACGGTCCCTCCAGCTGCTGTGTCAACCATGGACTTTGTGTTCGGGATGAGACCACTATAAAAAGTTTGGACTTACATCCATAATGGAAATCCATGGTGTGGGCACTTTTGAAGCATCTCCTTAAATCTCTCCCATGACTCGTACAATGATTCTGAGTCATGCTGGTTGAAATTTTGGATTTCATTTCTTAATGTGACTGTCATTGATGGAGGGAAATATTTTCATAGAAGGCATAAGCCAATGTGTCCCATGTTATAATGGATCACCGAGGCAATCCCTTAATCCAATCCTTTTCCTTGTCCCTTAAGTAGAATGGAAACAACCTTAGGTGGATGGCATCTTCAGAAACGCCATGGTACCACAAAGTATCACAAATCTCCAAAAAGGCAGAGATGTGAGCATTGGGGTCTTCACTTGGAAAACCACCGAATTGAACAGTATTCTGAATTAATTGCATGATTCCCGATTTAATTTCAAAATGTTGGGCCTATAGTGGTGGCCTTACTATCCCTGTATGGGCTCCCTAAATGGAGGGTAGCCCATATTCCATAAGAGACCGACATTGTGGTACCGGTTCCTGAGGTGCCTGAGGAACATATTGTTGTTGACCTTGAGAATAATAGGCCTGCTCATTCTATGGAAAAAAAGGAGTTTGGTCCCTCTGAATGTACTGTCTCTGCGGTGGCCACCCGAATCCCGACACAAATTGAGCTGGTTGCCGCTGTTGGTTCCTCAGCAGATACTCTATATAATCTCCTGATGGATTCAAATGATACACTTCATCACTACCCCTTTGTAGATTCCCTTCGATAAAAAATGGCTTCCCAACGTCTTGGACAGTCCCCTGTTCATCCTCCTAATGCGCCAAGGGATCGTCTGCGTTGTCATCAACCATAAGTGCACGACGTCGCCTAGACAACGTTCTTTCGATTTTGGGGTCAATCTGTTGTAATTCTGATGACTCGGAAATCTGGGAATGAGTGACATGGAAACTCATATACTACAGTACTACACACACACACAGACATAACACCCAGTGTAAAAGGGAAACAAAGTCGTAAACAGAAATAAAATGAAGAAAATAATTTTATAAAAAATTAAAATTTAATTTACACGAAATAACTACAATTCAACTAACAAAAACGACCATTTTAAACTTAGTAGTTACCCAGGAAACGACACTAAAATTTGACCAAGTCATTCAGTGATGATATTGTTTTTCCTTTAGTCAAATTAAATTCCCTAACATGGACTAGTATAGTAGGAAAGTACGAGGTCGGTCCACAAGGAAAAGAAGTTCGTGCTTATGTTTAATGAACCATAACTATTCAGTGAAGATGATTAATTTAAAATCGTCTGGTTGGATGGTCATGATTTAAATATCAAAAACCACGACTTGTTACTGAATCTTATCTAATTCAAAATTGATCACTTTAAAACTGAAATTGTTTAAAACCAAAATTTACTGAATGATGATAAAGATGTTCCAGGGTTGGATATTCATGTGGGTCTAGAATCATAATCCCTATCATGTTTTGTTGTTCATAATAACCCAAATTTCTAGGTTTCATATGTGTCGGAACTCCCTTGGTCCGACAAGTTCCGATCAAGTTAGTCGAAATCAATTCCTTGGTCCAACAATGGATTTCTACTAACTTTTATTTAAGAGCCACCCTTCTAGAAACGACAAGAATATCCAATGGTCATGGATATTCTCATCGTATTTCTTCCAACGATCCCTGAAAACTCCATTCTTGATCCGACATGGAGATTTCCAGCAAAATAGAAAATAGGAATGTAGGAAGAATTAGAAGAGAGGTTACGAACAAACACAACAATAAGGGGTGGGAATATAGCGATCCCTCATTTCTCTCATCCCCAACACAACGTGGGTTTTAGCTACTCATAAGCAAATAAGTATACTATTAAACTTTAAGGAGTTCATTCCCATCAAACTGAATAAGAAAACATCAGAAAATCCAGCCAACCCCCCCACAAAACCCAGCTCCCCCCACATGAAAAATCCCCTTTCCATTCTTAAGTCTATGGTCTTCTAGGTCCAAAAGGGCCTTTTTCCAGTTGTCAAAAGGGTAATTTCAAAAGTAAACTCGAGTCAAGGAGTTGGTGGAAAGGGGGAAAGAAAAAAAGAAAAAGATGAAGTGGGGTCCATGGTTTAGGCGCACGGTTTGGTAAACCACGCACAAACCGTGTGGAGGCTACTGCCTTGGATTATTCAGCCTCACCATGTGGGAGCATTTTTTAGCAAACCGCATGTAAACCATGCCATAGATACTGTCCATAATTTTTTGAGCTGCACGGTTTAGTCTGTATGTCCCGCACCATTTGTAAACTGTGTGGAAATCGTGCGAACCCTTCTGTAAGAGAAATCTCCTCCCACATAGTTTGCACACAGTTTGGGTAAACCGTGCAGCAACCGTGTTGGTCTTCTTGGCCTTTGAAATTCCTTCGTTCTCCATCCTTCATGTCAACTATTTGATCTGAAAAGGTCCCATCTAGCATCATTAGAGGGAAAAGGGTCCTTATGCCTCCAATTCCTTTCTGAATCTCGAAACATCAAAGATTCCATGCTTTATCCTTTAATGACCGAAGAACCTACCAATATACATTCTCTTTCTTAAAATCAAATAAAAACGATCCAAAAAACCAATTTATAAATGTTAAACCAGGTGAAAATTCCTTATGCACATCAGTGTATCATAGATTTATCAGTCAAGGCTCCATGTTGGATTATCTATGCATCGTCTGTGTTTAGAAACTCTATTATTTTCATTAGTGAGGACAATATTATCTCAAATCTAGTAGTCATTCCCATTCATGAAATTTACATTATACTAGATATAGACTAGCTCTCAAAGTATAATTCTAAGATAAAATTCAGAATTGAGGAACTCAAAGTAGTCTTGAATGGAAAACCTATAGCTGTCTTCTAAAAGGATATATCTCAACCAGATATATGTCTAGAATCACCCCATACATCCTTCTTTATTGGGTTGATAAGTGAATATGAAGAAGGAAATGATTTTATAAGGATAGAAAATATACTCATCATCCGTGAATACATAGATGTATTTCCCAAGGAGTTACCCAGCCCTCCCCCTAAAAGAGAGGTAGAGTAATACATTGAACTTGTTCCGGGATGTCATCTCATATCAATGACCCCATATAACATGGAAAACATGGAGATGGTGGAATTAAAGAAATGACTCCAATATCTTTTGGGGAAGGGGTTTATCTGACTGAGTGTGTCTCTTGGGGAGAACTTATTCTCTTTTTGAAGAAGATTGATGGATCAATGTGGCTATGCGTTGATTATAGAGAACTGATTGGGATCATAGTGAAGAGCTAATACCTCTTCCATGATTTGATGACTTATTTGACCAACATCTTGGGGCTCAATTCTTCTTTAAGATTGATCTTGGTTCTGGTTATCATCAATTAAGGGTGAAGAATGAAGATATTCTAAAATCTGCATTCCAATCAAGATATGGGCATTCTTCTTTTGTTATTATACCCTTTGGACTTATTAATTCACTTGCTATTTTTATGGATTTGATTAATAGTGTCCGTAAGTACTACAATGAAAACATTGTGGTAGTATTTATTGATGATATTGTGATATATTCCAAATTTCATGAGGAGTATGAGGATCATCTAAGGGTTATTTTTTAAACTCTAAAAAAGGAGATGATTTTTTGAAAGTAAAAAAAAATGTGATTTCTGGTTACAAAAAGTTTCTTTCTTGGGAACATTATAACCAATAAAGGAATCAGAGTTGATCCTATGATAAAAATGGTGGTAGAGGAGTGTTTTAATCCTACAACAATAAGAGAGATTATTTATTTCCTTGGACTGGTAGGATATTATAGGTATTTTGTGAAAAACATTCATGAATTTCTAATCCATCAGCCCAGTTAACTCTAAAATGTGTCAAGTACCTCATAAAAAAGGAGTGTGACGAACGTTTCCACGTGTAGAAGCTGTAATTGGTTATTGTACCCATGAAAACTCTTACCTAATGTGGAGAAGAATTTGATATTTTATGTGATTCATATCTAAAGAGGTTTGCGTGAATCCCCATGAGGAATGGAAAATTCATTGCTTATTCATCTCGACAATTGAAGACTCGCGAGAAGAACTATCCTACACGTGATATTGAACTGGTTGCGGCCATTTTTTCTCTGAAGATATAGAGGAACAATCTTAAGGGAGTGAAATGTGATGTATACATAGACCATGAATGTTTGAATTGTATTTTCACAAAAAGTGGAATTGAAAATGAGACAAAGGATATGGTTGGAACCTCGTAAAGACTATTATTGTTCAATTCATTATCATCCTGGAAGAGCAGACAAAGTTGATGATGCTTAGAAATTATATTTTTTTTTTGAAAAAGAAGATCGAGGGTGTGAAGGATGGGATGTTTTCAGAATTCAACATTGATCAAGAAGGTTTACTAAAATTGTGTACAATTCTATGTGTACCGTTATTTTCGGTAATAAAGAAGGATATGATGGATGAAGCTCATAACTCTAATTTCTCTATACATCCTAAAAGCAAGAAAATTAATAGGGAAATTCATGATCATTATTGGTGGGATAATTTGAAAAGGGAGATTGCTGAATTGAAATCATGATTTCTAGTATGTCAGCATGAAAAAGCTGAGAGAGAACTTCCAAAAGTGTTATTAAAACAACTACACATACTAGCATGGAAGTGGGATAATATCACTATGGACTTGGCACTGGTCTCTATAGAATTTCCAAAGGAATCAATGCAATTTGGGTTATTGTGGACCTTCTCACCAAGACATCCCATTTAATCTCTATTCAGGAAGTTTCTCTATTTATCCACTTGCAAGTATTTACGTGAAGGAAGTTGTAAGGAAACATAAAATTCAACTTTCTATCAAATCTGATCGTGATCTGAGGATCACATAAAAATTTCGGAAAATTCTTCAAAACGCTCTGAGTAGTGAATTGAAAATTATTAAAACCTATCACCTATAAAATGATTGAATATATAAAAGGACAATTCTAACAATCGAGGACATTCTGATAACATTCTCAATGTAATTTAAAGGTGGATGAGATCAACATCTCCCATTAGTTGAGTTCTTTTACAACAACAATTTCCACTTGAGCATTCAAATGGAACCCTATGAAGCTCTTTAAGGGAATTGATGTAGAACTCCTAGTTTTTGGGATGAAGCTGGTGAGAGAAATCTTCTTTGGGTTGATCTTATGAAATATATAATAGAAAATCTTCATGCCATCTAGAAACTTATAAAGCTACTCAGAGTTGGAAAAAGAGATGTGCCGACATCCATCAAAAGGACATGGAGTTTTATGTTTATGACAAATTCATTCATAAAATATAACCTTTGAAAAGTGTCATGGGGTTTGGGATGAAATGGAAGCTCTTCCAAACATACAATATCCCCATTAAATCCTTAATCACATAGGATTAGTAGCCTATCTACATTCACTTCCTCCAAATATAGAAAAACATCATGAAGTCTTCCACATATCCCTATTGAGGAATTACATACCTGACCATTAACATGTACTAAACCCAATGGCAGTACAACCAGAACATGGCCTCTCTTATGAGGAGTAGCCGATGGAGATTTTGGATCGTAGAGACAAGGTTCTACACAACAAGACTACCTGACTTGTTATGGTGTTGTGGGGAAACCAAAAATGTGAAGAAGACATGTGAGAACCATAAGGGGTCTATGGGGATGAATTTCCTACAACGTTTCTCTTCTAAGGGTATGAGTTGAAATTTTGGTGATGAAATTTCTTAAAGAGGGAAGAATGTAACGACCTGAACTTTTGAATATTGTAATTTTTTTAAATGTTTTTGTTATTTTATTTAATACTCAACCAATATTATATCCTTTAATTAATGATGTGAGTATAATTAAAATGAGATCATTGGGATTTGATTGTTATATGACTATTGGTCAATATAACTATTGGATGCTAAAATCATAACATTATGATTATTGTTTATAAATACTAGTGATCTTGATTAATTAATAGAGAAAGTGGATTTGATGGCCTCATCTAGTAGAATTGGGTCGTATGAAGACCATATATCAGATCCTGGGAAGGAGGTAACCAATCTGGGCTTTTCACTGGACCAACCCCAAGCTGAGCTTTAACATGTAAAGCTTCAAAGGAATCGCTCATGGGAGAAGTTCAAGACGATAGAAATTACTACTTCGGAAATGTTGTCTGAGCCGCCCCAAGATTCTATCACCATATCACATCTTAAAGAAAGGTACTATACAGGTGTCATACGGGGATATGTAATGAGACATTAGTTACATTTTGTAATCTTTTTGTATAAATAAAATATTTATTTCTTATTATGTTATATTTGTGGATTTCAATGGTTAAATTAATTATAGGATTAATTTATATACGTTCCATATTATTAGTGAATTTAGGAAAAAGCATATTTTAAAATATTTTTCTATATATTAAATAATTAATAATGTCAATGATTTTCAAAAAATGGTCTTCTACAGTTGTGATCAGTTGAGAATTTAAAGCCTAATAAGATTAACTTAATTTTTACAGAATAGTAATATATGAATAGTAATATTACCCTTATGATTAGTAATTTTACCAATGCAATAGTATTTTTAACAAAAAAATTTATAAATATAATTTAGGCATCTCGAATGGTAATGTTATATAATAGCATAAGTAAATAACTATTTCAGAAATTATTAGTTATGTATTAGTATTATTTGGATTAAATGGTGTTTTTATGTAAAAATTTAATATCTCATAAATATAAAATTATTTTCACAAAATGGTGTTCATTTTTTATTTCATAGCATCTATTTTAGGATAGCATAAATTAATGAGATTTTTATAAAATATTTTGTTTTTTGGTGAATAGTAAAAGAACATTTTTGAGTTTCTGTGTGATTAATGATATCATTAATGATATAATCATGATGTAATAATTCTAGTATACTTATGAATAGTAATATATTTTATCAGGTGTCCCAAGAGTCCAATACCATTGGAATATGCAATGGAAAATTCCATGGTTTGGAAAATACCACAAACGAGGTGTCACATGGAAATTAATAAAATATTTCCCCACTATTGCTATAAATACAATTACTTAATTCATTTCATTCCAAATTACCCCTCAAAAAGTATCTAGTATTTTTACCTCCCATGTAGTCATCAAAAGGTTCACTCAAACCCCCATGTTCGCAAACATTGAGCTTTTGATGTTACTCTTCATGGTAAGGGAACCTTTCACCCTCCTCTTTTAAATCGTGACTTCATTTATGTTATATCTTCTAGTTTCCATATTATTATGTTAAGGCATGTTCTTATATTTCATTTTTCTATTAATATTTTTTCTAAATGATGAGATACCCTTTCCACTCTCATCAACTTTTTTTTAATTTACAAGAGACACCGTTAGGCTGGCATATTTTTCGTAAAAGAAATCACATATTCTTTTCTCTTTCATGATTTGATTCATGTTGTATGACATTAAAATATCCATACCATGTTTTTTATTCTTTTTATTATACGCCTCTACATTATTATGAGTCATTTATGAGTGTTTTACTATTTTCCACTTTATTTTTAATGTTTTCTAAAACCATGTTATATATCCATTATGATGCATAAATTTCATCCCAAAACCTATCTTGTTTTTTCTCAATAAATTCTCTTATTTTCTTTATGTGAATACAAAAAACTATTTTAGTTCTATGGTTATTAATCTATATATAAGAGTGGTATATTTTAATCTGGAGTTGACATACATCAGAACCTAATTCCTTTTCCATCGGTTATAAATGACACAACGATCCTATTTATAAGCACTTTTAAAAAATCCTGATTTTTAAATTACACCAATTTATTTTATTCTCTATTGGTTATTTTTGAAATGATTGATTATTATCTATATTTTTCACATGAAAATAAATACATATTAAGGTTTCTACTTGATATAGCTCTAATGCATTGGGAAACCAATTTAATCTCCTTGGATGACAAGTTTCACGATACCTTGGTTAATAACCCTGGTAATTTTTATGACACCTTGGAGATGAACCTTGGTGATATGTTCTTGAATGTCTAAATTAATTGATTTAGCCACATTTTTATGTTATGATTAAAGTAATTATTTCTACGATATGCATTTTAATCATTCTTTTACAATATCCCTCACATTCTTACTAATATTTCTCAAGATCACTTGTAACATATTTCACATGCTTTCCTTAAATGGCATTTTGCTCACACTTTTCATTTTATATATGTCTCCAAGTTATGAGATGCAGTAATTTTACATAGGATAAACGTCTTATTAATCCTTATAAGTGTATTATAAGATTGATTTATGTTGTTTTCTGGTATATTGTTCTAGATTTCCATGACAATAGAGTTTAGATATCCTCTGTTTGTAAAATTTAATAAAAAGTTATGTACTAAAATTGTGGGATTACATACCCAATACATGTGTTCCGTTACAAATAGGTATTCCTCTGATAACAATAATCAATATTTGTCAGGAATATTTTCTATATTCTATTATTTTTCTAATCATAATTCCATTTGATTTAAGGGTTTTGGGAACAAATAAATACAATATACATTGAGGGTAAAGCAAAAGGTGCCTAAGGAGACTTAGAGAAGTGAAACGTAGTGGTTGTAATCATTATAAAATATGTTTAAAATAGAAAAATGATTATAAATATTATAAGATAAAATTCATTTCTGTGTAATTAGAAGATAAATACATTCAACACCATTAATAAATATGGAACAATATTCATGAATATAGAAAATAGGAACAAAGAAATACAATGTTGTAGATAGTGATTTGAGGCAAATAGATAAATCTATAATTTAACGACCCGGGTATTTATAGAATAATGCTTTTTATATATATTAATAGTTATGAATAAGATATTATGTTAATGTTAAAAGGGGATCTTTTTTTGATAGCGTACTCGATATGCAAAAAAGTTCTTCTCTAAAATCATAAATTGGACACAACATTGAGTCATCCAAAAAATAATACAATAATATTATTATTATTTTAAATTTTTGTTAAAGCCAAGTCATTGGTATGGTGGGAATAAATTATATCAACATAATTTTTAAATATTGTTTATAAATGTTTAAATGATGATTCATTGTTTACCAAATTTATTATAAATGTAAATAAAAAACAATTCAATATAACATATGTGTAGTTATGAAAACCTATTTAAAAGAGAAATAATGTGTTAAAATATCATTCTTTATATTTTTTATTTAATGAAAAATATATTATATATATTCAATGTAATGTTTTAAATTAACTTTATATGTTTTCTAGATATGATATAAGAATAAATTCATTTTCTATATAAAAGGAAGTATTTTTAAAAAAATGTAGTTTTACCGCCTTTTGATGGAAAACCATTTATAAATCTAGTTTTTTGACACCATTATATGTTTTTATTTTAAATAATTAACCTATAAGTTAGAAGTGGAATATAAATATTTACATTGGATTAAATTTTGTTATTTTTCTACTAATGATCATTTTTAATGAATAGTTAAAATTACTGCATTTTAATACAAACTGCCATTTAATTTAAATTAATTATATAGATGGATTTTAATTATAATTGGATTTAAAGTATAATTGTATTATATTTTTATCATTTAATCCAATTATGGTCATTTTAAATAAGTTCACTTTAAAATGAGTCATAAACACATGTAAATCTTTTGGTGGTTTTTAAAATTCTTAAAAAAATGTTTTTTGGTTTTGACAACGGGAATTAATTTTTAATTGATTTTTAAAACATATGTTTTATGAATGTGTATAAATTTATTCCCTATTTGGAATTAGGAGGTCATGATATTGTAAGCAGATAACTTTTATTTTTATACATTATAAATAGTAACATTAGTAATAATTTTTTTACCATGGTTAAAGGGTAAATCTGGTAAATAAGGTTAAAAAAATATTATTATAATAAAATTAAATTACCCTAACATTTGTCCTAACCCTATTGGATGAGATATTTCCATCCATAGGAATATTTTGGTCAATTTTAAGTCCCCATAGAGCCACTTGTGTATGAAGATGACTTTTATTTACTTCTAATTTAATGTTAAGGAAAATATAACCAAAACATGTATCTTTTAGTAAAATAATTTTTATAATGAGATATATAAGTTATCATTTCAAAAATAAATATTCATTATAATGATAAAACTATTTCCTAGATCATGGTATTTTATTTATAATTTTTATAAATCAAATAAATAAATATAATTATAACACAATGATGAGGTAATGATTACCTTATTTATGAAAGATTTATATAAAAGAAATTATAAATAAAAAAATAATTTTATTTAGAAACTCTTTATGTAATATAGTAATTTTAGGGATGATTATGAATTTTTATAATTTAATTAATAATTTTTCTTATGAAATAATCAAGCTGTTAATGATTTTTAAAAAATTCATTATACGAATAGTCTAATAATTGACCTAAATGAGTTTTTAAAACAAATACTATTTTATTAAATTATATAATAGTACTAATAAACATAAAATTCCGAAAAATGACTTAGATAATGTTTAAAATTTAATTTATTAACCTCATGTGGTTCGATTGGTATTTTATGGAAACTATATTAACCATATAATATGAATATATAATAAGTAATGGTAAGAGTCTAATAAGTTAACTAATCATTAAAGCAAAATGATAATGATAATTTTGAAACCAAAAAATATCTAAAAACTATTGGTTTGGAGTATATAGAACAATAATAATATTATATTCTAATTAACTGATTTTTTTACCTTTTTTAAATTGAAATTCACTTTATAATAAAATAATCATTCCATACATTCATAAAGTACACATTATCCCTCTTATAAAATACCACAAACTCTATCACCTTACTCACACCTCTCATGCCCCATGGATCATCAAAAATATACTTAAATAAGATCAAAACATCCCCCACTTCCTCCTAGAAGCCTTAATTTAGGAAGAAAGATACTAAATAAACACTTTTGAATAAAATCAAAGGGATTTACCCGTTTTAAGAGGTATCACCTTCTATAAATTTCCATTCATATATTCTACTTTATCACTCCATATTATAATATTATTCTTTTATTACATAAAAAAAGTGTATCCTCAATATACTAGGATTTTTTATGAGATGTATTCTAATTTATGTTATGCACACCTCCATCTAATAGATTTAGAACATACTATTTCTGTGGATGTAAAACTACTACCTCATGAAATGATGATTGTTCAATTATATTCTACCGCTTCTCATGGTAACCATTATGGTTGAACTATATTTATATGATATATATTAGGTTTATATTGTCCTTAGTATTCTGTAATTTTTGACAACATTCCTTTATGATTTCATTATGTGTAAACACGATAATTTCGTTTGAAGAAGAACACAATACAACCCCATTAAAATGATATGGCTCGTTCATTCCATACATGGTATGTTTAAAGGAAGACATTAATGAAATTTATTAAAATATAGAAATATGATATTATATTGGAATTATAATATTCATATATATCATTGTGTTTTCAAGACATTAAATATAAAATAATAATGAAAGTATCCTTTATGTTTATGTACGACATACAATCTCCTTGAATGGTGAATTTCATTTCATATCTCCAAATGTTATGGAATTTTATAAATACATATATAATGGATAAATATGATATATATATATGAATAATATTCTAAAGATAATTTAATTTTGACCACATGGACAAGTTGTAATTATAAAAAGATCATTTCTGACTCAAGTACCCAATATCCACAAAACAATCGATATTAACTTAAATAATTATGTAATTTTTATAACGGTGTAAAAAGTAATATAATAGGAATAATAAAAATGAAAACGGTTTTTAAGAACATATAAATTAACTTAAGTTTATTATTCAGGATATAAAATAACGTACGAGTTAAGTCAGACATGAGGTAAGGGACTTCGTCTCAATCTCTTTTCATTGAGCACATTAGGAAAATATAAACTTCATTCTTTTACATGGTGTATAAAAAACCCATTTGATGTTTCATTCATTACAAGGGAATATTTTATCAATAAAGTGTTTAACTCAATGACAAAATGAATGTTTTTAATGTTTTGGTGATAATGACCTCTCTGCCTCCATAATCGTTATTTGGCTTCTTCTATAAGAATTAATGTTTTTAAAAGGAAAAGAAATAACTTTTTCCCTTTTTTGTTGTTATTGTATTGAAAATGGTTTTTGAAATTGATTTATTATTTCAATATCTTGAAATTAATTATTTTCATATAAAATGAAAATTTATTAGTGAAATATTTATATTTTCAAAATTTTATGTTATATAATTATATTATATTACATGGAAATTTGATGGGTTGTTACATGATAAAACATTAACAGGTGGTTACATGATAAACCAAATGAAGGATGGTTCTGTGATATACCATATATTGGTGGTTACATTATAACTTCTAATGCATTGGGTATTGAATTCGGTCATATGGCTATTCCAATTAGTGATATGTGTGGAAGTCAACCATATAATTATTCCATTTAAGTATATTTATGTCCCAAGTTACCATTATATAATATTTTTTCGATTATATTTATGATAATATTTTGTTTACAAAAATTGTAAGAAATGAACTTATATTAATTGAAGTGGGTTTTCTACATATTTATAGTGATAATTATTACTTTATTCATAGTTTACATGTTGTTTTGAAAAACTAAAAGATTTCATTATTTAGGTATAACATACTATTATTTTTATGGTAATATAATGTTTTTGAAATGTTTTTCGAAGGACCTAAAGTTAAATAGCTCAAGGATGGGTTCATGGAAATGTCATACTATTTAAAACATATAAATACACATGTTATTATTTTTTTAGTATTTTTAATTTAGAAAAAAATGGATACTAAGTAGAAGTTTCTACATGTAATATTAATGTTTTTATGTATATGTTATGACCTAATTATAAAGAGATATAAACCTGAAAAGATCCTCAATATGAATTATTAACATCGTTCACAATTATGAAATTTTTAAGGATGGGGCCTTACAGTTGGTATCAAATGTCGGTTTAGATAACTTTAGAGGTTAGGTTGTTATTTTGGAATAAGTGTCATAATAATAATGGTTAGAATATTATAAAGACTAATTATTATTTTAGATAAATTAAATGAGTTTAAGAAAACATGAATAATAATATATTAGTATTTACCCTCCTCTTATGATATTATATGATGATTTTACTGATATACTCACATTTTCATTTTGGGTTTTCTTAAATGGATGGATCTAGCAGGAACTAAAGTAATAATGGTTGTGTAGAAAACGATGACATATTTATGAATAAGCAACCAAATGAAATGGAAGCTAAAATTAGATATCTTGTGGTTATTCACAACCAACTGTCTAAAGTCATGATTAACCTCTTGAACCTTAGATATTTTTATAAGGCATCGTATATATGAGAAAAAAATCCCTATGAATGTATAGGTAATAATCATAAAGGTATGTATAATCAAAAACCAATGTGTCATGGATGTGGAAAGAAACACCCAGGAAAATTCATCAAATGTACGAGAATATTATATTGATGTGGTAATGAATGTCATAAAGCAAGAACATGCCATGAAAAAGGAAGCCTCTAGTTGACTTCAGCAGAGGGAAATAAGTTATTTTAGATGGATCAATCAAATGTTTTAAATGTTGTGTTCATGGTCATCAATAAAATAGATGTCCTATGAAGAAGTTTCAGGAATGAGATCAGCAGGACCATACAAATATATTATTACCAATACCTAATTCTATTGTAATTGAGGTTGAGGAAACTGACAATGACTACGAAATGGTATGGATTATTTCTTAGATGATATTTTGACATTATTAATTATTAGGATATGATTCTTGATTTTTTGTAGGAAATAAGTATTACTGAATAAGATGAAAAATTGGTTAATGTATCATGAGGAACATTGAATGAGTAATAAGTCTATATATAAGGGATTCAAGAGTTATGATAGAATTTAGGATGATGAAATGATTAAAAGTATTAAGGATCTTTTGAGGATGAGATTACATTAGAAAACGTTTACTCTTATGTGTAACTCAGATGTTTGATATGTGAAACTTTTATTAAACAAAGAATTATATTTTCTTGTGTGGACATATTTGAAAACATTAGGTGTTAAAATGATCTTTTGTTTTTAGGTGATAAATGGTTATTACATATTGGGATGCAAAATGATAGGTATTAGATAACCTTTGTGGATGAAATAGGTTATGGTTATTTTTTTAGGAAATTATATTATTTTTGAGATTTCTATTAGAAATATATGGTTTTAGAAAAAGGAAAACCCACAATATGGGTAAAAATACATCGTATCCATCAAGTCCATGTGAATCGAACCCACAACCGAAGGGTAACAAGGGTGCATTGCATACCACTAGCCTATGTGATGTCCTTGGTTAGTATGAATTATTCTTTTTAGTTAAATGATTTAATTGACCAAAAATAAGCTGATTTGGGATCTGATGTTTTATCAAATGGATATCCTTAGTGTAGGAAAAATATTTTTTGATTAAGTGATAAAAGTTATTTGGGAAGATGGTTTCTATTTTGGGAACACTATATTTCTAAGGAAAATAGAATACATTGGGTTTTAAATTGAGGAATAATGGTGTAAATTTATTTTGGATGAATCTATGTTTTTATTTTGGACATATAGCGATTTGGGTTGTTTTTTGAAATTATTTACCTATCATATAGAATATGTGATTATGTTAATTACTTTTTAGTATGAGACTTTAAGTGTAGCCGATGTTATAATGTTTTTTGAGGACAAATATGTGATGGAATCCTTCATAATTTTGGATTTCAATGTTACTTTGGATTATGTTGAATAATTTTAAATACAATTGTGTATTCAATGTTCATTGTTGAGCTTTGGGTATTGTTTGTTCAAATTTTGAGAGAAAGATTAGTATTTTTTTATAAAGGATTATGATTTTAAGGGATTATCTGATATTTTACTTACCATTTTGGTTTTGGTTAATTTCTAAAGATAGGGGGAATATATGGTTTGTCTTTTTTGGATCACATTATTCTCTAGAAGTTGATTTTATAGCTTTAGGTGAGACCAAATCATCTCGAATACTCCTCATTTGGAGAAAAGATGTTTTTTAGTAGAAACATCTTAAAGGATGAAACACTCCTTGAAAAGTAAGTTTATTTCATTATATTCTTAGTCCATCTCATAAATAAATTCTCCAATATTATGAAAGGGAAAATAAAAAAACATTCTCAATTACTTTTTCTACTGGTGAATCAAAGAACTTTCAACCTATCCCAATTTTGTGGTTTTCTGGTGGTTTTGTATCTCCTGATCATATTTTCTATCAATCTCCATCATAACATAATGGTTGGTGTTTTTCTTTTTTATCTATGTTTTCATAGAGTAATAGTATGTTTTATCTCAGGTGATAATAATACTTCTCGTTATTTATTTTAACGTGACAGTTTTATTGACTCTATTTTGATGTGGGACATTCAATGATATTTCTGAGCCCAGTTTTAAAATTACGAGGATGTAATTTTGAAAATGGGGGAAGGATGTAACGACCAAGATATTTATAGAATAATTATTCTTTATTTTTATTAATACTTATGAATAAGATATTAATTTTATGTCAAAGGGTGTTATTTCTTGACAGTGTACTCAACACACAACCATGAGCTTCTATGAAATCTTACTTTATACACAACATTGGGTTATATTGAAAAATAATACAACAATAATATATTTATTTTAAATGGTAGTTAAACCTTAGTAATTGGAATGACAGGATTGAATAGTATCAACTGGATTTTGAAATATAGTTTAAACATTTTTAAATAATGATTCTTTGACTACTAAATTTATTAGAAATCGAAATACAAAACAATTGAATATAATATAAGTTTTTTTTATAAAAAAATATTTAAAAAAGAATAATTGTGTTTTCATATCACAATTTATGGATTTTTATTTAACGAAATAAATATGATTTATATTCAATGTAATGTTTCTAAGTAATATTATATGTTTTCTAGAAATGTTATAAGAATATATTCATTTTTTAGATAAAATAAGTATTTTTCTAAAAATGCAGTTTTACTACCTTTTGATGGAAACACTTTTTAAATATTTTTTTTAAACATTTATATGTTTATTTTACAAAATAAATTGCATCTTTATAATTAGAACATCAAAATATAATTTTGATGAAATATTGGAATTTTTCTGCTAAAGTTCATTTTCTAATGAATAGTGAAAAATACAGCATTTTAATAAAAATCATTCTTTTAATATAATATATTTTTATAGATATATTTTATTTTTAATTGGTTTTAAATTTTCCATGGATTATAGTTTTATAATTTAATAAATTTTTCGTCATATGAAGTAATTTCACTTTGAAATTGGACATAAACACATGTCAATATTTTGATTGTTTTTATTTCTTAAAAACAAGTTTTTGGTTTCTTCAACGAGAATTAATTTTAGATTAATTTCTGAAAAATATGTGTCTTGAATAAGGAAAAATGGATTCCATATTCGAAAAAAGGAGGTCCAAAATGTGTAAATAGTTATATATTATTTTGATACATTATGAATACTAACTTCAGTAAATATGTTTTTACCATGGTTAACAGGTAACCCTGGTAAATAAGGGTAAAAAATAATATTATAATAATAATAAATTACACTGACACATGTCCAAACCCTATTTGATGAGATATTTTCGACCATTGGAATCCATGGGTAGATTTTCGAACCCCATGGTGCCACCTGTGTGTGAAGATGACATTTAATAACGTTTAATTTAATGTTGAGGAAAATAATACCTAAACATGTATCTTCTAGTAAAATATTTTTTATATGCATTTATATATGTTATATTTTCGACTATAAATATTCCTTACAAATATAAAATTATTTACTACATCATGGTATTTTATATGTAATTTTAAAGAATAAAATAAAGAAATATATTTATGACACAATGATGATGTAGTAAATAAATTATTAATGAATGATTTAAATAAATGAAATTATAAATATTAAAATAAATATATTTAAAATATTACATTGATATCCAAAAAATTTAGGGATTCTTATGACATGTTATATACTAATTTATGATTTTATTTTTAAAATATTCACGCGGTTATGGATTTTTAAAAATTTCTTGATATGAAAAGTATAAAATAGACATAAATGAGATTTTATTGAAAATACTATAATAGTCTTAAAAATCTACGATTCAGAAAAATGACATATGTAATGTTTCAAATGTCATTAATTAACAACATTGGTTGTTATTGGAATTCTATGGTAACTATATTAACCATATAATATAAATATACAAGAAGACATTGCATGACTCTAATAAGTTATCTAATGGTTAAAGCATAATGATGAGGTTAAATTTGAAACACCAAATTGTATAAAATCTATTTTTATAGAGGATTCAGAAAAATCCAAATATTATCTTTTAATAAAATGAGATTTTTCCATTTTTATAATAAAAATTCAGTTTATAATAAAATAATATATCAAGACATTCCAAAAGTACCCCTCCTCCCTTTTATAATGGGCCACCACCTCTCACCCCTTACTCACACCTCTAAAACCCCTTGGATCATCCAACCTCTACTTCAAAAAGCTCCAAAAATATCTCTCTTCCTCTTAGAAGCCTTACCTTTTTCATAAGGAAATTCAAAAAATCCTTTTGACCCAAATCAAATAGAGTTACTCATTTTAAGATGTAATGTCTTCTCCAAAGTTCCTTTCCAATATTCTACTTCTACACTCCCTATTATGTTCTTATTATTTTATTTAGTAATAAAACAATTATTCTATATATACTAGTATTTTATATATGATAATTATTATAACTACACTAACACAAACATCCATATAATTTATTTTGAACATACGGTTTATATGGACATCGAACTACTGCCTCACAAAATGATAATTGTTCGATTATATTATCCATCCTTTCATGGGGGAAATTATGATGGAACTATATTTATATGATTTTTATTATTTCTATATTGTATTTATTGTTATTTAATTTGTATTTACAACATACCTTTATTCTTTTCATGATGTGTAAACATGATAATTTTTTTTGGGGAATTGCAATCTACCGCCCCCTCAAAGAGATTTGACTCTTTCATGCCATACATGGAATGTATAGATGATGGAATTAATAAAAATATGTAACATATATAAAATATTATATTATACTAGAATTATAATATACTAATGTATCATTAATTTTTCATTACATTAAATATTAAATAGAAATGAATGTTGTGTTCATGCAAACATACAACTTGCCATCTCCATGAACGGTGAATTTCATTTCTAATCTGAAAATGTTATGGAATATTAGAAATACATATATACTAGATATATATGATATATATATATGTGTGTGAATAATAATCTAGAGATAATGAACTTTTTGAACACATGGAGAAATTGTTATTATAACAAGTTCTTTTTCGACTCAAGTACCCACTATCGACCAAATGACTAATATTAACATAAATAATTATGTAATTTTAATAAATTGATAATAAGTGATATAAATAGAGAAATAAACATGAAATAGTGTCTAAATCAAGGAGAAATTTTTTTAATATTATTATTCATGAAATTATTGAATGAATGAGTCATGTAGGGCACGATATTAGGGAGTTCGTCTCAACCTCTTTTCATTGAATTATATTTTGATAATATAGACATCCATCTTTTAGATGGTGTATAATAATCCCCTTTTTCTTTTAAATTAACTCAATAGGAATTTTTTACTTACAAACCAATTTACTAAATAACAAAAGGATTTTTTTAGTATTTCTAAAAATAATGACCTCTCCTGCATAGTAATCGTTATTTGGCGTCCCTTATATGCCATAATGTTTAAAAGGAAAAGAAATACCTTATAACATTTTGGGTGTTTCAGTATTTATAATGGCATTGGAAATGGATTGATTTTATCAATATCTTGAAATTATTTATTGTGATTTCAAATGAAATGTTATTAGTGAAATATTAATATTTGCAATATTTTATGTTTTATGATTATGTAATGGTATTTGGACATTTTACACGTGGTTATGTGACAAAACAATGACGAGTGGTTACATGATAAACCAAATAATGATTTGTTCAGTGATAAACCAAGGATGGGTGGTTACATAATAACCTCTAATGAATTGGATATGGAATCCGGCCGTATGGCTATTCTATTTAGTTATATGTGTGGTTGTCGACCGTATGGTTATTCTATTTAAGTATGTTTATGTATCATGTTACCTTTGTATACTATTAATTGTTTTTTATGGACTTTATGGTAATATTTTTGTTATAAAAAGTGTAAGAAATGTTCTTATATTTTGTGAAGTGTTATTTCTACTTCTTTATGGTGAAATTTATTACATTATTCATGGTTTAACTGTAGTTTGAATAAAATAACAATTTTCCTACTTTATGTTTCCCTTAATAAGCTTTTTTATGCTCATCCCATGTTTTTAATGTTTTACTCAATGGAATTAAAGTGTAATAGGGTCATATATGGGATCAAGGAAAAGTCAATATGTTTAACTCATGGAACTAAACATGTTTCATTTTTTTTCTAAAGCTCTAAACTTGAAAATTTCTTCAATGGGAATTATTAACTACATTTATGATTTTTTAATGTTTAAGGTTATACCCTTATACAGAATGTGGATATAAGAGTCCATTTTCACTTCTCATATGATTAGACATGATTTCTTCTTCACAAATATCAAACATAATAAATATAGTTTAGCACTCTTAATTAGTTATTAGGGAATAAAGAAATGTGGCTTTGGGAAAGTTAAAGTATGCCGAAAGAATATCAAAAAAATAATTTTCCTCTTATTTGAAGTTAATATCCCAATTTACATATATTTAGTTTGTTATGTGTCTCAGTGATCATGGTAGAGTTTATAAATAATTTGTGTATTGTCAAAGACAGAGATGGATTAGTTTTTTTAAAGTCAGACATACATCATAAATAAAATACCAAATTCATGATAAATTTTTCTAATTCAATAATAGTAGTATTAAAAAAATATAGATCAAATGATTCATCCATTTAAGCTAAAAATATATTTTAAATATGGAAAAGAATTTCAGATCTCATCATGTTCCCAAGATCATGTGTGATCAAACTCACATTTGTGATTAATTTTAATAGTTGATGACTGTTTGAATAACCAACATCATAAATAAAAAATCATCATAAAGGATAATCGGTCTTTTACATGTGGATATTTTTAGGATTATGACACTAGAAACATAACAAGGAAAAGGGGTATTATGTTCTGTTTTAGGATAATTTTAGAATGATAGTGCTGTTAATATTTATTACCCACAATACCGAGGTATGGATGTGTATCATTAAATACGTTAGATAATCTATGAATATTCATAGTGTATAGATCCTAATGATATACATTGATAATGGTATATAATTCATAAATATATATGAGCAATTTTTGTATGAAAAACATGGGATGCAGAATCTAGTGTCGATAATGAGGACTCCTCAATAAAAACGTTTTTTTAGGATAAATATTATTTGGAAGAACATGGTCTTGACTGTGGTAAATGAAAACTAAATGCTTCATAATTAAAGGAAATAAATATTTATTGAAGTTATTTATATCTCTAACATGGACTTACTACATCTATATGAAAGTAAAACCCTTTATGTGGTTTAGAATGGAAAGAATCCTATGCATAAATATTTTCTTGTATTTCAGAGTAAGATATTTATTTTCAATAATTATAAAATATAATGATTTATTATCTTAATGAAAATAGTAAATTTCTCATATATTAATATAATAGAATTTCTATCAGGTTGTATAAAAAATACCCAAAAAATGATTAAACGTAATGATTTAACTATTGATGAAAAGACAAAATTTGAAATTTCGGTGAGAATATTTTAGATTATAGTAATAATATATTACAAACCAATAATATAGTTTTTGTCATTGAAAGTCTTTAGTATGAACATGAATATATATTAGTTAGAGGAATTATAGAGAACTCATATGATAACTCTGTTTATGAGGAAACTATATCATGAATAGTAGATGTAAAGATATGGTCTAGTAGAAAAGAAATCATTAAAAATAATATTATTGGTGAATAGACATCTTTGATTTAGAAAAAGAGAATTAAGGAAGAAGAAAATAATTTCTTTGTATCCTAGGTATAAATAAAATAATTTTAGGAGATAACTAAATGTGTTAATTGGTTTATATTTATACATTGGGATGCTAAATAAATTGAAAGGAACAAGACATGTAACATTGATTCATGTTTTGAAATATGTGATTGAAACCAAATGGGTTTTTGAATAATACTCAACTCAGAAAAAAAAACAAATAAGAAAAAAGGCATGGATGGGGTGAAAATACGATGACATAGTAGGTGGTATAGATGTGGATGATACATTCACATTGGAATCCTGGATTGAAACCATAAGGTAATTTTTTCCAAGGAAATGAAATGGGTTTTAGGTTATATAAAATGGAAATCAAACAAAAATACCTGAATAGAATCCTTAGAAAATAATTCTACATTGAGAAACCAAATAGGTTTCTCATTGAATTTTTTTAAATCATTTATTTCTTGTATAATAAGGATTTGTAAATACATGAGAAAGAATTATGTTTTTAGTACTCTTAGTTAGAGAAATATTTATGATAGCACGGATTTCATAGTGGATGGGATGAAGAATACCTCTATATCTAAATTGATATGTAAAAAATTGATGTTGGTGCTTATATATAATGATGACTTTATATTTTTCGTCTTGGATGACATCCAGTGAAAGTATATTTATGAACTTATGAGGTAAAAAATTTATATATATCTAATTGTTTAATTATCCTTTTTCTTTGGACTATAGGTGAATCCTAGGAATGATGGAAATTTTGTCTCAAAATTAAAATATAACAATTAAAAATATTAAAATATAAACCTTAAAATTAATATCAACTCTACTAAAGACCCAGATGAAATTTTCAAAATATAATGAAGGAATGGTAGTTGATGTGACGATTTACATATTAACCCTTGATAGTTTTCTATTTTTCAAACCCACTTGAGATGAAATCATATTTCCCACATACTAGAAAACATGATTTCCAAGTTTTAATAAATAAAGTTATATGAATGTCCTGAGGAAAACTCTTTGATAATCAAGAACTGTACTAATGTTTTGTGATATTCAATTATAGAAAATAAAAAACAAAATTTTTTAGTTTATATTAATTTGGATGAGGATTTTTTGGTTGATGATAGAGAGTCTTCTTTTAGAGGTGTATTCATTTAGGGTGTTATTACATTTCATGGTTGTGTAAAAAGAAAGAAAAAATTTATTTAATCAAGGTGTAGGTTGAGTACATAAGAACCATTAAATCTCTTACACCATTGATAAAAATGAAACAAAAACCTGAGGAAATCAGAATATAGGGGGAATCTGTTGTTTCTATCAACAGTGAATATTCAAGTGATATAAATATTAGAAATAAATTCCATTTATCACTTGAGGAAAACTAATATGGAAATAATTTTTTTTTTCAAAAGTTGAATTTTAAATTCCAAATTGCGTGGTTAGATTTTGTGCCTATAAAAAATGATTTTTATGGCATAATTAAAAAGGAACAAACCAAGATATATTTTGAAATGATTATTATTGATCTTATTGTATTAATTAATCAATATACTTTGATTGATTGAAAAATAACCCCCACTCTCCAAGGATATTTCACATTGATGCATGGTATTTTTCTCTCTAAAGTTTAATTGATTGTCTTCTAAATCTATATTGTGTACTTTTATATATGTTCTATTTTGTTTCATTAACAATGAGAAATAATATGTCATGTTTTTTTAACAAATTATTTGCTACAAAATAGTGGGAGTTTACTTACATATCCAAAAATGGTTAGATGTGTTCTTTAAAATATGTAGCGTGGTTATCTATAGAATCACAGGGAGATGTGATTGGGATAGTCAAAGAGATTATAGAAAACCTATTTGATTTGGAGGACTTTTTTCAATCAATTATTATTTTATTTGAATTATGAAATGTTTACATGGGATTATAATAGATTATTAGTGAATCAATTATAAATTACTTGATGTAAAAAATCCTATATAGTGGGGTGATTTGATCTGGAGATCTACATTTAATGAAGTGGTGAACTTTTGTTGGAGTTATCAAAAAACAGAATGGGAAAAATGTTTGAAAATCACATTGATATTATTTATAGATTATTTTTGTTGAAAATTTCATGTGATAGTTGTTATTAAAGTATCATGAATTTTCATTATAGAAGTAATGTCTTGAGATCTATAGGTAATTTATGTTGAATCTAGGGAGATTCTGATAACAATGGAATCATGATTGTTCTTTTCATTCTATTATCGGATATAATTTTATTTATGTTTTCACCATGTAGAATATCCAATGTCATGAAGGAAAATAGAAATAGATATTTTTCACCTCGAGTAACATAATAAATTCATAGTCATTATTTTAAAAGAATTTATTTCTCTAGAGTTTTGATGCACTTGTTTTGTAGTACATACCATGTCATGTTGAATGTTTAGATAAATTAAAGTATTTATGGAGAATAGGTGGTCATGCACAAATGTTGCACCATAATATTGAGGATTAGTAATTTAATTTTAGATGATCTAGAGAATCAAAGACTTCTGAAACACAAATTAATAGTTCTGTAGTAGCCCAATTGAATTAAAGATTCTTATGTCCTCAATGAAATTCCATAGTGTAATGGTTGACTGGAATATTTTTGTTGGATATGGTTTATTGAGTTTTAACAATGAAGTTATTTTTTATGTCATGATGTAATAAAGGATAATTCAAGTGAACTGTAATATTTCAGATATCAATGTTTTGAATGATACATTACATTACTATGGTCTCAAGCAGATGTGAATTTACTTTAGGAAACCAGATAGTTGATCCATGAAGGACAACATCCTAGCATGAAGTATGAAATATTGGATGTTTTTAAAAAATGAATTATAATTAAATGGTGTTTTTAATTGTTTTTTCATTATTATAAAATTCATTTCAAATTAAATTTACATTATTTAATCTAGGAATATTGAAGGGATAAAATTTAATAGGGGGAATTTGTAAGATGGCATGTGCTATGATTTTAAAATAAAAACTGAAATTATTTCCTAACGAATATAAGGACTTATTTTACTATGGTAGTGGTAAGAAAAGAGATATAACCTATATCATTTAATGAGATACCTAATAAAAATATTAAGAGGAAATTAATTCAATGCCTGTGCATTGGAAGATTTAAAAAATAAAAGGAGATATTAGAGGATTTATACATTTCTGGAATAATATAAAATCATTATATGAATTAATACACCATTCAAGGGGTATTTACCATCTATATTTCATAGAGAAGAAGAACATTATAAAAGGATAACTAGGATAAAAAATTTAATTAGGATTTGTGTATTTCTTAGTGTAATGAATAAAAGTGGTAAAATCGTACCACCAGAAGATTTGATATCATATTTTTTTCTATTTAACCCAATCATTTATATATATTTATTCACATGAAAAACAGAACTAAAATGAAAAAAATGTTATATTACCGTTAAAATGCACTACTATTATTAGTGGGTAAAAATAGGTCTAAAAAAATATGAAATATATATAAGAATAAAAATATATTTCAATATTAATATTAAGGCATTGATAAAAATTCTATTAGTGTAGATAAATAACTAATAAGTTTGATTTATTCATTAAAATGAAACCTTTCAAAAAAATAAATTTATGAATTTTATATTATGAAATTAAATATAATTTCTATAAAATATGTTGTCAATATTAAAAATAAATTGACACCATGTTTATTATTAATTGAGATTAAATAAGAATATATATATATATAATGTTTTCAAAAAAAGATACTTCCCTATGAAAACACTTTTCATTATATTTTTTATTTGAAATTTAATGTCTAAAATTTTAGAATTTTAATTTCAAAAATAAACATCATTTTCTTATTTTTCATGTTGATAAAATCCTAAGATAATTTTTTTTATTTCTCTCTATTTGACGATTTTTATGTAAATAGTGAAAATACATTTCCCACCAAAACCTTAAATTTTATGAATTTATCATTATAAAAAAATAACTAAATATTTAATTAAGAAAATTAATTCAACATATTTTTTCTTAGTTTGTAATACAATATGCCTTTAAATACTATATAAAACATATTTTTATCATTTCAGAAACATAAGTATCATTTTAAAATAAATGAAACTATTTTGGAAATTTATTTTCATTAATTTTTTTTTTAGTAAAAATCAATTTCGGATTTATTTGAAATCCATATAACACAAGTTTTTTTTACAATAATCCAAGTTGTTGGATTATATTAAATATCATTTATAATTTTTTCAGAAATAAATTATAATTTGAAAAATAAATTTTTTCAAAAACAACATTTTTATGAATTGCATGAAATAACATTAAAATTAATTTTTTTTAACAATATAAATTTTATATGATAAAATGGATTTCATATTTGGTATCAGTGGTTACAAATTATATAATATGATTGATTTTATTTTTATGCAATAAAACTATACTACTTAGTTAAAAATTACTTACCACGGTAAAATTTAAAATGGTAAAAGTTATAATACAAAGAGTAAATGACTTTAGAACATGTTTACAACTAGTCTAAAAATGAAACATTGAGAGGTTCCAAACTGTATATAATCCCCCAATTAATTTTTATTTATTTTATAGTATTATTATTTTGTGTAGTCTGGGATATATTTGTCTAATAATGATATATTAAAGAATATATTATTGTTACCACATATTAAATGGGCCTCTCAGCAATCTTTCAAAACAACATAAAAATTTTGGTTCCCTCTTGAAACTCTACAATTTTTCGTTGATATAAAATTCTCTTTGATTTCCTTGAACCATTGGTCACAAGTTATTTTCCTAAAACCACTATTTCTAGGGGGTCTTCCAAGTGGGAGCTGAGATCCTAATTTTGAGTACTCATCCTTCCATAACATATCTTATTTCATATATTCTCTTCCATGTATAATTATTAAATTATTATATAATTAAATCATTTTTAATTATATTCTGACTTTTTTTGTTTTGTTTTTATAATAAAAATATTCCTCATTTCTCATTTACTTTTATAAAAAACGAATGTCTCAATCGTGTATTTGTCTGGGATACAACATTCAAGAGGCGAAATCTCTATTTTTTCACCACTACCACTATATTCTACTTATAAATAATAAATTGAATAATAAATGAGAGATTTATGTTATAATTATTATTATGAGGAGAAAAAATTATAAATCACCTCCATTCCCTCTCATTCTTATAGAAATGAAAATTGTAATCACGCATTGTGAAGACTACCACCTCCAGGATGTATCATTATTTATTTCATATAGTTTAATTAATATTTATTAAAATCTAATCAAATCTAATTCAAAATCTTAGAAATATTTAAATAATAACATTATATAGGTGTAAAAATTTTAGTAATCTAAAAGAAAGAAATTTTAAAATAATATTCATCCATTAATTATTAAATGTTCATGTTTGGGTTCGTCTAATGGAATAATTGATGAATGAAATAAAATATTATCATGGATGAATATGAAATTAATTAGGGATAATATATAATATAAATAACTAAAAATTATTTTATTTTGATTTAGTAATGGTACCATTAATATTATACACGTTAATTAAGACTGCATTTGTTAATAATCATAGAAACTTGTTGTCGAAAATTAATTATACATGAACTACAAATAAAACTCATATAGAATGAAAATATAAGAGTTATGTTTCAAGAATGATATATGTTGGGTAAATAATGAAGAACAAAAATACTATTATGAAACTAGTACAAAATGATCAAGATTAGTCACACTCAATATTTTAAATAGATAATAACTAACATATATTCATATATAGAATAATTATAAATGAATTTTATAAAAGGTTATATATATGAAAATGATTGTGAAATGGATGTTTGTATTATTTTTTTATATAAGATATTCAAGTGATCTAGTTGATGTCATGAATTAAGGCATGTGATTGTATGTCTCCAATATAACTTCATAATTCTTAATTTTCACCATGATATAGTCAATTTGGTGTGAATACTGACTAATGTAATTGTAAAACCAAATATATTTTTATTATAAAGCATTTTGTTATCATAATTATATAGAGATGTATTAATAATATTAGGTATTTTTCATTCAAAATAGAAAATACTAATTTCTATCCAAAATGGTTTATCAAGAATTATTTTTTTATTTAAAATATTTACATCTAAAATATCAAAATTTTATTTGAAATAAATAGTCATATAATTTAATTTAACAGGGTAAAATTATCATAGGAAGATTTTTTGGGATTTGATTAAAAATATTGATTTTTCAGTGAATAGTAAAAATACTAATTTTTATTGAATAATATATATTGTTTTACAGAATTTAAAATGTCTAATTATATTTAAGATTAGTTTTAATATATTAATATTTATTTGTCATTATTAATAACCCAATTATATTCATTTTAATTAATTTTATACTTACTTATATTATTAAAATATTTTATACTTCGAAGCAATTTTTCTAGAAAACCGCTTCTCGTCACACTTTATGAGATGATTATAAAATTTATTTCTAAAAATTATAGAAATGTAATTAGGTAAAATGGATTCAATATTTATAATCCTTATAATTATTATTATTTAATAAACTCAATATAATTTTTTTCATAGTGAAGTGTAAAAACTGTAAAAATTTCGGACTATGGAAAAAGGGTAAATCAAGTTATCTTAGGTCAAAACAAAGTAATAAGGACACCATTTTCAAATATTAATATTTATAAATGAATTTATTTATATAATTATTACCTTATTATTTATTTTTAATTTTTTAGGGCATACATTCTCATGAATGTGACCTATATAATGATTTATGTAGTGAAAAGGAAAAAATGTCACACTCTTACTTTTAAATTTCAATTATCTGTTAACATGGGGAAAACAATCTTTTGAAGAAATACTAATGATAATATTGATCATAAATAAATTATTTTCAGGTTATTAATTTATTTACAAATTTTTAATGAAATAATTACCTAAAAATCATATGCAACGCTCAAACAGTAATTATTTAATTAAAAGGAATATAAAATAAATGATTCCAAAAATATTAAATGTATTATAATTTTAATTCATTATTCTGTTCGAAGAGTATTTTAGAAAAATATAACATATTTTATAGTTTCTAACATAAAATATTAAACTTTTAACTATTTCTTGATGTTTTTAAAATCAATATAAATGAATAGTATTAAAATCGGCATTAATGGTATTTTATAAATAATAATACTTTATTAAATGACATAAAAATCATAAAAATCTTATCATTAGACAGTTTAAATGAATATGGTTGAACAAATCATCCATGTTATTTTTATGAGTCAATTTTTTATTTATGGTATCATTATTAATATATTAATATTGAAATAGTCGTTACAACAGATATATTTAAAATAGGGTTTTGTCCACCACGGGTGTTTGTGTTAAAATTCATTTTTTCCGAAAAGATAATATTTTTATATGATAAATCAGATATTATATATTTAATAATTGGGTCCAAATAATATTATAAAGATCAATTTATTTCTATTCTTAATTGATAAATTACGATGGTAAATAAACTAGTTACCATGGTTAAATCAAAATGGTAAAAGTTATGAACCATATAGATAAAGAGAATAACATGGTTAAAACAGGTTTCTTTAATTTTATAGGTTTTACTAAAACTTTTCTTCCGTAATTTACATTATTTAAAATTTTTAGAGGAACTTATCATGAGAGTGAGTTTCCATTATTGAATAGTTTTGGGTATTTACAAAAATTCAACAACATCTCAATTTTAAAAGGGAAACTCCCCCTGTATTTTCTTCACTCGTAAAAAATATTTGGTTCCATACATCCCTACCCAAAAAAATTCCTTAAATCCATCTTCACAACATATAGTACATATTTGGATCATAAACACAACCTTGGAATTCATTGAGTGGAATCCTTTATAGGTTTTCTAAAAAAAGAGGTATTATTCTATACTAAGAATTTTTGTTTTATTTGTTATTCCACATCCTTCAAATATTCGTAAAACATTATTAAATACTAAAATGGTAATGACCCAATGTTTTATCAATGTAAATTCCCCTCTTATAATCATTTCATCATATGGAATTAAAACACAATGAACTACTAAGTACTATGTGACCATTAAACATAATATTGTCACTTTTGTGATTTGAATTTTGAAAATCAGTCATACATAGTTGTGATCAGTAAGATTTTTAGTATCTGATAAAAAGACTAAATTTTTTTGTGAATATTAAACTAAACTTATGAATAGTAAAAAACCCTTATAAATCGTAATATGACCCTTTTGAATAGTACATCATCCAAAAGAATAGCAACCTCGCCCTTGAATGTAAAATACAATTTAGGAATCTTGTAATTGATAATACAACTTTAGTAAAAGTATTGGTATTTCGGTAAGTCATAAATAATTAATTACATTTAACTAATTAATTTTTTTATGAAATTATTTTACTTAATAGAGTTTTAAAATTAACTATTTTATGTCTTCTAGTTATATGATAATTTTATAAGACATTATGTAATTTTTGAAGGCATTATAAAATCAGATATAGTTTAAAATATTTATTTTGAATTAAATTATGATTTTAATAAAAAAATTAAATAAACCATATTTGGGGAAATATTTTTTGAAAATATATTTCGTTTTTGGATTCTACACATCAAAAATTTATTAGGGTTAATTTATGGGATTTTTCGGAAATACACGTTTTTTATGAATAATGAAATACAATAATGTACAAAATAAGATTAATACATTAATTAGTGAGTCATAGGTGATGTTATTTGTATCTATGAGCCTTTGGATCAAACTCACATGAACTTATTACTATTTTAGTTCATGTAATCATCATTATTTCTTGACTTCTGTGGAAATAATAAACTAATGATTAAAATATTAAGAAAACCCTCCTCCCCTCCATTAAAATACCCCCCCACACTCCAATGTTTTCTTCACTCCTCTCAAGCCTTGTTTCATTCCCTAACATCATATTAAATCACTCCCCAAGATCATCCCCCATGACAATCAGCCCTTGATCTCTTCTAAAGACTAAATCCTCTCCCCTTAAGAGGCGCTCAAGGAAGATTAAATCAAGAGGTAAATTCCTCTTTTCTTTTCTTTCATTTTATTTTCATGTTCGTTTGTTATATTTTCATTCCTAACCTCAAATCATCAAAATAATATTAAAAATAGTGTACCATAAATTTAAATTAATGTTGTTATGCTAATGGTATAATTCATTATCATCTATCCTTTCACCTTCTTTTATACAAACGGAATGAGAACATCATCCGAGACGTGTTAATTTATCACATTTAAGGATGGTAGGTTATCAATTCCTATTAAAATCATCAATTATGGTCATGAAAATTTTTTTATGGTTTAAATAGAATATTAAATATGAATTTTATATTATGTGATTTTCTGGAATCCTTTTTTACACGGGATAATACCAAATAAGTTAATTATTTGCAAAATCAACAAATTAATCAAATTGTTTATCATTAGTGTTTTATATAATTATTTACCTTCATTCCAAATAACCAAATGAATTTTACAACCATTTAATAATTTCTATGTTAACTAATTTCATATAAATTCAATTTTATACAACCACTCTCATCATACATGTTTATCCGAACATGAATATAATTGAATCGATCATTAAAACCAAGGAAGCAAACACTCCAAACCAATGAAATAGAACCACTTAACTCGTCAAATATGACATGGATGATCTTAATAAGTTTATAATAAATAAATAAAATCAATTGGAGTTTGTGAAATTATTTATTAATGAACCTAATTTGATTATTTATATTATTAAGATCAAGAAAAGAAAACCTTTAGACTAAAGGTCTGTGATCTTCTATATCTCACTCTTATTTTGGAATGTCTTCTTTTTTATTCCATTATACGTGTAATTAAAAATTATGGGGTGTGATTTTCCACCCCCCCATACGGCCGTCATGATTTTTAAAAATTTTATAAACCCCTTTATCTCTCATTAAACTCTCCTAAGAACACCTAATACCACATCAATATTTCATAAGGGTTGCTACCTGAACCTTCTATATTTCTTCATGTTGATATATATTTCTTTTTAGCTAATCAAAGATGTAATTTATTTTCATTTAAAGCTTATAAATACCATACATATTCTCCAAAATCATGTTTCATGATCCATCCCTCATTCCCTTTCAGTGATTTACATGTTTTTAAATGATTCCCTCCTTAATACCTTTCGATAAGCAAACCTGTTTTAAAGGAACTTCTTAAATTCATACTCAATTTCAAGTAAACTATATGATATATTTTTAACGAACAATTATATTTATAAAACTAGTTTTTTATTATAAAAACCTTCATTAATCACTTGTGGTTTTAAAAAAAGATTATTCTCATTTCTATTTTAAATGGTTGTTAGTGTTTTCCTTAAAATAGCACAAAAATGTTTTTCATGATAGAAATTCTTAAATACACATTCTACATGTTTTCAATTATATTTGATATCAATTTCCATGATATATTCCTATTTTATATTCTTAATTACCATGTATATTCTAATTCCATTCTTTCGTGGACACTTATATGATACACCCATTCATTAAGCTTTGTGACTTGATTATGATACCCCTTTCTTTCCATGGGTGCCCTTATGTTTTTGATTATTTATGTATGATTCTATATCTGGAATTAATATTCATTAACATGTTTATATGGGTTCCCCTAGATAAAACTTCAATGAATTGGATAATGTTTAGTCCCATGAGATGTTATGTGCAACGGTCTTGGCGGTTAGCCTTGATTCGTGCTACCATGTGCAACAGTCTTGGTGGTTAACTTTGACTTGTGATCCACTATGTGCAATGGGTCTTGAATCATGCTAAAGTCATGTTTTATATTTCTTTCACAATACTATGAATTAATTTTTATATGATCCCATGTTTATAAGTCATGATTTCATGCGTTCTATGCATTTTATTGTCACTATTCCATGTATTCTAAACCACGTGCTTAAGATTTATTACAATTTTTTTTCTTACTGGGATTTCAGTTCATCCCTATATTTATGTTATTCCAAGTTTATGATATACCTATGTATGAGAATCATAGACATTCTGAACTCAATATAAAGATTAAATAAATAAATGTTTTTTTTTTCTTTTTTTTGTACCTAGTCTTCAATGACACTAGAATTCATGATCCTTGGCTTGTATTCTGATGTATAATTATACTAAAAATCATTTAATATTATGTGAAAAAGGATAGGGTCACTATAAGTTGTATCAAAAGATGGTCTAGTTATTTTTGGAGATTAGTAATAGTGCACTTTAGTAAGAACCTTAATATGGAGAGTAAGAATAAGAAAACACCCATAAAATTTTGTTAGAATAGAGTAAGGGGTTTATCAAGAATATACATCCATGTCTGGATACAAATAGGTAGAGGTGGCTCTGGAACAGGTGTATCTATAGGTAAAACCCGAAAACACTACCTTTATGTAGACTCGAATAGGAACATGTGCATGAAAACCAGTCTTTCTGCACTCTATGATTAAAACTCCTCTGGGATATGATTTGGTGAATTCATGAGATTAGTACTAACCATTATTAAGGGAATAAAAAATCATATAAAAATATAAGATAATAAATAGATCAAGAATATTATAGATTTAATGAAAGGGAATCAAAATCTAGGATATACTTATCTTTTACAAGTATATCCTTTTATGTTTAACTTTTAATTTTTATTATTAATAGCTTAGTATTTAACCCCTCTAATTAGACATTTTTCTTCATAGTTAATGAAGGGAAATATAAGAACACATTCCAAAAATCAATGTGGTAAGAAATGTGATGATTTCCCAAATGATATTCTTCATATGATGGAATTGGGTGCTCAAAACTTAATGATAGTACATGATCAATTGGATAATGTTATTAATAATAACTTGAATTACGTGGAACTCCCTCATCCCCAATAGAAAGTGAAATATTAATTGTAATCCTTTATTTGGAAAATTCCTCCCATGATTAGTGGATCTTCTGATCCCCTCCTCACAGAACAGCGGATTAACTCCATTGAAAAGATATTATTTGTCTTCTAGTGCTCAAAAGAATAGAATGTTGTGCTGGTCGTATATCGTTTTGATGGGGAAGATTATTAGTGGTAGACACAGATCAAGAATATGAAGATCTTTGAGGAAATTGATTCCATGTAATGGGAGGAATTAAGGATAATTTTTTCAACAAATATTTTCCCTGAACCATCATACTCAAGATGAAAAAAGAGTTCGTCAAACTCAAACATAAGGGAGTTGAATCAATCAAGGCATATGAAGAACGATTTTCAAGGATTACAAGTTAAGACTCTAGATTTGACAAGAACACCAAAATCAAGATAGATTGGTTCTTTAAAAAACTAAAGTCGAGTCTACGAAAAGCATTGGTGATTTAAGATTTTTATAGCTATGAAGAGATTGTCTATTGTTCCCTTAAGGTTGAAATAAAAATTGAAGACACTTAGTGGTATCGTGATCCTAATAAAAAAAGAGGAAAATGGTATCTAATGTGACTGGTTAAACAAATATTTCCATGATTTAAAGAAGCTTGACTATCCAATGTTTAAAAAATGTGGGGAGAAGAATCTTCGGAATTGTCTAATGGGAACCAGGAATTCCTTCAAACGTGGAAAGATGGTACTTCTGGATAACAACTATTGACGAGATATGATGAATACCTCGAATATGAAGGAAGAGAGGATGGTGTAGATAAACGCTCAGCCAGTGGTGAAATTTTACAACTATAAGGAACTTGGTTATTATGCTAAATGTTTCCATAAGACCAGGGATATTGGAGGATATCACCAACAACCTCCACGAAAACAAGGAAGGGCGTATTCTATCACTACTACAATGGAGGATCTATAAAATGATGTGGGGATAGATAAAATATTTATTCATTCAATAATAGTTAATGAACTATTTGATTCTGGTTCTACACATTCTTTTAAATCATGCATGTTTAGTAGAACTATTTAATCGCCAGATCAAAATTTGAAGGGTATGTTATCTATGAGAACATAAAATGGAGAAATTGTTATGTCGAAGGTTTATAACTCCTCCCTGGTAATTTTTTGTGGAATGAACCTCCCAAAAGATGTTTCCATACTTCCTTTAGTGGAGTTTGATGTTATATTGGGCATGGATTGGATATCATTATACAAAGCCAAAATAAACTGTTGGGAAATAGAGATTTCTCTTCACATCCTGAAGCATCCTCCAATTCATTTCAAGTGTAAGGAGGAAGATGATTCTCTTATAGAATCATTATCTAAAGTGTGGATATTAATTCCTTATGATAAGTCATGTGTATCTCAAATGATTGAGACAAAATATTGAATCATACATAAAGATATTCCCATCATGAGATATTACACTGATGTGTTCCCTAAATAGTTTTTTGGTCTTCCTCCAAATCAAGAGGTTGAGTTCTAAAATGACCTTGTTATTTGATCCCTACCTATATCAACGACACATTATAGAATGGACACCATAGAGCTTGAATAGCTGAATAAGCAGTTACAGGAGAATATGAAGAAGGGTTTTATACACCTGAGTGCTTTACCATAGGGTGTGTCAGTCCTCTTCGTGAAAAAGAAGGATGAATCAATGCACCTCTACATTATTTTATTGTGATCTCAATAAAATCATGATAAAGAATAAGCATCCCCTACCACTAATATATGACTTGTTCAATCAGCTTCGTGGGGATAGTTAATTCTCTAAGGTGGACCTTTGGTATGGATATCAGTAATTAAAGATGAGGAAAAAGGATATTCCCAAGACTGCCTTTTGCACAAGGTATGGACACTATGAGTTCATAGTGAGGACCTTCAGAATCATTAATTCTACATCAATTTTCATAGATTTAATGTATAGAGTCTTAAGATATTACCTCAAAAAATTTGATAGTATTTATTGATAATATTCTGATATAAGCCTATGTAAATGAGGCACATGAGGAGCATTAGAATATTGTTCTAATGAAATTGAAATGGGAGATGTTATATGCAAAGCATAGTAAATATGAGTTTTGGACAGAGGATGTATCATTCATGGGTCTTGTTATCACTATAAAATGGGTATTTGTGGGCCTTTCTAAGACAAAGGCAATTGAAGAGCGTCCTATGCCAACATATATAATAGAAATCCATATAATTCAAGGTATTTCTAGGTATTATCGATTATTTTTTAATACCTTGTCATGAATGTAAAACCAGATAACAAAGATGGCTTGGAAGGGAGTGAATTTTGTCTAGAATCAAGAATTTAAAGACTGCATTAAGGAGTTGAAAAGGAGGATAATCATTGTATAAAAGTAGAAAATCCATGAGCAAAACTATCCCATTCATGATCTGGAGTTCATAGTTTTGATCATTGTATTAAAAATCTGGCGGCATTATCTCTATCAGGAGATGTTCGATATATATACTACTCATAAGAGTCTAAAATGTATATTTACAAAAAAATAACATAATATGCATCAACAAAGATGGTTATAGATCATTAAAAATTATGACTGCTCATTACACAACCATCCTGATAAGTAAATTAAGGTGGAAGATGATCTAAGTAGAAAGTATCATGCATCTTAATCTATGATGAGAATTAGAAAGGATCTAATATTATAAGAATTTTAGATGATGGGCATGGGAATCATTAAGGGAGTAACATCATCAATCTCCTCTCAAATGATTTCTCAACCATCCATCGTGGATAAAATAAAGGATGCTCATTGAAAATATGTGTCAATTCATAAGAGGGTGGAATCCATTAGAAATGGTAAATAATCTATGTTTATTATTGACGAGGAAGGAGTTGTAATATATGGGTCATGATTATGTATACCATATGACCCAAAGATAAAGAAGGAGTTTCTGACTGATGCACATAGGTTGATTTTCTCTATCCACCCAAGGGGAAAAAAGATGTATCAAGATCTATGAGAGAAATTTTGGTGGGAAAAAATGAAGAAGGATATTATTGATTATACATAAAAGTGTTGGGTATCTCATCACGTAAAGGGTGGAAGACATATTTTTAAGGGGATGATGCAACCACTACCCAAAACAACATGGAAGTGGAGAACAACTCCATGGATTTTTCACTAGACTTCCAAGGACATCTAGAGGAAACAATACTTTATTTTTCATTGAGGATTTTATTACTAATACATCTCACATTATCTTGATTTGAGATAACTTCTAATGAGATCAATGTTCATGAATATATATCAAAGAAGTGGTATGACTGCATGGAGTGACATTATCTATTATATCCTATAAAGACATGAGATTCACCTCAATGTCCTGGAATGTATCCAACATGCTCTAAGCACTGAAATGAACATTATTACGGCCTATCATCCACAAACTGTTGACCAATTTGAGTGACTGATTCAGACACAAGAAAAAATGTGGAGATCATGTTTTATGGACTTCAATGGGGGATGGTACCAACATTTTCCACTGGTCTAATTCTCCTATAATAATAGTTTCTACCCGAGTATATGAATGGCACCATATGAATACCATTATGGGTAAATTTAAGAACACATGGGTGTTGGGATAAGATCAGTGAGAGTATGCTACTAGGACCTAAAATGGTTGTAGAAATAGTGGATAAGGTGAAAACAATTCAGTATCCCATCAAGGTAGCCCAATGATGAAAAAAGAGTTATGTAGACAATTCTCAACGAGACCTTGAGTTTGAAGTTGGAGACATGGTATTTCATCACATATCCCCACAAAATAAGGTAAAGTGGTTTGGAAAAAAAGGAATGTTATGTACCATGTACATCGGTCCCTTCAAGATTCTTGATCATGTCGGGGTTGTGGCTATTGACTGGCACTTCCACCTACCTTGTCTAAATTTCATGATGTCTTCCATTTATCCCTCCTAAGGATGTACATGGTATATCCTTGAAATGTAATCTCTTCCGAGATGGTATAGTTGGAGTATGATCTTTCTTATGAGGAGCATCCAGTTAAGATCTTCGAACATAGAGATAATCTTCTATGTACCAAGACTACTCACCCGGTAAAAGTACTATCATAGAACCATAAGTACGAAGAGGCAACACGGTAAAAAGAGAAGGAAATGAAGGAAAAGTACCCACACCTATTTTTTTCTTAGAATGTAAAATTTAATTTTTGTAGGGAAATTTCATAACGGGGGATAATGTAATGACCCAATTTTTTATCAATGGAAATTACCTTCTTATAATTATTTCATCACATTAAATTACAACAAAATGAACTAATAAGTACTGTGTGACCATTAAACATAATATTGTGACTTATGGGATTTGAAATTCAAAAATATGAAATAGACGGTTGCAAAAAATAATATGTTTAGAGTCTGATAAGACAAACTTAATATTTTTGGTGAATAGTAAACTAACTTTATGTATAGTAATTTTCCCTCATTAATAGAAATATGACCCCTTTGAATAGTACATCATCCAAAAGAATATTGACCTCACCCTTCACTACATAAATAAAATTTTGGCATCTTATAAGGGATAATATGACCATAGTAAAAGTATTGGTATTTTTATAAGTCATAAATATTTAATTACAATTAATTAATTATTTTTTCCAAAAAAATTATTTTATTAATAGTTATTCAAAAATTAACAAATTTATGTCTTCTACTCTTAAAATAATTTTATAAGTCCTTATGTAATTTTTGAAACCATTTTAAAATAAGTTATAGGTTTAAAATATGTATTTTTCTTGTATATTATCATTTTAATTAAAAATTAAGTTAATCTTATTTCGAAAAAAAGAAAAAATGAATTTCATTTTTCTATTCTACATGTCGAAAAATGGTAAGGGGTATGATTTTGGTTTTTTTAAATACATTTATTTTTTTATGAATAGTGAAATACAATAATTTAAAAAATAAACAAGATACATTACTTACGAAGTCATGGGTGATGTTATTATAACGTAAGAAACATTAGTTAGAACTCACATACACATATTACTATTTTTGGTCATGGAAGAGTCACTATTTCTTGTCTTGTGGAGAAATAATAAACAAATTATTAAAATATTAAGAAAACACTCCTCCCATCCACTATAAAAAGCACCCACACTCTCCTCTTCTTTTCACTCCTCTGAAGCCCTGTGTATTCTATAAATTCTACCCAAATGTATTTCAAATATCCTCCCCCAATTTGTGCATCCCTTTTTCTCCACAAAATACCAAATCCTCTCCCCTTAAGAAGCCCTCATGGAAAATTAAATCAAGAGAAAAATTCCACTTTTCTTTTTTATCTTTTTCTTTTCATGTTCCTTTGTTCTCTTTTAATTCCTAACCTATCCTCCTCCATATGGTATTAAAAATATAGTAATCTAGATGTAATAGAAATTTGATGTGCTAATGGGACAATTCATTATCATCTATACTTCCCCCTTGTTTTATACAAATGAAATGAAAACACCACCCGACAATGTTAATTTATCACATTCAAGGATGACAAGTTATCAATTTCTATTACCATCTTCAATTATGGCCATTAAAGAAATTTTTTGGTAGAAAAATACTATTAGATATTTATTATATATTATGTGGTGTTTTGGAATCCGTTTCACCCTTGATAATATAAAATGAGTAATTATGAACAAAATCGTCAAATTAGTCCATGTATTTATCATTAATGTTTAATATAATGATTCAACTTCACTCCCAATAACCAAATGACTTTTATAACCTTGTAATATTTTTGATGTTCACTAATTTCATTTAACTTCAATTTTGGATAACCACTATAATCATACATGTTTATCCGAACATGAATATAAGTGAGTCGATTTTTGAAACTAAGGAAGCAAAATCTCCAAAACAATGGAATTGAACCTCTTATGTCATCAAAAAGGACATGGATGAAAATAATAAGGTAATAAAAAATAATTAACATGTACTGATGGTTCAGTTATTATTAATTAATTAATCGAATTAGGTAATTTAGTTCATTAAGATCAGGATAAGTACACATCCAGACATAAGGTAAGGGATCCTCTCTATTTCACTCTTATTTAAGAAGGTCTTATATATTATGCAATTTTATGGGTGATTAATACTAATGGGGTATTATTTAACACCTCCCCCATAATTCCCTCATGACTTGTAAAAGATGATAATTCCTTTTCTCTCTCATTAACTCCTCCATATACACCTGATACCTAGTCGATATTTCGTAAGGGCTGCTACCAGAACCTTATATATTCTTTCGAGTTGCTCCATCATTCTTGTTACCCCAATTAAGTTATGTTTTATTTTTATTTACAAATTATTAATATAATGTATATTCTCTAAACTCATGTTTCATAATCCATCCCTCATTCAATTTCGTGGATATACATGTTTTTAAATGATTCCCTCAATAACATTGGATAAGCAAACTCGTTTTAAGGGAACTTCCCGAATTCGTACCTAATTTCAGGTACACTATACGATATTTTTTAAATCCAAATTTATATTTATAAAACTAGTGTTATAATTATTCAATCCTTCTTGTATCCCATCTAGTTTTTTACAAAATTTTATTCCCTTTCAGGTTTTAAATTTTTGTTAGTTTTTTACTTAAAAATGCAAGAAAATGTTTTTCTTTCTAAAAATTATTAAATACTATTTTTACACGTTGTCACTTATGTTTGAGAACAACTACCATGAAATATGACAATTTTAAATTATGAATTTACATGAATGTTCTAATAAATTTCTTTTATATATTCTTTTATGATACGATCATTCATTATGATTTATGAATTGATTATGATAAACATTTGTATCCATGGGTGCCCTTATTTTTATGATTATTTATGTATTATTTTATATGTGGGAAGTATATTCATGAACATGTTAATTTGGGTACGTACATATAGATCTCTAATTTTTTTTATTAATTTTGAGTCTCATAAGATGTTATGTACAATGGTCTTGGTAGTTATCCTTGATTTGTGATACAATGGGAAACAGTCTTGTTGGTTAACCTTTAATTGTGCTATGCTATGTGAAACAATCTGGGAATCATTATAAATTCATGTTTTATGTTTCTTTCACATTAAAATGAATTCATGTTTATATTAATCCATTTTTATAAGTTTTGATTCCATGTCTTCCATTCCTTTAATTTTCATTATTACATGCCTTCAAACCCATGTACTAATGATTTATTACGATGTTTTCCCCTTATTGGTCATTTAACTCATTCCATTATTCATGATATCCCTAGGCTATCCTATGCAAATGTATGGGAACAATGTAATTTAGGATCTAAAAATTAATTTTAATTAATGAAATGTTTTATGTTTTCAGTTTTATGTACGTAGTCTTTAATGACAGTAGACTTCACGATCCTTGGCTTGTATTCAAATGTATAATTATGGTTAAAATAATGTAATGTTATATGAAAAAGGCTAGTGTATTTATTAAAAATATTATATTTCCTATAATTCTATATTATTATGTTAATTTAACAATCTATATCTATATCATATTCTATTAAATGGGAAACTAAACCACCATTCATGTGCAAGGTGGACTACTACCTCATAAACCGATGCAATTTTTTTCCATCACCCCTACATAAAGTAGGTTTTAATAATGAATTTAATGTAGAAATATGATATTCATGAAATATTTGTCTTTATAAAATGAAAAAAATCATTTTCTTTCATACCATTTAATTCACAAAAAATTGATAATGTTGTCGGTGCGTACGTGTGGACTACCCCCTCTATATAATAATGGGATTCATTGTTCATGACCACAACACATGGATGATATATATATATATATAAAGAAATAATATGGTATATATTTTATAATTATAATAACGTTAATACAAAAGAAATTTTACCCTCTTTTTATCATGATCATTGACAAATAGAAACATTACTCTGGTTTACATATGACATATTTTGTCAAGGATTTTAATACAGTTAAATTGTTTATAACCATCTGTCATGGGTGGTTTTAAAGGTATATTTTATATATTAAAATTATAATTATTTTATTATTATTATTAATTAATGAAATAATTTCCTATTCTACAATAGAAAACTGGCCGAATTCATTTTGAACGTATACACCTATTATCAACCAAACATCTGATGTGAAATTTTTTTAGGAAAAAAACCTCATCATCAATTAATCCTTCTTCCAATAAATTCCTAAATTCAATCTCTCCATTTAAAATATTCTTACTCTGTTGAAAACTACTAATTTAAAAACACAACTTCAAACTTCAAACTAAGAAAACCCAAAAATATTTTGTGAACATAATTGATTCAATAATTTTATATAACATTGTAATAAGTGAAATAAAATAATTAATAAACATGAAAAACCTTCTTAAGAAATTAAATAATTAACATATTTTTATTACTCAGGATGATAAATAATTTTTGTGACAAATCAGACTCGATGTAAGAGATATTCTATTAATAATCTTCTATTAACATTTCTAACACTTTTTCTTCCATTTCCATAGTAAGAAAAGTATTTTCAAAATTTATATATAGGGATGTAAAATTATTATATTGAAAATTTTTTGTCACATTTTACTTTATTTCAAAATCTTTTAGAGGGAATATTTTTACATATTTAATAGGGAATGTTTTTTTATTTTAATAACAAAATTCAAAAGAAATGTTATATTTTAAAATATATGGCATCAATAGTCATTCCAGCTGCTATAGACATTATTCTATGTTTTAATTCCCTAATGGTCATTCATTTTTTCTTCAAATAAAATCCATATTTCCCTTTGTTATAGGAATTTTTGTATTGATTTTTTAAAAGGAAGGGGTATTTCTATATCAGAATTCATTTTATATATGAGTTCAAAAAAATTAAATGGTATAATGATGATATGATGCAAGTATAAAATGTTTTAAAATCTATAAAAATTTTATATAATGTATGATCCCAATATATCTAATGATGACAGATAATCCTGATATAGCTTATGTGATGGGTGCACTAAAATAGAGATTCAATGCATTTGGTAATTGTATTAGAATTCAACCGCATGGTTATTCCAATTTGAAAAGGTTGTATAAGGATGTTATATTCATGATGTCCCACTGAACCTAGTTTCATTTTCTATGATTTACTATGAGTTTTCATTTAAATAATTTTAGAAAAAATGTTGATTTAATTAATCTTTTTTGAGGAATGATTAGTTCTTTTAAGGTAAAATGTATGTTTTTTTGAAAATATTTTATTATTTATAAAGAATCCCTCGTGATTAAGATTTTTGACATTATATTTTCAAAAAATTAGTATATGAATATATGTAGGTAGTGATGCTAATTTTTTGTATTTTACATCCAAATAAAAAGTTTATTATTAAGATAAAAAACAACTCATGCAGAAATAAGTGAAAAATAATATAAAAGAAAGAGAAAAATAATGCGTAAAACAAGGGATCTAAATCATAGGGAGGCCTAAAGTAGTGAATCCAAATAGAATTGGTGTGAACCATATTATTACATTTATGGGGAAGGGAACTAATATTAGAAGAAATAATTTAATGTTTTCTATGGTTTCCCTTAGATTCTAGGAAATTTGGTTCCTTATTACATTCATTCTTGGTGTAATATAGAATTGGATGCCCAATATGACTCTTATATCATCGAATGCAATATAAATTAGATTGAGAGTAGTGATTTACTTTGGAAATAATTTAAAATAACTAATGATATTGTTTCAACCTCATCTATATTGATATTATTGGAAAGACAAACATCCATCATGTTATGTAACACATTCATCTCAGCAATAAGTGATTCTCCACTTCAATATATGCTACTAAATGAATCAATCACCAAGACCCTAGTGTCACAAACCAACCCCCCCTCATATAATACCAAGGTATCAAGAACCATCAATGTTGATATTAAACCCACAACTAGGAGAATTCGAGTAAACCTATATACCATTGAACATAGATCTGTAGAATGGGGGGAAATCCTACTATTGTAAAGAAGGTTCCTCAATGAGGGGGATAAATCCTAATATTTCAAGAGGGATCCCAGGTCCACTGCAAGGCATCTAGGGTGAAACTGATTTGATATACAAGATAATGAAATACCTTATATACGACCTTTTCCCATATAAATAAAGATACTCCATCAACCTAAAGAAAAACATATCTCCATCACATTCATCTCATGTTCATTTATTCCCACCCCATATAACTAGTGGTGAGGAAAATAAGATACACTATTTTCTCACCGGCCAAGGAAAATGAGCCATCCCAAACCACTCCACACTAATTTTTTCCAATCTCCATCAAAAAAGGAGAACAATGTTATTAGATTTGGGATGCAGACAACATTTGTACATTAAGGTGAGGTTAAATCCATTATGACTTATCACATCGTCGGTCAGTAGTAATTTATTTAAAATGTACCAAACATATTAGTTGAACATAGTAGAAATCTATTTAAACTAGATGAGACCCCCACCCACATCCATTAGTATTATAAATTAGTGAAAGACAATACATCCTGGTAGATAAGGACCATGACGTATCCCAAATGAAGTCAAGCCTACAGGGTTCTAATGATAACTGAATATTATTAAAAAAATCACAATGGAACAGGTTGGGAATACCATGGATAAACATAGGTTTCCTATTCACTGTAGATAACGAGATGAAAGGGGTCGGTAATCTTAGAAAATGAAAAGGATTTCCCACCCATTTATCATGAAATAAACTGATATTAAGGTTTCTAATGATCTATTGAGACAGTCGTTGGAGATCAAATATGTGCCCTATAGTATCTTTCATAGACTAGAAACCTTCCCATTATGGGAACCCAGGTCCGATCCATATTTTCATAATGTAACATTCCCATAAAGTGAAATCCCTTGAAGGATCACCAATGATAGTTTTTCTTGAAGGATGTTCTTGGTATCCACAATACTATGAAGTTCAATAACATCAGCATGAACAGGTCTGTCCATTCAACTCTTGGATGCCCAATGGAATTGTCTACCCATGTGAACATCCCCGATGAAGGCTGACATGGTTTTCTCATTTATTATAACCACTGTTTGACACACCTTAAGAATAGAAAAAATCATACACAGGTAAGTAAAATAGCACACTATTAACAAGAGTGATTCAACCCGTAAAAGAAAAGAAATTTATCTTATAGTTGTCAATATTCTTGATAATATTTTTAACTATACCATCATAGTACTAAGTACATAGAATTCCAAAAGAAATTAGATCTCCTAGAAAATATATGGGTAAAAAATTCCTATTAAATCCCAAATAGGCCCCCCAATGATTCTTCCTCATCTATATGAATAAAACCTGGAGATGTACACACTAATCTTATCACGAAAATTTTGTTATCCTCTCTATGTATTGTATTCATATTTCAATCTAATGATTCCAGAAATATATCACATGGTTCAGTTAATGTAAAAAATTATTTCATCAAAAAAATAGTTGATGGGATATCCCATTAGATTGATTTCTACACCTATATGGGAGGATAGTACCAAATTTGATCTCTTTATTTAAGAGTCTAGTGAAACCGTCCTGTGAAATAGTGAATGAGTAGGGAGAATATCGCTCTCCCAATCACATACCACTAATAGAATTAAAAAAAACACACCTATTTCTTGTAAAATTAACTGTAACCACAATTTTATAATGCACCTAAAGACCAAATTTATAAAATAAATAATGAATCACATGCATGAAATGACATTAAGTATAAATCCCCCATCGGTGTATTTGATTGGTGTGTTCGCAGTATGAGGATTCTTCCAGTGGTCGCGTCATGCGTGCTCAACATCCTCATAAAACCTCTTCGGAGGCTATCCTTATTATCCCCCTACCTTCTAACTGGATAGGGTTCCCCATCATGGGGTAGTGTTTGTCGTTGGTGCGAGTTCCAGTTGCTATGGTCTAGGGGTTTCCATCGTGCTTCTGGTCGACTAAGGGTGTGTATGGAGTATATGGTCTCCGAGTGTGATTATAAAGGTGGTTGTCAGATCTGTATCTACTTCTTTGGATTGTGGAGGGGACCACTTCGATATATTTTTGGTTTATGAGGTTCACTTTTCTAGTTTAGATTGTTCTTTTGATCTTTTTCCTTCATATTTTAAGGTTTTGGTTTCATGACGTTCTTGGTGGAATGTGATGTTGATGATATCGGGATCCACCTTGGGATCAGGTGAACAATGATGGATTTTTGGTGTATGAGATTTTGGATGGGGGTGATTTGTGAGGACCAAGACATCTTGAAGCTTATTTTAGTCAAGCTGTTCAGGTTTAAAATGGGATCAGTCGAGTTGAATGTGGGTGATGTGGGATTTTCATTGAATACATTCTCGAAGTGATGTTGGTTTTTGTCTCAAAAAGACGCAGCTCAAGAGGTTATGCAATGGTTCTTTACAAAAATATTCTTTTGATGAGGTTCAAGGAAAAGATGTTTCATTGTTTCATGTATTTTCAGAATTAAAATATTGAGAGGGTATGTTTTTGTCCATTGTTACCATGCTCATGATCTTTGGAATGGGTCACCTTTTCGTGTTGCGATGAGGAAATGGATGATGGAATTTACGGTTTTTAGTTGCTGGGAGGAGATTCTCTTTTGAAGTGAGAGAAGTTATCAAACATGAGTTTTGGTCTGTTGGAAACTTTATTTGTTCTTATGTCTTAATGTCATGGGTTCTCACATTAACTTAATAGTGTTTGGAAATAAATATAAAAGTAACTTTCAGTCAAATGGCCTATAGCGCATAATAGAGAAATGATTTTCTTTATTAAAACAAGTATCAATCTAGTGCTACTAGCTACAATAGGTACATTGAATCCTCTAAATAAATCATGGATAGATGCCTTTAGTTTTTTCTTCACAATATCCTGAGATTCTTGAAAAAATGTTCACAAGATGATATTAAAGTCATAAGATCTCTCATGTTTGAGGGAATCCTTCACGTCACATGTCTTCCTCTCATCTGTAACTACATCAAACCATAGGTTGGTAACATAGGAAATTACCACGGAATAGAATCCCAAATAATATAATTCTCCCAAGTATAGACCACCTCCACTAGTGTATTAATATAAAAAAAGACAATAAATGTGATACTCAACCATACCTCTAACCACCTCCATGTCACTCATATAAGAACCATAATCTATGAGGATATTTGGGATTATACCTATAATTGTTTTACTTAATACTTGAATAGAAAAAATAAGTGTTCCAAATCCCCTGCAATTATTTATATAAGGTTTTTCTGTTGAGAAATTTGTTCTTGTACAAGTTCTATAGTGGAGAAATTAATTTTCTTACAGATCAGGTAATTAAACAAATCTGGATCCCAATACTCTTGTAGATGGACTTTATCATTTTCGATCTCTTGTTCTATGATTTCCTAATCCCATAAGGAAGATCCCCTAAAATGTATCTAAATTTTGGTAAAACCCTACCCACTAATGATCTTATACAACTAATTTCCAATATAAGTCAACAATTCATGGTAGTTTAGATTCCTGACCCATATACTAGATAAAAATAAACTGTCCCTAACAATCTCCATAGCCAGTAGCTAAACCTAATTAGGAGAGTGGTCCATCAAAGATCGAACTAGTTGAGAGACAGTTACATTTGAAAAAGATGTTAAATGAGAGATATTTTCTAAAAAACATTCTACTCGACACCAAGTTTGTCATATTACATTTTGATTATTTCTCCTAGTTAAGAATTATCATGAGAACACCATATCTCTCAGGCCCTTTATTACAGGGAAGGTTGCCAAATTATTTCTCTCCTTCCACTACCCCAAAACATTATTTTATCAATTGTAAAGAGGCTACTATCAGTGCTAAAAAAGCAATGTTAATCGATCTGCCATTAGAAGGGGGTTCACCTTTATCAATGCTTAGAAAACCACTAATAAATTTCCATTTTATCAGCTTTTTAATTAGTGATAACAAATAATTCCATGTTTGGGCGTGCTGTTTATATAACAGCACAACTAGAAACCTGAAAAAAATAACTAGCATACCAAAATATACATACAGAAAAAAATAAAAAACAAAAACCAAAATACCTGCTAAAAAATATCCACTCATAGTATATAAAAAACACATACAGAATGCGAATAATGAAAAAACAAGTAGCGTACATAATATTTTGTCAAACAATGATATATACATTTAATTAAAATCATGAATTCAAATATATTAAATCATGGTATATACAAAAAAAATTCTATATTCATTTTGAAAAATGTTTTATAAAATTACATTTACAAATATCCAACAAAGTGTTAAAAAATTAATGTTTTCTATTATGACATATTTGGCCCCCTCTAAAAATTTATTCTGTGGGTAATAATTTCCGAAAAAATCATCCCAACTTGATAAAAGGGATCCACCTCTATTTGAAAACATATATTATTATTGTAATAATATAATTAAATAAATTAAACCTTAATATAAAGATTACATTAAAAATGTCAAATTTTAATAAAAATTACACATTCGGAGTTATACTGGTCACACCATGGGTTGTACTACGGTGGGGTTGATTCCTTCGCATAAAAAATGACTGATGGATCATTGAAGTAATGTAAATAAATAATAAAAATGCATTTCCTCATTTTTTAGTATGTCAGTTGTCTTTTTTTTAATAAAATGTCATTTCATAACAAAAAACATGCAATTTGAGTCATACCAGTGACATGATTTCATTTAAAATGTCAATTTTAAACAGATAGTGGATAATTTTAGTCATAACTGTCACACTATTCGTTGGATTGAGGCGGAGTTAATTACTAAACTCCACGACTGACTGAAAGATTTTTTTCTAAAATATCAAAACAATATGAATACATTTTCACAATTTTCAGTATGTTAGTTGTGTTTTCATACATGAATTGATGTTAATTTTGAATTACAAGTCACACCTGGTGTCATACGTGTGACATTGTGCATCAGATTGAGTTTCTGTTGATTTCTAAACGTCAGAAACGAATAATAAATAGTTTTCCTAAAGTATCAAAACAAACATAATGCATTTCTTTGGTTTTATGTATGTTATTTGTGTTTGTTTAATAAAATTTCATTCCAAACAAAAAACATGAAATTTGATTCATATCCGTCATAACGTGTGTCGGATTGACCTGAGACGGCTTGATATACATCACAAATGACTAAAAAATAAATTTCATTAATTTTGAAGACAATCATAGCATGTTTTCATTTTTTTTTGATTCAGTGAGTGACATGTTTTGAACTAAAATGTCAATTTCAAACTCACAACATACACTTTTAGTCATACTGATCACACGGTGCATCATATTGAGGTGGGTAAGATTCATACATGTCAAAAATGACTCATGTATTATTTTCTTAAAGTATCAAAATAGTAAAAATGTGTTTTCTCGGTTTTCATAATGTTACATGTGATTTTTACTTGAATTAATGTCAATTATAAATAAGAAGACACATTTGGAGTCATACTACTGAAACTCTGCATAGTATTGAGGTGAGATTGATTTCTACACCTCAAAAATGACTAATAAATCATTTTCCTAAATAATCAAAACAATCAAGATGAATTCCTTCGTTTTTAGTATGACAATTTTGTTTTTTTACAGAAATTTTTTTCCAAACCAAAAACATACACATTGAGTCATACTGGTCACATCGTGCATCAGTTTTATGTGATACTACTTGATAAATGTCAAAAAGTACATATGAAAAAATTTCCATAATTTGAGAGATAATCGATGAGTGTTTGCTTTTTTCCTCAGGGAGTTACACATGTTGAACTAAAATGTCAATTTTAACCATGTAACAGACACTTTTAGTCATACTGATCACATGGTACGTCAGATTCAGGTGGGGTTGATTTCAACATGTCACAACTGACTTATGACAACCCTTCTTTTTATTACAACTTAAACATGCTTTATTACATAAAACATCACTCGATACAACAAAGAAGATCGAGAGGTTTAGTGTCTTTGGGGCATAGGATCATTACATAAAAACATAAAACATCAAATTCAACATCTTTATTGAAAACTTCTTTTACATGACCACTATATTCCCTCATACTTAGCATTTCATGGGATAACATGAGGACATGCATAAGAAAAGGGTGATCTATAAAGCCCAGTAAGGGAGTACACATGGAATAACATGAGGAGTACAATAACTATTACAAAATAGGCATATAAATATAGAATAAAAGAAACATGAACATAAATGAATGATAAAGCATGATAATTATGACATGGAAATGTGGCAACAACACTTAACATGGAATTAGCATGAGCCAAGGCTCATTGCACATGAAGCATGAGTAAACCCTCATTGCACATGAAGTACGAGTAAACCCTAGTTTCACTTGAATTATAATGAGTCAACACTCATTGCACATGATGTATCATGATACTATACTTTACCCAATGCATTGGAGCGCTGTAAGGGCGCACCCTTCTTAAACATTTCATTTCATGCATAAGTGTTCCACATGGATCATAAAACATGGTTTCCTGAAACATAATCATTTATTCCACGATAATGGAATGTGGAATTCATACATGAAACTTTACAATCAATAAGTAAATGTGAATAAAGGTGAATACCCTTGATGGAGAAATGGGCATGTTATTCACTACACAATGACATTGGCTTAGAAAATCGATGTGATTTCGGCAGCGTAACAGCGTGACATAAGAATTCATAAAAAAGGTTGATGAGATAGAAAGGGGTTCCTAATCATATTTACATGTAATGGAAAGTAAGGAGGTAATATAGATACATGTCCCAACAAATTGAAATGTATTTTAGATTCATGATACAAAAAGTATTTCTTGAATGTAAAAGAAGAGAGAGAAGTTCCTTTCGGAATTTCTGTATAGTAATGAGTGTACATGGGAGGCATTAAATGAGAGAGTAAAAGGTCTCCCATCATTAAAACAATAAGAGGGAAGTATGGGGGATGTTCAAAACCATACCCCACCATTCATAATTGAAATTAAAAGGGCAATACAACTTAATGAAAATTGACAAAAAATGAGAAAGAAAGAAAAAACCCTTACTTGGAAGTGTGCTTCCAAAGGCTAGAGAGAGGCTTGTGAGAGGCTTCTTGGGAGCTTGGGGCACCTTGGGAGGATTATAGAGAGAGTAGGGAAGAAGTTGGATGAACTCCAAAGGATTTTAGTGAGGAGGATGTGGGAGCTTGGGTGGGTTTATATAGGAAAGGTGAGAGAATACATTATTATTTAGGTTTGGGACCCCTTATATTAAATTAATCCAAACCACAAACCATCCCATGGTTTTTTCCCATGGTTTCTAGAAAAAGAAAATGGAAAACAATATTTTACCATGCCGAGGTCTGAAAATATTAAAATAAAAAGGTTGCTTATGTGGAGATGAGTCACACTCCCATGGAAATTAATTTAAAAAGGCAAAGTGTTGAATAAGTCTTGAGGGTTTTATTAATTCTTTGAAAAGTAAGTCAAACAAACCCAAAATCACTTCATTTTAATGTTAAAACATATATTGGGCGAAAATAAGGATTATAGTATTTTTTTACATCACCATTGGGTCATTATTATGTCATAAAACACATTATATATTTAAATGATATTTAATTTTTACACAAAAATTTGACTGTCTCAGAAAATTATGAAAAAGTCACCATTGGATAATTTCGACATCCTGATTCTATAAATGACATTTATTTTATCTAAAAAAATTTCTAAATATTTTAATTTTCTCTTTTAAAATAAAATCCAACATTTATAAAAAATTCACGGGTTTTGACAAAAATGGCCTTCAAACCTTAACAAAAAATTTAATTGCATTAATAAAATTATAAGATCATTTATATTTAATAAACTTTAATTTAATATTAATAATAATATTTTATTAAAATATTATTTAATTCAAAAATCCCTTAATTTAATAAAATTAAATTCTTAATTAAATAATAACTAAAAACACAATTTTTTCTTTAAAAACTATTTACAATGTATCAAAAATGACTAGATATTATATTCATTATTATATACAAAAAAATAATGTACATGATCATAGTACTAGTTATTTGTTACATAACCCCTTGAAACATCCGCATAAGACCTAAGGGTAAGGTGTACGATGGTGACAGACTCTTGGGGTGGCTCAGATAACATCGCTCGAGTGGTAATCTCTATCAACTTCCACTTTTCCCGTAGACGGTCACGTTCGAGATTGATATAATGAAGCTCAGCTTGTGGTTGGTCATGGGAGAAGCCCAAGGATTCCACCTCTTTTCCGAGCTCCAAAAAATGGGCTTCGAATGGGGAAATTCTGCTGGATGAGGCCATCGTTTCCTTTGTCTGAGTAAAATTGGGTTCGTTAAAGCCTTATATTTATACTAATCATGTGATCATTGTTCATCGACTATAAAAGTAACGGTCACAACTCTTATCATAAATCCAAAGAAGTTGACATCTTATAAAAACATTTTGTTTTATAAAGAGACAATTAACTGGATCAAGATGGATTTTCCATTAATAAAACTTTGGGTCGTTACAATATTCCCCCCTTAAGAAATTTCGCCCTCGAAATTTTCTTTTTCCCACACTAAAACAAATGTGGGTAACTCAGCTTCATCTTATCCTCCGACTCCCAAGTTGCTTCGTCAAACTTCTGGTTTCTCCATAACACCTTGATGAGGGGCATTGTCTTACTTCGTAGAACTTTTTCTCTATGATCTAAGATCTTCACTAGTTTCTCCTTATAAAAATGATCGTCTTCCAATTTTACTACCTTGGAAGAGAGTACATGTGAAGGGTCCGGTATGTACTTCCTTAAGAGGGATACATGAAAGACATCATGCACCTTGGCCATAGTAGGTGGAAGTGCTAGTCGATAGGCCACAACCCCAACATGATTAAGAATATCGAAGGGGCCGATGTACCTTGGACATAACATCCCTTTCTTTCCAAACCTCATGACCTTCTTCCACGGAGATATGCGTAAAAACACCATGTCTCCAACTTTAAATTCAAGGTCTCGTCGACGATTATCTGCATAACTCTTCTGTTGACTCTGGGCTGCCTTGATATGTTGCTGAATGGTTTTCACCTTCTCCACCATTTCTTCGACCATTTCTTGTCCAAGAAGCTTACGTTCACCGACCACATCCCAACATGTCAGTGTTCTGCACCTTTTCCCATACAGGGCTTCATATGGTTCCATTTTGATGCTCGAGTGGAAACTGTTATTATAGTAGAACTCAACCAGAGAAAGATGTTGATCCCATCCTCCTTTAAAGTCCATTGAGCACGCTCTCAACATATACTCAAGTGTTTGGATAGTCCGCTCGGATTGGCCATCAATTTGTGGATGATAGGCCATACTGAAGTTCAGTTCAGTATTCACAACATGTTGAATACTCTTCCAAAACATAGAGGTGAATCTTGGATCTCGGTCAGACACAATAGATAGTGGTACTCCATGAAACCTTACCACTTCCCTGAAATATATATGTGCCAGTTGGTCCAAAGAGAAATCTTCTCGAATAGAAATGTAGTGTGCAGTCTTTGTAAGACGATCCACAACAACCCAAATTGCATTGTTGCCTTTGGATGTCATTGGAAGTCCAGTGACAAAGTCCATGGTGATGTTCTCCCATTTCCATTCTGGTATGGGAAATGGTTGCATCATCCCCTTTGACATCTGCCTCTCTGCCTTCACTTGCTAACACACCAAACACTTTGATGTATATTCTGTGATCCCCTTCTTCATATTATCCCACCAAAAGTTTTCTCTGAGATCTCAATACATCTTTGTTCTCCCTGGGTGAATAGAGAAATTTTAACTATGTGAATCCTCCAAAAGTTCATTCTTTAGCTCCGGACATGATGCAACACATATTGTTTTCCCAAACCACACAATTCCTTCTTTATTAAGATTAAACTCTGAGGATTTACCCTTTTTGATAGCTTCCACTTTTCCTTGAATTCCCACATCATCCTTTTGAGAATCCTTTACCCTTCCCAAAAGAGATTGTTGAACAATAATTTGTGAAAGGATTGATGATGTTCCATTTTTTATGATTCCCACATCCATATTCATCAATTCTAAGAAGATTGGATCCTTCTCAATTCTCATCATTGATAGAATCGCTGGATCATTTCTACTTAGGGCATCTGCCACCTTGTTCGCTTTTCCAGGGTGGTAATGTATTGAACAGTCATAATCCTTGATGTGCTCTATCCATCTTCTCTGACGCATATTAATCCCTTTTTGTGTGAATATATATTTAATACTCTTTTGGTTAGTATATATCTCACATTTTTCTCCATAGAGATAATGCCGCCAGATTTTCAGTGCAAAGATCATAGCCTCCAACTCTAGATCATTCGTTGGATATTTTCTCTCATGTATTTTCAATTTCCTTGAGGCATAGGATATCACTTTATCATTCTGCATCAGCACAAAACCTAATCCATTCTCTGAGGCATCACTGAATTCCACAAAAATTTCCCCACTTGTGGGTAAAGTGAGCACGAGCACAATGATAAGCCTCCTTTTCAACTCCATTAAGCTTTCTTTGCAATCATAACTCCAAGAAAACTTTAATCCCTTTCACATTATCATTGTAACAGGGTTGGATAATTGTGAGAAATTTCTCACAAATCGTCGATAATATCCAGCTAACCCCAAGAAGCTGCGGATATCCGTTACCGATGTTGGCCTCAGCCATCCTTCAATTGCATCTGTTTTGGAGGGATCCACAGATATCCCATTGCTTGTGATGATATGGCCCAAGAATGAGACTTACTTCAACCAGAACTCACACTTTCTGTACTTTGCATAGAGCTTCTCCTTACGCAAAGTCTCTAGTAATGTTCTTAAATGATCCTCATGATCCTCCTTGGTTTTGGAGTATATAAGAATATCATCTATATAGAATACCACAAATTTGTCAAGGTAGTATCTAAAGACTATATTCATCAAGTCCATGAATATTTCTGGAGCATTAGTGAGTCCAAAAGGCATTACTATGAATTCATAGTGCCCATACCTTGTACGAAAAGCAGTCTTGAGGATATCTTCCTTCTTCATGCTTACTTGATAATAACCCGACCGCAAGTCCACCTTGGAGAAGTATTGTGCTCCAAGAAACTGATCGAACAAGTCATCAATTATTGGGAGAGGATACTTGTTCTTTATCGTGATTTTGTTATGTTCATGATAATTGATGCAAAGCCGCATTGACCCATCCTTCTTCTTGACGAAGAGGATTGTTGCACCCCATGGTGAAGCACTTGGGTGTATAAACCCTTTATCCAGATTCTCATGTAGTTGTTTCTTCAGCTCTTCAATCTCAACAACAGCCATTATATATGGAGTCTTGGATATTGGTAACGCCCCAGGTATATGTTCAATTGATAACTCAACATGACTTCTAAGAGGAAGACTAGGAAGTTCCTTGGGAAACACTTCAGCGAATTAAATAACAATAGGAATTTCTTCAAGGATGGTTTCTTATTTGGACTCAATCATCTGAGCCAGATACGCATTCTCATAGGGTAGTAATATCCATTCTTGAGATGATGGAGCTAAAGGAGATTCATCTTCCTCCTGACACTTGTAATGACTCGGTGGTCGATTCTCCATATGGAGGGTGATTTCCCTCTCCCGAAAATTTATGTTGGATCTATATAAGGAATGCCAATCCATGCCAAGAATTGCATCAAATTCCACCAGAGGGAGTATGACGAGGTTTGCTGGAAAATTCAATCCACAGATTACAACAGGGGAGGACTTATATTCATGGGATGCAATGATTGCCCCATTTTCCGTACTCACCGACATCTTTACTTCCATGATTTGTGGTGGTACTGGTATTGTTCTACTAAACTTTCGAGATATAAAAGAATGAATAGAACCTGAATCAAATATTATGTTCTCTATTCTTGAATGAATAACTAGCGTACTTGTCACCACTTCGTTGTCGGGGTTTACTTCGTCAGAAGTGATGGAAAAAGATCTTCCTTTCTATTGTGGAGGTTGTTGGTTGCATCTGATAACCCTTGGATTAGGGCACTGATTTGCAAAATGACCCGGTTCTTTTCATTTGTAGCATTGAACAACGCATTGAGGTTCGAACAGATTGTTCCTCTCCTCTGTCACAGCCGCAGGTCCTTCTTGCCGACAATTAATAGCTAGGGGCCCTTCTCTTCCACACCTGAAGCATTTTCTCATCCCCTTAAGGCAATTTCCAGGGTGCTTATTTCCGCACTTTTGGCAAGTGGGGTGCTGGAACTTCTTAGCACTGTTGGATTTATCCATCAGACCACCAGCATTGAAGTCCACCTTACGCTTCTCTTCCCCATGATTCCCCAGTGATTCTCCGATCTCCATTTCGACCTTGAGGGCACATCAGACAATTTCCTCATAGCTGTCGAAGTCACGGATCACTAATGCTTTCCACAAGCTAGGCTTCAGCCCACCAAATAAGCGGCCAACCTTTCATTTGAGGTTCACGACGAAGCCTGAAGCGTATCATGCAAGCCTTGTAAAGTTTTCCTCGTACGCTCCAACAGATTCTTCATCTTTTTACTTGAGGGAAAGGAATTCCCTTTCCATCTTATGAAGGAGGGTGCACGGAAAATATTTATCGAAAAACATCTTCCGAAATTCCTTCCATTCCAAAGCCTCGATCTCCTCCTCAGGCTTCATATTTTTGATCAATTTCCACCATTGATCAGCTTCACCCTCCATACGATAAGCAGCTAGGAGAACCTTCTTTTGTTCAGAACATTTAAGGATAGAGAAGATCTTTTCAATGGAGTTGATCCATTGTTCAGCGATCGTGGGATCGGATGATCCACTAAAAGTAGAATGCCTTTGCCTCATAAAGCTCTCGATAGCGACTTGTTCCTTCTTATGGGGGTTTGGACGTTCCTCTTGACCTGTTTTTATATTCAAAACTTGAGTTAGCTGAGAGAGAAGTGTGAAAAATTTCACGATTCCTGCTCCCATTGGATTGAGAATCTCATTAGTAAAGTCATCACACTGATCTTCACAACGGTTGTTAGCCCGAGTCCTCCTATTACCGGCCATTGGCTGGAATAAAAGGAAAGTTAGGGGTAACACATAAAGGGTAATTCAAAGACAAAATTTGATGTCTTATAAATAAACTTTCATTCCTTAAATCATGAGTCTATAGGCTCCAATCTTTGATTTTCATGATCTACTTTCTAACAAATATATATAGGGAATTTTTTTTAATTCCCTTAATAAGGGTTCATACTAAGCTTGTGAATTTATCAAAACATATCCCCTGGGAGTGTCGTAACCAATAGTGTAGTAAGCCCCGTTTTCATGCACCAGTTCTCATTCGAGTCTAGCTCAAAGCGGTGTTTTCGGGCTTTACCCCTAGGATACATCTGTGACAGAGCCGCCTCTACCTACTCGTATCCAGACAGGGATGTATTTGTTTGATAAACCACTTAATTAGTATTTACCAAAACTTATGGATGTTTTTATTATACTTAGTCTTGTATCTAAGTCATTACTAGGGTTTCCTAATCCCAAAAATAACTAAACCTATCCTCTGATACCAACTATGACAACCCTGCTTTTTATTACAACATAAACATGCTTTATTACATAAAGCTTCACTTGATACAACAAATAAGATCGAGAGGTTTAGTGTCTTTGGTGATTCAGATCATTACATAAAAACGTAAAACATGAAATTCATCATCTTTATTGAATACTTCCTTTACCTGATGACTACATTCCCTCATACATAGCATTGCATGGGATAACCTGAGGACATGCATAAGAAAATGATGAGCTATAAAGCCGAGTAAGGGAGTACACATGGAAAAACATGAGGAGTACAATACATGTTAGACAATAGGCATATAAATAGAGAATAAAAGAAACATGAACATAAAGGCATGATAATGCATGATAATTATAACATGGAAATGTGGCAACAACACTTAACATGGAATTAGCATGAGCCAATGCTCATTGCACATTGAGCATGAGTAAACCCTCATTGCACATGATGCACGAGTAAACCCACGTTGTACTTGAATTAGCATGAGTCAACACTTATTTCACATGATGTATCATGATATTATACTTTACCCAATGCATTGGAGTGTTGTAAGGGCACACCCTTCTTAAACATTTCATTTCATGCATAAGTGTGCCACATGGATAATAAAACATGGATTCATAAAACATAATAATTTATTACACAATAAAGGAATGTGTAATTCATACATGAAACTTTAAAATCAATAAGTAAATGTGCATAAAGGTGAATACCCTTGATTGAGAAATGGTCATGGAAATCACTACACAATGACATTGGCATAGAAAATCGGTGCGATTTCGGCAGCGTAACGGTGTGACATAAGAATTCATAAAAAAGTTTGATGAGAGAGAAAGGGGTTCCTCATCATAATTACATGTAATGGAAAGTAAGGAGTTCATATAGATACATTTCCCAACAATTTAAATTGAATTAAGATTCATGATACAAAATTATTTCTTGAATGTAAAAGAAGAGAGAGAAGTTCCTTTCGGAATTTCGGCATAGTAACGGGTGTACATGGGAAGCATTAAATGAGAGAGAAAAGGGTCTACCATCATTAAAAAAATAAGAGGGCAGTATGGGGGAGGTGTGAAGCCATACCCCAACTTTCATAATTGAAATTAAAAGGGCAATACAACTTAACAAAAATTGACAAAAAATGAGAAAGGAAGAAAAAACACTTACTTGGAAGTGTGCTTCCAAAGGATAGTGAGAGGCTTGTGAGAGGCTTATTGGGAGATTGGGGCACCATGGCAGGATTCTAGAGAGAGTAGGGGAGATGTTGGATGAACTCCAAAGGATTTTAGTGAGGCGGAAGTGGGAGCTTGGGTGGGTTTATATTGGAAAGGTGAGAGAATACTTTATTATTTAGGTTTGGAACCCCTTATATTAAATTAATCCAAACCACAAATCATCCCATGGTTTTTGCCCATGGTTTCTGGAAAAAGAAAGAGGAAAAAAATATTTTACCAGGCCAAGGTCCGAACGTATTAAAATAATAAGGTTGATTATGTGGAGGTGAGTCACACTCCCAGGGAAATTAATTTAAAAAGGAAAAGTGTTGAATAAGTCTTGAGGGGTTCATTAATGCTTTGAAATGTTAGTCAAACAAACCCAAAATCGCATTATTTTAATGGTAAAACATATATTGGCCGAACATAAGGATTATTGTATTTTATTACATCACCATTGGGTCATTATGATGTCATAAAACACATTATATATTTAAACGGTATTTAATTTTTACCCAACAATTTGTCTGTCTCAGAAAATTATGAAAAATTTACCGTTGGATAATTTCGACGTCCTGATTCCAGAAATGAAATTTATTTCATCTAAAAAAATTTCTATATATTTTAATTTTCACTTTCAAAATAAAAACAAACATTTATCGAAAATTCATGGGTTCTGACAAAAATGGTCTTCAAACCTTAACAAAAATTTTAATGGCATTAATTAAATTATAAGATAATTTATATTTAAAAAAATTAATTTAATATTAATAAAAATATTTTATTAAAATATTATTTAATTCTAAAATCCCTTAATTTAATAAAATTGAATTCTTAATTAAATAATATCTAAAAACACCATATCTACTTTAAAAACTACTTATAATGTATCAAAAATGACTAGAAATTATATTCATTATTATATTCAAAAAAATAATGTACATGAACATATTAATACTTATTTGTTACATAACCCCTGAAAACAACTGCATAAGACCTAAGGGTAAGGTGTGTGATGGTGACAGACTTTTGGGGCGGCTCGGATTACATCGCCCGAGTGGTAATCTCTATCAACTTCCACTTTTCCCATAGATGGTCACGTTTGAGCTTGACATAATGAAGCTCAGCTTGGTCTTGGTCAAGGGCGAAGCCCCAGGATTCCACCCCTTTTCTGAGCTCCGACAAATGGGCTTCGTATGGGGCAATTCTACTAGATGAGGCCATCGCTTCCTTTTTCTGAGTAAAATCGGGTTCGTTAAAGCCTTATATTTATACTAATCATGTCATCATTGTTCAACGACTATAAAAGTAACGGTAACAACTCTTATCAAAAAACAAAATAAGTATACATCTTATAAAAAAAATTAAAGAGACAATTAACTGGATGAAGAGGGAATTTCCATTAATGAAACTTTCAGTCGTTACATGACTCATGAATTGTTTTCCTAAAGTATCAAAACAATATGAAAGTTTTTTCTTGGTTTTCAGTATGTCAGTTGTGTTTTTTTACTTGAATTAATGTCAATTTTAAATAACAAGATACATTTGTAGTTCTACAGGTCACATTGTGCATCGAATTGAGGTGTGGTTTGTTCCTTCACCTCAAAAATTACTAATATATGGTCATCCTAAAGTATCAAAAAAATTATAATTAATTTCCTCAGATTTCATTATGTCAGTTGTGTTTTTTTACTAAAATTTCATTTCAAACTGAAAACATGAAATTTGAGTCATTCTGTCATGCATTGGTTGGAAGTGATAATTCTTCTTACAAGTCAAAAATCATTAAAAATTATTGTCGTAAAATTGGAATACAAAATGGAGTTCATTTTCTTGGGTTTCATTGAGTTATTCATTTTGAACTAAAATGTCGATTTTAAACTGATGTTGGATACTTTTAATCATAATAGTCACAATGTTCTTCGGTTTGAGGTTAGGTTTATTCCTACACACCAAAGCTATCTCTTGTATCATTTTCCAAATGTATAAAAACAATATGAATGAAGTTTCTTCCTTTTTAGTTTGTCATTTTTTAAATAAATTAATGCCAATTTTAAATAACAAGACACATTTGGAGTCATACGAGTGACATTGTTCATCAGATTGAGGTTTGGTTGATTTCTACACATCACAAATGACTGATATATAATTTTTCTAAAGAATCAAAATAGTAAGAGTGATTTTTCATAGTTTTTAATATGTTTGTTTTGTTTTTTACATGAACTAAATTCAATTTTAAATAAAGACACATTTGGAGACAAACCGATGACATTGTGTGTCAGATTGAGGTGTGGTGGATTCCTACATGTTAAAAATAACTCATGAATCATTTTACTAAATTATCAGAACTAATTATAAGTAAAATTTTATGCCTGAAAGATAATTCACCCATGCCTATGAAACAAAACAAGAGACCTGGCGTACACAATATGCTCAATATACATATTTTAGAATGTTTATGGAAGAACCTATTTTTATTGTACAGTTGACATAGAATAACATCCTCCTACAACATATCTACAGTCTTCCTAGTGACAAACCATCTATCATATATTCAAGACCACTGAATTAATATATATTTGTTGTTAGTTGACTTGGTCGACTAAAGAGTGGAACTTCTTATATTGTAGATAAAATTGAGGTTTTTTCGAGAAAAAACATTCTCATTATTAAAAATGAGAAGAGTTGAGTATGATAATATGATTATTATGACTCGAGATGTCACAACAATATTAAGGGATGGGGAAACCCGTTCTTAATACTCGTTATCTTATGTGGTCTATCAAATACACATACCCTGTAAATGTGGACCAACAAATTCTTTTAAAAAGAATAATCAACATGGAATTCATTTAGTGTGAAAATAAGAACCACCAATAGATATGATTTTTCGTCGTGCATTTTTCCCATATAAATCACAGCATTACAATAAAAAAATACAATGATAAGGTAGATAATATTTTTATTTATGAAATTATTTGGGAAGTTTTTCATCTTTGTTCTATGTTTGTACATTATTCCTTAGGAATTTGGCAGATTTAATTAAAAGCATATCTATATCGTATTATGAATAAGACTATTTTCATCAATCATGGTAGTAATGAAAAAATATAAATACCTAAAGGATTAATAATTATGTTAAATGAAATTACAATTATCTTCTAAAATACCTCTTTAGAGATGCTTTTTTTTCATGAAATTTAACATCTTTCATAAATTTTAAAAAATAATAATTATAGTCTTCATGTTTTTTTTGAGAACTACAAAAACATTGAAAAAATTAATTAAATTTTTTATATGTGCCTGGATAGTGAAATATTATTATATATACCCTGATATTTATCCAGTCATATTACTTTTCAGGTTTCTTATCCTTTCCCCCTAGCCTCATTTTATGATGTAGACAATATTCACCTACCTCCTAATCATTATTGAATCCTCATTAAAAAAATAATATATATTTTATAATTGGATGTTTAGTTATAAAATTTTTGATGTAGTGTATTAAAAAATCTCAAACACCATAATTTGAGGTTGTTTTTTTGGATATCCATGCATTGAATCCAGAAAATAAATCTTTGGAGTATCCAAATTGACCGCAATGAGAATCCAATGCTACCCAAGACCACATAAAAAATGAGTAATGAAATAAATTGATATATATTTGATATGATTTAATTGTATATTTACACCTCTAAATCATTAGTATTAATAAGGGACTATAATCTGTAATTTTTTTTAAATGATTTGAGCAGTCATGCCACTATTTCACCAAGTTTCTTGGAAGTTACGTCTTCTTATTCGGTAGAGGTGTCGTGAGTACAAATGAGTCCAAATTTTTATTCATGGGGAAATCCATTCAATTGTTTTTCAAATATAATCATGAGAAAAATATGAAATTTATTCAGACATAATTATCATAGTATATCATCTTTTGAAAAATAAAATCATGAAAACATTCCCCAGTTAATCATTTAAAACTGAGTCACCTAACCCATCATAGTGGGGGATTTCAGTTACACTCCCAACACCAATTAAGTCTTGATATTCCCCTCTATATGTATTTTCTTCAAAATTAATTATGTGATTTCCACCATCATTAATCTTCATATCCACATGAGACTTCATTGATAATAAATGTGGGTATAGAAAGAGAGGTTAAGGTTATTTGGGTAGATCGTTTTGATCGGTTGGTTGAGCCATGAGTTGGTATTGTACGAGTATTTCATTTTACCCTTTCCCTTTGTACTTCAATAATAACATGAATCGGTTTAGAAATTTTTACATTAAATTTTTAATATTTATCTTGAAAATTAAATTTGAAATAAATACATCATTGTGGTCATGTTTGTTTTCAAGATGTGATGGCCATATGATGAATGTTGTTGGATCTTATTCGACCATATTAATATCTACCTCATTAATTGGAAAAAGTATAACATTTATTAGCTCTATGGATACATTAATTGACCCTCTATCATGAGCTTTTAGAAGTGGTTTATTGTGTATCATGTCGTTTAGGATATTGACCATTATAGCCTCACCACAAGGTGATGTGTGGGTGTTGATAGATATAAATCATAGTTATTTTCACCCTATATAATATTAATACACTAAAGATATCAGTGTTTAGTATCTATCTGATTCAAATTTAACAGAAACATTTATTAGAAAATTTATTACGTCGATTAAGAAATGTTTATAAGGGGAATGGCTCGCCTCAAAACAGTTGGGGTTGGGGTGGGATCTTCACGTGAGGGTTTGTCATGAGTTGTTTCTTCTCTTTATATCCCCCATCAAACATTATATCAACTCTCTTTGATATTTTAATTCTTTCTTGAGACATAGCTAATGTTTCTATCATCCTTTTCATTTCTTCAATTCGATCCTCTATTAGTTTTTTTCTCAGAATATATTCGGGTTGTCACACCAAGACCCCCACCTCTGATGCGACCATACTTTTCTGACTGCTTCAAGGACACTAAAAGTATGTTTGTATCTGGTGTGGGGGTTGTTGAATCGTGTGACTGTGTCAAATATAAAAAATTCTATAATAAGTAACAATTTTTATGTAATAGTTATTTATTGTAAAAATATTAATATGTCATGTATACGCATGTTCGAACACTTTTTTTGTGACTTTATCTACTAGTTTTCTACCATTAGTTACACACTCCTCCTTCTGTAGTACATGGAATGGGATGGATGTGTCTATGAATTTGGACTCTTCATGCGGCATATAAACAAAAGAACAGAGTAATTGGTGGTTTTATGTCAAATAAAAATATTATGGTAGATTTAAAATACGTGCTATTTTTTCAAGTGATGCATACCACATCCTTGGTTTAAGGTAGGGGTACACTGGTTTTGATGCCCTTTGTTTATTTTCACACTCACTTATTGTTTAATAAAAAAATAAAATCTCAATTAAAGTGATATAGACATGTAACATCATACAATGTATTATCAATCACAATGTATATAAAAATATTTCTTCACTCGATGACAAGTAAACACATCCCACAATGTGTGGGTTATCAGGTGTGCATAAATAATAGGTGGGTGCAGTTTTATTTTCCCTTCATCATTTTTAAGTTGATATTTCATTAATAGTGTGTGGAGACCCTTGTGAATACATCTTGAAACCCTTATGAAATAGTCATTGTGTGATTCATCAACTATAAATGCAATCTAAAATAGATGATGAAGTATTAGTCAATGTATCGTTATTTAATTTTTAATAAATTAATTTTTTTATCATAATGTTACCATAATATATCCCAACATCAGTGTCTTAATCTTAACAACAACATTGGGCCATGAAGTTACATTAATCACCACACGTTCCCAAGTGATGATTCCCATGGAAATACTTATCATAGCCTTGTTGGGGTTAACATATTGTCCCCACTTATTCTATCCAATCTCGTATTTGATGCATTTCTCTTTATCCTTAATTATTTTTTCGAATACCATGAAACTACGGTGCACATATTTTTCATGCGTCATTATTGTTTCATCACATTTTGTTTTCTCAGATCTAGTATCATCAATATGTTCCTCTTACAACCAAGTTATAACATCGTTATGTGAAGATAGTGGTTGTACCTCTGCACCTGGAGCTGCAACAGGTTGAGAAACGAGTTGTTCATCTACATTGCGAGAAGTAGCATGTTGAGAAACCTATTGTGTCCGGGGATTGTGAGCATCATCACGTGCAAATTTAATTATCATAAAAAGTGTTTGAACATTTATTTTGGATAACATAAACGAAACAATGAAAATATTATTGACATAAGGCAGCAGGTTTAGTAAAATTTTGTTTGTCTTCATTGCGAGCAGTAGCAGGTTGAGAAACTTGTTGTTCTTGGGGATTATGAGATTCATCACGTGTAGAATTCATTATCTTAAATATTGGGTTTTAATTTAATCTAGATAACATAAAATTAGTAGTGAATATATATTCATATAACATAACATGATGTATTTAATAAACAAATACAACCTGATTATTGAACACCCTTTTTTAAAAAGGAATAAGAAATTTTACCCCTCTATCAACTATCCAAATCCATTATTTGTGGTCTCCTCTGACAAAAAAAACTATATCTACATTGTGACCACTATGTATTTATTGTGATATCCAAATGAAAGGGTCATACTCCATTAAATTTCCATCTGAATCTTCAGTGGTTTTGGCTGATAACAGAATAGTTTACCAGTTTTGGTTTGCGGGATCTAGAACATAAAATACATGTACTCCCTCTGATGCCATTATAAACAGTTCATTTTTTTACCCTTCCTCCCTGAAATAAACATTCACAAATCCCAACTCTTCTATTTTAACATCACTTATATTATCAACCCATTTTCATTGAAAAATTTTCATGGTAATGTCGTGTAATCCATATCCAAATTTATTTTGAGGATTCCAAAATTTGACATAATTATGTAAATGGATTTATGTCCTTATCAAAAATAACATGCTTCGCATCAGCCACAAGTGTAACTGTACTATTCAGTCTCGTACTGTCTTCATAATATTCATCAGTATAGAACGTATAACCATTAATTACATAAGCATTGTATGATAAAACGTACATACTTGGTCCTCCAGATAGCCATCGAATTCATTCTAAAAAGGAATATAGATTTTAATTTGACTCCTTAAAAATACTGTTTTGATACCATCCAATAAACTATTGATTATGTTTATTTGATATCCATTTTTCATCCCTTGATGGATTCAAATGCCTATGAACTTCTCTCTTTGTTTCAACATATGGGTCAACATGTAAAATGTTATGAAAACCGTAAAGTTAGACCTACTTCTGATCTGTAATATTGATTGTGATGACCACCTTTCCAGAAATTGTTTCACCCATAAGTCGCCGAGTGAGGTAAGATTTCATTAGACAAATCATTTTCACCCCAGACTGGTTTTCAATACATAATTCAATGGCTTCTTAAACAGTATATGACTCCGTAATACCACCCTCTATTCTAATTCTATTTATCACATACCCTTTCAAAATCATCATATACCATAAAATGGGGTACATCCATCTATAGTGCACAAGACCACATAGTTTAATATCTATCACCAAGTGAACCATCAAATGAACCATCATATCAAAGAATGTAGTAGGGAAAAACATTTCCAATTCCCATAATATGTTGAGAATTTGTATTTTCATAGTCGAAAATTTTTCCAGGTCTATAACATTGCTACATATAGCTTTGAAGAAGAAACATATCTTCATTAATGAAGGATATACATTCATGTAAAAAATTCAATGTAAAGCTATAGGAATTAGATCTAAAATAAAAACATGGATATCATGTGATTTCATACCTTTCAAATATAAATTTTTCATTGAAATGATGTTATTGATATTCGGTGAATACACCTTGTGAACTGTTACATCATTGACGAAGATGAAAAACTGATATCTATCTTTCCTGGGAAGAGTGTAAGCAGCCGTAGGAATAAAGGTTCATTTTTTCACCCTTCACTGGAGCCAACTCATCTCGTATTCCCCTGTCAACCATGTCTAACCTAGCCTTAATTTAATTCTCTTTATTTCTTGGTGGATTTAACATCATGTCGATGACACTATCACATATATATTTTTCAACATTAATAATATCAATAAGACATATGATGTATTGAAAATTCTAGTATGGTAATTCAAAAAAATTGATTTATTTTTTCAACTGGTTTTCGTATGGTTTTTCATAAAATTGTTACCAAAATAAGTGTTCACATCATTAACATTGCCAAACATTGAATCACTTGTTAGTGAACATAGTTGTGTATGTTCTTCTAAACATCCATCGAATGATGTTTTCCATGATTCGTACTTATTTTGTTGGAGTAGAAATCTATATTGTCTTAAATACATATTTTTTTATGAATGTTTCAACCTAATTGATTGTGTCCCTTTTTCACAGATGGAAAAACCAAGAATTCCATTAGTGCTATATCCTGTAAAATTTACATATTTATGAAATTCATTTATTGTCCCGTACAACATCACTCTAAATGTAAAATATTCATTTCTACATGAATCATACATCATAACACTTGAATCGCATAATAATTTTAAATCCTCGATCAATGGAGCCTAATAAACATCCATATCATTACTCAGTTATTTTGGTCTAGATGTAAGCATAGATAACATGATGTGTTTTTGTTCCATGCATAAAAATGTTGTCAAGTTATTATTTTCCAACATAACTAGAAATGTAATTTGAGTTCTTCTTTGAAAACCGAAAGGATTCACTCGATCTGTAGATAAAGTAAGATGAATGTATCTCACCTCATTTTGAATGTCAGGACACTCATGATCAATTATATTTAACTGAGGAGAGTCTATTGGATGCTATTGTTTTATGTCTTTATTTATTCTGTTTGTGTGACACATCAATTACCCTGCAGTATCCACACTTCCATATAGGCACCTAAACCTAGGAATGATTGTAAAGTACCATGAAACTTCTGTATTACTGGATTCATGTTTACTGTATTGAGAATAACCATAATTTAGGAATTATCTAAGATATTTTGGGTCCTTGAGAAATAGTATATAGTCAATTGGGCACGTGTGTATTCTTTTAGAGAACGTACCCATCGAGCGTAGCATTCATTTGGAATCATCTTTTCACCTCAGGAACTCATTATATTTTAGGAACATTTCATTAAATAGATAAAAAAATTCCGTAAAATTGGTTTCTCTCCATCCATTTCCTGCTTTCAAATTATACAGCTTCATTATGGATGAAAATGTTTTATATTTAGTGAAACCATAATACAATGGCCTCTTTTCCCAAATCTGTATCTTCTCAAACAATTTTGGGAAATCACAAAGATCTTCTTCAAAAATCATTATCATTTTCTTAATATGATCTTCATCATCATACACATCTGTAATCACATCCTTTATACAATATTTTTCCTTGACCACTCCTATTATGATATCCAATGATCCATAAATGGTATTATTATCCATTTCACTAGCTACATTCTCTTTTTTCAAGTGTTAATTCCAACATTTATAACATTGATCTATTCTGTGAGAGATCAATTCTTCTTTCAACTCCTCTGGTGTAACGTTTCATGAATAACAACAGTTTAAAAATGGACATAGAATCTGAGAAGGACCATATGCATGAACCTTTTCCAACTTGATTAACTCTTTAACTCGATCTTCATACACTTTTTTTAGACAATTGGAATCCATACATTCTTTATTAATATCTATCATTTTAGATTTGGTGATGCTAATTTTTAAGAAAATAAATATATAAAACATTTATATAGAAACTAAACCAGGATAAAAAAGTTATAGTCTCTAAATATTCTTTGAATTATATTTATAATTTCACAATTGAAATCCCATTAAAAAACTAACCATTTAAACAAATTCCTTTTTCAAATAACAAACCCTTTTTAAAATAAACCAATTAGTTCCAAACATACTTTCTCAAAACCCAAATTCATTTAAACCATTATAAAGAAACTTAAAACAAAAAAAGGATATGTTGAACACATATAATATTTTAAGAAACATATCAAAACACTTGAATCATTTTAAAATTGAACCCTTAATAGAAATTACTAAAAGTCATTATCACTTTCCTTTTTCTAGACAATGAAAATTATTGATGGTTGCAGACCTTATATGTATCATGAAACCCCTATATATCTTTGATCACTAGTATTCAATGTTCCTCCAATAAACCTTATGGACTATATAACCCATCACTAGTGGTTGAACTCTTTTTTTGGAGTTCTGACCCCCCCAATAGATACTCAAAAGCATATTCACATTTAAGGGCTAAGTAGGGTGGTGATGAAATCTATGTTTGGAAATTTGTTGTGGGTATTATCTCATTATGATGGATTATAATTTGAGAAATGATTAATTGTGGTTCATGAAAATTCTATTAATATTTTATTCACTAACAGGACCATGTGTGGATGTGGAGAGTCAGACTATAAGATTTATGTTTGGGTAATTGAATGGATCCTTGAGATATTCAACTAGGTACAGTAATGTGAACATGTATGAGAGTTTTTGGAAATGATTGTGAGAGTATATATTCAGATAACAATGATATATGTTCACGGTTATGTTTTGGTAGTGATAGAATTTCTCAGTGCACATTGGGAGTGGTATGTAGGTTAACCTAACTCATAGGTATAGGTGGTTGGTTTTGTGTGTGTGCATAAGTGGCTGAGTTTCACCGGTAGATTATTGATACTCATGAAAGGGTATCTATTTGAGGATATCAAGAATGAATCAATGTTTTTATCCTATAGAGAGGGGCATGGATTGTTAGGGGAACATAGTGATGTGAGATAGTAAGTTTTTTCACTTAGTTCATGGGTTGAATCATGTGACAAATTATAATGATGTTTTATTTATAAATATACGCATGGGAATGTAAGAAAACATGGAATTACTTAGACATTGTTTAGGAAACATATACGATTAATTATGATTGGATTGAAAAGGTATTGAGAAGGAAGACAGTTCAAAACATTTGTGTTTTTGGAATCATGGGAATATTCAGGAATAATACTGGAATCCGGACATTGATGCCCATGCTCAGTGGCCTATGATGATTGAGAAGGACCTCTAGAGACACTTTTTAGGGATTATAAGTGCCTATAGGGGATATTATAATGGGAATTGACTTTATAGGTTTTGTTATTCCTTATTTTAAGCCTTTCTTTTATGTGATTTTAGTTATTTTATTTTAGGGTGAAATCATTCTCATAGTTAGGTATCTTAATTCCCATTTGGTTATCGCAAACCTATAGTGATCTGGAATGGGATTAAAGCCATATACAAAGCCACCTTGGGTGACATGTAATGTCGTCCCGTGTCAGATTGTTACATGTATTAACATGAATACTTCTAGGAATGAACATTTTTATCACCATTTGAATATCATTCTCTTATAGTATCAAAGGCTCAAGCTTAATATACTACATTGTGTGATAATATTTATTATAGATTTCAATTGTTATACTAAAAATTTCATCGCTCACACAAAAACAACATGTTTTTTATAATGCCTCATAAATATATTCTTACTAGAACAAGAAAACATGACTTTGTCTATCATAGTGTGTTAACAGGGACTCCATGTATACTTAAATCATTCATTCTATGATTTCTTATTTGGCATGGAAATCAATAACTATGAAGAACCACCATGTTATTCCTAAGACACATCGTGAAATGTATAAAATCCCCATGACCTGAATAACTTTTACACATTCCCCTCATAGTGTGACCATTATTACCATTATATGAACTACTCTTATATATAAATACAATTGTCTATAAATGTTCACCAATATTGATATTCTATCTCCCACTGTGTGATAAACTAATCACCTTCAAAACATTTGGATCTTAATTCTCGTGGGAACCTCTACATGGTGTTAATTATTCCTCATGAAACCATCCATATAATGATCTATATTTATCAGAGTGAATTAGGTTTTTAGGATGTTACTCATATCCTATATATAGAATTTAAATAATTGCTTCCCAAAACCATCCAAAAATCCATCAACTTTCTCTATGACATCATATTCTCTTTTGGAATCACCTTACACATTGTTAAATGTGACCTTTATTTATCACTATATGGTTCTACATACATTTCCATTTCATTTAAAATGTGTCCTACATAATTTTATATACACATGTATTATTATGAATTTTTCATTTTTCTATGAACTCTTCTCATGGTTGGACACTTTTTCTAATTCCACGGTATTTTCTACAACTCTTGAAATTTATCAAATAATCATAATCCAACTCAACTGCATTTTCAAAATTCCAAAACTATTCTGTTGAATATCTTCATCCACTATTAGTGAATAAATTCCAAAAATATCAAATATTTATTTTATAATATCTTTTAGAACAACCATATATCACTCCAGACATATACTTCTAAAACAACATCGAATAACCAATCACGAGGGATAATAAATCCAACACCAATAATCAACATATGTTTAAAACAAATTTATTAATATCAATGATTATAAAACAAAATTTTATTACATTATTTCCAATAAATCCATCACCAACATGTTACCAATAAATACAATACAAACCTATATCCAAATAATCAAATATTAAAAAACTTCCAATAAATTCAATACCAACACCAATTATCAATTATATCATGAAAATATAGCCCTATTAATTATTTGGAACCACTATCAGGAATCCAAAACATCATCACATCATGATTACTAGTCCAAATTTAAGGGACTAAAACATTCATGAATTTATCCTTATTCCAAACACCCATTTCATAAAAAATCCAATGAAAACACCGATCATTAAGGAAAAAAATATAGTCTTTGATAAATACTCTACCTTATTAAATAAGGGTGTCAAATTCTAGTACAATATCACTCTCCCAAAATTTTATTTATGTAAAAAATATAAACATCACTTCCTATTATAACTCTTCTAATTGTATTTGGTGACATTTTAACACTTATTATATTAATTTCTCCATTCAATTATTTCTAGAGTGGCCAAAAAGGCATAGTACTACTATTTTTAAGGAAATATTCTCTACTAATTTATATAATCATGAGAAATAATGAATAAGTATTATCTTACATTATTGTAATATTCTTCTCATAACATTTATAGTGGATAGGCTTCCCCTTATACAATACATTTCACAAATATTGTAACTTCTAGATCATTCTCCACTTACTTAACCAAATTCTAAATTTGTGTTTCAAGCTTAAAAAAATTATTCAAATATTACTGAATCCTAAAATATTTTTATGGATTAATATTTCCACATATAATTATACCATAAAAACAGATATTCAACTATCTCATAATTTGATATAGGAAATAATATATTAGGCTAATATCACCACTACAATACATTGCACCAACTTAAATTTGTATGTTTTAAGAAATAACAATATTTATATTCTACAATGATGAAAATACACATTTAATTAAATATTTTTAAACCAACCAATTAAAAACATGGTATAAGAAAATTGAATTTTACCAAATATAACTACTGTGGAAATATGGACAACCAATGGCCACGATTTTTAGTAGGGTGTTTAACCCTTATAACTCACAACATCAACATCAATATCAAACTCTAATATGTTAACCCAATGTTAAAGCGGAAAAAACTAGTCATGGAGGTGTTTCCCAAAATGCAACGAGGTGTGTTCATGGTTTAAGAGAGCCATGACAGAGGAGAGGCACAATAGAGGAGAGGTAATGATAGAGGAGAGCCGCAACAAAGGAGAGGTGCAGTGGAGGAGAGCTGTTGGAGGAGGAGATGCACGACAGAAGTGAGCCACACGGTGAACCTCAGTTCACGACATCTGAGGAGTCGAAGACTATAGAGGAGGAGGAGGCAAAATAGGATGGAGTAGAGGATGGATGAGAGGTGGTAGCTGGAGCAGTGATGACAGCACCTCAGATCGGCTTCTGCGAGAGTTTGAGGGCTGTAGGCAAGGAGGAGAAAATTTGTGTTTATCTATAAAACTCAATGACACTTTTATCAACTGTAGCTAAAAAGCACTGATAACAGTATGTTTTATCAGTGATATATTAAAATGTGTCGATAAAACATTCCTTTATCAGTTCTTTTTTTAGCATTGATAAAAGAATGTTTTATCAGTGCTTTTTAATTATCACCGATAAAACATACCATTTATTCAAAATAGTGAAATTATAACCATTATATTTATTACATTAATAATTTTATAAATATATATAATTAATATAAATATATATAATTTAATTATTTAAATTATAATTATATATATATATATATGTTTGTGCTTATTTATAAATTATAATTAAATATATATATAATTTCATAATTTTAATTATAATTAAATATAAATATAAATATATATTGATATATTTTTTTAAATTTTTATTTCATAAGTATATAAATATATATATGTCTATGTCTGTGTATATATTCATTAAAGTCATATATTTATAAATAAATATTTTCAAAATGTATTCATAAATATATATTTATCATTTAAAAAATTATTTTGTAATTTCATAATTATTTAAACATATTTATTATAAATTAATTATATATAATTATAATTATATATAATATATTTAAAAATTATATAATTATATAAAAATATAAATAAATATTTTAAAAAATAATAAATTATTACATTTATTACTTATTAAAATATATTTATCGTGATTTTATTTATTAATGATAAGATAACACCTCATATATATAGTAAATTAAATAAGACACCATGTCTATATTGTACTGGATTATATATGGCCAACATTAGGGAATCAATGAACATATATTCATAAGAATATGAATTTATGCATCAATTGACACATTCATTTTGAAACATAAATTTATTTAGATATATATATAAATTTATTAAGTTTTTGTGTTTATATATATATATATATTTAAAATTGTTTATATATAATATTATAAAAATATAGTTTAATAAATATACAAATAAATATAACTAAAACTAATAAACTTTATAAACATAAATAAAACAAAAACATAATAAATATAATAATCATTTTTTTATTTAATGTATACATATAAACAATATTTGTGAATATAATTAAATTTTTTTACATATATTAATAATATTTTCTATTAAAATCATTTATCAGAGCTAATATTATCACTAATAAAGGGTATATTTATCAGCATTTGTTTCTAGCGCTGATAAAATTCTGACTTCCTTCAGTGCTTTCTGATTAGCGTTGATAAAACGTGAGTGTCTCCCATTCCCGCATTTGTGGTAGTGTTCCATTGGTTGAGACCCCTTCCACATTTTTGGAAGGATCCATTGTGGTGTTGAAGTCACCACCCCCAAACCATTCTAAATCTACTAGAAAGAAAGAATCCATGTTGAACCACCGTTTCTCCGTGAACATTGATACACACTTTGCATCGACCACTAAAAGGAAGCAAGCGAAATTCAATGAAATATCCTTAATAGTGAGATTTTTCCCTAAAACAACCACCTTCTAAACTATAACATAATTCTTCCAGAAGAACCAAATGTGATCCTTCAATAGATCAACTTGCATTAATTCACTCATACCCATATTATAACAAAAACATGAAATTGAATAAGAACTTTGTTTTGGTTCTAGTACCACTATGAGTGCACCCTTCTTACTAGAAATATCCATGGAGAAAAGTTGATTATTTCTCGAGCACTAAGGAATAATGTATTCAAAATTATGAATGAAGTGGTTGATATTAATGGAGCCTAGTTGTAGTTCCTATTGACACTCAGTAATTTAATATAGAATATGGGATACATGAATACCATTTTGAATGAGACATGGCACAAATTCTACTTGGATGAGAGCTCATGGAGGATAATACGATAGTTTCATTTTTCCTAAAAATGAGATAATACACTGTAGTAGTTTGACATAATAATTAAGGAACAAATAGATGGTCCGGGATCTCAATAAGAAAGAGAATGAGGGGGAGATATGGAATTAATTGCTTCTCTGCAATATATTTTAGTTGAAAAATAAATAGTTTGACTGTGTGGATCACCACTATCCAGGAGAGAGTGAAGAAGTCGTTTTTTATAAGGAACAATGGTCATGCATGGAGTTTTTTTAGAAAAGTGGAAGAAAAGTCAAGAGGGCCCATCCCTGGAAGAAAAGCATAGACTTTTATATGGGGAGGAAAGAAAAAAGGGGGTTGAAAAAAGATCTATATACTCAAAATTGAGATAGGATGTAAGAGAAGGACCACTGGTCTTCGACCTTAATAGTAAATTACTAGTCAGAGGATTCTGCCGATGTGGCTAAATGGGAAATGACTACTGCCTTATGCATGTTGGGTATCAGAGCCGGGCATCATAATATTAGTAGTTGTTGTAGAAACTCTAGTGATAAGATTCACCCAAAGGCCTTTTATCACCTGAAGAAATTTTATCACCTTATGGAATAATACACATAACCTATAGGCCTTTTACGACTTACTAGAAGTATTTCTCTCTCGACCCACAAACACCGATTAATGTACAATTTTTTTACCACTGATCATCACAATCGGGACATGATCATTGATCTATGTAACCAAGAGGACTTTGGATACATGGATATATCATCATTGCATGCCATCATCACCATCCTGATCACATCTTCATTCGTCTTCGTCATCTCTTCACATGATTTACCACAAATGTGGCAACCCCTTCCAAATTCTCTCTTGGCGGCTACATCTTTGCGAGTCCACATTCCAAAACATTCTACTTCATCTCCTTATATAGAAATCAAGTCCATATATCCATTAATGTGGTAAACATTCATTATTCTATCAATTAATGTTGGGAATAAATCTATATTAATGTAAGGATAAAAGCCTTCCTAAATGTGGAGAAAATCCCCCTATCAAATATTTTCTATTTACTCAATAAGTAAATATTAAATCAATTAAACCCAATAATGATAACTACTGTGGAATAACCATTTTGATGAGTGGAGAAGTATAAATGGGTTTTCAAGGGATAAAACAACTCCTACCTCTATTCCACAACACCTTCTATTTGAAGGTGATTCTGAGATAGGGAAGGGAAGTGGGGTTTTATCGAATTGAATATCTGTACCACTAACACATAGTGAATATGTAGAGTGTGCTCATCTAAACATAGATATTTCCCTAGGGCATCAGTTATCCACTAATATATGAATGTATTTTGGAAGTGTAGCGGGATCCCCATGTATGTTAATCCAAATAGCTACAAGGGGGTAACCCTAAACAAAATGCACACACATGGACCAATATAAGAGATTGAAGAACTATTGGCCCAATAATCTAGGACATTCGGACAATGATGTTTCTAAATTGTCTCCAGAAGCTAGGATAATGGAAGAGTACATCCAATTTAGTGCTTAAATGTAGGCTGGAGAAACCAGACCCCACGAATCCAAAAAATATTGAAAAGTCATTAAAGGTAAAATTTCAATAACAAATATCTAAACCGATGGAGAGGCACTACATCCACAAATGAGTATGCTAAAAATATGAGCACTGATAATCCCTCCCTTGAATCAAAATGAAGTGATGGAATATTAATTTCAAGAATTTGTGGAGTTGGCAAAACTGATCGGTCAGAGGTAAGATATAACGACCCATACTTTACATACATTGATAATACTTAAAAATTGAAGCATACTTATTACAACATATAACAAAACTAGGAAAGGACCGTATAGGTATAGTGTCTTTAGAAATTGGGAAACATAAACAACTGGTTCATAAAGAATCAACTTTGCCTCCCACTTATTTCATCATATCTAGAGTCCCTTTTTGGGATATTCTACCTAATAACCTTCTTCCTAACCTGGGGAAGTAAAAAATATAAAAGGGTGAGCTCAAATGCTCAGTAAGGGTAAACAAAAGAAATATCAATCACATCATATTCATAAGAACATAACCTTTGGAAATCTCAACCTGCAAAACAGATCATAATTTCATAACATGGGATAAATCATAGTAGTGAAATGTAATCACAATAATCATAACTTAAAACATGAAGCTTTGTGGCATACACACATAATCATAGAGAATCATTTCTTAGTAGTCAAGACTCATTTCCAAGACTATCTTAGTGGACAAAGTCCATTTCTGAACCGAGTTCACTCCTCGTTTTAGTCCTGTTTCACTGAACCGGTTTAACCCGTCGTTCAATCCATGTCTATCTCATGAGATATAAAATCTTTACCCAATGCATTGGAGGGAGATATCGGTCCCACCCATCTCATAATGATACCATTCTTATGTGTTCCACAAAATCATAAACCATACATCATAACATAACCCATGTAATAAAAATGGTAATCATTAAACATCATGAAGTCATAAAACAATTCATATAAGATAAATGTATTCATAAAAATATTTCCATAACAACATTATCAAATACATGTAATAATAGGGATAGAAACATAACCCGTTATTATCTTATATGGAAAATAATTTTGATAAAACACTTGAACTCCATTTTTGAGGAAAATATCCTTTCTACTTCAAAAACATTTTTCCTTTATTAACATGTCATTCAATTTTAATCTAAAATAAGTTGATTAAAAATATACTCGAAAACTTGTAAAGGAAGATTCTTGGAAATTTTGTTTTAAAAATCCATTCATGTCGTATAAGTTAAAAAAAACATTCTTCATGTACTTTTGTCGGAAAAGTCAAAAAGTACCTCGTACGAAAAACGACAAAAGACTCCTTTCTTATCTTTTACTAAAAACTCACTGAAGGTTATAATTGGATTTAAACAATTTTTGGTGGATGGAAATAATATTACATATTTAGGAAACATGGATTTGGATGATAAAATACACCCTAGTAAATTCTAATGTATAAACAATGTCGGATAAAAATGAGATTGTGATATTTCCCTTACCTTAGGTCTGATTTGCCTCGTAAGTGTCTGAACCTCCTGTATAATGATTTAAATAATCTTATTGGCATATTCCAGAATCATAATTATTATTATGATATCATATATGGTCATATTCATAGCTTTTTATTAGTAATATTTCATTACTACTTGTTATTCGGGTGTTTATTACTTTTTGTTCTTATGCGTGTTTTGTCGAATAAACTCTCATTCTTTTCTTTAGGTTATAGGTACCTCATTTACAGAATGGAATTAGTGTAATATATATCATATTTATTCATTCAATTCATTTATATAATCATTATGCAATGAAGATCATGTAGAACGAGTCGCATCACATCGTGGAGATGGTATTCCGTACGTACACACGAGTGATGATATCATTCCTATGATCATGTGATTTTATTGGAGTGTATGTATACTACTTAAGAATCAAAATCAATTTATAATAGTCATATATAGTCATTATTTACACCATTATACCCATCCAAGTAAGGTGGTGGTGGAAAATGGATTACACCACGGTGTGGTGACAGTATTCCGTACGTACGCACACGCGATGATTTCTTTTTCCGTAGGATGGATAGATGGTGGAATAGGGTTGTTTCATACTTATAATAAAATATTATTATATTAGTGATACTGATGTTATTACTTCATAATTAAACAACTAAATAAGTAGATGTAGAAGAAGAAATAAAGATGAAACAATCGGTAATGGACATTACCTCTTCTTTGAAGTGCTTCTTGGAGACCTCCTTTTAGGGCACTAAAATAGGTCTTTGAAGAAGACAAAAACCTCTAGAATGTTTCTAGGGAAGTGGAGAGGATAAATTTTCAGGGGTTTTCCGAGCTTGAAGGCTGAAAGTGGTGTGAGGAAGAGGGGGAGGAGGTTCCCTTTTATAAGGGAGGAGAGGGGTACCTTTGGAATAACTAAAACTATTATTTTATTATAAAGTCAAATTCGGTTTTAAATAGCTCCAAAATGATTTATTTCGAAGATAAGGTGGGGATGGGTCTAAATCCTCTCATCCAATATAATTTTGACAAGTTTAGGTTCCTATTTTAACCTTATCATTTAGATTTAACATTAAGTTAAATAATTTTACTTTTACTGTGTCTTCTTGTGTTCTTATACTATAAGGTCAATAAACCTACTATAAGCAGCCAAACTAACCCCAAGTTGTTTATTATTAATATATATAACCTTATCTAAGTCATTTTTCCAAACCATAGATTTTTAGGAATAAAATTACAATTACTAATATAATATTTGTTTTAAAAACTATTTTATGTCAATTTTGACACTATTTAGTAATAGATTTTTGTGAAACTCATAACAGAATGAATAGTTCGAAAAAATTTAATTAAATCAATAATAATTTTTCATATTAACCTAGAAAATTATTGTAATTCATAAAAAGTCTCAAATTACATTTATTTTGATATTTAAAACATCAATTATGTAAATATTTCATTAATAAGAGAATTACTGCATCATATTTGTGTCATAAATAAATTATATAACGTCTAAAAATTAAAAATAAAATATCATTATGTAGGAAATCTTTTTAGCTTTATAATGAATATTTATAGTTGATTTTATCTTATGTATAATCCTATATTAAAAATGATTTTCTTATTAAACTTTGATTTTAAATATTTTAACCCTTCTTAATAATAAATGTCCTAATCTAATCCATGTTGGCCTAAATGGTCATATTTTATTCCTAATTTTGTTTTTGGTCTAATTACACTTGTCCAATAGAATTAGGACATGTGTTAGGGTAATAATAATATCATTTTTACCCTTAATTACCCTATTTACTTTTAACCGTGGTAAAAAAAATAAAAAGTTACTATTCTCAAAAAATTATTTTTATCTCATTGAATCACATTTTACTTACTGAAATCAACCGTGTCTCTCGGATTTTTGAAATTCCACTCACAGAAGTGGTAAAATTAAGTTTTATGAAAAATTCATTTTTCTTAACCACCACTTAGTGGTTTCACTATTCATCAAAAAATGAAAGTTTCCAGAAAAATACTAAAATTTCACCCTAAGATAATTTTGATATTCCTAATTCAAAATTGAAGTCCATTTTGAAAAATAAAATTTCAAAAATTTCAAAAATTGGTTATTACTATTAATAACGGCTAGTTTTAATATTATTTCAATATCATATCATTGATTAGTGAAACTCGGTATTGCGTACGATGTAAGCTATCGACGAAGGTCGCGGTTGCGTGTAAAGCAAGCCAAGCTAGTGTTGTGTGTAGTGAAAGATTCCTTTGATGATTTATATAACATAAAAACAAAATGTTCCACATAAAAGTCTCGGGTGTTACATTCTACACCACTTAAAATGAATTTCGCCCTCAAAATTCGTCACTTTGTAACAAACAGATGAGGATACCTCTCCCTCATCATATACTCAAGATCCCATGTAGCTTCTTCTAATTGGTGGTTCCTCCATAAAACTTTCACCAATCGATTGGTCTTGTTTCGTATGACTTTTTCGCTACGATCCGGAATCTCTATCGGCTGTTCTTCATAAGAAAGAGCATGCTCCAGCGGTACAACTTCTGAGCTAAGTACATGTGAAGGATCATGTATGTACTTTCTCAGGAGAGATATATAGAACACATCGTGAACTTGAGAGAGATTCAGTGGAAGCGCCAATCGGTAATCTACCTTCCCAACACGATCCAGTATTTCGAAAGGACCGATATATCTAGGGCTCAACTTCCCCTTCTTTCCAAATCTCATGACCCTCTTCCAGGGAGATATTCGTAAGAACACTTTATCGCCCACTTCAAACTATAGGTATTTTCTTCGGTTGTCAGCATAACTTTTCTGTCGACTCTAAGCTGCACTTATGTGTTGTTGAATAGATCTGACCTTTTCTGCCATTTCATCAACGAGATCAGGCCCTAATAGCTTTCTTTACCCAACTTCATCCCAACAAGTTGGATTCCTGCATTTCTTTCCATAGAGAGCTTCATAAGGATCCATCTGAATACTCGATTAAAAGCTATTATTATAAGAAAATTACACCAAAGGTATGTGTTGATCCCAACCACCTTTCAAATCCATAGAGCAAGCTCTCAACATATCTTCTAGAGTTTTAATTGTTCTCTCAGATTGACCATCTGTTTGAGGATGATAGGGAGTGCTGAAACTCAACTCTGTATCCATAGCATGCTGAAGATTTTTCCAGAACATTGAGGTAAACCTCAGATCTCGATCAGATATAATAGAAAGTGGTACTCCATGCAATCTCACCACTTCCTTCCCATATATCCTGGCAAGCTGATCCAGAAAAAAATCCTCTCTAATAGCAATGAAGTGTGCAGACTTTGTAAGACGATCAACTATGACCCAGATAGCATTATTTCTTTTGGATGTTATAGGAAGTATTGTGACAAAGTCCATAGTGATGTTTTACAATTTCCATTCGTGTATGGGTAATGGTTGTAACATCCCCTTAGACTTCTGTCTCTCAGCTTTAACATGCTGACAAACCAAGCATCGAGAGACATATTCAGCAACCTCTCTTTTCATGCCATCCCACCAGAAGTACTCTTTCAGGTCCCTAGACATCATCATTCTTCCAGGATGAATAGATAATGAAGAACTATGAGCCTCATCCAGCAGATCCTTCTTTAATTCCAGGATGGGAGGAACACAAACCCGATTCCTGAACTTTATTATCCTATCACAATCAAGGTTGAATTCAGGAACATTTCTCACCTTCTTTTGTAACTCGACATCTTCTTTCTGTGCCTCTTTAATCATCACATGTATAAATGGTTGAACATTCTTTTGAGAAAGATATGATTTTTCCCCTTCCATTATAATGCCAAGATCCATCCTTTGTAAATCCATAAATATTGGATCTTTTGTGATCATCATCATGGATAAATTGGTATGGTCTTGTCGACTTAATGCATCTGGCACCTTGTTTGCTTTCCCAGGGTGGTAATGGATTGATCAGTCATAATCCTTAATCATCTCCAACCACCATCTTTGGTGCATATTCATCTCCTTTTGTGTGAAAATATACTTTAATATTTTATGATCAGTGTAAATATCACACCTTTCACCATAAAGATAATGCCTCCAAATATTTAATGCAAAGATTACCGCAGCTAACTCCAAATCATGAGTTGGGTAATTTTGCTCATGGATTTTCAACTGTCGTGAGGCATAAGCTATCACCATATCATTTTGCATAAGAACACACCCCAATCCCTTCTTGGATTCATCACTGTAGATCACAAACCTTTCTCCACTACAAGGAAGTTTGAGCACAGGTGCACTGGATAACCTTCTTTTCAACTCCTTGAAATTCTCTTCACATTCCTCCGTCCAGACAAACTTAACCCCTTTCTGAGTCAACTTGGTGAGTGGATTAGATAATCATGAAAAATATTTCACAAAACACCGATAATATCCAACCAAACCAAGAAAACATTGGATCTCAGTTACTGTTGTTGGTCTCGACCATCTTTCGATGACCTCTGTTTTTGCTGGATCCACAGATATCCCCTCTTTTGAGATTATGTGACCAAAAAATGCAGCTTTTTGAAGCCAAAATTCACACTTGGTAAATTAGGCATAAAGCTTCTCCTTTCTTAGGGTCTTCAATATAATTTTCAAGTGATCTTAATGTTCTTCCTTTCTTTTTTAATATACCATAATATCATCTATAAATACTACCACAAACTGATCAAGATAGTCTCTAAAGACTCTATTCTTCAAATCCATGAAGATAACAGGGGCATTAGTATGACCAAATGACATCACTATAAATTCATAGTGTCCATACATTGTATGGAAAGTCGTCTTTGGTATATCTCCCTTTTGACCCTTAATTTATGATACCCTGAAAGAAGATCAATCTTCGAAAATTATTGAGCTCCTCGTAGTTGGTCAAATTAGACATCAATGCGTGGGAGAGGATATTTGTTCTTGATATTGATCTTGTTATGTTCTCGATAATCAATGCAGAATCTCATTGATCCATCTATTTTCTTAACAAACAGAACAGGTTCTTCCCAAGGTGACGCATTAGGGCATATTAACCCCTTATCAATATTCTCTTGGAGTTGCTTTTTCAATTCCTGCAACTTAATTGGGGCCATTCTATAAGGTGACATAGAAATAGGAAAAGCACCTGGTACGAGTTCTTTTGAAAACTCAACTTCACGATTTGGTGGAAGACCCAGTAATTCCTCCGGAAATACATAATCAAACTCCCGTACAATGGGCATATTCTTAATCGTGAGTTTCTCACCAACCATTTGAAATAAATAACCTTCATTTAGTGGAATCAAGACCCATAAGATGGTAGTAATTTCCACTGGAAGGTTATGTTCATCCTTTCATTGATAGACGATCATAGATTGATCTGGAATATGAAATGTGACTTCCCTTCATTGGGAATTGATATGAGCTCCATATAAAGAAAGCCAATCCATGCCAAGAAACACATCAAATTCCACTACAGGAAGGATCACAAGATTTGCAGGAAGCACTTTCCCAAAAACTTCAATCAGAGAAGAATTATAAACTTTCGATGCGACTGTTGTGCCATTAGGGGTTGTCACAGCTAACTCAGCATCTAATTTTTGAGGTAATTTGGTGATATCCTTAGAAAATTCTTCATAAATAAAAGAGTTGGTGGATCCAGAATCAAATAAAACATTTTCTACTTTATAGTGGATGGTATATGTACCTTTCCCCACATCGTTATCATACTCCACATCACTGATTGAAATTGAATGTGACATTCCTTTATCTTTAGCCTTAAGAGTTTTTTGACGTCGACCATCATCATCAACCCTTGGATTTGGGCATTGATTGGAATAATGCCCCATCTCACTGGACATGAAACATTGAAGTGTAGTAGGTTCATTCTGTGTATCCCTTCCTTTGTTTTAATCAATAGACATCTTCTTCCCATAATTCCGGCATTCAAATGCCCGATGACCTTCCTTTCCACATTTGAAACATTTACTTGTCCCTTTAAGACAACTCCCTCCATGTTTCTTTCCACACATTGAGCATAAGGGAAAGCTCATCTTCTTTTCAGTATGCTCTTTAGATTTTCCTTTGAATTCCATTTTCCACTTCTTATAAAACCCATATTACTAATGGGTTACTCCAATCTCCATCTCGACTTTGAGAGCACATATAATGATTTCCTCGTAGCTATTAACGTCCCTGATGGATAACGCCCTTCAAAGACTTGATTTTATGAAACTAAAGAATCAATCGATCTTACTCTCAGGTTGGATAATAATACCAGAAGCGTACCTTGCAAGTCTTGTAAAATTTTCTTCATAAGGATCAACAGATTCATCATCCCATTGCTTCAATTCAAGAAACTCTTTCTCTATCATTGTTCGGAGATTACGAGGGAAGTACTTATTGAAAAATAAGTTCTTGAACTCATCCCATTCCATGGACTCAATTTCATCCCTTTGCCTTGTATTCTTAATAAGATTCCACCATTGATCAGCATCACCTTCCAAACGATACACTACTAAGATGACTTTATCAGGCTCATAACATTGAAGAAATGAAAATATCTTTTCAGTTGTACTAATCCATTGTTCAGAAACTAATGGATCAGTAGACCCGCTGAATGAAGGTGGAAGCTGTCTCATGAAGGATTAAAAAGAATGTTGCTCCTTCCTTTGCTCGTTTGGAATTCCTACATGATTCATAGCTTGAGAAAGTTGTGTGATCATGGATACAATATTTTTCATTCTAGCTCCCATAACGTTTGGTTGCTCAGGGGGACAATCATTGCATTTCCCGTCGCATTCCGCATTAACACGGTTCCTTCGGGTTCCAGCCATTGACTAAAACCAAGAATAATAGTGCGAGAAACACTAATTATAATAGGAAAAGCACATAATCAAGAATAAAATTTCACTCTTAAGGTCTTATCCTAGGTTATTCATGGCCATTTCTAAAACACTATGATTGTGTTCTATGCTTATACTTATCCTTTGGGTTCTTACTAAGGCTTTCACATCTTAATTTTCCAAAGGTTGACTATACCTTTCCTATGATACCAACTATAATGACCCATACATTACATAAATTGTTAATACATCAAAATTGAATCATACTTATTACAACATATAACAAAACCAGGAATGAACCGTATAGGTATAGTGTCTTTAGAAACTGGGAAACATAAACAACTTGTTCATAAAACATAAACTTTGCCTCCCACTTATTTCATCATATCTAGAGTCCCTTTTTGGAATATCCTACTTAATAACCTTCTTCCTGACCTTGGGAAATAAAACATATAAAAGGGTGAGCTCAAATGATCAGTAAGGGTAACCAAAATAAATAACAATCACATCATATTCATAAGAACATAACTTTTGGAAATCTTAACCTGCAAAAGAGATCATAATTTCATAACATGGGATAAATCATAGTAGTGAAATGTAATCACAATAATCATAACATAAAACATGAAGCTTTGTTTCATACACACATAATCATAGAGAATAATTTCGTAGTAGTCAAGACTCATTTCCAAGACTATCTTAGCGGACAAAGTCCATTTCTGAACCGAGTTCACTCCTCGTTTCAGTCCTGTTTCACTGAACCGGTTTAACCCGCCGTTCCAGCCATGTCTATATCATGAGATATAAAATCCTTACCCAATGCATTGTAGGGAGATATAAGTCCCACCCTTCTCATAATGATACCATTGTTATGTGTGCCACAAAATCATAAACCATACATCATAGCATAACCCATGTAATAAAAACGGGAATCTTTAAACATTGTGACGTCATAAAACAATTCATATAAGATAAAATAATTCATAAAAATATTTCCATCACACCATAATCAAATCCATGTAATAATAGTGATAGAAACAGAACCCTTTATTGTCTTAGATGGAAAATAATTTTGATAATACACTTGAACTCCAATCTTGAGGAAAATATCCTTTCTACTTCAAAAACATTTTTCTTTTCTTAACATTTCTTACAATTTTAAACTAAAAGAAGTTGATTAAAAATAAACATGGAAACTTGTAAAGGAATATTCTTTGAAATTTTGTTTTAAAAATCCATTCATGCCGTATAGGTTAAAAAACATTCTTCTCGTACTTTTGTCGGAAAAGTCAAAAAGTACGTCGTACGAAAAATGACAAAAGACTCCTTTCATATCTTTTACTAAAAACTCACCGAAGGGTAAAATTGGATTTAAAAAATTTTAGGTGTATGGAAATAATATTACATATTGAGGAAACATGGATTTGGATGATGAAATACACCCCAGTAAATTCCAAAGTATAAACAATCTTGGATAAAAATAAGATTGTGATATTTCCCTTACCGTAGGTCTGATTTGCCTCATAAGTGTCCGAAACTCCTGTATAATGATTTAAATAATGTTATTGACTTATTCCATAATCATAATTATTGTTATGATATCATTTATGGTCATATTCTTAGCTTCTTATTAGTAATATTTCATTACTACTTGTTATTCGGGTGTTTATTACTTTTTGTTCTTATGCGTGTTTTGTCGAATAAACTGTTATTATTCTCTTTAGGTTATAGATACCTCATTTCCATAATGGTATTAGTGTAATATATATCATATTTATTCATTCAATTCATTTATATAATCATTATTCAATGAAGATCATGTAGAACGAGTCGCATCACATTGTGGAGACGGTATTCCGTACGCACGCACGAGTGATGATATCATTCCTATGATCGTGTAATTGTTTTGTACTGTATGTATACTATTTCAGAATCAATATCAATTTATAGTAGTCATATATAGTCATTCTTTAAACCATTATACCCATCCATGTAAGGTGGTGGTGGAAAATAGATTACACCACGGCGTGGAGACTGTATTCTGTACGTACGCATGCGTGGTGATTTCTTTTTCCGTAGGATGGATAGATGGTGAAATAGGGTTGTTTCATACTTATAATAACATATTAGTATATTATTTTTACTGATGTTATTACTTTATAATGAAAAAACTAAATAATAATAAGTGGAAGAAGAAATAAAGATGAAAGAATCGGTAAAAGACATTACCTCTTCTTTGAAGTGCTTCTTTGAGACCTCCTTTTAGGGAACTAAAATAGGTATTTGAAGAAGACCAGAACCTCTAGGATGTTTCTAGGGTAGTGGAGAGGAGAAATTGGCAGGGGTTGGACGAGCTTGAAGGGTGAAAGTGTTGTGAGGAAGAGGGGGAGGTGGTGCCCTTTTATAAGGGAGGAGAGGGGTACCTTTGGAATAACTAAAACTATTATTTTATTATATAGTCAAATTAGGTTTTAAATAGCTCAAAATTGATTTATTTCGAAGCTAAGGTGTGTTTGGGTATAAATCCTCTCATACAGTAGAATTTAGACAAGTTTAGGTTCCTATTTTAACCTTATCATTTAGATTTAACATTAAGTTAAATAATTTTACTTTTACCTTGTCTTCTTGTGTTCTTATACTATAAGGTTAATAAACTTACTATAGGCAGCCAAACGAACCCCAAGTTGTTTATTATTAATATATATAACCTTATATAAGTCATTTGGCCCAACCTTATATTTTAAGGTATAAAATAACAATTACTAATATAATATTTGTTTTAAAAACTATTTTATGTCAATTTTGACACTATTTAGAAATTGATTTTTGTGAAACTCATAACAAAATTATTAGTTCGAACAAAGTTAATTAAATCAATACTAACATGTCATGTTAACCGATAAAATTATTGTAATTCATAAAAAGTCTCAAATTACATTTTATTGGGTATTTATAACATCAATTATGTAAATATTTCATTAATAAGATAATTACTGCATTATATTTGTGTCATAAATAAATTATATAACGTCCAAAAATTTCAAATAAAATATCATTATCTAGAAAATATTCTTATCTTTCTAATGAATATTTATAGTCGATTTTATCTTATGTATAACCCTATATTAAAAATGATTTTCTTATTAAACATTGATTTTAACTATTTTAACCCTTCTTAATAATAAATGTCCTAATCTAATCCATGTGGGCCTAAATAGTCATATTTTATTCCTAAGGTTGTTTTTGGTCGAATTACACTTGTCCAATAGAATTAGGACATGTGTTAGGGTAATAATAATATCATTTTTACCCTTAATTACCCTATTTACTTTTAACCGTGGTAATAAAATGTAAAAAGTTACTATTTTCCAAAAATTATTTTCATCTCATTGAATCACATTTTACTTACTGACATCAACTGTGTCTCTCAGATTTTGGAAATTCCACTCACAGAAGCGATAAAATTAAGTTTCATGAAAAATTCATTTTTCTTAACTACCACTTAGTGGTTTCACTATTCATCAAAAAATGAAAGTTTCCAGAAAAGTACCAAAATTTCACCCTCATCTAATTTCGGTATTCTGAATCCAAAAATGAAGTCCATTTTAAAAAATAAAATTTATAAAATTTCAAAAAGTGGTTATTACTATTCATAACGGCTAGTTTTAATAATATTTTAATTGTATATCATTTTTTAGTGAAACTCGGTATTGCGTACGACGCAAGCTATCGAGGAAGGCTGTGGTTGAGTGTAAAGCAATTCAAGCTAGTGTTGTGTGTAGTAAAATATTCCTTAGATGATTTATATAACATAAAAACAAAATATTTCCCAAAAAAGTCTCAGGTGTTACATAAGAGGATAGTGTTTTTTAAGATAAGCATTATTCATGATCCACGAAGAAGAGTTGTGGGCACAGAATGATGTGGGACTCTAGTAGACACACTTGAAATAGAGGGAAAATAGAATCTACCACCATCAATAGAGGTACCTCCATTTCAACGAACCAATTGGATACATTACAAAAATATAGCATTTTATCGAGGTTAAAATACACTAATAATTGAGTATCTATTAAAAGGGATCCCTTTTATAAACACAAAAAAGCACTAATAAAGAAATATTTTATCAGTACTAGAAAAAAGTACTAATAAAAAGGTATTTTATCGGAAAATTTTTTATTGTTCATAAAAGACCAATTTTATCAAAATTTTTAAATACCCACTGATAAAAGTAACAAAAATTTATACTATTCAAAAATATTTCTGAAAATATGAGTTGTAAGCGCTATGTGAATCCTCTATCACTACCCACATGCCACCGCCATAGCTCCCCACACACCCAAGCCACCCCCCACCCTTTTATAGTGCTCACCATAATCCCCCCCCCCCCCCCGCACCCCTATCATCCTTAGGATTCGAACTCGAGACCTCCCTTATACGTGCCTGAACCCTTTACCACTCTTACATAATGATTTGTTTTCCATTTAATGATATATCAATCTATTTATATATATATATTTAATTACATTAATTCATATATTAATATATATTTATATTAATATATATATATATATTCATAAATATATATATACATATACATATGTATTTATATATTTATATATTTATTCATATATTAATATATATATATAGTTATTTATATTTATATAGTTAAATATTTATTTGTATATTAATATATATTAATAAGGTCAATTTTAATACACTTATAGAACATGTTTTGTGTTTGTTTATAAATAAATATTTAAATACATATATACATCACAAACACACATATATATTATATATGTATATCTATAAGTATAATTTTTCATATTTATATATATTTTCAAATATTTTATTTTTATATGTATATACGTGTTCATGAATATATTGATAATATATATTAGTTTATCAATACAAACACTCAAAAAAATATATATATAGACACACACACACACAGTCAATATATAAGTATATAAATAATCATATATTAGTATCTTAAATAAAATGGATTTTTCTTTTTATTTAGATAATACTTATATTTTGAAAAATATATTTTATATGTAAATATATTGAATTATTTATTTATAAAATTTAATTTTTTTTGTTTGAATATATATATATATATATTTATATATATTTGATTATAAATAGCAGTACATTTTGAAAAATGATAAAATTTTAAATCCATAATATCAATATGAATGTATTTTCTCCGAATAAATTAAGTATCCATTGAGAAAGGAAAAAAGGACCCCCTTAAACGAGGCTAAAATTCCATCGAATATTGAAAAATTGGGGTAACCTGAAAAAAACTCAGTTATGTAGGTCTTATGCGTCTTTTTTGGCCTCAAAAAATAGGATAGAGGGTTTACCCTAAGTAATCAAGGTGTAGAGCTCGTCACAGACTTCAATTTGATATGTGCTAGAGGATGAAAATACATCATTATCAGAAGTTATTGCCGTTGGAAATTTGAGTTACGTTTTCAAACATATTTTAAATATTCTATTAATTGTTTGATTTTTTGTCTTCAAATTGTTATTAAATGACTATTACTCAATAATAATTATTAATTTATTAATTAAAAATAATTTTTTAAAAAAATTTATAATCCATTTTCACAAGATTTATTATATATTAAGTGTAATTGTTTATTTATACATTTCTAAAACTTGGTTAAAATATATATATTATAATTATATCATTATATTATTTTTAAATATTTTTTTGAAATAAACCTTTTATCAGCTCTAGTAAAAAACGTTCTGATAAAGATCATCCTTTAATAGTCTTACTAAAAAAGAATTGATAAAAGCGGGACCCTTTAACAAAACTAAATGAAGCATTGCTAAAGGGGGTACCTTTACTAGCACTAAAAAAGCACTAATATAGTGTAACTTTTAATGGTGTTTTTAGCAGTGTTAAAGGGTGGCACTTTGAAAACCAGCTTTTATGAAAGTGAATGATTGGGAAGTCATTAATGTTGTCATGTTCTATGACAAAAATACCCCGTGTTTTATTATAAAAGATATATATTGTGGTAAAAAAGGATATTGAGAGGAAGTTTCTACTTGTATATATGAGTTATGGAAGAATTAAATATAAATATAAACAAATAAAGATCATTGAAGTCAAAAATAAATAAATAATTAAATAGAAACTAAATATTACTTAATGTTTAAGGATGATTTCTTATAGTTGGTATCAAAATAAAATGTTTGATATTGATCCTTAGGAACCCTCATAGATGATAATTATTTGAACTATCACTCACTCCCAAGGGATTCATGGGGGAATGTATTCCAGTAGTGATGGTTATATGAATCATAATATTAGATTATAGTTTTTCACTCAGGTATGGATCCTTTTAATTTTAGTCTAATACTTTAATTTGGACGTAATATGGAATTCTACTACGTTCACGAGTGTCTTGGGCTATCTGAGTCTTGTTCAAAACTCAATAAATTAATTTTGGAAGAAATATTCAATATGCAAGGTTAGTGGAAACCAGGTAGTAAGATAAGAAAAATTACTTCTAACCATTTGGGGCTCGACTGTACGGTGTTTTAGAGTTCACATTTTTTCCTAACAATGCGCCAGGGGTCGCATGCTCGTGAAAAATTAAAGACATTGTCGTAGTGGTGTTTGACACAGTTTGCACATGGTTTATCAAAATATATGGCCTAACATTGCGAAATACCCCTCCCTAATATGGAATAAAACATTGACATATTTAAATGAAATTAATTTTACATGCCCTTAGTTTATTAATAAATCAATAAAAAGTTCCAATTATATAGGGACATTGACATTATCAAAGGGGTCGTCTTACTCGAGTTAGTCATGGATTTTTGAGGTAATTCCTTAACCACTTGTGGATGTCATTGTGATTCATTGATGCTAGTTGTCAAGGGTGAGACCCACCTTAGAACCCGGTCATTTCCTATTAGTGTATTCCTAGAATGACATCGGAGGATCCCATCATTATTATTATAGGATTCCTTAGAAACACTCCAACAATATAATTTGATGTCTATGCATATGTGGAACCTTGTATAAACCTATGTTCCAAGTCATTTTTTAACCCGTTTTACTTTAGATTCTTTCCTTAAACTCATTTAGAATTAATATTATGAAATGCCTTTGGTGATGCACCTCGGATTACACTGTTATCATTAGAGATAAGCTACATTTATTACCAATGTTGTGTCGAACCATGTGGTCAAGGATTCTTTCATGATTAACATGGATCTCCTTTATTATTAACATCATTATTAATGACTTGATTACTACATTGGATCCTTTATTAACATAATTACTATTATATGCCTTATTATATCATGGATTTGTTATTATAATTTCATGCTAGAATGTTGATTCTAATTTTACCTGATGTATCCTACATATATAAACATGAACATAATTAATAAATGAAATGATTAAATTTTAATACACTAGTTGAGGATGAAGCAGGTACATGGATATTTATGTTATTTTACTAATGTACATTCATATATGCATGATTTCACATTGTTTGAATTTATATTTCATGCATTGAATTTTATAGATACCATTGCTGGTTGCCTACAGATTTTTATCTCACACCCTATCCATGAGCCATTAGTACCTTGGAAGATTACACATATTCATGTGCCAATAAAGGGAAGCACACCACTTTAAACACTGGATTTCTTGCTTGATTTAGGATACATTTGGGTAGAAAATGATTGAGATGGAGCTTGGGATGCTAGTATAGTTTTTGGATTCCTTTTTTCTAATTTCTTATATCATGTATTTTATGATTCTTCGTATCCATGTTTCCACGATTTATAGATACATGAAATACATTATCATTAGCTTTTGAGTATTATTAACAGTTGTATAGTTATTTATTACATCAGTCAGCTTCTATGGTGCCATATGTTTATAACTACTTCCACTATTTTTTTCATATTATAATTATTCTCTATTCTAAACTATATTAATGAGGTCATAGTCTCCCCATAATCACACCATAGGATCTCACTTCTATTAGGCAGCCTCTGGCATTTGGTGCTATGCGACTGAGTCCATGGGGCCATCCAGGACCATGAAACCAATGAGTGGCAGCTAGGATCAGGTTGTCAAAAAGTTTTACTAGAGTGGTTACTTTGTTTCATTACTATTTATATACAATATACTGGATATTAGAAATTATTTGGAACTTGGTTATAATCCATTACTTGGCGTGGTTGACCCATGATTGGGGTAAATGTCGAGTGCCTAAAATATAATTATTTTTATTCGATTTCATATTATAGTTTTTATAATTTCACCATGGGGTGATGCACATTCTATGTAATGGTTATTATTATTCATATTTAGTATTTTACTTCATCAATGGACAAATGATACGAGGGAATGTAGAATTGTTAAATGCATCATTAAAGGAACCTAGAATTCACAGGCCATGCATATTTTCATTTCATAGAGGTGAATTTTAGTGCTTTCAATTCGTGATTTTCTTATGAATGTGGAATGTGACTCATTTATATAAACACATGTGATGCTATCTAACTACTACTGAGTGATTTCTAGATTAAATTCACACTGTAAGAAAAATATTATATACCAATGGTTTTAAATCGTTGGTATAACATATACCATTTATTGTCCAAACCATTCGCTAGTGAGGCATGGGGATAATTATATACCAATAGTTCATCAATAACAATTGGTATATGGATTTGAAAAACACTTTATACTAATGGTTCAAGTAAAAAAGTGGTTTTACCAACTATATAATACATTTGTTAAAGTTCAATTTTCATGTCTTCATCAATGGTTTTAAAACTGTTGGAATACACTTTTAACACCAGTTATAATAAACCGTTGGTAAAGATTGAGTGTAGAGATCTATAACTATTGTTTTCAAACCGTTGGTATAGAATTTTACCCTCATTTTACTTGAAACCATTGTTATAGAGTCCTTTTTCACACATATACCAATGGATTACATCCTTTGTCATAACCTTCCATCAATTCCACCAGCAGGCATGCTTCCTCCTCCTGCACAATTACCTACAAGTATACACATTAGTATTGGACAACCGAATTCAGTAATTACCTGCAATTAATTACATGTATAACACATAATTCAAAAGGAAATTAAATAAAAACATAATTCAATTTATTATTCAATTCTGAATTCAATATAGAATTCAATTCATAGTTCAATTCACAATTCAATTAATAATTCAAAAGATAGTTACCTTGTGAAATATAGAATTCAGAATTGAATTATAAATATTTTACATTCATAATTCAAGGTCCTATTATACTAAATTTTTATTTATTGAGCTTTCTATGTGAAATTTGTATTATATGATTCTATATTAAATTAAACTTAGAGGATATACACAATTTATAGAAATGCTACAACATTATAATAACATATTGATTATTCCAATACAAGACAGAGCTATATTCATCAGAAGAACAAGTAGTTTATCATAAAAAACTAGATCTTTAGAAAGAAAATGTTTTATAAGACCTTATTTAATGTAATAGATTATTGATATAAATACTATAGAATTTTTCAAACCCAAATACTGATGGATTTGCAATGAATACATAATTTTATTAATTTTATATTGATATAAATTTGTGGTGATGTTTTCATATTTATATATAATAATTTTATATGTTATTAGAGTTTTAGGATACTAATGAATTCACAATGGATTTTGAATGTTAGAGTTAGTCTAAATATATACTATATATATATGAGTCAGTTTTTAATCATTATATATAAGTAGGATTCAACATGAAATTATGTAATATTTAAGTATAACATTATAACATAGAAAATGTAAAAATATAGAGCACCTGTAAAAATACACTTCCCCATATAGAACTAGAGCTTGAAAGACCATATAGAACTAGCACCTGCAAAAAAACTCTTTTTAAAACCTCATATAAAGTAATAGATTAATGATATAAGGGTATGTACTGATGTAAGACCCTATTCCTTATAGTGTTGTACTTTTTATGGTATAAGTATATTATTATCGCCATAAAATTACAATGATTATAAGTTATGTTTAATTCACACACAATATATTGAAAGGTACTATATATATTCTACAGAGTAATTATATCATAATTTATTCATATAACACTTTCCTTTAGTTATATTTCTTTAAAACCCTTGAATAAAATCCTATGTTATCACAAGGATTTCACTATATCAATTTGAATATGATCTTCTTCCTTAAATAACATATCTTCAAATAAGTAAATATTAATATCTTAAATTATGTCATGTTGTTTCTTTTGCATCAAATCAGATCAACAATTGGTCTTCAACTAATATTGTGTGAATAAAATAAATTTCATATATCTTTTTATAGTACTTTTCATTAAAATACATATGACTAATATTACTATAAATTTGTATGTTTATTGGGTCATTAATATCTCAAATGTTCAATTTCCTATACACGTCAATGATGAAAGAAATTATTAATTCAGTGGAAATAAGATTTTTCATGTTTAACAACATCATGATCTGGATATATAGGGAGGTAAATCCCATCCTCATCGAATTATGGTTCTATGGTTTTTTATCCTTTTCTATAGTCACATATAAATCAAATGTGATATTACTGAATTCTAGATTCTCTAAAACTATTTTGTAATATCTATGTCTAAAGAATACATGTAACTAATAAATTTATTATTTATTTTTTAATTTTATTTACAATAACATGGCTACTAGTTTAATGGATAATAATTTTTTTAGTATACATATGTTCAGTACAGAATAAAGTGAATGGTTGACATGTTTCTCTCATAAATGAGGAAGGAGTAGGAAACATGCACTACTCTCCTTTTTAGGAAAATTTGGTACATTTTTTGAACATATACATTAAAATACAAATGGTAAATTACATATTCATGTGTTATTGCATTATATTGATGGACTAAGAGATTGAAAATCTTATTCACATCATGATTGGGGTTAATTGGAATAATCTATAATTCATTTTTTGTTTTTACTAATGAACCACATTTGCTAATGATTTTCTCTACACCATTTTGTACTACTATAAATCAATATAACATTAATGAGATAAATTTGGATGGGGTTATCACCAATGGGTACCTACACTCATTCACTAACATAATACGTTATGAACAGGAATAATAATAGGATACATTCATTTAAGTATATCCATGAACACTATATTTGTCAATTAATAGTAGTATCATTATCTACCACCATGATCCTAATGCTAAATACAAAATACCTAAAGGTATAATCAAGAAATGTTATCCCAAAAGAAAAAATTTAATAAAAATTACATTTTTTTTCAAGAGATGTAATGTGGCATTATAATTCTCAGAATGTAAAATCATTCATCTTTTTCTAAGGTGATTTATTTATTTTACACCGTATAAAACATTCAATAGATTTATATAGATCACCTAAAACCACAAAATTGTTTAAATAAATAATATTTTATTATAGATAAATGTGAACATCTTTGAGTTCTTTCGTAATGTGTAGAAACTATTACCAATATATATGGGTTAATATTAGAATGACACCATGTTATAGCTTACTTTTTCTCATTTTTCATCTCTCCTACCCTGAATTCATCCACTAGTCTGTGGGAAAATTTATTTAGGAATATATTATGATAAATACATTTAGAATATTATAGTGATATTAACATTGATTATAGTCTTTGGAAAATTGGGATTATAGGTTACTAATAATATATTTTTTATTTAACTCATTCCAATTAATAGGAAAGCCATATTGGATTAGTGGAGTATTCAAAGTTCCCATATCAATCTATCACTCCGATTGAGCTCTCATTATCTATTAAATTCATATATATATGATATATGTGATGTTCAAGGAATCATACGTTAAATATAAATCAAAAATAAATTATTCTAACCATTAATTAAAACACTTAAATGAGAGTTATTTTGAATGATTTATTTATAGGTATATTGAAATATCACTGGGAAACTATTTGATAGTCAATTAAAACTGAAATTTGGGAAAAATATTATAAATCAAAAGAGTGAACCATTTTTTGGTATGATAATTACTTCCCACCCTATTTTGTGAGAATAAAGTCCATGGAAGAATGGGATAACTTTTGTACCTACAAGAGATCATCGCCGTTGTTAAAATGTTTATGAAAATTATGTTTTATTATAGTGTACTATGATTTTGATGGATCCACTGAGGAAGTAACTAGGAATGTGACTAAAATATTTATTATTTCCCAAATTAAATAAAACAATGTCATATAATCTTAAACCAACCTAACACAAAATGCTCAAAATAGAACAAACACAAAACAATATAATCCAAACTAGTGTAAAATAAATCTACAATATTTTATTTAAATGGAATAGAAAAGAAAAAAGCGAAACCAAATGGAGTCGTCTTGAATATGATAGAATCAAACCATGTATGACTAAACCATATTGAATGAAAAATAATTTAACATGGGAGAATATTGTGAAACTAATCCAAAATGAACCAAATTATGTTAAACATAACTAAAATGGACCCAAAGAACCCAAAATGATCAATTATACTTGATTTTACATGATTCAAAAAAAATCAAACCATATTTAATCAATTAAAATATACATATATAATTAAACAAACTGAAATAAAAGTAAATTTTTTAAAATAAAAACAAAACAGATCACCGTGACTTTAGTCGCAATGAACAGAACAAAAAGAAACTAAATCTAAACAAAATAAAATCAACTATACATAATTAAATATGAAGGTAATATATCATAATAAATCTATATATAATAGAACTAAATATAACCAAATAAATCTAAATATAATGTATTCAATCTATACTATAATGAATTGATGTGAGTTGAGTTAAAGGGAAGAACACATTACTAAATTAAATTATAATAAATAGAATATTACTCACTAGTAAAAAGGACCTCTACTCATCATGGAAGGGGAAGAATATGGAGGATGGATTATTATGTATGGGGAACAAATTTTAATGCTTCTAGCGCTAGGGTTCCATCTTTACACGAGTTAAATTTCAGGAGGGAAATCCCATGTATGTAATTTAGGAGGGAGTCTATATCGACAGTTTTTAAACTATTGGTATAATATTACACATATAAACTATAACAACAATATTGAGTAACCATTGGAATATCCACTAATATACTAATAGTTCTGAGTAACTTTTGTATATGTACTAATATACCAATGGTTAAATGTAACAGTTTTCCTAACCGTTCAACATCAACCAATTTACCAATGGTTACATGTAATCATTGGCATATCCTTGGATATATGCTCATATACCATTGGTTATGGTATAATGTTGGTATAAGGGACTTATACCAATGGTATTTGGAAATCATTTGTATAGTTCCATGGCTATAGGATCAAATTACATTTGTTCCATGTGGTGTATGGTCCCTCATGGTTTAAAAGGGTAATTTATCGAGTCAAACAATTAGAATGAAATTGAATGGAAGTTTATTTTAGTGATAAGTTGTATGAGCCCAAATTTACTAGAAATATAAATCCATTTAAATAAACCTTGATATATAAAAATGTGAAAATGGAAACTCTTAACGAGAAATGGTTTCTAGTAAATGAATATGTTAGTTATAATTGACCCTTCATCTATTGGCCCCCTATAATTTATTTCTGAAAACATATCAATACATGGACTTATAAGCAGTTTGTTGGTGTAGTATAAGACGATTATTGAGATTTTCTATTCTTTTATCATTCATTATTTCTTTTTTTATGCTAAAATATTTTTTTGAAGCCTATTGTTGAAATTTATTGACCAATTTCACTACGATTTCATTGTGTTGTGTGCTAGGAGGGTGGTGATGGCCACTTTCTAGATCCAGTGGGCCTAGAGCCACCCATTTTTCATCCAAGAGTTCCACTTGAGGCAGTACCTATTATACCTGATCATGGAATTGATTCTTAGCTTTGTAAGATATTACTATGTATAATGCATTCCATGAATGTTTCTCCACAACCTTCACCTACAATTGTTTATCTGACTAGTGAATTCCAGTAGTAGCATCCTCATACATTCATGGGGGATGATGGATTACAGGCTATAGAGTATTGGATAGAGGAAACTCTGTTTATCTTTGATCATCAAGAGATGACTATAGATTAGAGTGTTAAGATTTATACTTACATGTTGCGTGATTCATCCAAGAATTGGATGGATGTGATCACCCAGGAGGGTGACCATTAGGGACTGGTATGAGGGCGATTTACAAAATGCTTTTTTTGATTAATTTATTTCGTTGATGTCGAGAGTTGACTAAGATAGAGAGTTCATGCATCTATCATAGAGTGTCATGTCATTTTTGGAGTATTCAGTGTATTTTATTGGGTTTCAGTGCTTTTCACCACATTGATATGGTGATGATATTTTTCATTCTAGATGTTGTGATAATGGGTTTCTGTATGCCATCTATACTAAGGTAAATGGAATTCACCTCTATAACTTTTTTAAAATAGTTAATAAAGTTATTATCAAATTGAGAAACATGAGGGTATGCAATAGTACTTGGCATAGGGGACCAATGCTGAGGTAGACCAATAGTTCTTTTAGTAGCAAGAAAAATTCCCTTCAGGTTTAACATTGGGGATGTGGTGGTCCTAGTAACCGCACTGGTAGCTCGGTAGTGAGCCATCATTTTGGACTATAGGGGAAGATAATATCTTAATGTGATATAGATTTTATGGAGTGCCATGATTGTGGATTTATGTTTGTTATTTAGACATTTTTTCATACCATTAACACTTCCATTAGTGATATAGGCTCTACACCAACTCCAGAAACCTGATTGCTTGCTTGCCTTAGGTTGGAGCTAGGTAACAGATGACCGAGTTGGATATCAAGATGCCTGAATAGTTTTCTGATTCCATTTTTCTACTTTTTTATAACATTTATTGTCTTCTACATTGTATCCATGTTTTCTTACATTATATATACATGACCTATATTATCACTAGAATCTTAGTACTATTATTATATATTCATTTATTTATTATTTCAGTATACTTATGATATTATATATGTTTGTTACTTGTTATGCTATTTTCCTATTATTATATTTATCCTATATGCTGTACATATGTAATTAGTGAATATTCACCCCTCAAACACACCCTAAGCTATCGCTACTTGTTAGGAGCCTCTAGCATACTGGGAGATGAACATGAGGCCATGTGGCCAACCAGGCTCAAGTAAACTTTGAGTGGAACCCAGTTTCTGGATGTCAAACACACCCATGGGGTGTAGCCACTAATGGAGTGTAGGTATAGGTATCGATTATAGACCATTGGTTATATGTCTATACTATTATATTTTGTATCAAAGGGATATTTAAAATAACATTAGAGTTTAGGATAATATAAATATAATACCATATAATGAATATACATTATGGTTATGTTGAAATTATATAGAATTTGAAGATTACCATGATTATTCCTTTAAAGGAAGTATGAACAAAATGGGCTTAAATAAAGGATAAGGGGAAGATAAAGAGGAAAGGAACCATGAAGATGATATAATTTCAAATCAAGAACCTAAAATGGTTGGAAATAGTACCGATCAGTTTATTATAATTATGGATTATTTGACACATTCTATAAATGGTGGTTTTGTACATGCTAGAAAATAAATAGATCTACCAAACAAGAATATGTAAACAAAAGAGTATTTTATGAGAAATTATCTTCCAATATTTAGTGGATATTATGACCTAGTGATAGTGGTAGGATCAATTCATTCCCCATGAATTTTAATCAATGGAATGGGATGTTAAGATCATAAAAATGCAAGTCTATATAATTACATATATAAAGGTGAATCCAGCAAGTTCTGCTCAACTATTAAGAATACCATACAAGGGGTAATGATTCATAACTAAAAATGTGATTAATTTACTAATATTTTCTTTGATAATTATTTTCTCCAATGATTCGAATTTATGATGGAAAATAAATTCATGAAATTAGGAAAAATTATGAATATTTAGTGGTCGCTTATTAAGAAAAAATCATTTGATTGGAAATATATAAAATAATATATTTTCATATCATGGTAGTAAAATTAATTGTTTTTACCTTGTATTGAAGCCACAATACAATAGATAATTGACATACCATGAATTCTAATGTTTTGAGAAACTTTTAAGATTTTTATACAATTTAAAAAAGAATTTTACTGAGGATCATGCATGCCACGAAAATAATTCTAGGAAAATGTTTAGTTTTTTGAAATGGGGAAGAATCTATCAATGAAATCCAGAGGTATGAAAATAGAGTTCCAATATTTTTCGAAGTGTGGTAAAAATAATACTAGAGATTGTCTTGTATAATATGTAAATTGTTTCCAATGTGGTAATTTTGGAAGTGTATCCCATGACTTGGAGTCAAATGATTATGAAAAAAATCAAAAGAAATTATTAAGATGTTTAAATTTGAATGAGTTCTAGAAATATTTTAATGTGTATATATAGATACATATTATTGGATGAAATAATTAATACTAAGAGGATAAAGGTATTGAAAAATAATTTTCTACTACTATGGTTCATGTTTGGCTATTTTTTGTTGTTTTAAAATATATGTTACTTATTTATTCAAATAATTAAAATACCTTGTTTGGAATTAGATATTCACATTCTATCATTTTTATAATAAATTCCTCAAAAATAATCTCATGAAAAGAATATTGAACTTTTGATGAAAAATACATGTACAAATATTAATGAAACAATGATTTATAAGAATATTCTAATTTTTATTAGTACAATGTTCATTCTTGAAAATATTTCTTAATTTTCCACGGTAGTGGTTGATATTAGTTTTAGTGTGGATTAGATTTTTTTATCATGCTAAGATAATTTAAATGATAATAATTTTTTATTAAATTATTTCATAACATTAGTAACCTACTAGGAAATTGATAAATTGATTAGGGATGCTGGAGAAAGATACCTAGATAATGTTTTTGAAAATTATAAAATTCTTTATATTAGTTGTGTTCTTATAGTAAATGTATATGTTGATATATTTCCTAATGATTTTCTTAGTGTTATTCATGATCAGGATGATGAATTTACTGTTGATTTAGTTCCTAACTCTCATACTATTTCAAAACCCCCATATCAAATTGGTGATGTAGATATTTTTTAATTGAAAAACCAGTCTCATGATATCACTTGATAAAGGTTTCATTCATTCTAGTACATCACCATGGGGTTCTCTTATTTTTTTTAAAGAGACATTCTTACATTTTAATTGTCATTGATTATAGTGCATTGAATAACATTACTATTATGAATACATATATGTTTCCTTATATCATTGAATTAATTGATCAGATCCAGAGATATCAATTGTTTTTAAAGGTTTATATGTGGTCCATGTACCAAAAACTGAAGGTTATGGAGTATATCATTATGAGGAAAATGTTTTACGCTAGATACGAGAAATTGGAATTTATAGTTATTCATTTTGGTATGTCTAATGGACTAATTGTACTTATAGATCTTATGAATATTCATTTCTGTGAATATTTAGATAATATTGTGGTTTTTTAGTTAATTATATATTGGTATATTATAAATTTATTCATGATCATGAATGAAACCTAATTACTATTTTCAAAAAGATAAATTAAAATAAACTATATTGAAAATTTAATATGTGTGATTGTTGGTTGCACCAACTTTGTATCCAAGACTATATGATTTCTAATGATGACATAATTGTTTACCTTACTAAAACTAAAGTTGGTAAAATGGGAAATACATAATAATTTCTCATAAATTAATTGTTTTCATTGATTAATGTGTTTCTACTGGGGGTTTGGTGAAATATTTTACTATTTATCTAAACCACTAACTTGGTTAAATCTCAAAGGAGTAAAATATATTTAGATTAAATAATGAAATAATTGTTTTTAAGAACTAAAATCAATATTGTTTAATGATTCAGTTTAGATCCTGACCTCTAGAAATGGGGAATGTTTTATCCACAATGATACATCATTGGAAGGACTTGGTTACTTCTTAATACTTAATGATCATGTAATTGGTTATTTATAAAATTAACTGGATCCTAATTTGTTAAATTATCATACAAAAAATATAAAATTTTCTACTATATGTTTTTTAATTTAAAATTTTAGTGGCATGATGGGTATGGATTCTAGTATTAAATATATATTGGTCATAAAATCAAGATGTATATATTCACATAGAAATATTTGAAAATGAGATAAACTATATAAATTGAATTTATTAAGTATTACAAATTCACTCTTAATTACCATACTAAAAAATAAATAAAGGTATATGTTACATTGATTTAGAAAAATAACGATACATTAATTATGTTATGTTTATAGAATGACACTTTGGTTAATTATTTAATGAATTTTATCCTAGAAATTGTGCATGTATGAACATTCTCTATTTTTTTGGATTCAGTCTAGTTGAATTTTTCAGATAGAATTAATAAAGCTCTTAAGGAATACCATGATTTTCAAGGAATTTAGAATCTGGTATGGAATGGAAATTTCAAAAAAATTAACATTGATAAGGAAGGTTTTTTGATGTTTAGAAAAAGATTTATGTGCCTTGTGTTTCTTAGTTTATGAGAGAGCTATTGAGTGAAGCTGATAGTTACCCATTTTTTTCTTCCTAATGGAACTAAAATGTACATAGATTATTAGATTTATTATTTGTGGGATGTAATGAATATATATATTGATTAATTTACCATGAAATGTTTCACTTATGAAAATGTTAAATAATAAAAAAAAATTCCAAAGGGGAAACTTCAATAATTTTCTATACTAGAGTGGAAATGGGAAAATATAACCATGGTTTTGATGGTGTGATTTATAAAGACATAATATTTTAGTAATTTGATTTATATTATTTGTAATTGAATAACTAATTCTATACATTTCCTTCTCATTAGTTATAATAAGTATTTAGATAAAATTTCCCAACTCTACCTTGAGTATTTAGTTATGTTACATGGTGTTCCTCTTTCCATTATATCTGACTATGATCTTGGGTTCACATATAATTTTTTTAATGGATTTTAGAAGATGTTGGGTTCTGAATAAAATTATAGTACATATTTTTATCCTCAGTTTGATGATTAGCCAAATTGAATTATTCTTACCTTGGAATACATTATTCGTTCTTCTTCAATGGATTACTAGGGATGTTTGGATGAAAATCAATCATTAATTGAGTTTTCTTATAATAACATTTTGTATTCCTGTAATAAGGTGAAAATGTTTAAGTTATTATTAGTAATGATGTGTTGGAATCCATATTTATTGGATGATGGAGAATAAATGAAGCTTTTGTGACATGAAATAGTAGATTAAATGGATGAGAAGGTGAAAATGATTCATAAATGTATGAGGATGGCTTTGAGAAATAATTAAAACAATATAGATAACTGGATGAATGATCATTCCTTTTAATTTTGTGATCATGTTTTTTTAATGTATCGCTATGGAAAAGTGTTATGTGTTTTGGAAAAATTTTATGTAGAGGCTTTGGTTCATTGGACCACATATAATCATAGAGAACGTTGGATTAGTTTTCTAGTAATTGGACTTTCCTTTAACTTTATCCTAGTTACATAATATATTTCTTGTTTCTAGATTATGGAAGCTTGTTTCAGATTTATATAATGTATTGAGACCTATGATATTTATACTGGAAGATAACCTTTCATATGAGTAAAATAACATTTAGATTTATAACAATATAAAGAATTAACTTAGTCATAAATTAGTTTTTTGAGTTATGTTTTTTGTAGAAAAACCATATGGTTGAATAAGGAACTTGAGAATCGAAATATGCTATGAGGGAAGGATATTTATACTTGTTTAATAATTACATAAAACTTTTAGGAATTATTTTAAAAATTTAAAGAATAATATAATAACCCAGGTAATGTTTTAAAAAATAATTGTTTTCATGAATTAACTATATAGAGTTTTATTTAGAATCTTATGTACTTTTTCATTAATATGGAAATATGATTTATTTCTAACTAAAATAGGTTTTTCGAAATTATATTTTTATTAATAGGACTTATTTAAAAAATATTTAAATTTAATATGTGGAAATTAATTACAAATTTGAATTCAGAATGTCAAAAATTTCTTAGGATGAATTTCTAGGATTTTTATGAAAATATTAATTTTTCAGAAAAAAGTGAAACTACTATTTTGTTGAAATTTTTAATTCATTTTAAATAATTCACAATGTAAAAATATATTTTAGATTAGTTTTAAAATTATAATATTTCTTTTTTTATTAAGTACAATATAATTATAGTCTTTTCTATGAGTTTTATACTTTGGTATGTTATACAGACATCTTATACTTGAATTCCATTTTTATTGGAATATATTTTTTGTCACACTTTATAGGATACTTATAAAATTATTTTCTATTAGTTATATAGATTTCATTTTTTTAAAATAGATTCAATATTTTTAATCAGCATAAAATATATTATTTAATAATTTGATCTTAATTTTTGGTCATAATGAATAATAAAAATCATCAAACTTGGTAACCACGGTAAAAGGGTATATCAGGTCAAATTAAGTTAAATCTAAGTGATGATGGCACCATTTTAAATCTTAATTTTTTTAATGAATTTATTTTGAATCTTATCACCTTAATATTGTTATTTATTTCATTACGGTTCACTTTTCCATGAAAGATTAATATAAAATAATCAAGGTAAATAAAAAGTCAAAATGTCCCCCTCTTGCTTTTAAATATCAATTATGTGTTCACATAGAGATAAAATAAAGTATTGAATTAATATTACTAGTTATTTTGAGAATAAATAAATTATTTTTAATATGTTAAATTATTTAAAAATTTTGGTGATTAAATCTTCCCACTAAGAGTCTACACAATGATGGAACTATAATGTTATTTTTAATTTAAAAATAAAATAAATGATATTAAAAATATTAAAATTAATATAATTTGAATGAATTATTGCGGTCATGAATTATATATATATATATATATAACATTATGGAGAAGTTTAAATGGAATATATTATTATTTTTTCCTTAATTTGATTTTATTAAAACCACTTCAATTGAATAGTCTCAATAATTACAGAAATTTTATTATTAAGTATATAATATATTATTAAATGATTTAAATTTCATAAATATATGATATTTGGAAAATTTAATGTAATATTTTTGAAATTATCAACCATTATCCATTTATTTGTCGTTATTTTAGTTATTGTAACATTATTATCCCTCTAATAATGAAATAGCCGGTACAAAGGGTATGATTAACAATGTGTTTTGTGTGTTACATGCGTTTGTGTTAAAATTAATTTTTTGACACAAATATGATTTTAATCAATAAAATATTATTCCATATATAAAAGTTCTATTTTAAAAGTATAATATAATGATTATTTCTATTTTAGGATTAATTTTTAAATTACATACATAAAAACACTAGTTGTTGCGGTTAAAACTAAAATGGTAAAATTGAGTAACCTTAAAGGTAAAGAGAATAAAATTTCTAAAACAAGTTTACTTTTAATTTTGGTGGTTTATATAAAACATATATCACCCATGCTTAATTACATAACAATTGTTTTGGGCTATTGGATTGAGAGTGAATTCTAATAATTGAATAGTTTTGGGTATTTACAAATAATCCACTTCTTCTCACTAATAAATGGGAACCTCCCCTTCTGTTATCTTCAAACTTAAAAAACATTTTGGACCAGAAAATACCTTCAAAAATAAACACAATAAATCCCTCTGACATCTTATATGCCTCTATTTGGTCATAAATCTAACCTAGGAATGACATTGTTTCAATCCTTATGATGTTGTCTAAATAAGAGTTATCATTCTTAACCGATGGGTTTTGTATAATATATTGTTTCACATGCATAAATTCTTCTTAAAATATGATGAAATAATAACATCCATATCCTAAATATATTTATATTTTATTATGTTAATGGTCACCTATATCCACCTCCACTTCAATTAATTGGGAACAAAACCATCATTCACATGTATGGTGGGGTACTACCACACAAACTGAGGTAATTTGTTTTCCACCACCTCCACTTATTGTTTTTTGTATTGATGAAATTAAAATACATATCTGAACTTCATGAATCATATATAAATACTTTACTATTATATTACCCAATACCATGGTTTATAATTATAGGTAGGGCATAAAAAACTATGGGTATAGTCTATACTCATGACACGATGAACGATGGGTGCTTAAGCTATTGATATAGACATATACCCATGTTTTCGATAGAAAATTTGGGTATATCGTATGTGTATTTCATAATACTCATGGATCACATTAAAATTTGGGTATATACCAATACCGACATTTCTAGGAGCTTTGGGTATAGGTGGTTTTATAGAATTCATATATTCCCACAGTTTTCTGAAACATTGCTATAGAGACCTACCCCCATTTAATAACAACGACACAATCAAAAACCTCTCATAGAACCTAAAAATAAATTAATAACCATGGTAAAAATTTAATTTATTACTATTATTATATATTTTTCATTCAAACATCATGTTATAAATAGTTTTCATGCTATTAAAATTATTATAACATACATACACAGTCCATATCATCAATTAGTTTTAGTCATACACACATATCACAACCGAATCACAAAAATATAGGGGATAAATATCTACCTAATCACCATTATTTTTTTTATAATAATAACCATCATAGGTTCCTAGAACACCAGCATCAGTGTTATCATCATCATCACCATCATCATCATCATCCTCATTATCATTGTCAGCAACATCATCATCATCACCACCACCGCCACCACTAGTACATCTACTCGAACTCCCTTAATACCCTCATTTACATCTATCAAGGCATCATATAAATAGCATATTAATTCCATACATTCAAAGACACGAACCCTAGTATTCAAGAGATTATTCATTAACTTATTAAATTTGAATAATATACAAGATATCACATCCCAAATGGATGAAAAGTCTAGTAGTTTTGGAAAACTAGATACATAAATTAATTTTACATTACAATTTAAGCTTTTAAATAGCACAAAATAACACATCAGGGAACACCACTATTATCCAGATTATCCCTACAAATAAATCATTATTAACTTCTTAGCATCTTTGAGAAAAAATAAATATATTAATGGGGTGATATAAGGTACTCTGTAAGGAAAAATGTACATTGAATGTTATCGTAAATAAGTATAAACAATTAAGTCTAGTTTCATAAATAAAAACACATTCCATTAAAACATAATCAAGAGAATAATATGGTAAGAATAATATATGATCATATAATTCCATAAGAATAATTACATGAGAATGATACTTAACCATTGTTATTATACTAGTCTAATAATTAATTGAAATATCAATAAGTAATCTCATAATAAAGAAATGAATAATGTGGGGAATCTAAAACATACTATCATATCCTTGGCCAAGATGTCTACATTAATTGGTAATGCCTCATCCAAAACAAAGTCTAGTTTGTCTCATGAGACCTACTAATGCATCAAGGGGATATATATGATACTATGTGATAATTACTATGTCCAATTCATTCTTATTATGGATGGGCTTAAATATAATAAAAATTTAAATTCATATTTAAAATAGCATATGAATTAAATTTCCACAAACAATATTCATAAAACATCTAGTGTAATATGTTTAATGGTATCAAAATAGAACATATATAGTCAAAAATAACATAAAAAATTCAATAAAATATGTTAGATGATATCATAATAGATTAACATAAATTAATCAAAAGAATAAACAAAGGGTACTCAAATAGATTAAAATAAAGTAACAAAATAATTGAAAATTTCTTTAGAGAAATAAATATTTTTATACTTTGAAATCAATAATTTAAAATTATGTACAATTATAAATGAAGGCATCTTTAGTGAGAAGATCCTTAAAAACATGTAAATTATTTTTCATGAAATTAATGAATCAGGAAATCTGGAAAATTCAATCATTCTGCAGAAGTTAAAAACCATTTCTTTTTAATTTTGAAAAAAATGATATATTTAAAAGAGTATTTTAAAAAAATTCCTTTACAAAAAACAAATCATTGATGTAACAGTTAATAAAATGAATAAATCAGCTATAAAACCACAGAAACCAAGTAGAAATAAAACATAAGATAATAAAAATTCATTTAACAAACAATAATAACATTATATGAAAAATGGATTAGGAGTTTAAACAAAAGAATGGAAATTTGGATAATAGTTACCTTACCACTTTTTAATAAGCCGAACATTATGTCTCATTAATGATCATCAAATGAAACATTTAATACAATCAAGATAAATATATTCATGATATAATAACTTAATGTTAAGTATAAATACACTAGAGATAAGAAATTAGTGGTCAATATGGCATATATCCCAGAAACCAAAGATTGATGAGAAAACCATTACCGTATGTCTGAGTGCATTATGAAGATGTACATAATGTAGTAGATAATCAAATTGGATTCATTAATTAAATAATTTAGAAACTATTAAAAATATATTTTATTTATTATAATTTTATTGTGTATATTTATGTCAATTTAGATGAGTTATAATGTTTTACAATATTTTTCCTGGAGTATTCATTTCATAGTATTATTGTAAGTTCCCCTTTAGTATAAATATGGTAGTTCTATTAAAAAGGGAATAAATTAACCAAAAGTAATATTATATATCATTAATCATCTTCAATAATTTTAAATGGTCTGATATATATTATGATTATTTGGTACGAGGATATTCATTAGTCAATATTTTGATGAATTTTTTTAAATTTATTTTGGAGTGTTTTACAACCATCTTGAACTTGTGTAATTTTATTTCATATTATATTAACATATTGGGTCCATAACATGATATAGAACATGTCTATTATAATTTCAACTATCACAAAACCATAATCGTTTTATAAACTAAAATACCATTTATTTAATAGTAAACTTATAATGTTGTTTTTTCAATTTCTTATTCCAACATTTGAGGGATTATTTTACAATATTGATAGGAATGTAATAAAATAAAAAAAATTGATTCGTTTATATGTCATAATAAAAATAATATTATTTGGTTGTGATTTGATCTATCTCAACTTCATTTCTTAAACCTAATGATAGATATTAAAGATGATTTGTTACATCAGAAGCACATTTATCAATCAATCCATAAGTCATTCCTTCATCCATTATATATTTTATAAATGAATATAATTTATCACATGTTATCTAGTATGATAAATCATTCTTTATCCTCAGACAAAAATATCTAATGAATAAATTAATTTATTCCATTTGTTGTTAATTTTATGACGTCCCCAAAATATGTCTGTCCAAATTCAATGACCAAAACATTATAAGTAAGATAACTAATTTTAAAAAATGAACATAACATGAGATTTAACTAAATAGTATAAATCTTAATATCACATAAAAAACATATGAATACCATTATCACCTTAAGAGAATAAAGAAAACAACCATTCTTCCAAAAAAGATCTATGGTTTTCAAATATATTCTTTCAATCAAAATATGGTATAAACGCTGCAAATACAACATAAAACATAAACTCAAAAACTAATTTTTTGGTCGCCAATACATTCTAATAAAAATTATTTTATCATTATTATCTCAAAATCATGAACATAGTATGGGTTTCTTTCCCTCAACCACATGTTTTCCAAAATGTTCAACATGCTATTGAATACCTTTTGTTAGTACTATTAATTATATTTATTCAAATCCTTAATGAAAAATTACTATATTAAAATCATTATATATCTCATTATTATTAAAAAAATTAATATCATAACATAATTCATGAATCCAAAAAAAATCATAAATTATTCAACTTCAACTATAGTAAGATAATAATAATGACCATGATCCCATTGTTGTTTCTCAGATATATACCTTTGAGGCATTCGAAAGTCATTTGAATAGTGCCCCATTAAATTGTAGTTTAATCATTGTAAAACTATTTCATAACATTATAATCAATATCATGGTCTCTATTCACTCCACGGTTATAAAAAACCACTATTACCATCATGAAATTACTTGAGTGTTTCCTTCCAAAATTATCACAATTAAGAAATACATATATCTCTTAATTTCATTATAAAACATTTTCCAAGCAATAATAGAGCATCATTCAGACCTTTTAATCCATAATAATTAGTGAATTATTTCTTTTTCTCATTAGAACATGATATTATGTACAATAATGATGAAAATTATTGGGATACATGGCGCCATTAGAATATTAGAATAAGACCATATATGATTTGACCATCCTTATGCATAGGATCATATTTATTAGTGAGAATCCCATTACATCCCTAAGGTTACATTTTTAAATGATAAAATATGTAGTATTAGATCATATCCTTATGAAACATAACATACAAACCCGAAAATAGTGAAATACATAACATAAATTGAAAATTTTATTCATAGATAATCTCATAAATCTAGTTTTTTTGGGACGTTCTTCTATTGTTACCATCAAAGTCCATATTAGTTTTATTTTCCCTTTTCTAGGGTTTTCTAAATATAGATCCGTACTTTTATACTAAACATTCATTGATTCAAACTATAATGACCCTGGCCCTAATAGCCTAGATCTTATGCCTTACTTATTACAATGCCATAAGATACAATAGATCACCAACTAAAGGACTGAATAGTTTAGTAGTTTTGGAATACTAGATAAATATGTTAATTTTACATTATAAATTAAAATATAAAATACAACATAGTAAAGCTATTTTTAAATCCTATATTCTCTTAGATTATCCCTAAATTTCAATAATAATAAACTTATTATCATCTTGGGGATAAATAAAACATAAGAAATAGGTGAGATCAGATGCACAGTGAGGGAAAATATATAGTGGAAGCTATTATAATTAATAATAAACAATATGTCCTAGTGAATTACAATATAAAGGCCATTAATGTATAATCTTGAGCTTAATATGGAAATACTATAATATGATCAAAAAATTCCATATAAATAATTACATGATAATAAAACTTAATGATGGATATTCTACTAGTTTAATAATCACATGTAATATCAATTAAAAATCTCAAAATGAGGTAAATAATAATTAGAGATGTCTAAAACGTACCATCAATACCTCATCCAAGAAATATATATAAATTTTTAATGCCTCAGAAAAAACCCAGTCTAGTTTGTCTCATCAGACAAACTGATTATTCGAGGGGCTATAGTGGGCTCCACCAGACACCTACTATGTTCATTAAATTACTTTTATGAAAGGGGTGAAACATAATCAAAATTTACATGTATATTTAAATAATCATTCAAGGTAACTTTACCTAAACAAAAATCATAAACCATTTAGTGTAATATGTTAAGTGGAATAAGAAATAGTATATACATAGTGAAACTGACCATAAACAACTTAATAAAATATGGTATATGGTATCCAAATATATTAAAACCAATTATTCATATGATTAATCAAATATATTTGACATAAATTAAAATACTCTAAATAATCAAAATATTCTTGACAAAAATAGCTTTTTTATATTGTAATCAATAATTTTAAAATTTGTGAAATCATAAATAAAGATATTTTATTTGAGGAGATCAATGTAAAAATATAAATTATTCCGAATTTAATTAATGTTCGGTGATATTTGGAGATCCATCTTATTAATGATAAGATAAAAACATTTATTTTAAATTTAAAATAAAACAAACATTTAAAAAGAGTATTTTCAAAAGAATTTTCATTATAAATATCGTATCATTGATGTGAGAGTCAATAAAATGAATCGATCAACTATGAACCCAAATAAAAATGTTGAAATAATACTTAAGATAATAAAAATTCATTTGACATATAATCATATAACGACATGATGAATAGAGTAGAGTTGATTCAAGAGAAAGGAAGATAGGTTATGAATTCCCTTAAATCATTGTAATCATTCAAACCATATTCCCAATTGATTATAATCAAATTAAACATTAAATACCATAAAGACAAAAATATTAATGATAAAATACATTAAAGGCTATTATAAATTCACCATAGATAAGTAATAAGTAGTGAATACTAAATCTCTCACATAAATAAAATTGAGTTGAGAAAACCCTTTCTTGATGTCTGAAACCATTCTGAACTTATACTTAATTTACTAGATTATAAAATTAGATTAATTAATTACCTAATTCATAACCTATTAAACCTATATTTAATTGATTATAATTTTATTAAGTTCATTTATTTCTATAGTTATGAGTTATAATGTTTTATTTCTTTATTTCAGGGTCATTCATTTCATGGTTTTATGGTCGGTTCCCCTTGAGTATAAATATGGGTGTTGATCTCAAATGTGATTAGCTTCCCCAGAAGTGAAATTATTTATTAAAATTATATTCCATAACTTTAAATTATATCATATTCCATTTGGTTATATATTAGGATGATGATTCATTAGATAAAAATTTGATGAAAATGTCTATATTTATTTTGACAGTTTTTACAACCATCATGAACTTGTATAATTTTATTTAATATTATGTATATATATTGGTTCCAATACAAGAAAAAAAATATCATATGTATATTAAAATATGATTTAATAATAATAATGGTTTTATGATTATCCTTGATGGAAGTAATGGGAAATGAAACTTTTCGACCACAAAAGCGGTGAATCGACACATCACAGATAATGGTTTCATTTTTTAAATAAAAGGAAATTAGAGGAGACATGATGATGGATATATATTTAATTAGAATAATAGAACTATATTATATATAATATAGTGTTTTTATCATATTTGTTTGGAAAGGGGAGGTTAGGGGAGGATAAGAAATGAAAATAAATCAAAAGAGATAGAATATGGATTTTACCTCTTCAATGTTGTCTCTTTGAGAAGCCCATTAAGGATCTTGGGTTTGGTTCATTAGTGAGACCAAAAATACCAAGATAGGGGGAAGTGTTTTGGGAGATAATTTTTCTGAATATAAGAATTATAAAAATCCTATACGGTGTGAGGATATGCTTTTTTGAGTGGTGGTACCTATAGGGAGAGAAGATAGATGGGTTTTTTGATTTTTTTATTCATTTGTTTATTATTTTAGTTCATGACTATTAATAATGTTGATTTTTATGACTATGTAAAGTAACTAGTTTGTGGGAGTTTGAAATAATTATTTATTTCCACCATCATATATCATCCTTGAATCAATAATTTATTTATTTACATAAATTGTTAAATACCATAAATTATTGTATTTCACTATTCATAAAAAATTCAACTCTTTTAGAAAAATCAAAAAATATCACAGTAACCATTTTTTATGGGTAGATTTTAAAAATGGACACTAATTTATGAAAATAAAATTCTAAATATTAGAAATTTATTTTTTAATTAAAATCATCATTAATTTTATTGTTTCATTAATAAAAGGTTTTTTCATTATCATTGTATAATTATTGAAGGTAATTATTTATACACTGAAAATTAAAAATTAAATAGCATGATGTATATAAATATTTTAGACTTAAAATTAATATAAATTGGTTAATATATGTTCTAAATTACACCATATTAAAAATAATTTTTTTATTAAATATATAAATGTTATATTATATGATTTTCATGAATTAAAATAATATTGTAGCCATTTTCATGGAAAAGTGTCCATTAAATAAACAAAAATAAAAAATAGGAGTTAATGGTAGCATATATATCTTATAATAAAATTTTTGAAAATTTTAGGGTAATTTTCTAATCCTTATCATTTTATTTTTATGAAAAATTACCCAATTTAACCGTTAATTTTTTTAAATAAAATTTCCAATGTTACTATTCATATTGGAAAACATTTAAGGAGCATATTTCCTAAATTAAGATATATTGATTCCAAATTTCAAATCCATTTTTCAAATTCAATTAAATGGGTTCGAATTTAAATTAGAATTAAAATGTTAAAACAAAACAATTTTTTTTTCATGAAAATGTATTTTAAGCCCAAAATGTTCTTATACAAAACAAATAATGTATAATGATGATTAAAATAAAATGTATTATATTATTTATATATAAATAGTATTTATGTTACATTTATTTCAATTCAAATCATAAATATACATTTAATTTAATGAAATTGATAGTTTTATACAAATCGATATTATTCATTATTTACTGGAAAATAAATATTTTTAAAAAAATACAAAAAATTCATCCTAACATAATTTTTACATTCCTGTTTTAATAATTTAGATTAATTTTTTCAATATAATTTGTAAAATTGTCAATATATATTTTTAAAACAAGCACATCCTTAAATGTAAGGAATAATGAATTTCCAAAAATATTGTTTTTTATACCTATACTTGGATTTTTTCATATCATATTCATATAGAATCTATTTGATGAATTTCAAAAAAAATATATAATATAGAATATATAAATTTCATTATTATTTTCAGTAGTAGTTTTTAATTTAATTTATTAAGGTAAAATTCCATTGAGGGGATAAATATAGTTTTTTATAAAAAAACATTCTTTATGTTCAATTTGTTTTAATTTTTATTTCTAAATAAACGGTAAGGAGTGAATTAATTTTATAAAAAAAATTTAATCTATATCATCATAAATTAGTTAATCTCATTTTTTCCCTTTATTCCTGCAAATAGGTGATAACTATTAAAATAATAATATTTAATCTTCTATTTAAGCTCGTAATCTATCAATGAAGTTAAATTTAAAAGGATACATACCTTCAAATCATGGGGTGTTACAATACATAGATAAAATAATAAAAACCATAGATGAATATGATAGAAATATAGATAACATAGCATTTTAGAACTATTTTGTGTCCAATTTACCTCTTTCACGCTCTTGTGTGCTATTTCTTGGCCTCAAATTCCTCTACATGATCTTTTTTCAGCATAGTGTTGTGAGAGGTTTGAGAGGCACATAATGAGTGCCAATACCTAGTGGAGATGTTGTTTTTTCCATGGTTGAGATATGAATCTCCCATATTTCTTCTAACATAATTCCTATCTCAAATTATTATCTGTAATGGTGTTGTCATCTTCTTTCTCATTGAGGGCCTCTAGGGAACACTATTGAAAAAATAAACAATAAAATTAATTATGAATTACAAATGAAAATTTAAAATAAATTGGCATAAAAACATCAATTCCCATTTCCACTTGCAACAATAGAAAATAATTCCTATAATTGTACATTGTGGAATAATATACAATTGATAAACTATGAAATAATTAAAATTTAACTATTTATGACATCCATTAAATGAATAAGAATATAAATATAAATTTAATTGGAAAATTAATACGAGTGGAACAATATATCAATACATACTAATTGACATGATAAACATGAGAATGATATGGATACCTCTAGTATCTTTCGAAGGAAAATGAAATGACTGAGGGGAACATGATTTGACCTAAAAAATGATTGTTGGGGATTTGTTTTCTTAAAAAATAAATGATGTTGGGTTAATACTATCACTCTTAATGAAATCTCCCAATAGTTTCATCATCCATAACTTGATATAGAACTCCTTTCTAAAGGAATGTGGTTAGTTGTTGTTTTTGAATAAAAAACGCCAAGTTACTCACATTGGCCGAGAGAATGGGTAGTCATGCTCATCACACCCATTTGGGGGTAATTTTTACCTACTCTAGGATTGTTATATGGTTTTAATATATGATTAATAATATCTTCCTATTCCATATATGGGACTAGTTTCCCAAACAAAATGATCATAGGGTAAACCATTTTATTTACAAAACAAGAGGATCTAATTAGTGAATCCATCTGTATGTATTCAAGGATCTCCATCCATTTTCTTGTAATGAGTAGCTACTAATATTGTGAATCCATATAACCAGAAACTTCATAATTTTATTCCATGTAGTAAGGAGTTTAATATGACAAGGATGAGATTGATCCATTCTAAGTCGTCCTACATATACTATTTATATCCAAAATCAAAATTTAAAAATATTGTTAAACCCAATAAATTTTAACATCATATCCCCGTGAAATATGTGTGGGAACTTAAGAGAGTTGTATTTGAGAACGTGTCTTGAGGAGATATCCTATGTATCTGGGTTATGGTAGGAATCTGAGTTATTGTAATTCATTACTGCCCATGGGAATATCCCCAAGGTATATTCCCATAGATGTAGGTAATGAGATCAAACCACTCATTGGGGCCTACACACTAAGTTATCCCAAGAGAGGGAGATTTATGAAGTGAATGATATGACCATTACTAGTCCATAGTCTCAAATAATCCATGTTTGATGTGAGAAAAAAGGGATGAAATATAGTTAGTCTCACTTCAGATGGATGTGAGGCTTACATACTATGTCACCCATTTGGATGTTTAATATAGAGCTCAGTCCATAGGAATGAATACTATGTATCGTGGATATTAAAAGAGTCTGAATTCTCATAATTTATTTGAATTATTAGTCCACTGATTGATGAGGTTGAAGGATTAGATCATGGGAATGGTTGGGTCTTGATGGTTCAAATTTTGGAGACATGAGGTGACATACTTCGAAGTGGATTCCCGTTTAACTTCATACCTAATAAAATATCCTTACATATTCAAGTTATATATGGAATGAGATTCATCATAGTTCAGTGTATTATGGCATACACATAGAGGATTCCATTTTGTAATGACATGATCATTGATATTTCCTAAGCCCAGGTGATCTATTCTCAGTGTGGGAAGCAAGGGATAGAAAATGACCAGTCACGTTATTTTTGGATGCAGGACTTGTATGTTGTGAATTACATTTTGATGTTTATTATGGTCCTCAAGCCTTAATAGGGAAGCCTACGTATATTCATTATAGAAGGAATCAAAGTAAATGTTGTTCAATTAAAAAGGGGATTATACACGGATATATACCCTTATGGAAGTTGGACAAGGTTATCAAGTCTTGGGATGCCCAATTGTCCTAGAATGCTTGTCTTCTTGACAAACATGGATTGAATTCTTAACATGCCATTCTTTTCTATATTACATGTTTGAGGATGTCTTTTTGATGTCTCTAAAGACAATCACAGGATCCAGTTGACTTGTCTAAGGAACATCACATAATCAGGAAGTCATTTATGAAAGACATTTCATGAACATGGATGACTTTTACTATGGAAATTACAAGACCTATCTGAATTTTATAGGGGACATCATAATACCTCACTTTATTTTGCTAGAATCCATTGTAGGATCCCAGTTAAATTTCATGGAGGGAATCTCATGATCTAGATAAATTTCCCTTAATTCATCATGAAATGTTTGTATACATTCTAGGAGGGTGTATTGATAGTCAATGTGACATGTCTTGGGGTTACTGCATATCCTGGATGACTTGTTCGAGTGTTATCATGAAATATATATAACCTTTTCAAATGGCATCATATGATCTGTCTGGTTTGACTGGAGAAAGTAGTGAGAGTTAGTTGACATACCCGGGTGGTTCCATAAGGCTCATCCAATTTATACTGGTTCTATAATATGATTTGGGAAACATGTTTGGGGGATATCCCAAGGATTAGATGTAAATCCTAGAGTTATTCTAGAGACAGTTGTGGAATTCCTGGGGGGTTCCATGGGACATTCTATGACATGTATCGGAGACTTTTCATTATCCAAAATGTATTACAAAGGAATGTATTGTGATCTAGGAAACATATCATTTTTTTGTCACGTGACCTGGGTGTTTCATGTGAAGCGAATGAGAAGAGGATTATATATTTTCCACATATTTATCCCATATTTTGTGTCACTATTCCACCTTTTTATTTTATATTCCTTAAGTTTGTTCAGTATTAGCTTTTTTAAGTATCACATGATTTACTGGGAATGCAGGATTTTATTCATGTAAACTTTCTGAAGTCCATTGTGTGATCTACAATGATCATTTGAAATGCCTATGTATCCATCATGATCTATCCACTTGTTCGTTGTATTGTACGTGATTGAAACCCATTCCATTCATGAGATCATCTTGTCTAAGATATCCTCAATGATTCTGGGGTACACCGTTGTGAGATTACAATGAGAAAATACAATAATTTTTCATACTAGGGTGGGGGATTTATAGGCCTCACCACTATATATATATATTTCACTTTTTTCATTGTATATTGTGAAAATCCATGATGGAGTCGGTGGATGGATTTGACGTCATGTGTTTCACAATATCCTAGTGTAGGTCATTCAAGGGGAGTCAAATAATTTTCAGCGACCATGAGATCATCCTGTCAACACCACATTTAATGGATTATATCAAATTAATGGGGTCTTGACATATCATGTGGGAACACCAAGTGAATTTTATTTTATTAGATCAGTAGTTTTAAGGGCCTTCGCGAGATTAGTTCCGCTGTTGAATAGACATTGCGTGTTCTTAGGAAACATGTATGTGACCTTTCACGAGATACGGATGAATTTTTATGGGGTATTCGCAAGAGCAGACCATCATCTCAAGGGTAATTTTTGAGTTATTACTAACTTATCAAGGGGTCTTGTGAGACCACTCTAGAGCATCGCATGGGTTTTATAACAGTAAGAGGTTCCATTTTTTTATTTTTATTTCCATTGTTTATTTTACAATGGTTGGGGATCTCCTGAGCTTTCTCGAGTATCTCTTAAGACAATCAATATCCCCACCTATGAAGAATTGTGTGTCCAAAAAATGGTCTTATGGTGATGTATAAGTGTTTTTTGAACAAACCATTATATTTTTATTATGGAGCCATAGGTGGAGTACAACACCACTTGGACATATCCTAATCCTATTTGGTGGTCTGGGTGACATTCTAGAATGTTCCTATGTAATGAGGTGGACATGTAGCCATGGTATTGTAGTGTCTTGTTAACTTCATGTGTAAATCACATGAGTTGTATGACCATAAGATTCCCCATAATTTTCCCATTTTATTTTCTTTTCTTTTTTACAATGGTTGGGGATCTTGTGATGTTGTATCAGGGGTTTTTAAAGCATTCATCCAACCAATCGGTGAGCTAACAGATGACTAGTAAAAGGCCCTATGAAGATGTGTGAAAATTATAATAGCCATACGCTCTAGTTTTTCATTGGATCCAAATGGGGAGTGTAGTAAATTATGGAAATTTCTGAGGCCTTTTCATGTGACAAGGGTGATACGCCAACGAGATCATGTATTGTGATACATACATATCCCCAAGGATTTCGGGGTGTCGTGCAATATTCAAGGGTGAATCGTGTGAGTTTTATAACCATAAGAGGATATATCCTTTTGTATATTTTCATCAATTTTTCCAAATATTTATGTTTTTATTGGCCTTCGTCTATCAATTGACGAGTTGTGTTACTCTGGGGTGCCCATTTGGAATCCTCAGCATAATCAGTGAGTGTCATGGACAACTTCATAGGAGATAAAGGACTTTTCAAAGGTATGTAATGTGATCTTCCATAGATCATGCACTAAGAATGGTTACATCACACAACCTTACAAATTTATTGTGATTGTGTGTCTCTTGGAGTCATATGTGATCCATGAGATCAATAACACCTTCTTCTTCCAATTATTTTTGTGTAAAATAATACCCATGTTTAGGAATTTCTACCCATGTAATTTGTTTATGTTCATTTGGTGGGAATCATCAAATTCCCTTTTAAGGAGTGATTCATTAAGGGAAAATGGATTGCATCTGAGGAATGTAAATATCTGCCTGACGCTTTGGAAATATCACCATTTGGTGTCTTTTGGTGAAACATGTTCTATTGGGTGACATTTGGTATTCTATGGAATTCTCCATAAATAGGAGATTCGAGAGGGGTTCATTCACTAGATTCCACATTTCATTAGAGATATTTCACCATGATACTATTTTGTAATCCTTTCTCCAGACCCTTTCTAAAATCACTAATCATGAGACCCATTCATGAGACCTTCCCATGAGAACTACATTATAATATATGTTTTACCCAGGTTCTCATTTGATTCAACCATGAAATAATCTTTGAAATTTTTTCATACATTGGTATTGGGGAAGATATATCGTCTTAAGGGTTTCTCATTATCTACTGGCTTGATCAAACGATCCTTCGAATGTCATGTGGCTCGTGTGACCATGTTAAGTTCATTCAGTTGTGATTACTCTGACTGGTTATGTATTCTCATGATCTATTATGAATTCATATATTCCGCGAGATCCTTATGATGTATGAGAATCACAATTACTGAATAAAATATGTGAATGAATTTTATGATTCATGTGATGTTCATGATGCTTCCAGTTTTATTTCATTCCTGTGATAATAGTTTTTTTCTTCTGTCTAACATATACCACTTAGTTTTGATTAGATGGATTCTTGGTATCATCGTAGTCATTAAAATCTTATAAAGTCGGTTCTCAAGTATGTGATGTCTTGTCATGATGCTATTGTATCATGTGTAGAGGATAATTTTCATCTTGTTTTTCAGTCATTTCAGCTATGTTTAATGGAAATGATGAGAGTGAAACATGAGTACTATCCACTTATATGTTTTTTATCCCTTCATATTATTGTTATTATGAATTAATCTCTCAATCCTCCAACATATTAATTATTCTTACCCTCATATTATGTTTTTCAATCTCACAACACCTTTCAAGAGAACATCTCTTATGGGGATGTTTTTATCCATGGGAGACCATGGAAACGAGAAAATACTAATGTAAATGCCAAAAAATAGTGATGAGATCAATCAAGAAGCTGATTCATATGTTCATATCTACTTCTTTATAATGAAGAAGTCCAAATCTATCCATAAGATTTGGTGGTTTACCAATTGGTACTTTCGATCAGGGGGAAGCTGAGAAATAGATTAGACCTGGCCATTCCGGGTATAATAAATTAATTCTAAATTCACTTAGGATCTAAAGTAAATTGTAATATATGAGGCAGTCTATAAATCACAGACATTTTCCTACTGTAACAAGGGACTGATGATGGGCCTATTTAGTTGTTGGAGTCTTGAAAGAGACACTTTCGACCTCATTCATGGTGAGGTGGGAGTCAGCCTTTGTGATTTTGAATAGATATGCGGTGAACCGATATTTTCTAGAGTATATAATGATTTTTCCCTCCAGTCTACCTGGGATTACGTAATGAAGACTCCTTGCATCACCCAAGAAGTCATTAGGATAGTCAGAATGACCCTCTAGAGGGAGAAACTTCCTAGATTAGATATCACATTTAAGGGAATCAGTTAGATTCATCATCAAGAAGGCCCACTCTCATTTGTAAGATAAGAATCCGATGTCCTATCTTATGAAGGACTCCCGTAGTGTTATTGGGGATTATTGGACTATGGTTAAAGAAGGGATATTTAGAGAATGGTGATGAGTATTTTTTCCTAGTGTTGACCAGGATATCCAAATATCCAATCTCCACTTCATGTAACTGAGTGGGTACTTATGTTCAATGAAGGTAAACAGTTGGAGTTTGTGTTTCCACATTCATGATGGTGGCCTCTATGAAAGGTGTAGAATATTGAGCTAGACATCCCTATGTTGGCCAAACATTTTCGACTTCTACACTTTGTTTACAAGGGAACAAACACATATAGGATCTTGGTCCCCTTTTAAGTATTATAGAGTGAGATGTAACATAATCTATGAGGCTATTAATAACATAACATCTAGTTTATCCCCAATGATTTCTTTAAACCAGAACTGCAGTGTAACAGTGTGGTAAGACATGTTATATTGAAGGACCCATATGTTAGGGATTCTATGAGCTGTTATGACCCTATCTCCTTCAAACCCAATCTTCCAGTACCTATGGGTTATACGGTTGACTATAGTGAGGGAATTCAGGAGGTTCGGCCCTATATAATGTCATTTCTCATGGGCATCCTTTCCACTCTTATTGACAAGGGCACCCTCTGTGAATGGTACTCACCCTACTGGTTTAGTTGTCAGTTCATATATGTCCATTTGAGATGCCCTCACATGATTTATGTACTATTTTAGAAGAATACAATGTTGGATATCTGAATTTTGGATTATTTTCATTATGCATGAGGCATAGGATGAGATAAACCTTTCACCCAATTATGAATCTATTGGATTTCCTCATAACTTTTTTGAGGGTTGGATCCCTCAAATCCCAATTGGAAATTATCAAATTTGTTATGTAAGGCATCGAAATTACCACTAGATATTGAGCAAAATCATAGGATTGGAAATCAATAGGATTTTAAGTGTCCAAAAAACCTAGAGGCACCACATAATTAAATAAGGCAGCTTCCATTTCTGGTAGAATTCTCAACCAATGTTGTTGCAGTGACTGTAGTACCCGAAGACGAAGCCACATATATTTTATCGTTTCTTATGAAATCCATATAGTGGTTGAATTGGAGAATTTATAACTCATAGGATGAGATCTAGTGTATCCTATACCAAAAAAAGTTACCTTTTGAGTGTTTTTCAAATGTAACTACCACTCCAGGTATCACTTTTAAAGGCCGGCCAGAGGAGGTCAGGAAGTTCTTCCAATACCTTGACATTATTTTTGAAATAATTTATGTTCAAGTCTACTATTCTATATTATTTTATAAATGGTTTTGTAGAGCACACTAGAAATGTCCATAGATGAACATGGATGTCCCATTGCATAGGTAATGGAACGGCTGAGCTCATCATTTTATTGAAATGTTTGCGGTGCCATCTCAACTATACTAACTTCCTTTGTGTTTTTTGATATAGCGGGAAGATATTTATGGTTTTCCAATTTTTCTGTCCAATTAATATTTTCCCAATTTTATAGATATTAGAGAGGAATTTGGTACTGTCTGGGGGACCAATGATAAAGGGTCCCTAGGACAACAGACCCAAATGAGATAAACAATTTCCATTTTTTGGGTAACAAATTTGGCTTCAACATCTTCTAGAGATCATTCCCTAGAAGGGAAGAAGAAAATTAAAGGTAGTAAATTGTTAGAGTCCTCTCATATAGATTCCTCATGTAATTGTGGAATTTCACACTTCTCTTTTGGTAAATTAATATGGAAACATATCCTGATCTATAAAACAATTTACAGGAGCCTACCGTGCTCACATGGAGGAGCATGTATATACAACTAAGGATACGTGGGAGTGGTCGATTGTTGTAGTAAATCCTTTGCTAATGGGACCATCCCTTCAAGAGGGAGAGATGATTGTGGTGGTGAATCATTCAAGTCAATTTCATTTTATAGATCTACCCGTGGTTGAACCAATTGATCCGGTGTGGGTGGACACACATTTGGTTGATACTAACACATGTATCAATTCATTTGATGGGTTATCCATGATGGAAGATAGTTTTGGAGATTCTGAATACTTCCCAAATATTGGACACTATGTTTATTTGTGACATATCTCCTAATATTATGTTTCTTTCTTAAAGTAATCAAGGCTTTTGAAAAAATCATGTCAATGGGAAAAGCACCAGAAGTGCCTTGAAGACACTCATCATAATATAGAGTTTCCTGTTCACATGAGGGTTGTTTTGAGGTAGTTAAACTCACCAGAAACAAAAATTGCAATGGAATGATTCAAAAATTGGTAATATCTATTTAATACTTGGTGATATCACATCATTTATTTTGATAATGTTAAACCCATGTCACCCTTGTTGTTGTTTCTTCACATAGGAGTTTACAGGTTCCAATTCCCGCTCCTTTAGGTATTATTCAAACTAAGTTGACAAATGTAGAGGTCATCTCCCCTACAACGTCATCAAAGAACATGATCACAACTCCCTCCCTTGGGTACCTGTTACCGTGATATATTGATATTCTTAGGATGAACCTCGAACAAGGCACTAGGTCTTTATTACTTTATCAGACGATACAAAGACAAATGTGGATGATCTAGAATTTTTTTACAGAATCCATATTAGATGTGATCATGGACCGATTGGGTCACCATGGATTTTTTTTACCACCATTGGTTATGAGGTTTTTTATTATTCCTTGCTTCATGCCTGGGTGAAGGAGCTGATTTATATAAGCGAGTAAAAGAGGGCCCATTAAATGAGGGTGATAGCTTTTGAGGATTACATTTCAGTGAAAAAGAACAATGAAGAATACCTGAATGAAGATTAACATTGTGATATAGAGAATGGTTCTCAATGGGGCATAGTCAGTGCTGGGAACGATTCAAAATAACCCCCATCAGTCTGAAATTAGCTTTCATTAGTCAGTGATCAACCATCTTTAAGGGAGGTTTTCCAAAATTCAACATGCTCTTCCGATATTAATGACATCCATAATGGAAAAACAGGGACTCCTTTACCTGGTGGAGAAGCACGGGATTGATGTCATTTCCATACTGGAGAAGCTGAAAAAGGTTGTGGAGGCATAAACTAAACAAGTTGATAAACTATTCCAATATTTTACCTCAATAGGGAAAATCCTTTCAGAACTCAAGGACTACTCTGAAAAAAAATTATTATACATTAATAATTTTTCAATCATTCTTTGGGTTATATGTTTATGGGAGATTCTATAGTATGTGGATATTCATCCTTCTATATGGTATCACTTAATTTATTTGTTGAACGTTATAACTTGGTCTATAGTTTTCTTTAATTCAGGATGTGTATGAACTTTCACTGATCTGACGTCACATGAATCGTCAATGATACCCATATTTCACATAATATCATGTAATCAAGAATGAATGGACTTGAATATTATAATTTTATCAAATTATTCTCATGATGTTCTCATGAATTCCCACCAATAATGATGCTCCTCATTGATGTATTTTTTCTACTTATCTTGAGATTACATATTTCACCAAAGGAAAATTGGGTAGAATATATTCCCCAAAGGGAGAGTTATGTATCTTTTCCCAAAAGTGTAAGGAATAGAAAATGTAGCTTTATTTTTTTCCAGGTCCATAGTTGGGAATTCCATAGATTTCCATTCATGAAGAATAAATTGTTTTTGTGTTGTAGTTTAAGGTATTTTAGTACAGACCTTCTTTCAATATAGTTTAGGGTATTTTATATCATACCTTCTATCTATGTATTTTATTCTCTTTTATCAGATACCTTATATCATTGTTGTATAGTGTCTTTTATCTTATACATCGTATCACTATATTTTAGGGTGTTTTATCTTAGACCTTCAATATCTATAGTTTTGAGTATTCTTGCTCAATCATTTTATCACTTTAGTTTAAGATCCTTTAGCTTGGACCTTTAGAATACATGCAATTTAAAAATATACTACGAGGACATGATTTATGATCATGGAATACGGTGTAAAAATGTTATAAAAAACCAGGGATGTGATTTTTTTGAGTTCTATTGTGGCATTTACATGGATTAATAGGATTATATATCTTTTCTTATAATGAGGAGACACTTTGAGTTTGGTTGTTCAAAGACCTTATGCGTCGATAACATTTTCAATTAGAGGTGAATCCAATATTTACAATGGTCTTGAATGAATTATGGGGGTAATATTTGTTGAGGAAAAAAACTAAGGAAGATATGCCCACCTGGATCATTTTAATATGAGAGATATAATTCATAACACAAAACATGTTTTAGTGAATAAGGAATTGTGTAGACATGTTGGAGAAGAAACATAACACCCTCAGGTCCCATGTTCTTCCATAGTGTTTCAAGGTCTCAAAATAATTGAATCTTCTTTCCTATTATGAGTATATGCCCAAGGTTGGTATGTAAAAGACCTTATGGGTCGGTATCATGGTCAAGAAAAGGTGATATCAACTCCTTTCTGAGGTCCATGGAGGATTCGTGAAGACACCAACATCTAGATGATGAGGTTGGGTATAGAATGGAAGCTAACTAGGATGGGTTCTAGAACACTAGGGTAGTTCATCTATTAATTATAAATCTTTATCCCTACACCATATTGGTTTTTAATCATATGTTATGGGCCATAAAAGTATGAGGAATGGAGTGTCATATTCATGTTTTTATAAAGGGTAAGAAACACGGTGTTGTAATGTTGAGGATATTTAATACTCTTAAATAGTTTGGTTATGGGGATTGTAAATAATGGATCAATGTACTTATTTCATGAGTATGGTTAGGTAAAATCATAATGAGAATGGAAAATAAATCACCAAGGTGATGAGTTCTATCATAGTGATGATAGGGCTCACAAGGATCAAAAATACATTTTCATAGAGTGAAACATTTGGTTATCAACCATAGGCGCATATGCAGGAGCCATACGAATACATGCATAGTCAATGAATGGGTCCCTAAAAGTTGGGTATCCTTTTACAAGGGCCACTTAAAATTGAAGAGATCCATGAAACTCAATTCAATAAGAATTATTTATAGATAATTTAATATTCATAATTCTTATTAGCCCCATAAAGGATGAGTCATTTCCCGATGAACATGTTCTCATGGAGAGAAGATGTGAAAAATCGTTACTATATATTTTTATTAAACCAATGTGGTCTAGTGAGCATAGAAAGGATTTTACATGGGATGCAATGTAGGACTTATGATTTTTATGAACTATTTATTTTCACCATATGTTTTCCATAAACTCTGTTGATTATGAGTTTAGTGATCGAAGAATGGAATTTTTTTCATGTCTCCTTTTGTGGGTTTTCAACATGAAAATTAATATGTATCATTCACTAGTAAAATAATGTATTTAAATTTGGGTCATTATAGTCTATATTAAAAGGTCACATAGATTTGACCAATATGTTGACAGTTTATAGTCATGACGCATAAGGACCTAATATGAAGGTATGTTTCAAATGTTTCTAATTGGGATAGCTAGGGTCAAGATCACTCCAACATCATTATGAGTGGGAGATAAAAAAATTTTAATTCATGAATCTAGGTTGTCAAGTCATGAGTTATGATAGGGGAAAATCCAACTCGAGATGGACCAGAACACCCTCAGGTGATGAGTTCCACCATGGCGATGTCAGGATCACTAGGATTAGGAAGGAAGCCTTATAGAGTAATCATTTCTCTTAGCGGTAGTTCAGAAAACATATGAATCAATATCATGGTCTATTATAGAGATCTATTTTCATTTCAAAGGGCCATAAAAGGTATGAAAAAACATTAGGTGATTGATATATGAAGTTCAATTTCTTGATTGAAGTTCTTATAAGATGGCGGAAGCACCCTGTACTCCAGATGATCAGGGTAATTCTCCTGTAGTCCTTTCATAATGTATAATAATGCATGGTTGACTAACAAATTAACATCATCTATTGGGGAAGTATTTGTTATGCGGATTTATTTCATGTTACTAAGATGTTTCCCATACAGTTTAAAATCATGTGGTAAGGATGCTAGAATTAATGTGAAAAAATGTTCCAAATATTCTTCTTAAAGAATTAGTCCATTTTTAGATCTGACTTGTACGTAGAAATAATGGTCTTGTATAGCTTAGTCCCTATATAGTTGGGTTTTATGTTTTATATGTTTTTGTATTTGGTCCCAATACTGGGGATCCAATAATCACTATGTATCCTATGATGATAGGAATCAAGATACACATAGTTCTTGATACAGAGGTATGACCCTTATATAGAGGTAGAAATTATTTCCATTTATTTTTGTAGATATTCCCGTCATTGGAGATCTCGTTATCACTATGTATCACGTGATGACATTAATCAATCCAAACATAGTTATGTAGGAACCATGTAGTTTAACATCACGAGGAAATGATGTAGGATTCCAGACATGAAAAGGGGTATTATTGATGGACTCAAGGATAGAAACATGGGCGTCAATATATATATATATATATGAAACTAATAGGAATGAATCCATAGATACCCCCTTAAGAAGGATATTCCTGAACATGTCTTGATAATAAGAAGATAGGAGAATTGTTACCCTTATTTGTTGTGGCTGGAGCTAGGGTGGGGGATTCAGGATTGACTACATATCTGATGATGTCAGTAATCAAGACACATGTAATTCTGAAATGGAGGTGTGGTATGAGACCAATCACCAATAATAGTGGTCCTCTCAGACAAGGCCCACTAGAATATGAAATTTTATGTCCTGTAGGGGATATCAATCATGTAGTTTAATGGAATGCTTAGTGGAATATTTCTTTAGCTTAATGGTCTTTCATTATGACCATGAAGAACCTATCATTAGTTTTTATGCCTTTTTTCATTTGGGGAATCCATTTATTGAAATTTGAAATCTCTCGTGAGCTATGATAGGTGTGAGAAAAAATAAATATAAAGGATTTATCTCACCTTGTAGAGATGATTATGTATAAAACAAGGTCATATAGGATCATGTGGTTCTTAGACCTAGATATAGGATAGAGGTGTCCCTATGTATCTATTTTAAATAAGAATCAATCGATATATAGTTATAGAAACCAATTCTATTTAATTTCATAGAACAATAACATTTTTCTTGTGGTTTGACATCATGAAGTAAGGATGTGGGTCACCCAACATGAATGGGATGTAACAATGTTCATGGGCCCAAAAAACGAAGGTTTTGGGGTGAATACGTATCATGTTATAGTAGGAATGAAGCCACACATAGTTATTAGAAGTAGAGATTTCCCATGTGTATATGAATCTCACATGGGAACATGGGCATTTCATCACACATTCGCATAGATCTAGATCATTTTCAATGAATTATCAATGAGACAATGATTCATGTGAAATGTAACGTCATATAGTCTAGATATATGTCGTGTATTTTATTTTCATGTGGCAAGGATGGTTTCCATACAATTAAACACCATTGGGTCATGACATGAGACACTATGTTGTTTAATATATTTTTACTAGGACTTGGGTCACCCAATATGAATGAATATTAACCAATGGGGGATCTATGTTTTTTTAACATAATTTAATGAAGATGTGATCCGTAAAAGGTAGTGTCATGTTGTTATGATGTGCTTGTATAGTTTAATGTCATACGGTTCGTAGACAATTGTGTAGTTCAATGTCGTACAATGAGGAAAACACCGTACAATTTAACATCATATGGTCTGGATATGAGATGTTGTTAAATTTACATCATTGATGCTTTAACTTGGTACTTAATCATATATTTTCAATTTATTTCCTTAGAAACCTCTCATTTGTTTATGGGGGGGGGGTGACATGTTCATAAACTTCCATTTGAGTTCTATCTTTGGAGGATTCTTATATAGTATCATTGGGTTTCTAAGATCCCAAAAAAATTTATTTTGAGGGATGAATGGAGGTTAACCATTTTATTTAATGCCCATGAAATCTGATTATGATTTAAATCATGGTTTTGAAATGTATGCAACCTGTTCCCATCGAACCACCCCAATTCGTCCATTTGTTTTTTTTTTCGCACCATTCGTGATTTTTTTTTCAAATGAAAATTTGAATTGCGGGAAACTATATTTATTTGGGAAATAATATCTTAGTCCCATAAATAAATTATTATGATGTTTCTTGTGTAGAAGAACATGTGGTGGTTTGGGAGGACCATTATTCATGGAGAAGTTAATCCTGAAAGGACCACTTATATTTATTCACCATCTTATGGGGAATATTTTATAAGGTGTTGTATAAGTCCTCAATTTATCCATTTTCCACTACACAATATCAATATTAGTTATTGGAATCGATCTTGTACTCTGGGTATAATTTCTTTAATTCCGTATAATATAAGTCATGTCATTTTCCATCAATATTGGGTGAGGGACCTCCAACCTAGTGATGATATGTGGATTTAAAATTTTGATAATATTATTCATCATTAATTCCTTGATGTGTATTACCTAATCCCATTTATAGAAGTTGTTGGTAGTGATAAGGTTTACTTGAACTTCTTAGCTGTGGATGGTAGATATGGCCTTACAACATCCATTCCCCAAAATGAAAATAGATAGAGATATTTAGTTTTATGTGGAAATTACGAGGGCTGACGGATGATGTTTTCATGGGTCATGAAAGCATGAATTTTCATGGTGAATTCCACACAGTCCTGTATCATGTATTTTTAGTAATAACCCACCCTAATTATTTGGTTTGGGAACATGGTCCTAGACTATTCAGTGCTATCGGTTCCAATATAGAATTCTTCCATAACAGCATAAATCTCTCCTTCTACTCATCTGAGTAAGATTACATCAAATCCTAACTTATAGATGGATTTGTACTTATTTTGATTACCACATAAGGTAATATTTTCTCCATGATGTTGAATATATTCCCTTCTGGCTTGTTCTTCTGGGATAGTCCCATTTTAAAGACAACTGATTGTGGTATCCATCCATCTAGGGGTGGATATCATTTCATCATGCCTTGGGGTAGTGTTAACCTCATAGAATCATTAATATCACATATGACAATCAATGAGACCATTCATTAATGTGTGATATGGAATATTAATAACTCTTAATCAGCCTCACCCGGACTGTGGCTATATTATCCAATTCATCATTGTGGGTATTTTTCGATCAGTAAACATGATGCAATGAGGGCTCAAAAGGTAAAATTTCAATCATTCCCTTGATGTTTCTAGTGTCATGGGCCAATTATTCTTTTTTATGGAATCATCTCAATTAGCCTTATTTATAACTATTTCCAAATCCACATTGATTATAATGTAGGATATATGTATTTGTACCTCCCGTTTTTTCCAGTAATGAGGGCTTGGTATTTTACCTCATTATTAGTGATACTTTTTGGATAGTGAGAATGATTAGATAAATATTTCATTGCATAGAGAAACTAATACAATCCCTAATACAAATAGAGTAAGCTTCATATTTATATACTTTTTACAATATGAATTCGTGATCTACCTTAAACATACATATCCTATACCCAAGAAATGGAATGTACATATAAAACCTCATCATATGGGATCTCAGTGTCCACCGGTGTGTTATTTGGGGTGGGATGTGCTGTGATGAAATCAGCTAGGTCATACCCTTTCACGATCTTTTTTGACATGAACTCAATGTCATTTTGTAATTGAATGAACTCTCATCACATCAAGTTCTTGGTCAACATAGAAAGACCAAAGACAAACATGAGGGAATCAATTCTAGAGACCAGATAGTATTCATGGTGTTGCAAGAAATGCCTAATATTTTTCTCTATAATGATGATTGTAAGGCTATTACAATATACATCATAGTATTAGGACCTAGTACATACCATTGTAAGTCTGAGGTAGTAGATATTTTTATCACTCCCCACTTCATTTTTCTATGCATGGAGGGTTCCGAGTGAGCATTCCATGGAATCCACTTAAATAATGAGTGGATTTCCTTACACTCATGGCATCAAGAATGGTGGGCGTAGTAAATATCGCTTGTGATTTTTAAAGTATTCTTAGAATAACATGTCCAATTTATATGTGATCACCTTATTCATTGGAATGTTTAAAGGGAGAGATTTTATATCCAAGTTGGATATGAAATTCCAAATGTGAGTAAGGTACCCTTAGAGTCACCTCATTTCTTTGAGATTTCAGGGGGCATTTTTAAAATAGAACCAGTCTTTTATGGGTCAACCATAATGCCACGGTGGCATACCACAATATATGTAACATCCCATCGGTAACTCTAAATGTTAATTTTAGCATATTCATCTTCATAAAATGTTATCTAAACCTTTAAAAGAGCATTATAAGATCAATTAAGTGATCACATCACTATCGGGACTTGACCCCATGGTCATCGATATAATATTCATCTATTATTCCCAATAATGTCTTAATGATATAATTAATGGGATTTTTATAAGTCGATATGACATTAATTATGCTATAGGGCATGATCTAGTTAAAAATATTCATTTGGGTGCTCTGAAGGTAGTGGATTCTTCAACATTAGGGTCCATCTTCATTTGAATTTAAACTGAATACCAGTCCATGAATGGAAGGGCGTAGAATCCATAATTTTCATTGATTAAGAGTCCATTAATCATAAATGGGAAATATTCCTTTTGGATGTGATAATTATGGTCTCTAAAATTGATAAATACCCAAGTATATCTATTTTTTTCATGATGGGGACAATATTGAAAATAAATATTGGGTATTTCTCTTATGGTACAAAAAATTTATTTGATTAGTTGTTCAACATCCACCTCTACATTGGTAGAATTCGAGGGGTGCAACATCCTAAATACCTGATTGAAGGCTCGTTTGTCAACGTGTAATGTGATATAGTGCATATCCACAACTAGATTTAGGCTGGGTATATTTTTCAAATTCCAAGAGAATACATATTGATGTTGCTTTTGGAAGATGATTTACATCTCTTTCTCCTTAGGAGGTAGGGAAACACTAATCAGTGTAGGTCGTGGGTCTAATTTTATTCCCAGTTATACCTTCCTAAGATCATTAATGGTGGTGGATATTCCTTCCTCAAATATTGAAGTGGTGTTCCTAATTTCATCCTCATATTCATGTACCTCTGAGTCTATAGTGACATTCTCAAATATATATGAAAATATAGGGAATCGAGGTCACTATTTAAGTGAGAGAGTCTATGTTAAGAGACATTATCATCCCATACTACCTAAGTCACTGTAGATATATACCAAAAGTGATTTTATATTACACTATAATTGGGTATAAAAATTTTATTGTTCCTTTGGGATTAGGCATATCACCTCAATTAGATTTATGGGGAACATATAGTCACTGTCAAACATACTCTAAGGATTCGCAAGGGAGGTCCATAAGAAATTGGGGGCTAAAGTTATTATATCAGCATCCACCATTTGTTTTTTTCACACCATTAGTTGAAAACAACTTTATCATATGTGACATTAAAATTCGCAATGGGGGAATTATCACCATTTAGTATTTTAACTTTTCCATTAATGAGGTATTCATTAAATGATGGAATGTTGAAGGAACCACGACATGGCTATGAATCCCGGGCATTCTTAGAAGAATGTTGTATGTAGTATCTTGTTGGATATCCATAAAATCATCATCATATGTGAGAACCCTAAACTGGGTCTTTTGTTTAATCTCCCAATGTTTTGTTTTCTAACTCTAATCATACCCATGAATGGTATTATTTATGTAATAAAAACCCCTTTCTATATAATATACATTGGAGGTTTTGAATCAGTGTAACAAATTTATCCCCATTATATATATATATTTTCATTCACAAACCAAATAATTGGGGCCAAAAGCCAATGATATTAATTATTGAGATATAGAGTCAACGTGTAAACTCAAAAATTGATATATATAAGAATAATACCATTAAAATAATATCTATATTAGATGTTAATTAATGTAATGGTGGTACCTTTAATTTCATCCAATTAGGAATCATTTTTATATAAAAAGTCTCTGTCTTTATCAAAGGGAATTATTGATTATATATATATAAATTTTTATATTCCCTTTATAAAATGTTAATAAATCCTTAAGGTACATGTGAAATGAGATTTAATGATATGAGATATAAATATTTAAATTAAATACTTGATATAGTCATCAAACAAACCATATTTAAACAAGACTGTACAATAAGCCATATCCTGCTCTTCAAGGCTCAATGAAGCCAATAAATATAACCCCAGAATTACTTCTGTTGGGAGAAGATATGAAAAAGTTGGATCAATTTACCAATACTAATCATCATCATTTCTCATTTTCTCATTATATATTGTACTAACGGAGGAAAAGTTCATTACACAGAAAGCTATAAATTATTAATCTAGATAACCTCTCATAACGGAACATTCAAGATTATTATTATTTTAAAAATATAATTTCATTAAGAACATAATTATTCTAGTTTGATTCCCACACTGAAAAGACATTAGTCCTCCATGAATTTCATTTGTTGGAAGATGAACTGTTAAATTCAGCATTCAAGTGAATTTTTTTAGAGGAAATTATTTTCTAACTGACAAAAAATTAATGGTTCCCCTCAGAGAATTTTTATCAAGAAATACTTGGATAACCTTTAATCACAGTGTTCATTATTAAAATTTTACAAGAGGATAACTATCAATCTTTCCCAATTTTATAATAAATTATAAATTTCTGTTGGAATCAAATCATGAAAAAGGATTTGGTATTACTGATTTTTTTTATTTTAGTTTCACCTTTGTTCTCTTGAATCATTTTGATATACTGATGGAATAGAAATCAGGAATAATGATATTCTCTGATACATCTAGAAGTCTGGGTTTCTTTGAATTTTTCATCACATAAGAAGTACAAGGAACATTCCATTTATTTTTACTAATGTATACATGATTTAGTTCTTATCCAATACCACAATCCAAAAAGTAATAGCAGGTTCATAATTAGTATTTGGAATTTCCATCAATTTTTTAAATATTTACAAGAAATATTTCACATATATTTTTCTCAAAGTGAATTACAACTAAATAATAATTTAACACGTTGGTTGACCAATATGGAAACTAAAAAAAGATAATTTTCTTTTTATAATTATAAGTTTTTATAGTGTAAACAATTTTACTCTTTTTATATCACATATGACCTTTCTATAATGAAAAACTAATATATTTCAATTCATTAATCATATCAGTCCATAAGACAAGTTGAGGTGGATGTTCAGTGTTGACAATATTTTCAAATATCAGAAAATTGTTTCTATATTGATGATTCCTTAGAAAGAAAGTTTATGCCCCATGAAATAGAAAGTATGATGATATTTAAGTCACCACGATTGTCTATTAATCATAAAAAATGACATGATTGTTTTCCAAACCTGCTCTAACTAGACATCACTCTATAAAAAGGGAATCATTTATAGTCTATAGATGGATAGTAGGAGTATGAAATAAAATTTTGGACGAGGCATCAAATGTGCGCACACCCATATCCTGAAGCTGCTTATACTCTATTATTAATGGTTTCAAGTATATTTCAATATCATTTTCATGACAAAGAGGTACAAATAAGATAATATTCAATAAAACTAATGTTTTTTCATACACATAAACATATGAATATTATTAACAAGACTAAAAACTAGCCATGCAATGGGATGAGTAAGCATCTAACCAAACAGATTGAAGCCATCACAAGATAGATTCAACTCTACATTACTCACCTCAACATCAAAATCTGAATGTTTTGCATAAAATAACCCCAGTGATAATCTATTTATAGGGTGAACCAACATGTCATTATCTTTAATTCTATTAGGATCATGCCAAAGAATATTGGATTATATTTGTGGAGACATAAATAGATTTTGAATCTTAGGAATAAATGGAATGTTCCACATGACATTCTATGGAACAAGAGATGGTTATACATCAACACTATAATTCCATTGAGATGTACGAAATTCTTTATAGTCATTAAGGTATATTGTTTCCTCCCAAAATAAACTAAAATATTTTGAACAAGAATGAATTTTTTAGTATAAAATACAAGATTCTTAATTAATCTCCATGCGTAATAATTATTTGGGGAATATCTACACCATTATAAAGAATTTACCTAAAGAAGTTAAAAATATAATGAATGGATGTATTATAAATTTAATAAATGATTTTTCCAGGATATAAACACATTAAAAATTTCATCTTTGACATTTTTGTACATTCTTGTCATATAGGAGTCCTGGAATCATCCATTAACTTTTTCACTCTCTCAATATCATCATCTTTATTATTTTCCTCACGTGTATTGATATCATTATCCCCATAAACTGGAATGCATTATCTATCTTTATAATGAATAAATGTAAACTAATCAAATATAATATTCTCCATACGAACTCTTTCTCTCTGTTCATGAAAAGTAGAATATTGTCTTGTCTCTCTATTTTGATACGAAACATTAATGCCATATTCTTGAAGCCATTTTTTATATGGTTTCTAACTTCTTCCTAAAATAAAAATTGTCTTCCAACAATATTATAACCTGGAAACTAAATATGACCTATATATAAAGCACTATTAAATGAAAAATAATAAAAAATAACCAAATTATTTTTGAAATAAATTGAAATCTAACCATTATGAAATATCCAGCATGAATCCCCTCTATTATAGGAGAATATTTATACTCAAACAAAAAAAATAAACCATAATTAAAAAATTTATCACAACCAATTTTAATATAAAATTCATCAAATCATTCATGAAGATATAAAAATAGAAAATATGATAATAATGATATGCTATGTGTAAAGCCTAAAAATAACGTACCACGAAATTTATATGTCATTGAATGATAAACAACTATTACAAAATCTAATGAAATTCATATGTCCGTATGAAACAGTTAGTTTTAAAAAATAAATGTTTCGAATACAAAATTAATCAAATTAAATACACTCATCTTGATATTGGAAAATATTTTCTCGTGCATAAAAAAATGTGTCACCCAACACTAAAACCAAAAAACATAGTATGATAATATCATGGAAATTATAAAATAATTAATATAAATATAAACAATTATCCATTACTAATATCAAAGAAACTATGAATTTTAAAAGGAAGAAATATATCCAAAATGCAATAAAGGTTATAGAATCTCGAAGTTTTATGATATATGAAATGGGAAAGTGTATGTGGATTTAAGACACCATTAATCACATAATAGTGGGAAGATAAAATTGGGATGTGTCAGATCACCATAATCATAATCCATATATAGTCATAATATTAAAATAATAATTCATTCTTTAAGGACATATTTATCATGAGATGCTATAAAATATTAGGGGATCTACCAAATAAATATAATCCATTTTATAAACATAACAAGAATAAAATAAACATTACAATTTCTACTACAAACAATATTATTATAGAATTATATAATTATTTAAATAAAAACAAAAATTATATTTTAGAGGAAATTAATGAACACTAATAGGAAACCAAATTAAAAAACAAAGCTTGATTCAAGTGATAATAATATAATACAACTATCAATCAAAACAAATAATAGGGAATATTATAACAAAAAACAATGTCATACTTCTAGAAATCCAAACAAGGAGAATGTGCTGGAATAAATAATAACTAATGAATACTAGCATAAAAATGTGTATTTATTATTCCAAGATGTATTATCATTTGAAAACATAATTGGGGATATCATTTAGTAAATAAATGATTTTATTTAAGGTAAATATTTCTTATATTATTCAAACATAATGAAAATAGATTTTACATGATTTTTTATTTGAACATAATAAGTATTTAATTTGGGAAAGATCCATCAAGACTAAGTAATAAATCCAACCCATCCCACATTACAAAACCCATCCATTACATCGCCACTAATGAAATAACTTAATTGAGGTAAAGTGTGGTAACATGATTTCTCATTCAATTAACATATTTTAGAAATAAATAGCTTACTACTAAATAAATGATTAATAAACTAAGGATGCATTCTTAAAAAAGTACTATATTATATTCAACAGTTAATAAAAATAGCTTAAACTAAGGTTTATACCATTATAATTTTTTAAATAACTAATTTTTCATGTAGAACATTATCAATGGAAACCATGAATCATAAAATGAATATGATCTAACAAGATTTGGATTGTATCTTATATATTTATTTCCTGAGATTTACCAAATGAATCTATAAATATTTTTACATTATAATGTTTTCAAAATTCACAAAATTTTGAAATATAAATATTTATTTATTTGTAATAATATTATACTTTCATTCATGTCAAAATAAAAAAAATATTTTTTGGAAAAAGTATTGAAAAGTGCTAACAATATAATACTTATTTCTAGAGAAATTAAAATTCAGAGATAAAGGAATGTTCTAAATTTACATATAATATTATAATAATTCAAATAATTGTACTTGTACAGTCTGGAAAATTCCACAAGGTGGAAATCCAATTGCCTCAAGACTTGGAAAGGGACTGAACCGGTCCGTGCACCGGCTCCCTGCAACAGTACGCAGCTGGTTCGGCAGACCGACATCCCGCAATGCCGCAGACCAGCGTCGTCCGCAAAATAGAGGCGGGGACATCTGCGGGCATGAAATAGAATGGGTGTCAGGCTGGTCCCCCACCGCGAACTGCGACAACCTTCCCATGTCTCTGCAAACCTCATACTTCACGGAATATTGGCAAAATGGTGTGCCACCACAAAGAAACCCCACCGCGACTCATCAGATATCAGTTGACCGAGTCGTTCGCGGAAGGGTATTCATTCATGGGCTTCTGCAAAAAAGTTCAATGGCCCTATAAATATATCCTCTTCAAGACTCTATAAATAACCACTGAGGGGAACCAAAAAAAGGGGAAGGACGGGTGAAAACCCATGGGGAGACGCTGGAGGAATCGCTCACAGCGGTGTTCCGCAGCCATCCGCGGACCCCATATCGTCTGCGGATAAACTCTTCCGTAGAGAGGAGAAATTAGTCTGTGAACCATGTGTGATGAGATCCTCTGCGTCTAGCCAATAGAGTCCATTTCCATCGCGGATAGTCCCTCCACAGCCACCCCTTCCGTAGTCCAGTGTCGTTCGCGAAATGGAGGCAGAACCCCTCCGCGGGCGAAAAGTAGGACGTGCGCCAACCCCTTTGTAGAAACAATCCAAAGAAGGCTATCTCATCTATGGACAAACTCCTTTGAGGATAGCCTCCTACATGTAAATCATCCTTCACGGAAAACCTATTTCATGGAGAGCTTCCTTTGCGGCCATCCTTCGCGGCCTGCACCCTCGCGGACAGACCCTTCACGGACATCATCCTCCACAAACAGCCTCCTTCGCGGCCATCCTTCATGGACAACATCCTTCACGGACATCTCTTCCATGTCCAGTCCCTCGTGGCCAGTTCTTTGCGGATATCTCCTCCGCGGCTAGTCCCTCGTGGCCAGCACCTCACGGTCAGCTCATTCGCGAAACGCCCCATGCGGAAAACCTCATGCACTCACTAGTCCATACCGCGGGGGCTGCACCCCCGCAGGCCTTCTGCGGCTCTGTTTCGGGCGTTGGTCCTGGCTCTTTGGGCTAGTCCCTTCGCTACCATCACTAACCACCATGATAATTGGAGAGCCGCGACACAAAATTTTCAGGCCGGGTCAACAGTATTTCACAATTCACCCTTGTGCCTCCCCAACATCTGCACTATAAATTCCATGAGTCGATCTACTCCTCATTATTCTCCTATAAACCCATTACCTAGCTCCTTTTTCTAGGTTCATCCAGAAAGGGACGCCCTTTCATAATTACCAAACCAACCATTTCTATGTATCTCATACATTGTCGTCCTGACCTCATGATGTTAAACTGTATGGCCATAGTCTTGATCACATGATGTTAAACTGTATGGCCATCATCCAGACCACATGATGTTAAGCTGTATGGCCATCGTCCTGACCACATGATGTTAAACTTTTTGGCACTCATCCTATCCATATGATCTTAAACTATATAGAAACAGTCCTCTCTACATGACTATAAATTTTAGAATTCCCCATCATTCAATAATTGGAATCCTCTTGCTCCATGCAAGAGATGCCTTATGCTCTAAGCATAAGATTCCATATGCTATGATTATAGTGGCATAAATTCAAGAGGGTTGGAATCCATTCAAACATTCCATCACTCCACCCCACGATTTTCATGTCTTTAATTCGGATATTCATTCCTTTTACTGTCTGAAGGGACCCCCTAATGGCCCAGTCCCATTCCACATCGGCTCACCTACCGTCCTGGGTGAATGCCCCGGAAGACTTTTTACAACACATTGAGTCAGGTCCTGTGTTTCGAACATGGTCAGTAGTCAAACCTCATTTGTATGTCCCTATTTCAGGATAATGTGATATGTATGCTGTGTTTAGAACATGGTCAATAGTTATTCTCCATCACCATGACCCCCTCATTGTGTTCCGAATTTCGGCCATGTAATTCAATCTTTTCATCTCCCTTTGTTAGAACTGATTCCAATGACCTTGGCATTATTCCGCTTGTGCAATTGGGCATAGGAATTGGCACCAATTATATGCCTCAACCCATCATAGGGTTGAGATGCCCTCATATCCAGACATGTGAAATACACCATGGGCGTCCATCTCGAAGTAAGCCCCAACTTTATGGGACACCCTCATGTGTAAGCCCCACTCCACTTCTCACGGACGCACCTTTTGCGACGTGATCCTCTATTCCCTGCGGCCTCTTGTTTCTCACACCGAGCATGACTCACGTGGGTTTAGAGTGAGAATCCACCAAGAAATCCTCTAATGGGCCTCCTTAGAGTGTAGTCCCCAATCCACACCTTGCGCCTCCTTAGAGTGTAAGCCCCAATCCATGACCATGGGCCTCCTCACAGTGTAAGCCCCAATCCATCACCCAGGGCCTCCTCAGAGTGTAAGCCCCAATCCATCACCTTGGGCCTCCTCAGAGTGTATGCCCAATCCTTCATTCTCTGTTGCCTCAGGGCATAAGTCCCAATCCATTCGAACTACGTGGACTTTGATCCCTATCCCCTAGGTAGGGAACGTAGGACGACTCCCTGAGGATCAAGCCCAATCACAATTGGACCCCCGGGTCCTCCTTCACGTCAGTTTTCTGGCTCTCTCATTTGAACTACGTAGACTTTTATCCCAGTCCCCTAGGTAGGGTACATAGGAAGCCTCCATGAGGTTCATGTCCAACAACCGGTCGATCCGACTATATTCACATCAGTTCACCGTGCCACTGATAGCACCGACTTACTGAGTTCCGACTCCTCGGGGTCCTTAATCCAATGAGGGATGGTAAACCGCGGGCCCAAATGATTCTGAACCCCTGCGTCCAGCTGACCATTTCCAATCAGGAGTAATCTGTGGATACTATGCTTTGTTATAATCTAAAGATTCGCGAACATATGAATACTTCTTAAATCTATAAAAGAGTCCCAGAATAGGCAATAATTCTCCTCATAGGGTGTGATGAGCCAGACTTCCCATCCTCTCGACCAATGTGAGTTCATAAGAATCGCTGGCCACATCACCCGGCGAATGCCTGCCTTTGGAATGTAGGTCCATGCATTGTCGGATAGAGAACCGTTGGGAGTTTTGAGACCGAAACCCAGAATAGTACTGTTATATCTTTTTGGGTTAAAATAATACATTAAATATTTTAGAAACGATTCATGATATTAAAATTTATATTTCAATAATTAAATCCCACAAATCTAGGATAATAAATACCAAAATTATCCAACTTATTTTACAAAAATTAGATTCCAAAAACTTAAAATATCTAAATCTTTAAATTATTTAACTTAAAGAATATCTAATTTATGTTAAATTTATATGAATCTATAGGATAGTATGGAAAATGAAGAAATTATAATTGAAACAGTACTTATAGAAAATTAATAGAATATATTTTAACTCTATTTAACTATAAATTTAAAAACACAATGATAGATCTGATAAAAAAATGATCCAATAAAATCACATGCATATATAAAAATAAAAATAACATCCACTGGAAGAGAAGAATGACTTAGAACACACAAATCTAATGTCGATGCAGATCAAAATCAAAAAATCCTTGAATTATGGGTGAATTCTGGAGATGGAAAGAAAACATCTCTTGGGTGAGGGGAGAAGAAATAGAAGGAGGGATGGAAATCATACCTCTCCTATATCGCCAAAAATGCCAGAAATATTGGAAGAATATTTGGAAGCATCCATATGGTTGGGGAAAAATTACCTAATGGGGGGGGGGGGGTGGCGGCTAAGCCTCATATTTTATGAGGATGGGAGGGGAGGAGGGGAAGTGTAGTCTGATATATTAAGGATCTATATCCATAGTTTTTGACAAATCATTTTTATTTTCAACCTATACCAATGGTATTTAAAAACCGTGGTTTTAGATTTACCCAATATCTTTATACCCATGGTTTCTATAAACCATGGGTATAGATTCATGGGAATACCCCACATTCTAGTAGAATTATGAAAATATAATATATCATTAACATTCATACATTTCCATTCAAAAATAATAATAAATCCATTCATGCCTACTAGTGGAGTACCACATCCAAGAATTAATGTGATTGATTTTTTATCACCACATAACATTAGTGATATATATAAGTATTATTAATCAAAATATTTCGTATCTATGATATAACTATTATTCTATAAAGACAGTATAATAATTACCTTCTTTTTTTCATGATCGTTGAAAAATGAAAACATTAGTCATGCGTATATGTTAGAGAAAATATTTCCATTACACATTAACATAATTCATAGGATTTGAACCCCACAAATCTATCAATTCAAGCTGGTTTGTATCATTTTAATATTTTAGTGTTTTTTTAGTTTAATATTGGAAATTTATTATATATTAAAATTTAATAATTTTCAATCAGTTCTTTATTCCAAAAATAAAATTTCTCTACTAATCAAATTATTGAAAATTATTTTTTTTAAAAACCCTTGTCCTATGGGAATAAATCTCTCTAACTATGCCAATTATGGAGTCATCTATTTAAAGGCCTAAATAGTTACGCAATTTTGAAAATTATTTTTCAGAAATAATTGATACTCCTTAAGTAAATGAGGAACATCATGGCCCAAATGTGTCCAAAAAAGATGATTAAATCTATTAAAAAAATATGGAATAAAATATAATATATAAATTTAATGCAAATATTAAATTAGGTCTTTATGATAGTCAGTGGGCATGTGTTAGTGGAGAAATCTAATGATTTGATTCATCTAGAAAATACTTTTTGCAGTAAATTATTTATACAATTTTCACCATGTGCCAAAAAAGATTATATTTATTGGGGGAAACTATAATTCACATTAGAAAAAACATTATATAAGACCTCTAACAAATATTTTCATTGGAACATGGCCAAATTTGAGCAATCATTTTGGGGGAAAAAAGGAAACAGAGTTACACCCACCCTGTTCCTTTTATTTCCAACATCACTTTATTTAAAAGGTTAGTTAGATTGATGGATTGGATTATTCCGGAAAAGATATGTTGGATAATAGGTGTATTTCATTATCTAATCAGGGAATTAAGGGATAAACCTCATGAATTCATGGAACATGGAAACCTGAAGATAATATTCTATTTTTGGTTTGTGGTTCACATTGTTATCTTTTTTATTTATCAAGAATCTATTTTCTAGAATTGATATAGTTATTTTCGTTATTTAATTCAATATCTTATAAAAAATTATGGAATTTTCTTCAACATATTATGTTAATCTGTGAATTCTAATTATTTTAATTTTTTGACGGGGTATCTCCATTGAGGATAGTGAGTTTAATATGTTTGGATGTTTGAAGGACATTGTGTGATTAGATCTCTTTGATAAGGGTATGAATACCCATATTTTATTTCACAATATGGTGTCTCAGAAATTCTGGTGTATAAAATTATGTATTTTGATATAAATAGTGAAATATGAGTGGTAAATGTATTTTAAGGCAATAATAATGGGAGTTCTTAAAGTTCATGAATTATACACAATTATTTTCTCTAATTAATATTTTTCTATAAGTATTGGTTCAAATTTTTTATTGATGACTTTAATTTCTAGTCGTAATATGATTTTTTATATTATAACTTTTTTAACTCAATTGAAATCACTAAATTTAGTTTTAACATTTATAATACAAAACCAACTAAGTGAAAATTTGACAACTTAATTTATGAAATATTCATGATAAAACCCCATGGTCACCATTATAAAAAAATTTAAAGGGTAAATTATTAATTTTGGTTTAAGAAAACCACAAAAAATTGGTTATATTCTTGAAGAGGGTTCCTATGATGAATCTAATAGTTTTTTGAATTTCATTGATTTAAACTACTAATTTAGAGCCTTAAAAAACAAAAAAAAATGCATTTTCATAGGGACTACCCCTATAGTTGTTCTTATTATCAACAATACGAGGAGTTGAGTCATAATTAATTTTTTAAATTTAAACTCTAACAAAATAATATTACTATCCAAGAAAATTATTTCGGGATTCTACAAAATTCTCAATAAATAAAAATAAAAACTGAAATTCTTTCCAATTCTTTATATAAATAAAAAAATCTCAAAATGATTTTGATGAAATAGAAAATATTATCTCACACAGTTTTGGTATTGAAGAACCGTTTGTAAGAGAATTGAAAAATAAATTGAAATATCCTTTTTTATATTTAATGGAAAAAGTATCACTAATTTAAAAATTGATGTGAATTTAAGAAGTCAAAATTTGATGGATATTTATGGGCATGACTAAGATGATAATGAAACTCTATGTGAAATCCACCATTTAGAAAATGAAAATTCATAACCATCATATAAAACATTGGAAGAAGTGGAATTGAAACATGATCCACTCATTTATTAAAAACATTTGGAGGAGCATGAGCTATATCCTACTAAAAATACAACAATCATCCACTACCAAATAGAGAAGGAGACAGGGGAAATGTTGTGAGATTTAATAAATTTTATTCAATGTATTTAAATTAATCTAATAATTAATTTTAAATTTTTTAACTCTTTACAGATTTAGTTCCGAATGCATTTGATTGGATTGATTTTTCAGATAAACAGGATGTGAAGGATTAAATAGAGTAAATAATTTTGTCCTCATAGAATTGCACATTGTTTCTGATATGAATGTAGGTTACATGATTTTATTTCCATGAATAAATCATTTTAATATTAAAATTGATTACAAAATACTTCTTGTAATTTAATGTTAGCAACCACTGGAGGTCATTTTTTCAGGATAAAGTGATGTGATGTTTCCCTTACATTTTGTTCTCTAATACACTATTTTGGGAACATCAATTTCATGGATGAAAGTATGAATAAATTTTTTATTATGTTCTTAATAACCAATCCAATATAAATTAGATGATATAAATTTCACATTGGTGGTTCATGAGGAAGAAACATTACCCACCTATGGATTGGGCATGATTTGATGGAACTGTCTGACTAGGGGAAGTGAAATACTAGTACTCACTTGGGGGGTTTATAACAAGGATATTTTCATGTATCATTATATTTTTATTTCATTCCATAAAATAAACAATTGATTCTTTATTATTATCATTCTGGTTTCTAAGTTGACGATTTTTGGAGGATCTCTCAAGGCTACTGCATGATAAAACCCATGTTTTTCCATTCCTTCAAACTTATTTTGGTCATCTATTATCTTATTAATTTTTATTTATAACATAATATTTGAAAAATGGGAAAATGTTCCCAATAATTATGTGGAATGGAATTTACTTGGTTATATTAGGTTTTTTTTAATTTCTTTTGAGTTTAATCGTTTCTATTTTCCTATGAAATTTTATTCTGTTATATTTAAATTTTTTTGTTTTTTTAACTTTTGAGTTTCAAATTGATTCACTTTGATAATTAAAAACTACTTTTAATGAAAATAACACACATGATTTATGGAACTAAACTTATTTTATTTCGTAAATGTTCTGTTTCTAGATTCAATTTTTGGAAATTCGTGAAAATAACTTTGACATATCAATTCCATTCCATGAATGTTTCCTAGTATTGAAACGTAATTGCATGTGAAGTCTCATAAACATTTATATATCTTCTTCATAAAAACCCCATTTCTTGAGTGAACCTAATGGTGATTTTTTTAACTAGAACATACCATTTTTATTCCAAACCCATTGAGCTTTATGAATATTTGTTAAAAAGGAAATAGGAAATTCATTTGTAATTCAAATACGCCTTTTTGAGGAAAATCATTTTTATTCTAGCCTACCCTTTACATTTTATTTTTGCGATACCATATTATCCATGAACTACTGATTAGATAGCCTCATTAAAATATATCTTCCTTATCCACCCCCTGCCCTTTAATTACATTTTAGTATTTTAGTAAATATTAACTGTGGGGGTGATTATTTTTGATATCATTCATTATGATGTTCTACATTGTGTGGAGAAAAAACATATGGATTGAGAGAAAATTGTTAATATATAATATGTTTTCATTTCTGGAGCCTTTAAGGAAAATAAATATTTGACTTAGTTGAGTTTACCGAGATAAATATAAAGTTATTCATTTTTAGAGCCTTAAATAAAATATAATTATCAAATTTTGATATGAAATTGTTGTAAAATTATAGATGAATTAAAAAAATTTATTGGTAATGAAAATTTAATGTTATTATCTAGTTTATTTTTTCACTAAAGAAATAGAATAAGACAATTCATTTGTGAAAACTATAGTCATCCAATTTTTCAATAATAATGTACCAATACATCACTTTCTGATTTATTAATTTTGACATTTTAAACCCACCAACCTTAAATATTTAGAATAATCCTTTCTAAGTCCTCATGATGAATACAATTCAATAAACTATTTTTCTGGATATTTAGAATTTTTTCAATCTTATAGATAGCCATAACGTTTCTTGGATAATAAAGACATTTTTCAAAATCAAAATCATGTGTTGGGATTGATAATTAGTAAGGTAGGCATGCTGGTTCATGGTAGAATTAAAGAAATGGTAATAGAAAAACTCAACATTAATAAGAATTTTCAATAAAATAATATTTGGAGTTATGATATGTCAGGCGTGTTTAATTAAATCTTATTAATATCGTTGAAATGAGTTTTGAAATTTAATTGGAAATTCATTTTGAGTTTTCACTCATCTTAGAGTCCATGTTCTATGATTGGATGAATTTATAGAGCTAAAATTTCTATTTTTAGGTCAATTTAAATGATTTAATCCTCTAAAATATAAAAAATTAAGCTTTTTAGATTTATATTTGGATTTTATGGAATTTTTGATCTTAATGGAGAAAATTTCTTAAATCGAGAAATTAAACTATTATCAATCTCTTTTGTATTTAGAGTATAAATATTTATATATTCATTCAATTAGTAGTTTTTTTTAATAAACCATTGATTTTTAGGTTAAAAATATCTATCAATTCTATGTACTAGACAAATAATCGTAAGAAAGAAATCACTCATTTTGGAAAAAAAATCAGATTGAATTGATACACTTTTGGTAAATGGGTAACAAATTAGACCAAAGAAGTCCAGATTGGGTAATCCCTACTATAAAACAAACTGTACATAAATATATATCTACAAATTTAATTTGAATATTAAAATAGGTAATTAAAATGGAAGGGGTGCATGAGAAAATGGACAAAGATGAAGATTCACATCAATAAGAAAATGTGTTTTTTAATAAATCAGCTATAAAATTTTCTCCATATGTCCAAAGGGGATCAAATATTATAGTTGAAAAAATACGATCTTTGAACAAAAACATTAATTAATAATTCTAGATGATATTCGACTTGAAATATGGCATAATTGGAGCAGCATTTTCATGGGGGAAACTAGACAATAGATTTAGACCCATCCTATTATTTATATTTACATATTTATTTCAATTAAAAGGATGGTTACATTAATAGAGTGAACTATGATAGACATGATATAATTTATAACAAGAGTACTTCATGAAGCAATCATGCCATGAATTGATAAAACACTATTGGTCTTGGATGGTGGAAGGATGAGGATACTCATACAAATTGATTTTTTTCATCCCATGGTTTTCATTAGTATTTCTATTGAAATTTTTTTCTTGAATGATGGGGGTATTATTAGTTATAAAAATCAATTTTTTATAAATTAATATTGAATTTTTTTTCAACATACTAATGTAATTTGGTTATTCTAATTTTTAAATATGTCTATGATTGCTATCCTTATTGAGTACTGTTTGTATAGTCTATTTTGGATTCTTAGAGGTCTTTAGGTCATTAGATCACTATGATAAGGGATAAAAACCCCTATTTGTTGTCTCAATATTGTTTCTAGGTAATTTAAGTGTATAAAGTGATATTTTAAGGCCTACATGGGAAATATATTTAGTAAATTCATGTGTAGATAATGATAAGGGGAGTGTCTGAATGTCAAAACTTCTCCACCACTGCTATCTCTATAAGGAATTGTTCTTTCAGCCTTGGTTTTTATTTCTGATCACTAAATTTAACTAATATTTTTAATCTTATTTTTTGATGATTTACTTGGTTTAAATCAATTGAAATCTCCACTATTTGTTTTATCATTAAAAAAAATAAACAAAGTGAAATTTTGAAAACATGGACTTCCAGATCCTTAGGACAAAACCCCATAGTCACCAATGTGATGCATTTTTAAGGGGAAAATATCAATTGGGATTTCAAAATAAAAATCACAACTTCAGTACATATTACCTATTTTCTTCATGATTATAATGAAGTTATTTTTTTAACCATATCTCATGGTTTGGTTTAATGGTATAAATGATGTACAATAAGGATAATTATGTCATGATTATTATTCCATAGATGATGGAATAATTAACTCTATGACCATAGTCAGATTACCGATGTCATTTTTGACCTATGATATGATTATTTTCAATGAAAATGACATGAACATAATTGATAGAATAATTATACATAACATGGTAATAATTAAAATAAAAGGAATAATAAATATGAAAAAGGTACTACAAAATGTAAATAGTTAACCTATGTCTGTTATTTAGGAAGATAAAAAACATACATTACAAATCAAATTTGAGGTAATGGAATTTAATTTAAAAACCCATTATTAATGTTTCTCTTCCGTATATTTTTCCACCATATCAATATTCTTAAAAATATTTTATTAATTTATTTATATGGCAATAAAATTTTCTAATTGAAATTTTTATGTTTCTTTTGACATTCATTAAGAGGGTTTTAAAAGGAATATTTTTAAATATTTGATACCAAATAGTTTGACATTATTTAAAAATGGATATATAGATTAAACAATTTTTCACGCCCATATAATAGTTATTATTTTTGTATTATTTTGCAATATTTCATGTTTTAATTAAATAACAACCCTATTTCCCTTTTTTCTACATTTTTTCATATTGAAAATACTTTTTCAAAATGATATATATTTTTTGATATCAAAATACATTTTTTTATGAGTGGAGAAGAGTTTCCAAGGTTTTCATGATGATATGATGCAAGTATAAAACTTTTTATAGACCATGGAAATTGTGTATAATGGGTGATATAGATATAGCTCATATGAAGGGTGATATTGATATAGATTTTATAATGTATGATGCCGTATTTTTCTTATATTCATTAGGTAATTATATTGGAAGTAGACCATATGGTTATTCTAATTCCAAAGGGTTATATAATTTTTCTATGAAGATTATGTCATAAGGAAGCTATATGTATTTTTCTATGATTTCTAATGAGTTTTAAGGTAAATAATTTGATTTCAAAAGTTAATTTAATGAATCCATTTTAAGGAATGATTATAACCTTTTTGGGTAAACAGAGAATTATTTAATTAAAATGTTTTATGATTTTTAATGAATCCCACATGATTTTTTTTACATTATGTTTTCAGAAGAATGCTTTTCTGAAAATCATTTGTTATCTAAGATGAATTAATGTAAAAGTAAATGGCATACTTCAGTTCAATGTTTATTTGGTTAAATGAAAAATCTATTTTAATACCTCATCATTTTAAAATGTAATATCTGGTTCCTTTATTTTCATTCATACCCCTTATAGGTATTTATTTTACCATGCCACATTTATAATTTGTTTCACATGCTTTGAGGTTGGGTATGAATAATAAATAATTCAATTTGAAAGACATTAGTTTTTTATAAAGTGAAAACATATTTCATTTTAAAATTTTCTTATTGTGATAAAAATGGATATTCTGAAGATGTGTATAATTTAAAACATATGGGGTATTTACATATGATCTATGGCCTAATCCTATAAAACAATAAACTAAAATATCCTCAAAATTAAATAATTGAATTCATAACTAGAAAATCATGATTTTTTACTATTTTAGTATGAGTAACTATAGAATATCATTTACCATATTCGGGAAATTAATGGGTTTTGAAAATATATATTGTTTTCATTCAATAAATGGATTTCAATTGAAAAGATACCAATTATAAAATGTGGGTTTTCAACACAACTTCCTTCATTGAGTTAAAATAATTTTGTTGGCCCTATTTTTACAATGATTGGTTGCTTTAACCCTACAATTTTGTTATAGGGTACATTATATTTGTATTTATGAAAAATTAAACTTTTTATTTAAATATTCCTTTTAAATGATTTTATTTTTCATAAAATGCATATCATTTTTTAGAATAATTCACATCCTCTTTAATGAAAATGTCACCTCGATGTCCATATTTTCCTTCCTCTCAATTCTTATCATTTTATTTTGAAATAGAAATGTGTGTTAATTTATTTAACCATAAAATTTCCCTTCCCCAATTAATTTTTTTTAATACAATCACATCCCAAACTGGATAACCTATCCCCATAGGTTTCGTACTGAAATGTGGATATGCTCGAAGGGTGTTCCTGATCCCCATGTGATGGAGACTTGAACATGGACATCCAAAAAACCATATGGAATGATTTATCCCTAAAAGAAGCAACAAAATGATATATATATATATATATATAACATAGATAAATATTATAATACATTAATATATTCCATGATAGAATTAATACATTGGAAATGATAAAAATAAAAAAGTAGGTAAAACATCCCCAAGTACATTTCCTACATCAGGGGACAACTAAAATAGTAAACTACAAACTCTATTTGATTTCATGGGAAAATTACCATCATCTCACCACCATTTATGAAAACTCAGCTAAAAAAACTAACCAACTCATTACAGTTCCATTCCATTCCCCGCATAAAAATACATAACAATGTATATGTACCATTGAAGGGGTATGTACGGTGTGAGCTAAGAGGATCACCATGATCCCACCTAGGTGTTCAATAAGAAGTCTTTGTACAACAATCCGAACTCAATAAAATTTAAATAAAAGGAGGAAAGATAATTAAATGCATAGTTTTTTATCAAAATAATGTTAAATAAATTATCTTTTTTTTTAAATTTCCCAAGAGAGTACGGAAAATATTATATCATAATATCTAGTATATCATATAATAAAAATAAAATTATTTATCATATATCATATGAAATCCAAGGTAGTACAATATGAAATACTATAAGACCAATAATAGGAAACAACATGCCAAGGATCAGAGTACACTAGACTGGCTAAGAAACTCATACTTAAACATAGACAATCGTTGGAATCATGTCTCTAGATTTATGAATTGAGTATTTATAGTTGAGGAGAACCCTAGTCAGCAAACCCCAAAATAGTTATTGAAACTACCTATATCAACATGACATGGGATTAGAGGAAAACCCCATGAGTGAACCCCATGAAAATCAAGTTAGAACTATTACTGTATCTTCCACCTAAGTACCCAATGATTCTCATGTGATACATTTTCCAAATAATTTTATCATAATAGTTATTTAAAAACAATTTCAAAAATGAATTTCAATATTATTTTATATAAAATTTGTTTCACTAGAACTTTGGAAAAACCATCCTTTATCAAATACGCATTTTTTGTACACACAAATCAATAATGACATTTCATTTATAGATCAATTTTTAAAAGTAAATCCATGTAGTTCATCCGACACAAGCTAAAGAAGGAAGCACCTACCTTGAACTCAAGTCGCACATGCCCAAAATAGGACTCAAAAATATAGAATAAATAAAATGAAACAATGGAGGACCTAAAATTAATATGTTTATATCATAATCGATTCAACACACAAAATGGTTAGCCAAGGAGGAAACAGAATATGTAACTCAATAAAATTGCAAGTCTAACCGCAACCTACAAAAGAGTCAACCATTAGAGCAATAATACACAACATAACCAAAATTTCTTAATAAATTATCACTACAGTACAATGGATCAAAAAATATGGCTCAACAGTGATACCGTGGTCAATTGAAATGAAGAAGTTAAATGATAACTCACTTGAAGAAAGGAACTGTATCCCTTATGGAGATCATTCACTAGAGAAAGCAATATGGATGAAGATAAGGTTACAAAAATCATAAGGGACATATCTGGGTCATGAGAGTGGAGGAATCATGGTCAAATGAATTATAAAAACCCATAAGATTCCCTAAAATTAAAATACCGAGAGAATTTCATGGCATGTAAATCATTTCACATCATATAACTCTAAATCAAAAACACCACCATAAAAACACATCACCATCGTTTAAAAATCTTGATTTATACCTTTACAAAACATAAACCTATTTCAAAGCATATAAGCCCTTCATTCATTGAATCATCTTATGGGACCCCCTTGTAACTATTATATATTGTGTCATCAATAAATGATTTATAATCACCCCAAACTTAGAAGAATTTCCAGATTCAATGGAAAAATCCCAAACCAACAATATCATTATCCATCCTCTAGAGTCCCAAATCACAACCAAATTAAGACTGAAATGAATAACGAGATATTAAATACTAGTAATATTTTAGTGGGATGTTACAAAATCCCACAACAAGACTTTAAAACTTTAGAAACTTATGTTGTAATATTTTTTCAAAAAATTGGTGAGGCCTCTTCTCCGTCTCCAATGACTCATTTTGCAACGTATCATGAGAATCACTTTCGTGTATCAATAAAACTATGACTATCAAAATAAACTTACTATATAAGAATTTCACCTGAGACTCAATGATCACTACTAGTTTCTCTAACTCTGATACATTTGGCTCTAACTTGATATCTTACCAACAAAAAACATGAAGGTAATAATGATGGTGTTTCCGATGCTATGATATATAGAAAACATCATGAATTCCCATAAAATGAACAAAAAATGAAAACCAATAATAAATATTCCCGATATTCCCAATGAATTCAATAAACCAACATATATTAGAGCCAACATTCCGTGTTTTCCCAGATGACGGTGACCCATCCAAGGGAAACAATTATGAAAAATCGATCACCCACAAGAAAACTCTAAAAGATGAAATTAACAATATGTATATGACTTATATCAACTTTGAGTTGAATCAAGATGCAGATTTACATCCTAAGTCATCAATCAAGTCATATGAACAAGAATTTTTCCCACCAAAGAGGCCTCACCCACCTCTAGCCAACAAAGAGGTGATCTTCATGTGCCACCATAAAACTCCTAAGAAGGATCCATTCTGATTTAATACTGATAAATTTTATCAAAATAAAACTCAAATAGTCTTATATGGATATCAAATTATCAAAAAAAAATTAAAATATTTTGGTACATAGAATATCCTCCATGATATGAATTGAACACTTTGTGGGATCATTATTTAGTGGATGTTAAGTTATAATCAACTCGATATGAGTCCACATCTCCTATTTAATACTTCAATATAACCTCAATGTAATCATAGAAACCCTATCTAATACTGTAGTTGATGGAACCCCATATAACCTCTTGATTTCTTACACATTCCCCATACCCATATCTTTAACTTTAGTAGTGTCTATGATCAGAAATAAATAATCCCACTTGTTCAACAGATCAATCACAACCCATATAGCATTTTTTCCTTGGGGAGTCCATTGAAATCAAATAAAAACATCGATGAGCACCTCATCTCATTTCAAAATCAGCATTAGAGGAGGATAATATAACCCATAAGGTCTCATATTCATTCCCTTTATCTCCAGACATGTTCAACAATGAGAAAAATATTTTTAAATTTCATGCTTCATGCCTAGCCACAAGAATCATTGTATAACATCATAATATATGTTTTTAGTCACTGGATGAGTGTACAAAAAATTAATATGAAAATGAAAAAAATAATTAACTCCTCATAGATTCTATGATACAAAAATGATCTACAAAATGAAGTATACACTCTAATGAGAGAAACCAACCAAAAATGATCTCCCCACCATAATGGGTTTCTGAAATTTACCTAAACTCATAATACCAATGCTAAATATTTTGAATAGAATCATTGAGGGATGATGATAAAAAAATCTGTTAAAAATCATAAGGAAAGATCCTCATAAAAAACATGATAAAACTATGAGAATATCCCCATATGGTTCAACAATTCTTTGATTCCAGAATAGCTTGTGAGGGTACATTCCCATTAAGAGTGTCTGAATAAATATTCCTTATCCTAGGGGTGTAAGAAAAGTTAAATTCAAATAAATGAATGTATACTTCCCATCATATTAGTATGAGATTAATTTTATTTACGAGAAAAAAAAATATATCATAATATTTTGTTCCAAAAATACTATGAACCTCTCCTTAAAAAGATAGTTCCACCAAAATCAATTTTCTTTCATAATAGAGGAAATCTGAAAATCATGATTGGGGTAATTCTTCTTATACAATAAAATCAAAAAATATTTATAAGATACCACATGATCATCCTGCATAATCATTCAATCCATACGAGCACCAAAATAATCACATATAACCACATACCCCTAACCAAACATAGCTATGATTAGAATAGGAGATGATACTATAATTAATTTTAGCTCATGAAAATAAGGATGACACTTTTTAACCCTTATGAATTGCACCACATTACTAGTAAGAGTAGTTATGGTGATGAACATTTTGAGAAATCGCTCATGAAGCATTAATAATACCCAATAAGAACATTTAATCCTTGAATCTCGAAGATGTTATATCATTCATCTTATGACATTTAAACAATTACCCTCTCATGATCGAGTGATAAGACAAACTCTCAAATGAATTTCCCTAGTAACTCAACAACTTAGATCCATATATTTAATTTTGAAATATTTATATAAAAACTTAGAATCCTCATAATGTTTAGAACCAAACTCAAATGGTTCTCTTGCATTCTCATGGATATCAATTAATCCAAAATAGCATCCCTAATTAATACAATTTGGTTTTGAGAATCTGAGGGAATATCTGGATCATAAAATCCATTAAAAATTTAGGAGAATTATTCATACAAAAGAAATCAAAATATATTTTTAATGGTCATAACTTCACATAAAAACTACGTTCAATAATTCTGATTCCTAACATTCTATATGAAGATAACCTGACCGAATATTTGTATTACAAAACCTCTTTCCCCCTTTAACTAACCACATAAATCATTCACAGGGGGAAAAGGATTCATATTCTTAACCATTATATGGGTAATAATATAATTGTCCCTGGAAAACCAAAGTGAACCAGTTTCCTTCTTGTTAAATAGCATATGTGATTCCCAAGGAAAAATACTATTGTGGAAAAACCTTTCTCCATAAGGCCACCCAACCGAATCTTGAGCTCTTCAAGCTCTATAGGTTCCATATGATAAGATGGTATTGAATTTCTATTTGTACATGGACCTGAGTCAATTTTAATATCTACCTACCTATATGGGTAATATCAAATAAATATTCTAGGAAAACATCAGGAATGTATCAAAAAATAGATGGAATATCACAAAAAGTTTGAAATATTATTGGGCTCAACTACTATAACATACAACCAACTCTTGAGTTTTAGAGGGAAGGTCCTATAATACAAGATCTCAGATCCCACTCTCCCTGAAACACAAGAAATATATCATTATAATAAATAGATAACAATGATGATGATAAAATTATTCCTTTTAAAGATCTATGAAAATACAATCCAATTTGATGATGACATCAAACAAATCAGGATCAATAATGAGGAAATCCCAGATCAATAGAACATCGACTATCAATAATAAACAGTAAGGACATTGAAAAACTAAATCATTCCAATTCATATTGGATTCACTAACTCTATTAAATGTATATGAGTTCCATTGGATGTTTAATCATATCAAAAAATTATCAAATATAAGCATGTGAGAGGCACCTATATCAAATAAAGAAGTCCTTACAGAAGATGGAATAAATATGGTACCTCTAACTATCACTGGAATGACATCAAACTATTTTTGAAAATCCCTCACTATGTGAAAGGGATTCAATCTTGAGGCATATGGATAGAGACCTATAGTATTTGAAGTATCTGATTGTGAGAAAGTATGCTTCTGAGTCAGAAATCCATGACAATAATGAGGTGTAGACATATGCAGACAGAAATGCCATAGGTTGGCATATATCCCACAACCTCTACATGTATTCATAGGTGAGGAAAAAGAACCCCATGTGTGTCTAAAATTGAAACACTAATTACAATTCAATGTCAAACTAGTTTATGTAACTGAATATGTAGAGGGGGGTAGATATTGAGAACCACCCCTGCCATTTTTGTGATGATAGTGCCACTTCCTCTTTCCCCCCCAACACAATACTAAAGTCGACACTGGTTGGATGTGGATAAGAAGAATAACCATACTTGTATTACATATTAATCCCTACCATCATTTCCCTATCAAATATCTCTATATTGTTTTATATATTCAATATTAATACATGTGATCTTATGTTCAGTTTAAAACCATATAGGTACTTCCGATCCTTCAACTCTTTATTCTTTACTACATCTATGGAAAAATGAACCAACGTTTCAAACTGATTAGTGTATACTAACACTGAATTCTCTTGTTATTACAATGAGAGGAACTCTTGATAATTCACCGTCATAAGTGAATCTAGTGAAAAATTATGAAATGAGAGATTCTTGAAACCCTTCTTGTCCAAGACCACATTTTTATCCACTTATACCATGGAATCCCACCATTTCTTATTGGGAACCTCATGTATGAATGTTTCACACTTCACCTTGATATTATTATTTTTATCCAAGAATTTGATGATATAATCAATCTTTTAAATCCTCTAATCCACCATATTAGTTTCATTCAATCCTATAATGGATGGTTTATTCTTAGGTATGAACAACCATGATTAGTCTATTTCTCATGAAACTCCTAGATCTAACTCAAAAACTATGTTATGGGATTTTGGTAAATTGTGGTATACATTATGAACATCTCACATGATATCCTTGATTATAATCTAATATAGAGGTGGATTCTCTTGAGGTGTATCTACTTTAGCCTTATGGGGATTCTATGGAATCCATTTTAGAGGAATTATTGTACATGCCAAAATAGATTAAACGATCATAAAATAGAAAACAATCTGATCATACTAGAGTTTCATAAGAAAAAACTAATATTAAGACAATGAACTAATAATAGGAGATATACATCACATCATCCCATGGTAACATGATTCAATTGATAGTATGAGCTGGTCATTATCTCACCTCATGTTACCTCTCAAATCTCGAATATCCCATCTTTATTCTATGAAATTTCAAAAGTTGATGATAAATTCTAACATATGATAATAATTTTCACAAAATAACTCAGGTAACCCATCCATTTAGGCTCTGAACCAAAATGTTTCAAAACTCAAAAGGCATTCTTGATCCCCATGGGCTGCTGACTAGCAACTAATTTTCAAATAATAACCAGAGGGAATGATTTATACCAACCTAAAGAAAATTCATGTATTATATATATATACACAATAGAGATTAATTGTGGAATAGATAAATACAATCCATAACTAAAATAAAACAATATAATTGATACAACTGAAAAATAGTAAGAACATCCCAATGAACATGTCTTACATCGAAAGAAAACTAAAAAAATATTATTAATTATATGTAATTTTATTGGAAGAATCCCACCATCTCACTACTAACTACCAAAATGATTATGATATAAACATCTCAATATCATTGTGTCACCTTTAAATTCCCTAAATTGAAATATATGACATGGTATATGTCCTGTTGAAGGGGCGTGGGGGGTGTGAGCCAACGATATCTACCAGATACCACATAGGAGTTCCATAACAAGTCTATGTAAAGAAATCTAAACTTGATAAAATTTAAATAATATAAGGAATTAAATCAATTTCATAGTTTTTTAAATCAATAGCCCGGTAAAAGAATTAGTTTTTCCCACATTTCCCAATAAAATTTGTAAAATAGTTTCAGAGCATATCTCATATATCCATGCAGTAAAATCAAATAATGTATCATATATAATACCACATCCATGAAAATAGAAGATGAAATGGGGGGAGAAAAGCATATTTCTCCTCACACCAAGGATCACACATTTCTAGGACAGCTAGTACACGCATAACTAAACATAGATAATTGTGCACGTCAAATATATAGATATATGCATTAAATCTAGAAAGAAGAGGAACACCCCCATCATGTTAACCCCCGACAAGTCTAAAAAGTTACATGACCAACGAGGCTTATGTGAATATTTGACACCCTATGATGGAAACCCCTAATAATGGGAAGAATCTTAATACTAAACCATCCACCATTTACCCAAGGCTTACCATGTGAAACATTTTCCAAACATGTTCATCAAACTAGTAGTTTGAGAAAAATTTCAGAAATCCATTTCAATATGGTTTTAAAATTCCATTTCATTTACTAAAATAATTTAAAAACCCTATTTTTTCAAATACCCATTTATACACACACACGAAATGGTTATAGTGAATTTTTGTGTTTTTCTTGAAATAGTTAAACCTTTGGTGAGTTGTAAAATATAATAAATTACAATAATTAAAATTTTAATCTGAATTCATAATGTTTTGAGATATGTGTAATGTATGAAACAATTTTTTTGAACTCACATACCCTATTTAATTTAATTTTTTAAAATAATTCAAAATATTTAAAATCTTGAACCAAAAAAATTAACAAATGAATAAAATAAGCAAAAAATCCCCTCTCCTCATACTATAAATACTACCCTAACCAACCCTTATTCATACACATTCTTGGACTTTGATCTTTCTAATATCCTAGACAATTAATTTTTCATTCCTCTTCCCCACATCATTTTATTTTTGGTCCCAACAAAAGATCATTTCCTAGAGCCTTAAGGAGGTTCTCAAGGAGACGATATTCAAGAGGTAAAAACCTCCATTCCCTTTTAATTTCATTTTGTTTACAATAATCTCCCAACCCATTCTATCAAAATTTAAATGGTTATAATATTATGATATATATAAATTTATTTTATTTTGTTAATGGAATATACAACATGAAGTATCTTATCATTTTCTTTTAATTCAAAAAAATAAAAAAATGTGAGGTGTCGATTCACCTGCTCCATGGACGATGTGTTTTTATTTTTCATTTCTACAAATCAAGGCTGGTCATAAAACCATTATTATAGTTAAACCATATTATAATTGTTTAATTAAAACCTTTTTTAATTTTTTAAGAAGTATATAACCAAAATATTAAATAAAACAATTCTAGTTGATGATGGTGGTAACAACCACCAAAATATGCAAATCATTTTCATTAATGGTTGTATAATGAATCATCATCATTTTCAAAAAATGATATATGTGCAAATTGAAATTCATAGAAGTATATTAATACAATTTCATTTCACATCTAGATAATTAACTAAATAGAACAAGAACTTCCATAATTATATACAAGAAAACTTATAATGAAACCATTAAATGAACGCTCCCAGGACAACAAAGATAGTCATTATGACTCATCGAAATAGACATAAATTAACATAATAAAATTATAATAAATAAAATATATGTTTAATATGATTTTAATTATGTAATTAAAGAATCTTAATTTGACTATCCATTACATTAAGTACAAGTCTAGAATGATTTTGGAAATATGGTAAGGGTTTTCTCATCTCACATTTACTTATGTGAGATATATTCCTTATTAAACCATTAATTTTTGGGCGTGGTGTACATAATTCCATTTTGATATATCATATCAGTATTTTCATTTTCTTTATGATAATCAATGTTTCCTTTTATAAATATTCTTTTTATGGGGCATGTGATTCGATTTATTACAAGTGCTAAGTGTTTTTCATATCACATAAATTTTTATGGAACATATGACATATTCATCCCTTATTAGATTTCTGTAATTCCCCTTTTATTTATTATCATTATTCATTTAATATTTCATTAAATATCCATACTTCTTGTATAAGGGATATGATTATTTCCTAAGTTGTAAAGAAATTTTTTCCTAATGTGTTTACATTGAATGTTATATATTTAAATGTGGAAATAATGTTAAATCTATATCATTTACTGAATAATGATTTTTTTGATAATGTATATTTATTCATAAATTATGTAACAACCCAATATTTCTTAGTATGTTATCTCATTAAAGTAATTCAATAGCTTACGCTACACGCAACACCGAGTTAGAGCGCACCACAACTTACCAAACAGGTCGTTCAAAAAGCGGTTATGAATAGCATTAACTACATTTTGAATATAATATAATCTATATAATTTTATCATCCATATTATGTGTTTCGTAGATATAATATAAGGATAATATCATTTTTTTCAGATAAGAGAAGTATTTTTTAAAAAATGAAACTTTACCTCCCTTTAATTGTGAACCCTTTTCTTAAAACCAATAGTTGACACTTTTATATATTAAATTTAAGGAAATTAAATTCTTCTTTATAAGAGAGAAACAAAAATGTAGTTTGGATAAATTTTTTATTCTTTTTAGACAACTTTCATATTTTAACGAATAGTGAAAATACTATGTTTTAATTTAAAATTTTTTTTAATCTAAATAATTTATAGTGTTATGTTATTCATTTGAAAGGTTTTCACTTATAATTAGATTATATTTTTATCATTTAATATAATTATTGTCATTATTATAAATTTCACATTTCAATTTGACATAAAACAAGCCAATCTTTGGATAGTTTTTACTTTTTTAAAACCTACCTTTTGGTTTTGACAACAGGAATTAATTTTAAATTAATAAGTACAACTTATATGTTTTTAATTTGGTATAATAGACCTCATTTTTGTATTCGGATGATCAAAATTATCTTTGGGTGAATTTTGGTTATTTTTATTAAAACATTTATTTTTTGATAAATTGTGAAGAACACTGCATTATTATTTTAAACTAACTTTTTATTTAAATAATTTTTTATTTTATTCAAATTTATTTTCTGTAAAAATTGATATATAATGTCTATAAATGTTCAATTGAATTCATTGAAGTCATTTTATAAAAAAATTAGATGAATTAAATTTTATTGATATTTTTATCCTCTTTTACCCACCTCCTATGAGCATTTTCAAATTTTCATAAAACATAATTTTACAAATTATATGAGTTGAATTTCAAAAATATGAGAGAATTGGTTCATATCAATAAATAAAATTTGGTTCAATATGATTAAAATAATTTTTTGTGAATAGTATCTTTTCACTTTTATTTACCACGGTCAAAAGTAAATATGGTAATTAAGGGTAATATGATATGATAATTACCATAACACATTTCCTACTTCTATTGGACAAGTATAATTCTATGCAAAACAAACTTATAAATAAAATATTATCCTCTTTGGTCCACTTGAATTTGATTAGGACATTTAGTATTATTTTATTTAAAAAAATAGTTAAAAGAGTTAAATTCAATGTTTAACAACTGAACAATTTTTAATATAGGGTTACACACAATATAAATACGACTATATATATTCATTATAAAGATAATATAATATCAGGAATAATGGTATTTTATTTATAAATTTTAGACATTAAATAATTTAATTTATTAATGAAACAATGATGATGCAGTAATTACCTTATTAATGAAATATTAAAATCATTGATATTATAAATATCCAAATAAATATAAATTGAGACATCGGATGAATTCCAAAAAATTTCAAGATTAATATGACATTTTAGGGTTGGATAAATAAATTTTATTCGAAGTGATAATGTTTTTAGGACATTCAAAAAAAATCAAATACTAAAGTGTCAAAATTGATATAATTGAGTTTTTAAAAATTATACTATATTATTATTTGATATATTATTCCAAAAAATATAGGGTTTAGACCAAGGACATAGATAAAGTTATATATATTAAAAATGAACCACATGGGGTTCTCATGACTTGTAATATTATGTTTAGTAACCATATAATATAAAAATACAACTAGGTATGGTAAATATCAAACTATTCAACTAAGAGTTAAATATAAAAAATAAGGTTTATATGGTGACCTAAAACTATCTAAAACCTATTGGTTAGACCCATCCCCACCATATCCTTGAAATAATTCATTTTGGATCCATTATAAACCTAACGTATGTTTATTATAAAATAAGATTTCGAGCTTTTCCTAAAGTGAGACTCACCTCACTTATAAAAGGGTACCCCCTCCCATTTTCTTAATTTCACACCTCCAGAGTCATTTGAATTGGCCAAACCCTACCCAAATATCCTCCCAACATTCCTCCCTTCATCCTAGAGGCATTAGATTGGTCATAAATCTATCCTAAGGAGCCCCTATGAACTAATCAAAAGGAAGAACCCCAAGAAGAGGAAGATATTCCATCACATCTTTCAAATTCTTTTCTTCTTACAATTCCTCTTTCATTGTTGTATCCATTAAAAATAATAAATCCAACATCTTCTATATAATATAATGTTATTATAAAAATGGTATAACCATAATCATTATTCTATCCCTCATATGAATGATAATGAAATCATACATGCATACGTACATCTTACTGTCTTAATGTCGTCATGTAGTTTGTTATTCAAACACTTCATTCTTTGGATGGGTATAATAATGAGTATAACTGATATAAATAATAAATATAACATGTCAATTATTATTAATATATGATATACCATCCAATTACATATTATTTCACCACCAATATAATGATATTTTCACTCATGCGTATGTACGGATTACCATCTCCCCGATGTGATGAGATTCATTCCCACGTCCACCATTCAAAAATGATTATATGAATATATATTATTAATAAGAATTTTATATATGAAATAATAATAAAACTAGAGATATATATGAATGTATTTATTTATGTACTTACATATATCTTATTCACTTACTTCCGTTTAATAAAATATGAAAACGGAAACAAGGTTTATGCGTACATACGGCCTACCGTCTCCATAGACGGTTCCTTTCATTTCATATATATATCTATAATAAATATTGATATTATAAATATATATGATATATAAATCATGGTTTATATTCTTGACGTATCTAAATCACGATCTAAATGATACATGTTAAAAAACGTACGACAAAGAAAAGGATTATTAGCTAAAATGTTAATTTACCATGATATCGTTATTAAATGGGAATTATAAAGTCAAAATGATTCATGTATGATATAATAAATATGAATATGGTTCTGTTATAATTTAATAAAATACAATGGTCATTATATAAGAGGTTAAACATACCATCGACCAAAGGAGAGTGCAATGTAATGGTTAATTTCACAATCTATTTAATATCCAAGGTTGTTTTAACATGAGTATCTACTGGGACCTCTTTATAATCCACATCCGTGTTATATAAAAATATATTCAAAAGGAATATTTGAAGGTTTTGTGGAATTAAATCTTTTACTAGATCATCATTTTAAATAGTTTAAATATTTATTCTTCTAACTCATTGACATTAATTTCTATGTTTTCAAAATGGTTTTTATGTATTTATTTATATAGACATAAATGATTTAAAATGTTAATTAAATTAAAATGTTTCAAAGTGGTATGGGGAACATTGATTGAAAAATGTCTTTAAATGTCTTTATTTCTAAATAGGGTGAATTTTAAATGTTTTCAGGAAAATAGATATTTCTCTCAAATAGGTTAAAAATCATTTGCATCTATATCAATATCCATTGATGGAATTTAAAATTATTTGTAATTGATTTATTATGATACAAATCTTCCATAATGTATTGAAGGGTTTGTGATAGGGTTGACTTTGGATCTGTTATTTTCATACAATTCATTATTTATGGATAAATTATTGACATTTAGTATGCTAGTTTTAATACAAATGTTTATTTTATGTTTAATTTTTTTCAAATGAGGACTGCATTGGATGTAGAAAGGGACGGGTGGAGCTCTCTATAGCTCCTCGATGCATCTGTAGGTCTCAGGAGACAAACTAGTGTTTTGGCACATGTCCTTAACAAAATCTTATTTGATGTCTGGGCACAAGGCCTTGACTATGTGGTTATGAACTCTGGCATTATGTATTCCATCATTATGAAATTGGATATTGATATTGTAGGTGATTATTAGACTAGTTGAATATCCATGTGAATAGGTAAATGGAATAATTTGATTTAAATTTATCATATTATTCATATGTTTATGTTTAAATGGATTCTTTTAGTCTTATTCATTTCTTTAAATTTTTATTCAAATTTATGAATGTTTCTGCTATATTGTTATACTTACTAAGAATCTGAGGTCACCCCTTTATTAGTTGTTATTTTCCATGGATTAAAGAAGTGTATTATGATTGATAATTTGGGGTTAATCTAGGGGATTAATGGTGTTATCAAAGGATAATTTCTGTTGTGTGTTATTTTAAAATTTTTAATATAATGTCCATGTATGTAAACTATTTTCCAAGACTGCTAAACTGATCGGTCTTTGAGGACATGATTTCTTGTTATCTTTCTAATTTATTAAAATAATGCACCGACTCTAGGTAACTGGGGTTGGGGCGTTACAGTTTCTATCAGAGGAATTTTAGAAACAACATTGGAAATAGATTTAGAAAAAATGTGATTAGTGAACATTACCCTAAGATAGAATTTGATGGTTAGTATAGAAGAAAATAAATGAATTTTTGTAATGTAGATATTTTGTGTATGTTCAAAGAAATACATCCCTCTCTGGATATAAGTAGGTATAGGTGGCTCTGGTATAGATATACCTAGGAGTAAGAACTCTGAAGAAGAGTTTCAGGCTTAACCCAGGGTATCCTAGTACACTAATATCGGCCTTTCTACAATCCTGGTAATGGCACTCCTGTGGGATATTCTTAGGATAATTCACATTTACAATACATGCCATTATAATGGATATAGAAGTAAAAACATCATCAAATAATTTTTTTATGATTTTAGACTATATGTATAATCATTTCAATTCACATTAGGTATTTTACAAGTTTGTAACTATGCATTGTGATTCATAAACTAACCTAGTGTTTGCTATTGTTTATAAATGGAACCTAGTAGAAGGAATAATAATTTTAGAAATATGCTTGATCGAAAGATTAATAATGAAAATATCATTCATGGCTTTAAGACAACATTTAAAATGGAATTAGTCTCCCATGTATTCTCATAATATGAAGAAATAGTATAATTTTTCAACAAGATTCGTAAAAAATTCCTTGAGTCCTATGGCTTTAAAGGGAAGCAAGGGAAGAAAAGGATGGAAAAGATAAAGATGGATAAAGAGAAGAGAGGAAATAATGATTTTCCCATATGTGAAAATTGTGGAAAGAATCACCTTCATATATGCATGAATGAAATATGAGTTTTTTATATGTTTAGAGAAAAAGGACACTGATTACGTGATTTCACGGGTAAGAAAAAGGTTTCAGATGTATAATGATTCATCTTCTAGGAGTAGGGACACTATGTGAATCAATTTAAAAATCATTAGAGTATACCCGAAATGCTGTTATTGGATAATAATCATGTTATAATACTACCAAATATGAAGAGGAATTATTTTATTGCTGATTTTGTTATTAATTTATTATCTCATTTGAGTACTGTATTAATGATGTACATGTTATAAGAATTATAGATTATAAAACAATTTTATTGTAGTACTGTTTCATTAAGTACTTGAGATTGTGTGGAACCAAGAAAAGTAACTCAATGGCTGGTTAAATGTTTTGGAAAATATGTGGTTGAGAGAAAGATAAAACATAATATGGATCCGATATCGAGGTAGTGATTTTGGAATAATATATGATTGATTTGGATAAATTATATTCGATATTCTTGACTAAGATGAATCTGATTAATGATTTGTATATTCCATCATTGTTGGAGTTTACAAACTTTTTGGAGAGAAGGAGTATATCTAGTATTCTATAAGGTATAAGGAAGAATGAATATAATCAATAAGGTTTTATAGAAATTTAGGGTTTTACTGTGTTTTAAAAGAATCCATGATGAAGGTATTCACAAGTTATTACATGGAAAAAAGGATATTCATTGTGTTCACCTTCCTTATAAATTTTGGATTGTGAGTTTGGACAGAAGTATTTTGGATAAGTCTAATGGTTGGAATCTATTTCGTTTTTTAAGGTTATATCATTTTTTAAATTATTTTTGAATTTTCATAGAATGGACAACCTGGAGGTTGGGTGACAACACGTCGTTTCCGGCAATGTAACGCCCCGACCCCAGCTACCCAGAGTCGGTGCATTACTTCGTAACATTGTCATGATCACAAAAGATCAAGTCTCGAAAGACCGATTAGTTTAGTAGCATTGGAAACACTAGATACATTCGTAAACGTTACATTACATCATAAAGTGAAAAACTACAATAACAAAGTCTCCATAGTTCACACTCATATCCTCTTCTCACAAACTCTGCAGGTCATTCATAAAATACTTCTTCACATCCTAGAAAATATTAAAACATTGAAAGGGGTGAGCTCAGATGCTCAGTAAGGATACCAATATTGCGGAAGCTTTCATAAATAAACATAAAAATTTAAGGCAATGTATAACTAAAACAAAAGCCTTTTTAAACTTGAACATCAACATAATATAGAAAACGTAAAATGAGATAATTCCATTCACTTCTTCACATGGATATTCTACTGGTCGAATAATCACATGAAATATCAATAACCACTTTCATAATGATGGAATGCATAATGCCAGACTATCATAACCACGTAGTCAAGGCCTCGTGCCAAGACCACAAATAAGATTTTGTCAAGGCCTCGGGCCAAGACACTAGTTTGTCTCATGAGACCTGCCGATGCATCGAGAAGCTATAGCGGGCTCCACCCGTCACTTATTAAGTCCAATGCATTCCTCATATGAATAGGTTTAAACATATCATAAACCATAACATAATCGTATCACATAAAACATGAGTAAAGGAAACATAAAATTTCCACATTTAAATCACAATATTGTCAATACAACACATTGATATAATAAAAACTCTTTCAAAACCATTTTCAATACCAAATTAAAAGCAAGTTAAAACATTGTATTTATTTTTCATTAAAAAAAAGTGATGTCTTGTAGAGGAAGAAGAAACTAAAATAATGGTTACGGAGGCGGAGAAGTCGTTGTCGCTGCATAAGTACGGAAAGGAAAACATTCCCTTTTTTCCGGTTAGTAAAACGCTTCGTATAAAAAAGATTCCCTTTGAACAAACGTAAAAGTCAAAGGGGTTTATATACCGTATAAAAGAAAGTTGTGTATAAAACCAAATATGCCTCAATGAAAGAAGATTGAGACAAAGTCCCATACAAAGATCATTTTTAAAATAAAATAGATATACTATGTGTACTCACTATAAGTACACATAAATAATGTACAATATAAGATATGACATAATAATATAATGACATAATTTGAAAGTAGGAGATTAAACCAAAGAATGGAAATTGGGTTCAGAAATTCCCTTACCTCGTGTCTGGCTTGACTCAACCGTTATTTAACCTCCTGAATAATAAACTAGAGTTAATATATACCTTATTAAGAACCATTTTTAATTTCATTATCCTTTTTATATCACTTATTACAATTTTATGAACATTATGTAATTATTTAAGTTAATAACGGTCGTTTTGTCGATCTTTGGTACTTGAGTCAAAAATAAACTTCTTATAATTACAAGTTGTTCATGTGGTGAAGTATCCATTATATCTAGAATTATATTCATGATGTATATATCATATATATCATATATATACATTATATACATTCATTCATAATGTCACGTAACATTTAGAGGTAAGAAATGAAATGCACCGTTCATGGAGACGGTAAGCCGTACGTACGCATGAACGCTACTTTCATTTCTATTTCATATTTAATGGAATAAAATCATAATGATATAAATTTATAATATAATTACAGTATAATATAGTGTATAATAACCTTTAATCTATCCTTTATACATCCCACATATGGCATTAACGATTCAAATCACTTTGAGGGGGCGGTAGTCCGCACTTCCTAAAAAAAAATTATCGCATTTTACCCATAATGGAAATCATAAATTATGCCATAAATGAGAAATACAGAAGCATAAGTAAAACATAAACATATTTTATATCATATATAAATATGGTGACATCTTAATGTCCACCTTTAAATGTGTTATATGAGTGTTGAACAATCATCGTTTCGTGAGGCAGAAATTCGCCATCCACAGAAACTGTATGTTCTTTAACCATTAGATGTAGGTGTGTGTAAGTGTAGCTCGAAAACTTCTTATAACAACATCCTAGTATATTTAGGATACTGGTGTTGTTACAAAAGAAATTAATAAAAATATTTTAGGGGGTTGGAGAAGAAAAATAAATCAAAGCAACATTAGAGAAGACATTACCTCAAAATCGGGTAACTCTTTTTGATTTGAGCCAAAGGCTTCCTTGGGAAGAGTTATGCCCAAAGTGAGGCTTCTAGGAGTAAAAGGGGGAAGTTGGGAGAGTATTTGGGCAGAGTTTGGCCGAGCCCAATGGCTTGATGGTGTGAATAAGGTGGGAGAGGTGGGGGCCTTTTATAAGTGGAGAGGAGGGGCACTCTTGGAAAGTAAAGATAAGTCACTTTATTATAAAATGAGTTTCGAATTTTAGAGGTCCCACACTTATATAATTAGAGGATAAGATGATAACGGTTCTAAATCTACTCATACAATAGGTTTTTGACAAGTGTACGGTTTGGAGTTTACATTATCATTCCATTTTATTTGAATCGTTAAATAATTAGGTCATCGCTGCATCACCATGATGTCATAAATAATTTAATTTATTTAATGTTTAAAAAAAAAATACTATGATGTAGGAAATCTTTTTAGATTTCTAATTAATATTTATAATAAAAATTTGTACTTGTGTAACCCCACTTAAAAACTGTTTTAGTAAAACAACTCATGTTTGTGTCAATTTAATTTTAACATTAAATAAAAATATATTAATGTCATTTTCCAACCAAAGTGGCTCCATGGGGTCCCCAAGTTGACCCATGGGTTGTCTTGGACGGCCATGACTCTCCAATAGGAGTAGGACAAGTGTCATCTCATATCATATTATTAAAACATTGTTTTTACCTTAAACTACACTAATTACCTCTAATCGCGATTAAGAACTTAAAATTTACTATTCACCAAAAAATTATTTTAATCTCATTGAACCAAATTTTACTTCTTAATGACAACCATGTATGTCGGATTTTTGAAAATCAAATCACAGATGTGGTAATATTTCATTTAAACGAAAAATCAGTTATTTAACTACCACTTAGTGGTTTCACTATTTATCAAAAATTGAAGTTTTTCAGAACAATGCCAAAATTTCACCCTAAGCTATAATTGATATTCCGAATTCAAAAATGATGTCTATTTTACAAAATTCCAAACATATAAGTTGCATTAATTAATTTTATAATTAATTCCCGCTGTCACAACAAATAGCGTGTTTTTAAGAAACAATTTATATCAAAATATTGGCAATTGTTTATGTCCAATTTCAATGTTAAATTAATTCTAATGACCACCATTGGATAAAATGGTAAAAATATATTCTAATTATACTTTAAAACCAATAAATAGTATAATTTATCACAATAAATTATTTTGATTAAAAAAGTTGTTTTAATTATTTTTCACTATTCATAAAAAAATTGGAAGTTCTCAGAAAGTTACAAAAAATTCAACTTATGATAATTTCGATATTACGAATACAAAAATGAAGTCCATTTTGAAATATAAAATTTCTATAATTTTAAAAACTGGTTATTACTATTCATAACGGCTACTTTGATTAGTCTCGGTGTTTTAGAACTCGAAGTTGCATACAACGCAAGCTATTGCATTATTGAATGAGAAGCGTATCGTGGAAGCTCGAGGTGTTACAGGCAAGGTCGTGAGACTTGAACCCGCAACTGAAGGGCAAAAAGGGTGGATCACCTACCACTAGAATACGTGATATCCCGATTTGTATAATTTAGGATTTTTTAAATAGTCTAACAATTGAATTATAAATTCATTATTTTTCTAACCCTATTCAATTAGGATAAATCGAATTATTTTTTAAATTCTATTATATATTGAAGGGAAATATGAGTTTGTGGTAGGAAATAGTTGATGGATGAAACTATAATTATCAAGTATATTTATTCCTCTTTTATTTTGAATAAATTAATTCTTAATCATTAGGTAATGGATCTTAAAACCAAAAGAAAATGTGTTATCCTAATACTTTATGTTTTGTTGAACTAACAATATTTTAAATCATTATATATTCATAGCTTTGAGGCCCTCAATTTTACATTTTTTTGTGATTGATGACCTCAATCACTCTCTATAAATAGTTACTTTTTTCCTCCAATTATTTGCCTCTAAATGAAACCAATTTTTTCCTAATGTAGATCATATTTTGGTGGTAACGTTTTCATTCTCTTTCCCTCTTATTAAAGCTAAATTTTATTTCCCTAATTTCAAATGTGGGTTTTAAACTATTGTAATTTTCAATTCTCATCCTTTTATTTTTAAGGAACAATCTAAAATTACAAGGATGAAATTTATAGAAGGATGGGAGAATGTAACACCCCAATATTTTATAGTATGTTATCTCATTAAAGTAATTAAATAGCTTGAGCTACAAGCAACACCGAGTTCGAGCGCATCACAACTTAAAAACTAGCCGTTCAAATTAGTAATTAATTGTATTAACAACGTTTTGAATCTTATATACTCTATATAATTTAAACATCAATATGTGTTTCTTTTAAATAATATAATAACAAATTCTTTTTTTCAGATAAAAGATGTATTTTTTAAAAAACGCAACTTTACCACCTTTTAATGAAGAACCCTTTTTTTGAACTAATATTTGACACTTTTATATATTCATATTAATTAAATTAAATTATTTATTAGAATAAGGACATAAAAATTTAGTTCGGATAAAGGTTTGTTAATTTTCTAATAACATTAATATTTTGACGAATAGTGAAAAATAATATGTTTTAATTGAAAACAACTTTTTTAATAAAAATAATTTATAGTGTTAAATTATGATTTTGAAATGTTTTAAAGTATAATTAGATTATATTTTTATCATTAATAATATTTAGGTCATTATATGTAATTTCACATTTAAATTTAACATAAACACATGTTAATCTTTTGATGGTTTTTACTCTTTAAATACATTCTTTTTTTGGTTTTGACAACGTGAATTAGTCTTAAACTAATAAATATAACTTCTAAGTTTTGAATTTGGTAAAATAGACTTCATTTATAAATTCAAAATATCCAAATTACTTATGGATTAATTTTGTGTTTTTACTTTCTGAAATCTTTCAATATTTGATGAATAGTGAAAAAGAAAAAGATATTATTTACAACCGAATATTTAATTAAATAATTATTTATTTTAAATAAATTTATTTTAAGTTAGAATATATATATAATACCTATATACGTTCAATTTAATTTATTGGATTAATTTTATTATAAAATTAGATGTATTAAATTTTATTGAACATTTTAACCTCTTTTACACATCTCCCCGGAGCATTTGCAAATTTGCATAAAACTTAATTTTATCATTTCTATGAATTTAATTTCCAAAATCCTAGAGGGATGGATAATATAATTATGTAAAATGTGGTTTAATAAAATGAAAATAATTTTTGATGAATAGTAAATTTTTACCTTTATTTATTATAGTTAAAATCAAATAGGGTAATTAAGGGAAAAATGAAATCATAATTACCCTAAAACATGTCTTAATTCAATTTGATAAGTATAAATAGACCAAAAACAACCATAGGAATAATATATGATCCTATTTGGTCCCCATGGATTTGATTAGGACATTTATTAATATTTTATGTAAAGAAGAGTTAAAAGAGTAAAATTCAATGTTTAATAACTATTTTTTTTAATATTAGGTTACACAAAATATAAATTCTACTATCAATGTTCATTAGAAAGATATAATTATTTCCTACATTATTTTATTTTATTAATAATTTTTTGACATTAAATAATTTAATTTATTTATGACACAATGATGATGCAGTAATTATCTTATTAATTAAATATTAAAATAATTGATATTATAAATATCCAAGTAAATGTAACATGACAGTTATGCTGAATTAAAATAATTTTTTAGCTTATTATAACATGTTAGGGTTATTTGAATAAACTTTATTCGAAGTTATACAGTTTTTATGTCTCTTAAGAAAATCAAATAATCAATGGTATCAAAATTGACATAATTGAGTTTTTAAAACAAATACTATATTATTAATTGATATAATATTCCTAAAAATATAACAATCATCCAAAGGACATAGATAAGGTTATATATATTAATAATGGACCACATGGGTTTCTATTGTCTTTTTATATTATGTTTATTAACCATATAATATAAAAATACAAAGAGACATGGTAAATGTCATTCAATTTAACAAGGATTCAAATCTAAAAGATAAGGATAATATGGTGACCTAATCCTGTCTAAAACCTATTGTTTGAGATGTTTTTAACCCATCCCAATATTAGAATTTAAATAATTCATTTTTGAGCCATTATAAACCTAAAATTATTTTATTATAAAATAATATTTCCATCTTTTCCAATAGTGACCTTCACCCCTATAATAAAAGGGTACTTCCACTTATCTAAGTTTCATACATCCAAAGCCATTTGACTATGCGAACCACTGCCCAAATATCCTCCCAACATTATTCCCTTCCTCATAGAGGCCTTTATTTGTTCAGAAAGCCAACCCAAGGAGCAATTGTGATCAAATCAAAAAGAAAGAACCCGAAAAATTGGTAAATATTTCATCACCTCTTTCATGTTATTTTCATCATCCACATCCTCTGTAATTGTTGTTTCCATTATAAAATAATAAATCCATTATCTTCTATATACTGTGATGTTTTTATAAACATGGTAAAACCATATTCATTATTCTATCAAACATATGAATGGAAAATTCACCATACGTGCGTACGTACGTCATACCGTCTCCACGTCATGGTGTAGTTTGTTATTCAAACGCTTCATTATACGGATTGGTATACTAATGATTATAACTTAAGTAAATAATAAATATAACATATTAATGATATTTTATATGTGATATACCATCAAATTACCTATGATTTCACAATCAAAATAATGATATTTTCACTAATGTGTTTGTACAGATTACCTTCTGCACGACGCGATCATATTTATTCCCACGCTCTCCATTCAACGATTATTATAAAAACATATATTATTAATAATTAGGTAATTTATAAAATAATAATTTTATTGTATATATATATATGTATGTATGTATTTACTTACATATATATTATTCACCAACTTCCGTTCAATAAGATATGAAAACGGAAACAACGTGTATGCGTACGTACGGCCTACCGTCTCGATAAACAGTTCCATCCATTTCATATATCTATATATTATAAATAATTATATTCTACATATATATGATATATAAATCATGTTTTATGTTCTCTAAGTATTTAAATCATGATCTAAGTGATACAAGTTAAAACATGTATGATAAAGAAAGCGATTATTACAAAAAATGTCAATTTTACATGAAATCATTAATATATGGGAATTAAAATCTCATAGATGAATCATGTATGATATAAAAAATATGAATATGGTTCTAGTATAATTTAGTAACATACTATTTTCATTATACATGCTGTTAAATGTACCCTAGACTAAAGGAATGTGCAAGGTAATGGTTAATTTTACAATCTCATTAGTATATAAGGTTGTTTCTACGTGAGTATCTACTCAATCCTCTTTATCTTCCACATCTGTGTTTCATAAAATTATTTTCAAAATGAATATTTTAAGGTTTTATGGAAGGTACTCTTTAACTAGACAATCATTTCAAATGGTTTAAATATTTATTCTTCTAAATCATTCTCATTAATTTCCATGTTTTCAAAATGGTTTTAAGTATTTATTTATATAGAAATGAATGTTATAAAAATGTTAATTCCTTTCAAAAGTTTCAAAGTGTAATGGAACACCTTGATTAAAAAATGTATTTAAATGTCTTGTTTTTTAATTTTTGTTTATTTTAAATGATTTTAGAAAAAATGGATATTTATCTCAAAGAGTTTTACAAATTATTTTCATCTATGTCAATATGATTTGATGGATGTTAAACTTGATTGAAGATGATTTATTATGATACAAATATTCCATATTTTATTGATGGTTTTATGATATTTTTTACAGTCGATGTGTTATTTTTATACCATTCATGGTTTATGGATAATGTATTGACATTTTTTATGCTATTTTAATATGATTTTTATGTTATTTTTAAAAATTTTAATATGAGGAATGAATTGGACTTAGTATGTGACGGGTGGAGCCCGCTATAGCTCCTCGATGCATCGGTAGGTCTCATGAGACAATCTAGTTTCTTGGCACAAGGCCTTGACAAAATATTATTTTTAGTCATGGAACAAGGCCTTGACTTGGTGGTTATGAAGTTTGGATTTATGAATTCCATCATTATGAAATTGGATATTGATATTGCATGTGATTATTCGACTAGTAGAATATCCATGTGAATAATAAAATGTCAATATTTTGTTTACATTGGGCATATTATGTATAATTTTATGATTAAAATGATAATATTTCAGTCTTGTACATTGCCTTAAATGTTTATGCTTATTTATAAAAGATTCCTATATATTGTTATCCTTACTGAGCAGATGAGCTCACCCCATTCCTATGTTTTATTTTACCAGGATTCAAAGATGTGTAATATGATAGATAAGAGAGGTTAAGAAGGGGGATTAATGGAGTTCTCAAAGGATAATTTATATTTTGTTTTATATTCTAATGTATAATGTAACATTATTGTATGTAATATATTTTCCAAGATAACTAAACTGATCGGTCTTTTGGGACATGATTTATTGTCATCATGCCAATATATTAAAATAATCCACCGACACTGGGTAATTGGGGTTTTTTAATTACAAATTAAATATATCATTTCAATATTTGTGGAATGTTTGAGACATTCAAACATGGTGGGGACTGGTTATAAATTGACTCTTGATGCATTTGTAGTATCATGAGATGAAAAATTTATGGAAAGAAAAAGGGGTTTTACCCAAAATGATTAAAAAATCAGGTGAATGGTTTTGATGGTAGAGGTACCTTAATGCCTCAGATTATGGTGTCCAAATTATTTAATTTTTCAATCTCTAGGATCCATGGGATATTCACTATGACAATATCCATTAATTCATATTGTGCTCATGTTGTTGATTAAATGGAATTTTTTGCCAATATTTTACATTTTAATAATGACCAGGCCCTATCCTCTCTTGATTGAAATCATAATGATTAAATGTGATGTGTTTTATTATTTATCTTCATTTATATATTTATTATTTTCATTTATTCAAGAAAGAATCTATTATATTTAACCCTAACTAAGAATTTGATCTCACAATTTTATTCTTTCACTTTTTCCCAGGATATATAGATGAATTTTTTGAATGAGTTTGATGATGCAATTAATTTAATTTGTTATATTTTGTATTTAATAACCAATTTAATAAGGGTACCATGTATGTATAAATTTTATTATGACTACCAAAATAATTTTTCCTTTCTGATTCGAACATTGTATCTATTATAATGTAATAATAGAAGGCTTTGGATTCAGGATACGTGGGTATTGGTATTTACAATTGGTATCAGAAAATGTTTAGTAGAAACCTTGGGAACCAAAATTTAAAATAAAATTTACCAAAATGAGAACAATGAAAATTAATTATATTATATAAATATTTTTACCATTATATGAAATTTTTTTTTCTAGCTCAATTATCATGAGGATTATGGTCTTAATCCGTGTGTTCCCTTATTTAGTGACGGATCCTAACAGAATGAAAGAGATTAATACCAACAGATAATATAGAGATTTACGCAGTTAACAATCATATATTTAGTGTAGTAGATGATAAAATCATGATTATATTCGTAACATATACTTTATTTATGAATAATAACCATACTAAACATATGATGGATTGTTTCATGGTGTATAATCCCCTATATGTTAGTGGGACTACTAATACTTCGGTTACTAAGCAATGGATGAAGTCCCTTGATAATATATTTTTGGAATAATAATGTGATGAAAGGGAAAAGGCAGTACTTTTATTATATTTAATCAAGGGAAATACTAATCAATGGTGGTCATTGATCCATAATACTAAAGAGGTAGATGAAATATAAGACATGTAATGTAGAACCTTTAAGGAAATAGTATTTGAAAATTATTTCCCTCATGAGAAATGAAATGAAATAAAGAAAACATTTCCTAGAATAATGAAAAAGGGAGAAGAGAGCTCTACAGAGTATGAGGTTAATTTCATAAGACTATACAGGTATTCTATAGATTATTTACGTGATTTGGAAAAAAAGAATGATCATTTTTTTGATGGTATAAGGAAATGTCCCAAAAAGGAACTAGGTTCTCAAAAATCTGATTCGTATGATGAAATAGTATTAAATTCCATTAAAATGTATAATTAATTTTATAGATCTTACGTTTTAAAAGTCAATAATGAAATGAAGTGATCTTATAAGAACCATGTGAAAGGTAAAGAACCAAATAAGAGTAACGGAATAAAACATTTTCAATCTTGTGAAAAATGGGGGAAGAAATGTTTGGGAAAATGTTTAAAGGGCACAAGAGTATGTTACAACTGTGATGAAAAGGGTAATTTATCTCACGAGTGTATGGGAAAAAACAAACCAAATCAAGTGATTAAAATGAGAAGTAATGGGGAATTATTCAAAACAACGTCCCATGATCCAAGAGAATATACAACAGAATTGGACAATGGGAAATGGCTAAGATTACATGATTACTATTGTGGAGGTAGATGTACCCAATGATGTGGCAGTAGGTACAATAATCATATCATAAATTTTATCCAACACTTTTTTTATACTAGATCATCACACTCTTTTAGATCTACCTTTTCTTCTAATAATATTATATATTTACCTTTTTTATTTAATAAGGTATTTTTCAGTCAAAAACTCCTAAAGGAAGTCTCATTAAGAAAATGATGTGTCCGGCATTTCCCATTTTGTATTATAAACATGATTTATTTGATAAACATAAAATTATACATATGATTTAATTTAATTTAGTCCTTCTTATAAAATGGATATCAAAATGTGATGTGAAAAATTAATTTCATGTAGAAGTATATTATAATTAGCGAGGAAGATATAGAATTTCCAATCTTTAGAGAAAAAACATCATCATCTAAATCATATCTAGATCCTCCCCAAGTAGCACTACTGAATTAAATTATTAGGGATGAAGAGAAAAAAATATAAATAGTTGAATAAGGTAATATTTAAATTGAGGATTCACATATTTTACAAGAATAAAATAATGTATATTTCTGAAGAATTACATGGACAACTTCATAGAATGAAGTTGAGTCTTCCATTGATTTAATTACTTATGGAAAACCAATATCAAAGACTCCCAATAAAATTGACACTATGGAATTAGTGTATCCAAATAAACCTCATGGGGATTTTAGTAATAAGGGATTTATTCATCAAAGTGTTTCTCCATACGGAGACCATGTCATCTTTTTTAGTAATAAATATTGATCCACGAGGTTGATCATTGATTATAGATATATCAATGAAATTATGATAAAGAAAAAGTATTTATTACCATAAATTGACGGTTAATTTGATCAACTTCATGGATCTCAAAAAGATAAAAAACATGAACTCTTTTCTAGATATCATCAATTGCGAGTAAAGAAGGAATACATTATGAAGATAGATTTTCAGATGAGGTATAGACATTATATGTTTATAGTAATGCTATTTGGATTGAATAATGCACCGTCGATTTTTGTTGATATTATAATCAAAATATTTAGTGAATATCATAATGATTTTGTTGTGGTATTCAAGATGATATTATTATTTATTCTAAAACATTTGAAGACCATGATAATCAAATCGGGATCATTCAAGAGAGCCTCAAAAGGTAAGAGTTATATGGAAAATTTAGTAATTTTGAAATCTAGCTTCATGAAATTTCATATTTTGGCCTAACTGTCACTTAGGGAGGAATCTCTATTGATCCTATAAAGATAAATGAATTTCAAGAATGACCAACACAAGTGAACATAACTGAGGTATACAAATTTATTTTTTTAGAATATTATTTTTAGTTTATATTAAAAAAATTTCCTAATTGGATAACCCTTTGACCAATATCACACATAAATGGGTTATGTCTATATGGAGAAAATAATATGTATAATTTTTTCATGAAATGATGATAAGATTAGTCAATGATCCGATTTTGACTCTACCAATAGGAAATGATGGGTTTTTAAAATATAGTTATTCATCAATGATAAGAAGGGGTTGTGTCCTTCTAAAAAATGATAATGTTATTACATATGCATGAAGATAGTTTAATATTCATGAATAATATTATCCAACTTATTATATTGATTTATAATTCATAATATTTTCTCTGAAGATCTAGAGACACTATCTCAATGGGGAAATATGTGAGATATAATAGGATCACATGATTTTGAAATACATATTTACATTGAAAAAACTCAACATGATGCAAAGGAGATGACTTCAGTTACTCAAATATTATGATTTTTCAATACCATACAACCAAGGAAAAGAAAACAAGGTAGCATATTCCGGAAGGATAAAAGATCATGTATTTTTATTCTAAATGAATATTGATAGAGATATTAATTTAATGGATTTAGTAAAGATTAATATGATATTTTTTAAGGAAGGGGAAACTCCACAAATTTATCAAATGATTGTTAAAACATCTTTTCTTAAGATGATAAAAAGTTCTAAAGAATTAATTTTTGAGCATGGATTTTTAAATTTGGAAAGAGTTTTTGGGTTCCATCAAAACCTTTTCAAAAAATAAAACTATTAGATGATTATCACATTTCAAATTTCTCTCAAAAACATGGTATTATAAATATCTATAGTTATCTAAAATTATTTTTTGGGGGATAATATAAAGTGGGAAATTGATGACTATGTGTAACGATTCATAGTTTTTTGAAAATATAAGGCTAAGGGAAAACATTATATAAGATTCATTTAACCGATACATATTATTATGTGGATGTGGTATGAAATTATGAGGGAATTCATTAATGAATTATAAATAAAACCTAGAAGGATTGATGTGATATTGGTTACTATTAATCATCTTATTATGGTAGAACATTTTATTATGATAAAGGAATATTTACCAATTAATCACTTATAAAGAATCTATATTAAAGGATTTTTATGAATTTATATTGCACCTCTATAAATTGTTTCTGGTAGAGATCCATGTTTTACATCCAAATACTTGAAGTGTCATCATAAGTCTTTTGATATAGATATTCATTTGAGAACATCCTACCATCGTCAAACTAATGTATAGTATTAAAAGACTATTTAAACATTGGATAACATTTTGAGGTCATTATCACTTGACATTCATTGAATATGGGATCAGTATTTACCTTTTTAGAGTTTTCTTACAATAATAGTTTCAATTGATGTATTAAATTGTCAAAATATAAATCACTATGTAGAAGGATAGGTCATACTCTAACATGTTGGGATAATGGTGTTGAGAGGAAATTTCTAGGCCCTGATATTATTGAAGAACCAAATAAAAAGGTGATGAATATTCAGGGTCATATTAAAGAAGATCAAATTAGGTAAAAAGGTTTATCATGAAAACTAGGGAATGAATTTAGAATTTCAAGATATTGATCATGTATTTATGATTTTTCTCTATGGATGGTTTTCTTATGGTTTAGTAAGAAAGGGAAACTGATCTTATAGTAAATCATACAATTCAAAAGTGTGGAATAAATTGTAGCTATAACCTACCGATTATAAATTCCTACATGTCTCTCTAATGATCATGATGGGTTCTAAATATAATTGTTAAAGAAGTACAGGCAAGACCCAATGCATGTACTCTCCTTCGAAAAAATAGAGCTGGGACTTGATTTCTCTTATTGTGAAGAGCATATGTAGATTTATGAAACTTGACAGATAGAAATTATTGAGAAATCAGATGACTTGATAGGTAAAAGTTCTTTGGATTAACAATAAAATTGAAGATACAACATGAGAATGAGTGGATATTATAATGAAATATCAATCTCATATTTTAAGAAGGTAATATTCATGAAACATTTTTAGGGTGAGATTTTTAGAGGAGGGAATAATATAACACCATAATATTTTATGATATAGATCCTCTTAAAAAAGCAATTTATTTGTAGATTAAATTTCATAGAACATCAAGATTAAATAAACATTTATATATTATAAAATATTAACAGAACCATTTGAATTGTAATGTGACTATTAGAATAGTAATATTTCTATTAGAATGATATCACCACTGTTGACATTATAAATTATTTATATCACAAATGAAAATATGATATATTTATGTCATTGAATAAGTAAATAAATGTTTTAAAAATGATAAATTATGTGACCGAATTTTTTTGAAACAGAAATTTTTATTTTATATTTTATAATTATTATAATGATTTAAAAGAAATTTTATTTTCATAAAATAGATTCACAAATTAATATTTCTTTTATTGTTAATATAAGATAATTTTGTGAGAAAATAATTAATTTTTCAAAGTGTCATAAAGTTGGTTATAATTCTAAAATTAGTAAATTCTGAACAAATGATGAATTTAATTATAAATTATTACTTTCATATTAAAGAAATTCTTTTCATAAAATATATTTTTTTTTTGAAATATAAATTTCAAAAAATGGTTAGGTATATTTTTTTGGTATTTTCTGAAATTGTTGAATTTTTGGTGAATAGTGAAATTCAAAAAATTACAGTATTTAGAACATCAAATGAAATAACTAAATTTTTAAGACATGGATGATGTACTCAACAATTTTTTCAAAATATAGTTCACTAGATACAATAATTAGTAAAAATATTCAATACTCTTGATAGACTATTTCCGAAATAATAAAAAATCAATAAAATAGTCAAAACACCCCTCTTCTCCCACTATAAATACAACACCTAACAACCCATTCTACTCAAATCTTGTAAGCCTTTTATTTGCTAATATTATTCCCAATTACTATATAATATATCTTCCCCATGTCTGTTTCCTTATGGCCTCACAAAAATATCATTTTCAAATGCCTAAGGAGGTTCTTATAGAGACGATAATCAGGAGGTAAAATCCTCCTTCTTTCTCGTTTTAATTTCATTTCTTTTTATATCCTTTAAAAAAAACCCCCTATCCAATTTGGAATGGTAACTATAGTATGATATATAAATTTTAATTTATTTTTTAATGTAAAATACATCATCATATCTCTTCCACACTCCTATGAATTCTTAAAATTAAAACGTAGACTGGGATGTGTTGATTCACTGCCTTTATGGATGACGAGTTTTCGGTTTTCATTACCCCATTTTTGAATGGTAAAAACAAATTTTATGGTTAAAAAAGATTTTAATATGTGTATTAAAACCTATATAATGTTCTGTAACTATTATATACTCATGTTTTTATGTAAAATGATACATGTTTTTGATGCTCATAAAAATTTCCAAAATAAACTAATCATTTATTATTAATGATTTATATAATGAATCATACTCATGTAAAAAAAATGATATATGGGACCATTTAAAATTTTAGAATTTTGTTAATTCAATTTTCTTTAAATTATTGGGAAATATTCTATTTTCACATGAACTTCTTTAATTATACTAAACGAAACCAATTCTGAAACCATTAAATGAATTCTCCCCGAATAATGTAATTTAACATTATAACTCATCGACATGTCTATAAACTAACTTAATAAAATTATCATATATATAATATATGATTAATAAGTTCTTATTAATTAATTAAGAAATATATTTATATTATCTATGATATTAAGTACATGTTCACAATTCTTTCGGAAATAAGATATGGGTTCTCTCATCTCACTTTTACGTCTACGAGACACATTACTTATTCTATCATTATTTTAAGTTTGTGGTTTATATACTACCATTTTAAAATAATATATCATTTATTTAATTATATTCATTGTATTAAATTTTTTATTTGATGATTATTAATATTATAGGGCTTACGATTAGATTGATTACAAGTGGTAAGTGTTTTTTGTCTCACTTTAATTTCTACAGGACATATGCCATATTCCACAATTATTACCTGTGTGTACTACCCCTTTTATTTATGATCATTATTAATTAATTATTTCATCAAAAATTCATATTTGTTTTACTAGGGATATGATTATTTCCAATATTGAATACCAATTTTCCATATAGTGTTTACTTAGAATTTTATTTAATTATCTAAGGAAATAATGTTAAATTAGTATGTTTTACTCAATACAGATATTTGTTGATAAGGAATATTCATTAATGAAATAAATCTATCATTAAAATATTTTATGAATTTTTGGGACATGCATTAATGTGTCGTTCCCGATTATAGTTATCCCCTCGATGCATCAATAGTCTCATGTGATTACAAAGTGGGCCAAATTAAATGGAGTTTTACACAAAATTATTAAACCATCTTGTAAAAGCTCTTGATGGTAGAGGTTAAATGGTGCATAAGATCATGAATCCAAATTATTATGCCTTTTAATAATTAGTATCCATTTTATTTTCACTGTGACATTATCCATGAATTCATATTGTTCTAAAGTTATTGATTATATGGCATTTGATTTAAATATTTTAAATTTCTATAATGATTATGACTTATACTCTCATTATTCAAATATTTTTTATTAAATATAATGTTATTTGGTTAAATATATACATTTAAATATTTATCATGTTTCATTTATTCACTAAATTCTCTATATTATTTAACCTTTACTTATAATATGAAATCACCAATTTATTGGATATCTTTTTTCATGGATTTGAAGATGAAATTATTGAATGAGTTTAAGGATGAAATTAATTTTCATTGTTATGTTTTATAATTTATTAAAAATTTAACAAAGGTATCATATATGTATCTAGTTATTCAGGTTTATTAAACTGATCGTTCCGTTAGGATTTGATCCTTGAATATACGATAATATAATAATGCTTTCATCAATGGTTACTAGGGTCTAGGACATTACACAGAGGATTTTCCAATTAAACTCCATTCACTAAACAATATTTGGAATGTTATCATTAATTTAGTTATTATATATGAGAATTATTAAGTCAATAAAAACATTACTCCTCAAATGAATAGAATAAATAAACCACCAGAGGTGGTGAGTTGATGAAAATCATGTAACTATCTTACACTGATGAAAAATGCGCTAGTTATATCATGAACTATGATAATGGTATAATAAAATTTTACAACTCCTATTTCTTTTTACACTCTGAGAGTGTCAATAATTATTATGATGTATAAATTTCATGAATAGAAACTAATATTTTATTATTAAATAAATATTTTTTTATTTTTTGTTTCCATTTTTTATGTATTTATCTATATTATATTAATTAAATTAAATAGAAATTAAGAACAATAGAAATATATGATATAGATATTCATACCCCATGTTGGATGAAAACATTAAATTGATGATTTTTTTAAATTATATTGAAAACAATATGAAATTGTATAAAAACCTTATGTTATTCACAGAAGATATTAAGAGTGTTTCTTAAAATATTTCATTATAATCTCCTAAATTAATCTTATATATATGAAATTTTATTTTATATTGACTTTGGGGGGCTTGTATTATTTTCCAATAATTTTTATAGCTTATTTTTTATGATAAAAATAAAAAATAATAAGAACATAACCAGGAGAAGTGGATTGATGAAAATAATTATTTAAAGATAATAGATAATTTTATTAAAATATTTGAAATATTTTTCCCCTAAAGGTTAAAATTAAAATAGTGACATTTGAAATAATGTTGAATAATTTTTTTATCAATTTGTTCTATCATAGTATTAATATTGAAATGTATTGTTTACCTTTTACACATATGTTATCAATTCCTTATTACTTTTTTATTTTGATATTATCCCATGACATTGATATTATTATTCATATAGTTAAAAAATGTAATATTGAGTTATATATCATATTTAATATATATATATATATATATATATATATATATATTACAAAATCAATATTACCACATAACGTGGTTAAAAAATGTGAAAAGTGACATATAAAATCGATATTTTTATATTAGATGACAATATTTTCAATAAATAATGAATTTTCATTAATGAATCATCGATGTAAATAAATGGAACAAATTTTGAATATGAATATATTTTTAATTTATTTATTTCTCTCCATGAAGAGAATAAAATTATTTATAAATTTTGTATTAGTTATAAAATAATATTCATCATGAATATATGAGAAGTTGATAATTTGATGAAATGATTTATTATTTAGATGGAAATGATAATGTTATTGTAAAAATTATATTATGAATTAAAATTATAGTAACAATTTGTCCTGTGTTTTGAATCATGAATATTCATAAATATTTCCTCTTTCAACTATATTGACCAGATTAAAAATATAAGCTAACTCCTCTTTTAGTTTGATAAATTATCATACATCTTATGATTGAAGTTCTAAAATTGATATAATATTATTAGTGATGGTAATAACTCATCACGATGATATTATAAAATTATTCCTTAGTCAGTGAGGTTTTGTAAGAAGTGGATGTTAAATCGATCAATATAAGTATTTCGATTTTTCATTACTATGTAATGATATATTAAGTATAAACGATTGGCATTTGGGGAGATGTAATATTTTCCTTTATTAAATATTTGGTTTCAAGAAGAATATTTGAATGAAAAGTTTCAAAAGAATTTAAATATTTTTATTATTAATAAAATAACCTAAATAATAGTACATGATCATGTAAGAACATGGACTACTAGTGTAAATTAACCAAAGGCTCTAAAAGGGAAACTATGTTCCTACCATGTGGGGAAATTTTATTATTAATAAATAATGTTTTTATATATTCTAAATAAATATGAAGTATATCTAAAAATGATCAAGTTCTTTAAATGATAAATTATATCAATTTATTCATTGAAGCAAGTGTTAAAGACCTCGATTCATAATAAACATTCATAATGTTAAAAATTGATTCTAAAGGATCGGTTGACATTTTTTTCTTTATATAATTGAATATATATTTTGAATTATAATAATACTGATCCTAATATATTAAGTACAATACATGATCATTTATGTTATATAGGATCAATTTTCATGAAAAATATCTACATATATATAAGAGGTAATAATTTCATTTTTATACTAGTAGGTAACAATTAGATAAGAATGGTGAATATAAAAAATGGGTGTATTTATTTTTAAGTAGTACCAATAAAGGAATATCTAATTATTATTATGTTATCATGAATTCCCACTATATATTTATTTTCACAATTTTATATATTATTTATTTAAATTATTTATATAATTATTAAAAATAATGTTTTTTAATTTTCAATAAAATATAATTTCTGAAATATATATGGCTGCACCCACCTACCGAGTGAACTATTTATATATTTTATTAAAAAAAATATCTATTAAATGGTCAAATGTATTATTTTTTTATATTGATTATACATTCAATTCTATATATAATTATTAGAATAAATATTTATATCACATAAATATAGAAAATGATCTAATGGAAACATTAAATATAATTTAGCAATACTTATATAAAGAATTTAGCTAAATGTGTTGAAACATAATTGTCTGATTATACATACATGAAGTTCTGTTTAATTATTTCAATTTTTCATTAGGATTAAAAAATCAATGAAATTTTGTCTCTTGAAAAGTAAAATAATTAAATCTATTAAAATTATTACTTTTTAGATATTGTCCCTAAAGTGAAAATGGAAAGATATAAATTTTTATATCACATTATTTTTTCAAGAAGATATATATATGTTTTTGAAAAGATTTAAAAATTGTATAAGGATAATTTATTTTGACCGATTTTGATATCAATATAAAGGTTAAAAATAGTTATTGATGAATTATATTCTATTTTAATATTATAAATCATTATAATGTTTATCCGAAAATCCATTTTTTCCATTTTTGAATAAACCACTTTATAGATCAGTGTGATCCTTCCAGTATTAGGAACCACATTTCAGAAAACACAAAAATAAATATCATTAATGCTTCAAAATTCACCATGAAACATCAAAATTCAATTTCAAATTTCAAATTCATGAAACATGACACATCTTCATTACCTCAATCCACAATCCACATCGATCCGGGACCACTTATAGAAATCAACATATCATCGAAATCTCCTTAGCATAAATCAGCATCCATCATAAAGGAAATCATTTCAATTATAGAAATACGAATTCCATAAAAATGGAAGGGGTCCTTCAAATTTATCCAAAGACATAAAACTGTACCTCCTCAAATCAACTCACCTTCTTTGTCCCTGTCAACACCAATATGCCAAACCACTCATAATAAATATCAATGATGAATGATATCAGATTTTTCAAACAAGTAACCAGCTTCACATGATAAAATATACTCAAGACGAATCTGGAGAACCGAAGGATGCCGAACCACACATCCCAGAACCTCATAGATTCCACCGCTCTAGATCTGACTAGGAGAGGCACTGAGGAACTTGTGGTTGTAACAGGCTTCAGTGACTAGGGAATCATAACGACACCATCAACTGAGGAGAATAAAACCAGTAGCGGGCAAAATGAAAGAATGAAAACACCCAAAGCACCTGGGAACCCATCCACTACTAGAACCCATGACCCAAAACATCTATAAACTGATGCTCTATCTTCAACCCGAAAAAGAGCAACAGAACCTGGGGTTATAGTGGGACTTGAATTATTGAGTACTTCCATATAAAACCGTCGACGCCAGGAAGATTGAAGGATTTTAATGGGAAATCCCCTTACAGTGATCCCTGGAGGGTAGAAAGGAATGGTCTTCCCATAAGAATAAAATAATGAGAAAAAGTATAAGGTTTTAATTATGGGTGTAAAGGAAAAAGGTTTGTGGAACAAACACCACCACGAGGAGGGCCAAAAAACCCTATGAAATAAAAAAGATAGGGACTGGGTGAATGGGGTTCCATCCCCCATCGAGATGTTTATCCAAAAGGCTAAACATATAGAATATATATAGACCAAACATAAAATATTATTAAACTTATATAATTAGATATATATATATATATTTTCTTCTCATTATTGTCATGTTTTTCCTAAATGGTAACAATTATTACAACATCTATATGTGAATCATTAAAGGGATAAAAATTCATGATACATATTAAAAATTATTAATGTTTTATCCAATTTGATATATTTTTATATGGGGTGAACCATATAATTTGTAATTTATTTCTAAATATTATAATATATTCACATAATGAAGGGTATAAATTTTAATTAATCATCCCATGGTTTGTATAAATCAGTTTATTTAGTTATTATAATATAATGATGTATTGAATTCCATCAAAACATCAAAATATATTCTAAATGAAATAAAATGTTTTATCATTATCCTACAATTAATGTCAATGATTTTATAAATTAATCATCAAAAATAAAAAATCAGAAATTCCATAAAGATTTTACATATTCATGAAAGACCATTATAAATAGTTATGTATCTTACATACAAGATAGATATAATTTATAGATCATGATATAAAGAAGAACTTATTTTCCAATAGGGTATTAAATATAAATGAAAAATTCTTCAATCATTTTAGGATATACACATACATGATTATATGTACTTTTTAAAATATTATGTGGTCTTATTAAAATGAATTTGATGAAATGTAATATTCTTCTTCTATTATTTGAGATTAAAAATTTATAAATTATTACATATTTATTAATTTTGAACCAAAATTGGATTCATATACCGATGCGATATATTTTTCTAATCTATATATAGATATTACTCATACTGTATATATTTTACTTTTGGTGTAACTAAAGTTTTAGGATTTTTGATGAAATTAATTGTTTTTGCGACATCCCTTAATAATGATGAATTTACTATGATCCCTGAATCAATCCATGAATGTATTTGGTTGAATTTTTTCATTAATTATATAAAAAAATTATGGATATGAATGAATAATGATATTAAAAATATATTATATGTAGATAATGATTCATTTATAGTGTAATTAATACATATGTATATTAAAGGTAATATAAAATATCACATCATGAACAATTTATTTGTCATATTATAACATCAAAAGAATGGTTATATAGAAATCAATCACGTTTGATCATGTGATAATATTGTCAAATTATTCACATTAACATTATTAAAATATCATTTTGATATTTTTTAGTATATAATGGGAATTAATGTCAACAATTTCTATCATGATTTTATTAGTGGTGTTGGGAATGTTGTAAATTTTTTCTCATAATATGGTTTCCCCCCTTAGATTTCCAAATATTATTTTTAATGTTGTAGCTTAAAATATTCATGGAATTCAATTATTTTTTGTTCATTATTTTTCCTTATTTTTTATCTCTATGATAATATAATAGTTCATAAAATCAATGAAATTAAAGAAATTGTATTATAGATAAATATTATCAATAAATTTATTTAGTCCCCATTAATTGGGATTATTAATTCCCAATTCCATTATTTCATATGAAATATTTTTTAATTCCAACCATTCATATTATATTTATTTTGATACAATTAAAACAATATGATTTATCATAGAGTATAATATTTATAATATCCTAGAACCCAAACTCATAAAATTATAATGAAATCCATAACATTAAATTTATGGATATGATATGGATAGTTATGACCCAAATTTTTTCATGGAATGCATATAACATAAAAATTAAATGGCAGATCAATTAAATACTGGAGGAAATTTTAGGTTTATAATTTTTGAGACTTAAAAAAACCTTTTTATAAACCATTCACATCAACATAGACTCATAAATGGATACTTCTTAAATTTTAACATCATCTCTCAATTAACCCATATTTTATTATTTCCCAAGTCTATCGATTTCATCCTTGTGAATTCATTTTTAGAAATAAATCATTCAACTTCATTCTTTAAAACATGGGAAAAAATTAAATGATAGAATGGTGAGATAAAACACTCAGTAATAGAATATGTATGCATTAACAAATGAATATTACTAGATATAATAATAAGAGCATAAGAATATGACCACATAATCAAAATTAATGAGTATAAAATAATAGTACTCATACCCATCAATACCTAGACCATCAAATATGAAAACATGGTAAGTAAATATTCCTCAAAATGAACAATAAAGAGCCATTTGATATCAATATCAACCATCCGAATCATTATACACCCATATAATCCAAAGATATATATTTGTGGTATATTGTAAAATAATCCCATTAAACTCTTACAGAAGCCTTACAAATGGATCAAACAATATGGCTGACTTCCATCTCCAAATTACCCAATGTATCAAAGCACTATCTAGCCATACACATCGTATAAGATATAACAGGCTCACACAATAATATTTAGGTGAACACATAATTTATAATATCTAAGAACTGAATACATAAATAATTCATCAAAACTCTTTAAAACAACCTTTAATCAATTTATAAAATTATTATCCCATGATAATAAAGTATCCCCCACTACATTCTATTTGAAACACGATTAACATGTGGAAAATAAATGGGTTACAAATGAATCTCATTGAAACATGACTAACCAATGGAAAATAAATTGGTTCAATAAAAATATCTTTGAAAAATAATAATCCCTTAGAAAATAATATAGTTCCAAAAAAATTCATTTAAACAAGATTAAGCCTTATAAAATAAATATGTAAAATAATAATCTCTTTGAAATATGTGTAACTAGTTGAAATAATATTGGTTAAATAACAATATATTTGAATAAAACATAATCCATCCAAATAATAAATGAATATGGTATTAATAAAAAATATCCACCATGAGGTATAACTAACAAAAATGGTGGTTGATATTAATGAATGAGAATTCCATTAAATTAACATTAAAACATTCATAAGGAAAATAATCATTAAATACTAAAATGTGTCTCACGCCACTTTGAAACAATTGAACCATTAACCCCAAGAATATAATTACAATACATTAAACTTATAATATCATGAGAATAAGGATATTCATGAAATAACATGTCAAAGGAGATGTATATACATCTCTTAAAAGAAAATAGGTGTATACCATATCAAATTTCTAAAAGAAGAAAAGTTGTGACAAAAATACATTACCACTTTGGAAACAATTATGTCATAAATCCCATGAAATATATACCATAAAAAGGATATTTAAAACCCAATAAATTTATGTATAATATTTATATAAAAAATTCATGGTATCTAGTTACACCACATAACAAAAACAAGTAGTTAATGTATAATTATTCTTACAGAAATAAATGCGAGACTAGAAATCCACATACAACTATGTTAACATCTGAATTAGAAGCACACAAGTAATAATAATCAAATTAAAAATTTAAATAACATAAAGGTAAATTAATTCATTATATAATATATTGAAACATGGAGTATATATACAACACAATATATGTAAGTGGTGATTATAACGTATTCCTCACAAAACTAAAAGTGAGACAATAATCTCTTTCCTAGAGTCCAATTTGTCATTCATGTTCTCTAAATTCCTAAAATATAAACTTTTCATTATTATCTTACATTTATTTCACTTATATAAAAGTTATATACATATAGTTACTCAATAATGTCATATGTTTTGAGCACAATCCGTTTATGTGATATTAAAAAAATTTGTAGGTCTAATATGGTCAAAGTGGTCATTTTTCAAACATCTATATAATTATAATATAATAATAATTATCATATCTATACATAAATTATAATTTTAAAACCAATCAGGAATCATCGTTATGAAAAATTAACCAACGTTACAATCATGGAGATGACAGGTTATACATACACATGAGTAATATTATCATTTTCTGATCATCGTTATCTAATGATGGAAAGTAAAAAATATATTTGAAGAATGATAATTTTATAATATATAACTTATTATTTAATAATTTATACTTATATATATAATTTTTTTGTTATGTAAAGTTAATCACATCACGTCGAGAATGAAGTAGTCTATATGTCCACAAACGACGTTAGCAATTTTTCATTTTTTGAAAGGGTGATAATTTAAATGATATATTGTATTTTTTGAAATGTAATTATGTTATTAATAAAATATAAATTTTATTTCTGTCACATATTTTTAATTAAAGTCAAAAATAATTTATTGTGTTGAATGTATGAATGTATCACATCACTTAGAGGAGGAGGTATTCCACATATCAACAAATGATGTTATTGTATTGACTCAAAAAATAAATAATAATGGTTTGTGTAATGTAAAAATTATTGATTTATGAAGAAAAAATAAATATCATATATTTATAATATAAAAATATTTTCCAATCACAATTCCTAACCACGATAGGTGGTAATTTAAAAATGAACATCATTGTTTCACAACTGGGTATTTCATCGCACACGAATGGTAATTTCATTACCCATTTCATGGAAGTGTGTAGGTGTATGTGTAACCATTGACATTAAAATATATAAGTATATTTATTTCGATGATGTTATTATATAATCAATAAATAAAATATTTTAATGTGTGGTGAAAAAAATAAAACATAAATTCTCATCCAAAATGTTGCCAAATTTTCATGTAACTCCTTTTGGTTTGCAACAATGTGATTCCTTGGTTATATTTCATTCCAAAGTGACTAATCTAGGGAGAGTTTAGGGATGTTATGATATTATATTGTAATTTTTTCAATTATACAATTGTCTTGATAAGTGTGATTAAATAGGGGATGGTAGGTGCATTTTATAGTGGATGGGGAGTATAATTATTGTAAATCAATAAAGGTAAACAATATTTGGAGGTCTCCCTTAACTCAGGTGCTTAAAAACTAGACAACTAAATGTGTAAATGGTAATTATGGTCTAAAAACACTCACACCACACTAAAATAAAATCATTTTTTAAATTGGTGTTCTCATTATTTATGTTTACTTATTTTTTTTCATTTTACATTTTTATTAATGTAACTTGTTTACTATCATAAAACATTTAACCATTTATACTAATTTCAAGTGATATTAATTAGAAAAAAAATTAAAAACATAGTTATAAATATTATACATTTTTTTCTAAAAAAATCCCATGTGTGTCAGAATTTAATTTTCAAACAAGTGCTTGTAACGTGAAAAAATACTTCTTTTACTCGAACCATAATAACAATGTTATTACTACTAAGGGGTCAAAATGATCATAATAAAAGAACACATGGTTTATTAATAGAATGTATTTTTTATTTACTACCACTTATAAAGAAATTTTCAGAATATATATTTTTTATTTATTTTAATTATTTTTATGTAAAATATCATTTAATATAAAATAACATTAATGTAAATTTTAAAATAATTTAATTAATTTAAATTAATAAATATCCATAAAATTATGGAATTAAAATATATTAAGTCCAAATATGTGTAACATGATATATTCATCTAATAAAATAAAGGAACATAATGATTAGTTAAATTTACTTTACAGATGATATTTTTAGAATTAATTTATTATATTTATTTATTAACTAAATAATCCATGGGTTAACAATGATTGAAAGAGATGGATGAATGAAAGTGAAATGAGACTCAAGAAAAAAACCTCACCGCATGGGGATAGGGTATATCAATCCCACCCAAGTGGTTTGAACCACTTCTCATATGATTCTCAACATCTCAGTGCTTCCCAAATCTCGAAGGACACGAAACAATTTCACACTCTTTAAAAAAAATTACATGTTATATCTTATTTGGTATTTCCAACTAGCTCTTTCATCTTCCCATAAAATGGCATTTCATAATGTGTTGTTAGAAAGGGTTCCATGGATCATGTCACTACTTCAGATGGGGTGATCTTGCAATGGTTAGAATGTCGCACGAACTTTTTCATCACTTGAATCTCTATATAAAAGGGTATGGAAACCTAGAAAATTTCTCAACATATTACCCGACTATCTAAGATTTGGGGAATCACTGATTTTAAATGTGTCTTGTTGTGGAGGCGATGCTTTCATTTTTTATTCCTTTATGTCGAACTGAAAGGTCGAGCATTGGGTTTAGGTTTAGTAAACCTCAAACTAGTAATTCTTATGATTTATGAATGGTACACAAATTTTAGCCTTTATGATTATAAGGACACTTTTTCTCATGTATGGATGGCGATTTATGGATTAAATTGGGTTTTATAGCACTTTGAGATTCTATTTTACATTGCCTGTGCAATAGGCGTTCTAGTCTGAATGGACCAAGCCAATGATAATGCATGCTTTGTACATTTTACTAGAATATTAGTCGGAATTTATTTAGGGTCCAATTTGGTTGATAACTTTATTATCTCCACATATAATGTAAATATCAACAAGAGAATTTTCAATAAAAAACTACCTCCATTTTGTGAAGTGTGCTGCATGATAGGACAATCCATGTCCAACTGTCACACTGGCATGAAGATTTACAATTGCATGTTGATAGGTCACTATAAGTCTCATTTTAGAATAAATGAGAGACTCATACCCTCCCATGGAAATGATGCACATTTGAAGAAAAAAAATAAGTGAACCTCATATCCTACCGGTTTAATTTATCCTTCTAAAATGCCCAGGCTAGGATGACTCAGTCTGAGTTGCAGACTCTTAGACATACGACACCATAGATTTTGATACAATATGAAGGACATACATTCACCCATCAATTGGATAGATCATTCAAGGTCAGTTGGGCAGATATTTTAGAAGGGAATAATCAATATGACAGAGGGGTTTATTTCAATGACACTCTGGTCCAAGGCATGAAAGGTGAAGGAAAAGAATCAGACTCATAGGACAGAAAAATGGAAAGGGGGCTCTCAACAAAAGCAGTGGACGGTGATAGAGCCAGGCTAGAGATTCATGCTCTATAAAGGTTAAGATTGTGCGAGATGTTGCAACCTCAAAGAAGGTTAAGTTCCATGATTACTTATATTTAAAAGTGGATGAATCCGCTGTTTTTAAGGTCCCTATTTACATTATTGATGACAAATTTTGCAATGCTAATCCCATGCTTCGACAAGAACTCCATTCACTAAAGATTGATACTTTGTTGTCCAGACCCCCTATGAGATTACCTGATCAATTACACTTTACAGAAGAGGTGGAACATAGGAAGTTGGACAAGCATGAATCCTCCATGCCAAACGAAGGACTGATAGCCATATAGAACTTCCCATCTTTTCTTCAGAAGGTACACTACAATGTTAGAATTTCTAAACCATTTGATCTTATCACTACCAGTAACAAAGAGGTTTGATCTAATGATGATCCTTCTGCATATATCATGACACCCATTAAAGTAGAGTAACCTTCTGATGATGAAGGGGGCGTGGATGGATGCAAAGACTGGAAGAAGGGGTCAACAACCCCATGGAAAAGGTGGGTGCGTTCCTTACCACTGCATGAGAACCTACTCTAGAATATGGTAAAGTTTCATATTATATCTTTTGGATGTACCACATAATTTTGTTTTGTACAATTTACTTTATTCTTTTTTTGTTTCAATAAAGAGGTCACAACACATCAATCATTCCTAAAAAACCATGGGTTAATGTATGTATAGCGTTTTATCTTACTAATTCATCTCTAAAAATTAATGATAAATCATTATGAAACAAATAAATCATTTATTTTTAAAAATGATATGTATAATCGAAAATATTTTTTTCCCACATCTCAATGTTTAATAAATGTTAATGGTAAGAAATGTTCGTTTTTTCCCTATATTCTTACAAAACAATTATATGAGTTACATTAATGAACATGTGTCCAAATAACTAAAAATATTTGATCTGAGTTATTATATGACGAAATATGGGCATTCAATGGATTTTCCAAAAGTGTTTAGGTCATTTTGGATCTTATGGTTAAGGTTTATTCCATTGTTAAGATTAATTTTACATTAATTACTGGAATTAATTTTAATTACATTCTTCAATATTATTGGTCAAAAAAATGTTGATATTATTCGATAATAAATATTATACTAATTAAAAAAAAATTTATTTCCATTTCTCTAAAATTTAATTCAAATTTGTGTAAATAATTAATTTAATGCTAATCACATAAATGTGGCAGGAAAGTCGGTTTATATAGTGAACATTTCCAAAAGATGATTAAGTTTTTATATATAAATTAAGTATAAAAATGATTCCAATGAAGAACATTGTGTTTATAGATATATAATTGATCTAGATTTACATTAAAACAAATTGATAATTTAATTCATCATTAATACTAATTTAAATTTAAAGGCAGTTTTCAACAAGAATGTAATTTTTTCACTATTCATAAAAAATGAATCTTCTTATAGAAATAAAAAAGATTCCACATAATCTAATTTTAATTTTCCCATATTAAATATGAATTCTATTTTTTATATAATATTTATAAATTTTTAAAAATAATATTTGAAATAGGTGCTTCATCAAAATGTGTCAAAACTACCTTAATTAATATTCATATTTTAATGATTAAAACTAGATTAATTATTATTTTATTCCTTTAGAATTTAATGGATGAATGTGAAAATATTTCATAAACCTCTATAAAAATAATATTGTAAGTGATATTCATAGCATCCAATATAATTTCTAGGAGATAACTTGCATATTAAATAATAATATCATCAATATTATTGTTCGGTATGACTTGATCTTGCGTGCAACACATGTTATCAAATGGACTTGATGTTTCATGAAACTCAAGAAAAAATTTATGATTAGTGTGATAAAATATAAACTATTTATTAAATTTAACACAATATATTATTATATTTAAATTAATTTGAAAGATTATATTCCATGAAAAATTGAGATGTTACATCCTTCACCCATTAAAAGGAATTTCACCCTCAAAAATCATCTTGGTTTTTAAATGATTATAATTACTAGAATTAATTTATTTAAACCCAAATAATACAATGTTAAAATAAAAAGTAATATTAAAAAGGGAAATTTGGAAACATAAATGTCACCGGATGTTAAGCTTATCTAGTATTCAACATTGGGAGAACATATGGAGGAATGTAAATGATTATTTTGGAAGTAAATTATATTTACCATTTACTACTAGATATTGATAGAGAACATGGTCAATATGAAGTCAATGAATACGGAAAACAAAAGAAAAATGGGAAAAGATAATTTCATTTATTACATCAGAAAAGACAGTAATAGGGTTAAATTTTATTTCAAGATCTTTTTCCACAAGTTAATGAATTCTCTTAGGATTATGTCCATGGAGAAATACAATTACTTGATGAGTATTATTTCATCCATTAATAAATTTCAACCAAAATCTCATATTTTTTTCCAAATAATGAGTATTTAAGATGTATTTGTAATTCATAAAGCACCAAAATCAACTTTTAGAGGCCATATCTCCATAAAAGGGATTTTAAAGATATTCCACCTATATTTAAACACTAACCAAAACTATAATTGTTAGAACATGGTATGATATTTCCCAAAATGAGTAGACCATCAATAAAAATAAAAATAAAATTACAATACCCAAGGTTCAAACTAACTTATTCCATAAATATCTATCCATAAAATACATCAAACATTTTCTGACTATGTTTAAATCCCAAATATTAGAATGATTTGATCATGAATTCTCCCAAGATAAATAAACCATTATAATAAAATAAAATAATATTTTCTTTCTAAATAAATATAAAATTTACCTAAAAAATTTCATACTAACCATAACATCATGTTGGGAAATAGCAATGTGTGAAACTCTTATAATCATTTATTCATGGGTACACGCCCCAACACCTTTTTGGAGTGACTGGTTTTCATCGAGCATAAGGATTTCCAATTTTTTCACATTAAACATGAAAAATTAAACTCCCTAAAAATAATTAGTTTTGAAAATAGGTGTTAAAAATACCCAATTCAACAATAATGACTCCAAAAAACACTTTAATATATCATCACATAAAATCGCAATTGTTTGTCTAAAACCTTGAACTTATGACCATACTTAAGTTTATTAACCTATTAAGGTGGTCGAAAATCTTAAGTTACACTATCATGAATACATTATAATCTCCAAATATATCTAAACTAACCATTAAGACAAACTATAATGTCTCAAAACCCACACTACCAAATCATGTATCGAAGTCCATAACATTACATTTCTAGGTATGAGGATGATAGTTGTGATCAAAATTTTTCAATGAAAACCTTACAACATTAAAATTAGAACCTGACTCCCTTAAATAATAGAGGAAATTATAGGTTTATAGTTTTATCGAATTAGTACAAACTCAAATGTAATGAATTCCCATCAACATAGAATCATAATTTACTGGTTTATAAAGTAGAACATCATATCCCATTTAACCTAGATTTTCTTATTTAATTAGGTCAATAAAATAATAATTGTAATATAATTTATTGACCAAAATCATTCAACGTCAATATCTAAAACCAGTGGTAAATGAAATATAAGAAGGGTGAGCTCTAAGGCTCAGTAAGGGAAAATGTAATAATTAATAAATGAATATCATTAGTGGGCATAAGAATAGAATAAGAGTATAATGAAACAATGAAAATAAAAGAGTTTAAAATAATATCATTCATACCTATCATTATGTGTACCATCAAATACGAAATCCTGGAAAATGTAACATTTATCAATTTCAATAATATAGATCCATGTGATATCAATCTTGGTCATTATAAACATTACAAACCCATAGTAAAAAAATAAAACCCTTTTCAATTCATAGAACATCATCTCATTGAACCCCTACATAACACATATATAACCCTTACAAATGGAATAACCAATATGGCCGAATTCAATCTCTAGAGTAACCAATACATCAGAGTGCTATATTGGAACACCCATCATATACGATATAACTAGATCAAATGACATTGTCTAGGTTCACCCATCCATTATAATTTCTATGAACCATATACATAGATAATTCATCAAAACTCATTGAAATAACATTTATTCTTTTGAAAATAAGAATAACCCATGAAAATTAAATAGATCACAATGTAATCTCTTTAAAAAAAATTTAACATATAGAAAAGAAATGTATTGAAAAAGAATCTATTTAAAACATGATTAACCCATGGAAAAAATGGGTTCAATAAAAATATATTTGAAACATTATTAACATAGGGAAAATAAATGAGTTTCAGAATAATAACTTTGAAACATGATTAACCCATAAAAACGAAATGTGTTAAATAACAATCTCTTTGAAACATGGGTAACCCTTAAAAGGGAATTAAGCTAAATTAAAATCTCTTTGAAATAAACATAATCCATTCAAAGAATGAATTATTCTGGTATCAATAAAAATTAACCCTTATGTATTAAAAATAACAATAAGGGATTCTAATGTTTATGTATGGAAATGCTATTAAAATATCATTAAAACATTCATGAGGAATGTAATCTATAAACATTCCAAAGTATTTCATATAAATTTGAATCATTCGAAAAATTAAACATAGGAATATAATAAAAATAAATGAAACTTATAATATAATTAGAAAGATGATATTCATTATATAAAATTTCAAATAATGTTTTATACACCTCATAAATGATGATAGGTTTATAACAAATCAAATGTCTCAAAGAAGGAAAATTTTGAATAAATTCTATTTCTGCTTTTGTAACATCAAAACATAAAACCTCAAGGGAGGGAGATCATAAAAAGGATATTGAAAACACCATAAATTAAATGAAAATATTCCTCAACTAAATTCATGGGATGTGGATACACCACACAACAAAAAATACGTGCTGAATATGGAATATTTCTCAAAGAAATAGACGTGAGACTAGATATCCCCTTACTACTGTGGTAAATTATCAATTAGAAAACCCAATATAATAATCATAAAATTAAACATTTTAATACCATTATGTGAAAATAATTCATGATATAATATATCATAATGGTAATTATAAATACCGTATTTTATAAAAAAATAGCTGATTATGATGTAATCCTCACGAAAGTAAAAGTGACACAAAAATCCCTTACCTTAAGTCCAATTTGTCATTATTTCTCTCTATATTCCACAATAAACATCTTATTTAAATTATAAAATTAATTAATTAACTTTTATAAGTTTCTAATTACTTTTATTTCACTTATAGACATGTTATATACATTTACTAAATCAATAATTCTAAAGGCATATGTTTTAGACACAATTAGTTTATCTGTCTAAAATGTATTATGTGGGTCAACTAAGGTCAAATGAATTATTATTAAAATAGATACCTATCAATAATATGGAAATGTTTTTGATATATACACATAAAATTAACTTTTAAATCCATCCTTGAATGATGGTTATGAAAAATGAACAAATGTTACAATCATGAAGATGATAAGACGTGCGTATGCATGAGTAACGTTTTCATTTTTCGATGGTCATTATGGAAATAAAGAAATTATAATTGTTATTTATAGAATTATAATTATATCATAATTACATAAATAATTTTTCATATATAATTATATATATAAATGTTGTGATGTAAAATGAATTACATAGCGTCGAGGTGGCGGTGGTCCACACATCCCTGAACGACGCTATCACTTTTTCACTATGTGAATGGGTAATAAGGGAAATGATATATTTTATTTATAGAAAGGCAATTATTTCATAAATATTGTACAGTTTTTATGTATGTCACATATGTTTAATTAAACCCATTCATAAAACATACCATGTAATATGTGAAGGTATTACATTTCTTTGAGGAGGTGGTAGTCCACATATCCACAGATGATGTTATCATATTTACGCAAAATGGAATGCATAATTGTATGGGTTATATAATAATTAAATAATTATAATGAAAAAATCAATATAAATATATATAATACAAGAAAAATTTTATGCATATTAATTCAAAATCATGATAGGTGGTAATAGAAAAATGAACGACATCATTTCTTGAGACGGTAGTTCAACGTACAATAATTGTAGTTTCATTAAATATTTGATTAAAATGAATGTAGGTGTAGGTTAATAACATAACATAACAAAATATCAGTATATTTACTAAAAATATTTTATTATATATTCATATTATAATAATAATTTAATGGGTGGATCAATAAATGAAACCTAAATGCACGTTAAAGAATGTTGCCTCTTTTTTGGGAAACTGCTTCTGGTTTGCACCAAAGGGATTCCTTGGATGACTTTATGTTGAATGTTAGGACTCTAGGGTGAGGGAAAGGATTTTAGGAAACTATTTATTCAGGTTTTGGATGATGCAAGAGACTATATAGGTGTGAGGAAATGGGGGAGGTTGAGTTCCTCTTTATAACAGAGAGGGAGGGGCATTCTTGTAAATTTAAAAAGGTAAAAAATATTCAGAGGACTCCCTTAAATCATGTGATTATGAAATGAAAAAAATGACGGATTAAATGGGTATTGTGTTTTAATAACACTCAAAAAATAATCATTATCATTTTTTCCTTACTAATTATATTTTCTTATTTGTTTTTAATTTATGTTTTTTATTAACTAAACCATATCCAAATCCTAAGAAATTTAATCACTATAACTAAATTAATGTGTAATTTGTAGATAAAACAGAACCACTTAATTTTAATTTTACAATCTAATTTATAAAAGTAAAATATATTGGAGTTAGAAAAAAAATTTAAAACAGGCATATGTGACTCGGAAAATCACCACTTTAACCTGAACCGTGATAACAATATTTTTAATACTTAGGGATGAATATGTTCATTATAAAAGATCAATTGTTAAATAAATGGACCATATTTTCAATTTATTAAATTTAAAAATAATTTGGAATAATATATTATTTTTCGTAATTTAATTTTTTTAATAAACTATAATTTATTATATAATTACATTAATGTCATGTTTGACATAATTTATTTAATTGAATTATAAAAAAATATATAAAATGACGGAATTAATATTTATTTATTTAAAAGATGTGTAACATTGTATATTCATCAAATAAAATAATTGAACACAAATTTTCTATAAATTTACTATACTCTTAATGTTTTCAGTATCATTTATTTGATATTATTATTAACTAGATAATAAATGAATTTTCTTTTTTAAGAGTTTTGTGTAACTAATTCATATATAGAAACGAATAATAAATACTTTTGATAAAAAATAATTTATTTTTCCAAAGTATATGTATAACTACAAATATGTGTTTATCCATATCTCAAAGTTTTATAAATTTTAAAGGTAAGGAATGTTCTTATTTTGTCCCATAACATATTATATGGGTCACTTTCAGGATCATGTGTCCCAATAACTCACAAATTGTTATCAAAGATGGTATATGGTCTATATATGGGTGGAAAATGGACTTTGAATAAGTGTATAGGTCATTTTGGACATTAAGATTAATGTTTAGTCTCTTGTTGGAATGATTTCACCTTAATCACAATAATTAATTAAAGTTTATTACACTAATATATTTGGTCCAAAATGTGTTTATCTTATTAGAATATAAATATTTTAATTATTACAAACTTATAAGTATATATTTATAAATTAAATTTATATAAGTGAAAAAAATAAATTTAATGCTAATCCCACAGATGTGGCGAGAAAATAGGTTTTTAATTTGAAAATGTTCAAAAGTTCATCAAGTATTTATTTAAAAATTAAATATATATATATTACTAAAAATAACTAAATTGTATTAATAAATATATAATTTATATATTTTTTCTTTAAAAAATATAAAATATAATTGAACATTAATAATAATTTAAATAGAAAGTTAGTTTGCAACTAAAATGTTGTATTTTTCGGTATTCATAAAAATGAAACATCTTAGAAATGTTAAAAAATTTACCATAAGTTAATTTAAATGTTAAAATTTCAAAAATTAGGTTTATTATTTCATATAAAATTTATAAAATTTTAAAAAGTTAGATTTAAAATAGGTGTGCAATTTATAGGCGGTAAAACTACTTTTAAAAAATACACAGCTTTTTCTGAATAAAATTATGATTATTCTTATTTTAAGCCTATAAATTTTATTGGATAAATGTAAAAAAGGATTAAAAATATGTGTAAACAAAATATAATTATTCATATTCACAACCATCAATTTTACATCTTGGTGATAACTTCTATATCAAATAATAATATCATTAATATTATTATTTTGTAAGACTTGACCTTGTGTGTAACCCAAGTTATCAATGGGAAATGATGTTTCATGCCACATAATATATACATGGTGGTTCTTTGGATACATTATAAACTATTTATTTCATCTAAAAAAATATAAATTAATTTAATTTAGTTTTAAGGAAAATATTTCATAAAACTCGGGAGGTTATAGGATTAATCGGGATCATTACTTGTAATTTATTGAAATTAATTTATTTGATGTAAGGGGATTATGATATAATATTTTAGATATGTTATTCTATTTAATATTTTAAAAAATTTCCACTAATGATATTTGTAGTTATTTACCCATTTTCAATTTTCATCTCTCTCACGATTAATCAACATCACAATTTGTTTACAATGAAAATTGTGGATAGAATTAAAAAACACATAAAAGATTCAATAGGTGTTAAGATATACATTCATAACATTGCACAATTTTTTCTCATTTTTTTGTATTTATCACATTATAATATATTTATTATCAAAATAGACATTTACATTTTAAACATTAAATTTTTGAATGTCAAGTTATCATTTTTTTAATTTAAAATTTTTCAAATTTGAAATATTACACTAATATTTACATTTTGTATACCATCCTTTTTCTAGAATCTTATAATATATTACTTTTAATATTTTTTATTAATGATTCATCTCAATATTTTACAAAATTTATGTGTATCATCGATGATTAACTTTATTTCATATCATCATATATTGTATTAAAAAATATTGTTCCAAATTCAATAATTCTAATAAAATAATTTTATCATTTTAGGAATAACAATTACGATAAATGGTAATATAAATATTATTATTTCTCTAAGAATAAATAATTATATATATTTGTCTTTTTATATTTAACGTTATTATAATTTATTCATTGGGTGTCACTATATCGTATGTTTAATAAATAAAATACGTTAGTTTTTGTTTTTCTAATTACTCTACATTAGTTGATTAAAATAATTTTAGTTAAGGTATTGAGAGTTTTTTATGATAATTTATAGTGAGACTATATTTTTTGATGTTTAGGAAGTTATTTTTGAAAAATATAAAAAACATGGCTGAGATAGGGGTTGATCATAAGTAATTAGTACATCTGGGATGTTATTCTAATGTAAAAGATTTTTCAATGTATAATTCAAGATTTATTCATATGTAGTCTATGAAAACCAATGCATAAACATACATGAATAATTTTATAATTTATAGCATATTAACTTTATACTATTTATTCATATGAATGTCTTCAAAATAAAAAAAATCATACATGATGAAAAAATTCTATGTAAAAAATATATCTAAGTAAGACTTTATTCATATGTGAACTATTTGAGTACCTATCTATTATTATGAGGATGATTTTATATAATGTAAAATACATTTTAATGATATTTATATTTCCATAATAATTTCAAATGATGAATGTGTCATTGATATATGATATTAGAAACTCATTTGTTCCATCACAGCCTCCAAACTATTGAATTAATTTTTATATAGTTATTTTATTTCATGATATATATTTACCAAAATCATAAATTATGAAAATATATAAATGAATTTATTTAATGAAATTTTCATGAAGATGAAGAATAATGATTCCAATATATAGAATTTTATAAACACTAACATAGTTAGTTAACAACAGAAATATTATTATAGAATCTTATCTAGGCTTTTTGGTATATTATTGTAAAAGAGTAATGTTGTCACAAATGTAAAATGAGTTACCTATTTGTATGGATAAAAAATACATTTAAATTATCACATATTTATTTTCATATAATTTATATATTATACAGATGTAGAATGTAATATATATTCTTGTGACTTATATTCCAAGAACAACATATTCCACTAATTTAGGAGGAAATACATGCACTTTTAATATATGTGAATTACAGTTAACTTTTTATGGTTTAGATTCTAAATATGATATAATTATTTATATATATATATATATATATGTAAAAATTATAATTGATATTATCAAATAGAATCAAATATATGTTTCTCATGTTTCATTTTTGTCTTAATTTTTTCATATGGCTTAGATCTATTCAATAAAATTACAATTGAAGACATTGTTTTCTGAAGAAAATCATTATATGTTGATTTTAGTTCAATGCTGTTGTTTTTTTCTATTTAATTCAAATATTAAAGGCGTTATATATTTTATTAGTGCTAACTTATTATAAAAAATGCAGATTTGGGATCAATAGAATATATTATATTTATATCACTATAAAATATCTTTTATTTTTCAGATTCCAAATGTTATCCAATTATAATCAGCTGTAAAGATCAATTATAAAAGGATCTAAACAATATCAATAATCATTCATAGGGTCTTGGAGAAGTAGAGTAGAGAATTATCTTGGAGAAACCCAAAAATTAGAAAAACATTGGTTCACTATGTATATTATTTTACTTTATCCATTATAAATATAATTTAAAATAGTATATAATAAAATAAATTTTTTAAATATGGAAGTTATATTTTTTATTAGGTAAAATTAGTGAACTCATTTTATGATCCCCTCGATTAATTATATTTAACATAACATAGAAAATATAAAATATAAATCATGAATTTTTATATATAATGGTTGATTAGTTTGTATTTAATGATTTTCATTTTTTTATAATAATGAATTATTTTAGAGAAGGTATTTTGTTAGAGTACTTTATTTCAACAAGGAAAATTATTGTCATTGTAAAATATTGGTTATAATATACAATTAATATTTTAAATATAATACCTATTTGAAATTTGGTGGGGGGGGTGGGTCATAACCCACCTCCACTTGTACCCCCACCAAGGAATGTATTGTAGATTCGTGTGTCCCATAATGTTTTTCCTCTAATATGTCACAAGTTAGTGAATGAAACCATGGGTAAAAAACATACATATATAAGAGTTGTTATGCTCAAATTACCCCAAACAATATGCATATTCCATTTTAGAACTCAATATCAAATACCAAAATATAATTACATTTAATGTCATACAATCCAATACCAAAAAATGAAACAATAACATGATAAACTCTAATATAAGTGAACATAAACACCAAAAAAACTTGAATTGACAACATGGTCTAATAATTCCCAATTAAATCACCAAATCCTTCGTGTATAACTTATATATATGGGTGGGAATTGACCTATATTATATAGGTACCTCCTTGAGGAATCTCATGAGAATGCTAAATATTCATAAAAAATCCCAAAAGAATAAATGTAGAAATCAAGACATTACTTAAAAAGGTCATGTAAATTCCTATTCTCATAGGGGACCACTCGAAATGTAATGCACAAAATTAGTTTATGTGAGATACATTTAATTTAAATAGATAAAGGTACCCCATTTCAACATTCCTATGGAACCAAACACCCAAAACCTCAATGTCTCTCATAATTATTCTCTCATGCCCTATAAAGATCATATATTACATCCTGGTAAAAACATCATAGACTCAATAAAACATTATATATATTTCTAGATCACATTACAATAACTATATGGTATTAATGAGAGCTATTATTTCCCATGTACCATAAACTATAACGTAATCCATTACAGCCCATATATAAATACATTTATAGTTACTGTAGGAAATTATTTCCTATATAAATGTATACACTATAAATTTTAGGTTTCATAACCAAATATAAAATTATTTTATCATTGTGATACATATAGCTTATATGATTGCACATGATATAATGGAAATCCATTATAGATTGCATATTCCAAAATTACATTTTATAACATAAAGATATAGAACTATTGGGGGTGTATTATGTTATATTTATCTCTTTCATCTATGATATTGAGAAGAAACATGGAACCCAAGTCTATGCATTGGAATCATTTTCCATATCCAACTAGGGATTTATTATATAAGAATGAAGAGAGCATAATAAAAATTTTATAACATAATGACTCTAAGGAAAACAATGCAATACAAGGCTCATTATATTTATTTTTTCTAATATAAAACCCCAACTTCCAACTCTACGAACTAAGAATAAAATACATTTTTAGCACTCAAGAGTCAATATTTTCTTATATAATTATTAATTTATTATTAATCAAAAACTTACCATTAAAATTACTAAATTTTAATATTTTTCTAACATTTTAATTGATCATATTGAACCACGTTTCTTTTAGTAAAAATAAACATTACGGTTCCCTTACCCATGCCCTTCAAGTGATTTACCGAATCCATGGATTAAAATAGTTAATATATATATATATATATATAATTACCATTATTATGTCTTATAAAATAACCCCCTAATTAATTCACTATCGATTTCCATTCTTGATTCCGAGCACAATGAAACATCTATATCTAATTCAATAAATGATATTTCGAGATGAAACATGTATCAATATAATGTAGTAAGAAAAAGAGAATCAATGTAAATAAATAAGAAAAACAAAACAATGTAGGGATATCAATATACGAAAACAATAACATCTTCATCTATAAATCCTTTACACACAATTCGCACAATCCAACCATTAATCACATAATGAACCAAGAAAACTACATCAAAAAATCACCACACACACTATATTATCCATCAAAATATGGTTTATATTTAATTTTTTTAATATATCTATAAAAAAAGAATGGTAATGGAATGAAATAGTAAATCTAGTACTAATAAATTAAGATTATAAATAAATACAACATCAGTAAATGCATGAAAACATGTATTAAACAAGGGTTGAATGTAGTCAACCACTAATCATAATTCTAGTTGTCATTACAATTAACTACTCTAACATTTAATTAAATTAATTATGGTCTAATTTTTATATAAAAAACGTAATATATCAACACCTAAGAGTATAAGAAATAATCTATATAATATTACCAATGAAAAAATTTATCTTGTTAATATTTTTATAAGAAAAATGTCATCAGTGATTTTCAAGTGATTTATTATTTTCATTATAATATTTTTTAATGATTTACAAAGTCTGAAGAATATTAAATATAAATGGTCTCATCAAAAATAATAATTACACATCATCACATAGTCTATAAAATTTCAAGGGTAAACCAACATTAACAATAGAATAATTTAATGTGTAAATATTTTATAACATTCATTTCATTAAATTTGTATTATTATATTCTTTATGAAAATATCACTATGCTAAAAATGAAAAAAAAATTATTACAATCTCGTATTTAGGAATATTTAAATAATATTAGTCTCAAATACCAAACATAGATACAGTGATTTAATAATCACTATCATAGAAAAATAAAATGGATAAAGAACACCTATAGAAAACCACCCGAAGAACCCATGGACCCTAGGAAAATCATCCCATCAAGATTATTCTAGGAATAATTAAAAAATAAAACATATAAATCATGAGGATAGAACTACCAATTTTATTAAGATGAATAATAATTTAAAAAATAAATTAAAGAGGCAATGAAGATGGTTACCTTGGGTTGAAGGTAGTATTTAGAAAAATATAGTGCCTAAGGATGGATCCTGGGGGGGAAATCTTGTAATCATTGGGTTTATGAGATTAGGGTAGTGTCATAATGAATTAAATTGGAATTTTGAATGTTTCACCCTTAGATTTTGAGAAATATGTATTTTTGAATTAATTTAATCATTTTGATCTTTGTTTTCTTGTAACACTAAATATAGATTTTTGTTTAATATAACTACATTTGGTTTGTGTACACTATAAAAAAGACATATATTAGTTGTTATGCATGAAACATCGATTTTTCATGCATTACACACAACATCACGTTTAAACAAAACATCATTTTATTATTATAATTATTTAAACAATATAGTTTTATCCTCTCCATTAACCATTATAATAAAAATATTAATAAAAACATTTTAAATTTTATTTATAGTGGTTTCATATAAATGAAACATATTGATAACGAAATATATATTTTTTGGTAATGTCTTTATATAACTAAAAGGAATTCTTCTTCCATCCTTCTATGAACAATAATAAAAATAATTTTAGCAAAAATTAGGTATTTTTTTAAAATAATAAATTTTGATTTCCTAATGCCAGAATTAACTTTGTGTGAATATTTTGGATTTTTGTTTTGAGAAAACGCATTTTTGGATGAATAGTTAAAAATAAAGAATTTTTTTATCAAAAATGTTTTTTCATCAAATCTCTTTATATATAAAATTTTTATTTTAAGGTAAAATTATGAGCATAGTAATTGATTTTCTAACATTTTCATCTTAAAAACACACTTTCTCTCATTGTCTGTGAGATTGGAATTAATCAAAATTTAACCTCTTATCCTAATTTTAATCTCTCAAAATGGATTTTATTTTTTGTAAATGTTATAATATTTATAGTCCAATAATAATAACTTAATTTTTGAGAAATAATATTACTGAAAATTATTAAAATTAATAACAGCAATTAAGGTAAAATTATGCTTAACAAGGGACTAAACAAAAAAATAAAATCCCTAAATGACCTATCACCTTGTCAAAAAGATATTTTCTATACATATATAGTTTTCAATAATTATATTCACGAGTTTAATTGATTTTTAATTATACTTTGTTGGTAAAAATATGTGTACACCTAACATGTTTTCAAAAATGCCATGTGTATCCCCTCCCTCCCCAAAAAATGCCACCAACTATCCCCCTTCTTAACAACTATAAATAAACATAGGTGCAGATACAATCTAAAAATTAGAATTCAAAATATCCAAACCTTACATCTAGAATCCTAAATTTTCATACAAATTCATCCAAGTAAGCCCTTTGGCGCAAACAAAATGGAGTTAACCAAAGAAGAGGTAACATCCTTCCTCAAGCTCCTTTCCATTATATTGATTCTCCCCCTACTCAATTATACTTATTCAATGTTCATGTAATAACAACAGTATCATAAATATAATCATATTTTGTTTTTATAAATTTGTTACCTACACTTACACACACTTTCATCAAATGGTTAACGATTTTACAATTCTTGTGTACAGTGATCTACCGCCTCATGAAACGATGATTTTTGATTTACCTTTACCACCACTTATGGTTGACAATTATGATGTAAAAATTATTTTATTTGATATATAGTTTATTTATGATTTATTTATACTTATATATTTATTATATAAATCATAAATTCATCAATTTTATGTATCTATGGAAACATTTTATGTTGATGTGTGGACTACCAACATTTCAATGTGATGGGATTCATTCACACATTACATAGAATGTATTAAAGTTGTGTTCAGTAAAATTATATGATATATATGAAATAATAATTCTGCTGGTATGATATTATATATTTATGTAAATATATTTCTTTTACTTTCTTTCTTTCACCATGATAATAAAACGAATGCTGCATTCATTCATATGTATGGCCAACCATGTCTATTAATGGTGTATTTTGATTAAAATTTATAACATTTAGAG